>OVBL01000259.1:0-617166 GCA_900406555.1 Pseudoturritis turrita | reverse complement strand
CGAGGAAAAAGCACAAATTTCTAAAATCCCTTTGGAAAAAACAATATATACAATCTGAGATCTTGGCAAAATCTAACCAAACTAATGTCCAAGTGACTGTAGAAGCATGAGCATTGGCAAAAATCCGAAAAATATATGTAAAAGTAATATGGGTAAATTACCTGTGTCGGCACTGCTCTTGCAAGTTGTGCAGGTATGTCTCTGACACTAGAAAAGACATTCAATTGCCTGATAACAGACCCCGATAATATATTCACGAAGAACACATTCCAAATGGTAAAATATAAGACTTTGATGCACGCACTCTTCTTCCTTATACTCCGTGAAATACATCCCTCCAAGGTTGAAAAATACATCATTAATGGTGGAACGGCATAGAAAAACAGAATCAAGATCACACTGGGTAAGTACCCTGTGATGACCTGGTTTATAAACTTCCTGCAAAATGGTTTGAATGGTTGATTAACTTTGAACATGATACAAAAAAAAATATCAAGAACATAGATATTAGCTATGCTGCTCTGGAATTCGAACTACTTAATAATGCCAAATCTAATATCATCTCTAGAAGGAACCTGCAGGGTACTCACTTCTTCAAGATGCCTCTTAGAAAAGGAATGCGTGAGACAGCTGCTCTAGTTGAGTCAGCCCTTGAATGAAGGTCACGGGAATGAGAAACACAAACATGAAGGCAACTGCACCAACAAGGGTTGCTATTTTCCTTATCCAAAGTTGTCGATAAGGTATGTTGAGATTCCTCCAATACACATCGTGAGGTTCTGGAGCTAAGTCCGTCACCCATAACATAGGATTTGATGATTGTAGAACCTCTGAAACAACAAGGGCATCGTAGCGTGTCTTGAAGAACACAAAAGCAGCTGGACGTTCCTTCAAATGAGCAGAAAATTTTGTGGCTTTAGTTAATCATTCTATATTCAAATTAAGCATTACTACTTCTAAGCTCTAGTAGAAAAATGCAAATCGTAATGGACGGGATTGTAGTATATGGTATTACAAATCATTAATCATGGTTTAGAGCTGAACTGAGTAAACCAAACTTCCAAAGTTTAATTTGTATCCAGTAAAGATAAAACAGATAACCACATCATATGCCTAGTTTTGGGAAAATCAGAAGAATTTCTTACTTGCTCTGTCGTAGTCAAGTCAATTCCCCAACCTCCATTCCTTTCACACTGTCCGCCTCATTAGAGAGGATATGAAAAGAATTTGTGGCTGTAGGTCCTCCACAAAGGTGCATTGGCTCAAACTCGGTTTACAACTGATATCAGGAGAAACATGTTTTAGAGTCTGGCACACCCTCTCCGCATCACGCTGAGACAAAATTGTGATGAAGGTCAGTTTTTTTTCTGACACAACATTAAATCTCAGATATGTTATCACAAGTACACACCATCCACATATCATTTACCCAAATTTCTAACTACTTATGTTTCAATTCCACATGCTGACAGATAACCAGTGAGAAACTGATGTAGTAATATTGAAAAAACAACAGCATCAGAAATCATGAGCTATGAGATAGGATACAAACAAAGCTTCCCTAGAAGATCCTTTTATACTCCAATCCAAGATTGCATCTAAACTGTATATACTCAAACTAGATTTAATCATTATATCTACTGTTCTGTGTAATATCATCAATCTCTGCATGTAGTCATCAAATAAATAATCCTTCATTACATCCAAGCAGCACATTATACTTCAGAACCATGAAGTTTTGCACCACCTACAGAAGCTATCAACCAAAATGAATACGGAAAGAAGAAGAAACACATAAAGCAGGCCAAATGTTCAAATCATTTTCACAGAGAGCAATAACAACTTTTTTTAAAGAAAATCTAGGTGAAAGTTCTACTCTGACAAGGTCAACCAAGAGGAAGCTGACTGAATAACATTTTAAAGCCGACAGACAACAAAACAAAAAAAAGGACCAGTGACTTTTCCCAGGAGAATACATACCAGCAGTCTCTGAATGATGCCATTATGGTAAACCATTTGGTGAGACAATAGCTGGATGAATAGTAATTTGTGAAGAATTTGCTCAGTGTGTCACTGTAAGATTGCTCAGGAGACCATGGAATAGCACGGATAAGAACAGTAAATTGACTTGGCTTTGAGGCAGATCCACTCATATGTCCAAGCCTCATTTTGGCTATGGTCCTATACTCCTACAGTACAAAAGAATGTCAAAAGGGAGGGAAAGTAACGGGAAAAAAGGATAAAATGGAGAAAACAAGAGTAAGAAATTAGGTATGCATGAGACAAAATAAGGTACGAGATCCTCACAAAGTAGAGAAGAAGACATGCTGCTGAGGTTATAATGTACAAAGCAAGACAATGAACCCACAGCCTGAGAGTAAGGAAAAAAAAAATCAGCACTTCACATTCTTTGTACAGAATAACGTTGAACTATCTTTTTCAATTATTTAGTGCAATACGCCCTCGCATTCCTCACAGAGAAATATGTAGAAATAAAAGCTACACATATTATAAAGCAATATCACATTTACCATTTTGAGCCTTCTTTAAGATTTTCGATTGTGAACACTTCGGATGACTCCAAATGGATTTCCTTATGCACCATCGGTTGCCCATAATAATTAACAGGCAGCACAAAGGCAATGCAAACAACAGCAGTTATAAAGAAAATACGAATGCTGCAGGAAAGAAAAAACACATAGTAAAACCAGATGTGAGGGTTATGAAGAACAAAACATGAGAAACCACTAAAGAAAAAGGAAACTGTAGAATAAAACAAAGAAGTAGATCATTAACCTGAAAATGACCATCCTAAGGAAAACCACAGCATCAAGACCAGCAGCAGCTAATAACTCATCTTCACTAGTTTCCCATGCTTTCACCAGCCAACTTGGAGAGGGGACAAACCTCTCATACCAAAAAGGATCATAACGTCTAGCCCCTCCACAAATAAGCCTTCGGCCAAAATAGACACAGTAATTGGATGGCTGTTTCCTAAGTATGGAATAAAGTGACAGAAGCACTATACATATCGAAATATTAATTCCAGCAGATGTTAGAAGGGCTGATATCTCCATCTCACTCTCAGTTCGGCCCCCTCCTTACTAAAAATTGCAGGCAGAGAAGAACTTCATAGGTTTATTTAGTCGATGGAGAGACGCAGATGGGCAACCAAACAATTTATGATGATCTTAGATCAGCAAAAGACTGTAAGGAAAAAAAAAAATCAGAAAATAGGAAGTTCTGCAATCCAATGCTCAAAACAGATTGGTCGGCTAATGCGCTATGGCCATGAAGTAAATGGCCCGCAGCATAATCTTGCAATTGAGAAGAGACTGTTAAACAATTGGCCAAACATCTATGTGGAATCCAAATTACATAACACTCGAGCTATGAGGCTACGATAGAGAAGTAATCTAAGAATTGTGTTGTTATCTATGCTAAACTTATAATCCGATGTAACAATAATAAAAAATTAGAACGGGATTAAACAATAACCACAAGTTTCTGCATCGCAGATACGAAAAATCAGAAGAAGAATAAAATGATAATCAGTAGCTAAACTTGCAGGGGAAGTTAAGTTGGTAACATATGACATAATTAATGCTCTTAGATCCAATCTCAAATTCGATTTTCCCAACACAGTAGATGACAAAACTACAATTTCTTCCTTCGCCAGGGTTATTGTTGATTATGATCACACATTACGATCCGAAATTCCATGGCCTAAACTTCAAACTATTACTACAATAGACGAAAGAGAACCAGATTCGACTAAGGCCAGAGAAGGAAAAAAAATAAAAAACCAATATCGATTCCCAGGAAGAACACAATACAACAACAATCAAGAGGAAAACGAGCGAAATCAAAGCCAATTCGTCAAAAAATACAAATTACAGAAACAATACGAAGTGAAACAACATAAGAACCAAATCTGAAGAAATCGCCATGACTTACGTGGAGAAACGCCAAAACTTTGCTTTGACTTGAGAGAGATCGATTTCGCACATAACCAGAAGAATACAGAAACCCTAAGAATTCGCAGAGAAGAGAAACTAAAAAAAAAAAAAAATGACACAAAATTGCTTTGCAATTCCAATTCCGCGAAGAGTTCGCGTTCCACTTCATAACTTAAATAATAAACATGAAATTTTTTTAAATTTAAATAATAAAATAAATAAAAATACGATAATAATGGGTGAGGACTGCCACGCTGTGTGGCCGGTAAGACGGGTGCGACGATTACGCCACGTGTCGAGAAGATGATGGTCTATGCTTGAAGATCTGCTACTATGTGAGAGCGACTACTCTATGGACGAACTTATGATGACCGTTGGATTTGATCAGATAGCGACACGTGTGTGTTAATAATCATTGCATTTTTGGTGTGACGCTTTTTCTCCCAACATTCAACTGTTATGACTGGGAACAAAAGGAAAGGTTAAGGAATATCATGGATTCATGTGTTTCTCACTGTGGGGGGGAGGAAGGCGAAGATTCAATTTAATTTAATATGGGCACTAGTATATTTATTTCGTAAATGACTTCTTTTTCGGAATTTTGAAAATGACATAAGATTTCTTATATATTATAGTTGAATATGACATTAAAGTTTAAACTTAATATAATGGTAGGTTAAAGTAACATATACAATTACGGTATAAGTAGTTCGGATGGGATTATTATCCAACATCCGAAATCCGCTCCGATCCGCATAAAAAATTAAGATATCTGAAATGTCCGGATTCCGATTCGGATAACTGTCAATTAAGGCTTAAGCCCGCGGCCGCAGTCATATTTGTCTTGTAATAAAGTGGTTTATGACTTAAATTTTTGTCTGCGGTTTACCAGGCTGAGCCCGCCGCGGTCTCAATTTCTGACGGGCTATTTGTCGCGGTTTGCGGGCCCATTAAAAACCTAATTAATAGATTACTAGGTTTTGGCAAACGTTTTAAAAGTTTATTAATTAGTTTGTTATATGTAAATATATAATTTTGAAATCAACTGATAATTGTATATATTTAAGAGTTCGTAGAACTTGTCACGATATTTTTATTTTTCATTTGAATTTGATTGAAAAGTTCGAAACTAGATAAGAAATAGCAAAAATAGAACAAGTATCAACAAAAAATATAGCAAAGTCTAAAGAAGATATGAATTTTTTATACATTGGTAATCGGCTTTTCTGAAGCAAATAGAGTATTCAACCACGAAAGCAACTCAGTTGCAATATAAGATTGTCGATGATTTTTAACTGTCATAGTATAAATAACTTCAAATATATATATATATATATATATATATATATATTTTTTTCCTTTTTTTCTTAATTTTGTGGTATGTTAGGTCGTTAGAAAATATGCACTCTGATTTAATTGTTGTTATCTCATTTGTTTTTAAAATTGTTTATTTTGTATCATTACTTTTTTACCACTTCGTTGAATGGTCATAGATTCATATAGAAAACGGTATACGTTGAACAAAGACGGTACAATATTAATTACCAATCAAAATCATTATTTTTTGTTATGTATTTATGTTTAGAGTAAATAAATAAATAAATAAAATATATATTTTTTTTGTTTTTATTTTTCCCGTATTTGACTATTTATATTTGCTTTTCCTTTTCCAAGCAAAATCACTACTTTCTTTTTCTTTTATTCGTTTTTATGGTGTTGTCCCATTTGGTTAACTAATTTCAGACTTATAAGCTAGAGTTTTGGTGGTGAGTGTTTGAAAAATGTGAAAAAAGCAAGTAGTATCAAAATCCCAAGTTGTAGAAAAACTTAAAGATCATCATTTTTTTTTCGGTACAAAAGATCGTCAGTTTCTATTGACAAATAAATAAAAAAACCATGTAAATCAAATTTGAGGCCCGCGGCTGATAGCACATAATTAATTAAAAAATATGAGGCATATTTGTTTATTTTTATTTATTTTTTCTCATTATTTTAGTATTTTCAATTTTAATTTTGGTTTATTTGTTTTCCAAGACATTGTAGCATTCATATTAATGAGATGACCTATTGTGATTGGTTGTTTAAAATCTCATGTAGATCGTGTTAAAGATTAATAGCTTCAAATTGGTAAGTTAAAGATGTTTATTTATAATTAAGAATAGGGAAAATGACTAAAAAATACCCTACTTTTTAAAAGTGTTTATCTAATATCCATATTTTTTAGAAATCATTTTATTGCTCTAAAAATACAAAACTCCACAAATAAATATCGATTTTTTTTTAAAGTGTTCGTTTAATACCCAAATTTGTTCAGAAATTGTTTTATTCCTCTAAAACAGAAAATTTTACTAATAAATACTAAACTTTTTTTTTGTCAACCGATGAATTTCAATTAAACAAAAAGTTTGCTTAACCAAACCGGTTAAACATATTTTACATACATAAAATCTAAAAAGCAAGAAGTAGTGTTGCGCGCTAAACGTCTGCCTTATCATTGTGTCCACATAGAATGTAAGAGATTGAGAAAAGAAAACGAGCTTTTAAGCCTGAAAACGTATGCCTTACTATTATCTCTTTTAAGCATGTAAGAGATTGAAAGCTTTTAAGTTTTTCCATATCAAGGCTTCCAACTCCGCGTGCAGAGGAGTTAAACTTTGTTGTTGCCCTTAGCGCACATTAAGGTGATCATCCCATTCGTATTAACCAAGCACCATCCTAGTCCTGAGAATAAAAGTTCTCGGTTCCCCTCCGGCGCCAAACCTCGGAAGACAGTCTCCAAAATAAATAATCTAAATTTGAGAACACTGATGACGAAGAGAAAACAACTGGGACCGATGGTAATTGTGATAACGCCCAAGTTTCTAATGTTGGAGGACATTCAAATAAATACCAAACATTTTAAAAAAATTTCATTTAGAATCTCATATGTTAGTTCTGTCAAATGGTCAAAACGTTATTTTAATCTGCTAACGGAGAATAACGTGGCATATGCAATTGATGTAATTGAATAAAACCAATATGTTTCACTTAAACGAATCAAACTTAAAATTAATCTTTAACCAAGTAGAAAGCGAATATGATAAATTATTCTTAGGGTAAATCGTCTCTTTATCAACTCCTCAAATCTACTTTTTAGGAATATCAAATGGATTATTAAGTGGAAAGAAAATGGTTGTATTTATGGATGACAAAAAGCAAAAATGATCTTTGAGTATGATGCATTTGACAATTTGACGGAAATAACTTATGAGGTCCAAAACGAATACTTTTAAACAAGATAAAAAGAGGTAGAAGATGATGGAGGTCATTTATGCTGAAGAAGGAGAGTCTCTGGTCATCTTGAGAGCTCTCAACTCACAACCTGCCATTGAAGAGCTTCCACAACGAGAAAACTTGTTTCACATAAGATGCTCCATCAAAGACAAGGTATGTCATTTGATTGTTGACATTGGTTCTTGCGCTAACATTGCAAGTACTATTCTTGTTGAGAAACTAGGACTTGTCACAATCAAGCATCACAGACCATACAAGCTGAGATGGCTAAATGACAGTGAGGAGCTAAACGTCTCAGAGCAAGTAGAGGTAACATTTTCAATCAGCAAGTATCAAGACCCTTTTGTGTGATGTTGCACACATGCAAGTTGGCCATATCTTCTTAGGAAGACCTTGCCAGTATGATATAGAAGTCACTCATCATGGACGTACAAACCAGTATACATTTAGCTACAAAGGCCAAAAGGTCACTCTTGTCCCATTGGATCAAACCGAGGTAAGAAAAATGCAAGAAAGACAGAAAGCCAAGAACAATGTGAATAATTTCATATCCAAACCATCACTTATTTATTTTAAAAAACATATTTCACGCTTGGTTTTATCAAAAGTGCATAAAACAGGTTCTAGAGGAGCTAAGGAGCCTATGGTTTACATAATCCATGAGGAAGCCACACATGAGAAACCACCAGATTGTGATCCAAAAATATCTCCAGGAGTTATCTACAGCATGCTCATCAAAGAACCCCACCAAACTAGTCTAAATCAAGCTTAAAATACTCTCAAAGTATATATATATAAACCTCTTTACTCAATCTGCAATATAGTATTCTATATCAATTCTTATATAGTGTATTTTTTTAAATTGCGGAAGCCACAAGTTTTATAGGAGCTATCCTTTCATACATTTCATTCGATAGAAAAGGATAATATTTTCGTAAAATATGTTTGCTAATTATCATCAAATAGAAAAAAAAAACAAGCAAATATGTTTGCTATAAAATAATGCGAGTTGATAAGTAGAAGTGTAGAACAAATGGATTTGGTCGTTCTATAACATGAATCTCTTGTGGGCTTTTCATTTCTACCTTCGTTTTAATACATTGTGGCTTCTTTTTTAAATAAACATAGCCACATGATTATAACATGTAATGTAGGTTTTAGAAACTTAACATCGCGAGAGATTGAGTCATATAACTCTTGGGATGCACTATAAAATTGGGCCTGAAATTACAGTTATTGGTACTTGTTGAAAATGGGGATGTGCACCCTCTATTAAAACCCTATCCCGGTCCGATAATATGCCTAACCTGATCTGAAGCGGATGAACGAACTCGGTCCGCGAGCACCGCAAAAATGGATCAACATCCAAGTTCGGCCCATATCATCAGAAAAGACACGCGAGTTCGGCCGACTGCCACGAATGAAGATGTTCCAATAGCCTTTAACGGATACCGACAGACTGGATAGACCCCACAACAATTCCCTCGTGATCAAGTTGATGATCGGCGACTACGAAGTGACCCGGATACTGGTTGATACTGGGAGTACGATGGATCTAATATATAAAGAAACGTTGAAAATATGGAGATTAGGATGATGATATCAAATACGGTAGCCGACCCCTTACCGGATTCACCAACAAAATAACCTCGACAATTGGAACCATAAAACTACCGGTGTATGTTGAAGAGATGACCAAATACATCAAGTTTGTTTTACTTGATAAATCGGTAGTCTACAACGTGGTTTCTCGACCCTTTGACTTAGGATTAGATCTTCACAGACATGTCTATTTCACCGAGCTTCTCGGGATGCCATGACTCTATTCAATGAAGGGAGATGCATCAACTTATCACCAATGTGTCAAGTTCACCACCTTGAATGGAGCCATCACTATCGAGGGAAATCAGAGGATGGCTCGAACATGTTTTTTCAGTGAACGAAAACTAAGGATCCTCAATGCGGTGGCCTTGCATATCAGCGAATCTGGCGAGCTTGGCCCGATCAAACCAAAGCATAATCCCATTCAACAGGTCATTCTCGACACTGAAAAACCAGAGCGATGTGTTGGAATAGGCACTGAACTAAAAGAAGATATTAAAGAAAAGCTTGTCGAACTACTCCGACATAATGCGGCGACATTCGCATGGTCGATTAAAGAAATGAAAGGAAAAAATCCGGAGATTATTTTCCACGACCTGAATTTCGATCCAACCTACAAACCAATTAAGCAGAAATGACGAACGAGCAAAAGCGGTAAACGACGAGGTCGAACGATTGTTAGGAGCATGATCCATTACCAAAATAAAATATCCAAATTGGCTTGCTAATCCAGTTATGGTCAAGAAAAAGAACGGAAAATGGAGAGTATGTGTCGATTTCACCGACCTAAAGAAAGCATGCCCCAAAGATAGTTTTCCCTTGCCACATATAGATCGGCAAGTGGAGGCAATTGTTGGAAATCAAATCCTATCTTTATGGATGCTTTCTCCGGATACAACCAGATTCTGATGCATCCCGACGATCGTGAGAAGATGGCCTTTATAATAGATCGGGGAATCTATTGCTACAAGGTGATGCCCTTCGGACTGAAGAACGCAGGGAAAACTTATCAAAGACTTTGTCAGCAAAATGTTTGCAGAACAACTAGGGCATTCAATGGAAGTCTACAACGATGACATGTTAGTAAAGTCGTTAGAAGCCAAGGATCACGTCGGCCACTTGAAAAAATGCTTCGAAATCTTGAACCAATACGGCATGAAACTAAATCTAGCCAAGTGCACATTCGCAGTTACATCCGGAGAATTCATGGGCTATATTGTCACTCAGAGAGGAATAGAAGCAAACCCCAAACAGATAGCCTCAAACTCTAAAAAATATATGGGAAGTCTAGAGGCTCACATGTCGAATAGCCGCGCTAAACCGTTTTATCTCTAGGTCAACAGATAAGTGCCTACCCTTCTACCAATTGTTACGAGGAAACAAGTATTTCGAGTGGGACGAAAAATGTGAGGAAGCATTCAAGGAACTCAAGGAGTACTTGTCTACGCCGCCGATCTTAGCAAAACCCGAAGAGGGCAAAACTCTGTACCTCTACATCACAGTTTCCAGCTCGCCTGTAAGTAGAGTATTAGTGAGGGAAGACCGAGGTGAATAAAAGCCGATATTCTATGTAAGTAAGACCTTCGACGGAGCAGAAACAAGATATCCTACCGTGGAAAAACTTGCCCTCGCCGTCGTCATCTCGGCCAGAAAATTATGCCCATATTTTCAGTCTCACTCAATCGTCGTCTTAACTACTCAACCATTGAGAACGATCTTGCATAGCCCAAGCAAATCGGGAAGAATGGCCAAATGGACCGTCGAGCTCAGCGAGTATGACATTGAGTACAAAAGCTGAACCAGTTCCAAGTCTTGGCAAACTTTATCATTGATTACCTACCGAGTTGCTTGGCGATGACCTCTTGAAAGAAGAAAAGTAGAATTTGCACGTAGACAGGGCATCATCTTGGCATGGATCCGGCGTAGGAGTACGACTAGAATCCCCAACCGGAGAAGTGCTCGAACAGTCATTTCGTATTGACTTTCCTGCCTCAAATAATGAGGCTGAGCACAAAACACTAATTGTCGGCTTGCGCCTGGCCAAAGGAATCAGAGCCAAACAAATTCAAGCATTTTGTGACTCCAAGCTCGTCGCCAGTCACTTCAGTTGAGAGTACGGTACTAAAAATTAACAGATGAACGCCTACCTCAAATTCGTGTAAGGAATAGCCAAAGAATTTGATGCCTTCAAACTAACAAATATTCATAGAGGACATAATACGGCAGCCAACACACTAGTCGCATTGGCTTCGACGTCTGATCCACAACTACGATGCATCATACCTATCGAAAGCATACCGGCACCGAGCATCTAACCGAACAAAGAGTAGACCAAAACAACGAAGACAAGGTCGGCGAACCAATGGATGAAGATGCAGGTCCGACCGGTAATGAAGACGAAGATTGGAGAACTGAAATCAAATTGTGTATTCAAGACGGGGAAGTCCCGAAAGACAAGTGGATAGCTCGGAGATTGAAGGCTCGAAGTGCCCACTACATCATGCTAGACGGAGAATTTTTTCGATGGAATGCTTCAAAGGCATTGATGCATTGTATACAAGACGACGAGGTGAGAAGAGTTTTGATCGAGACACATGATGGTGCCAGCGGGAACCATTCTGGGGGATGATCGTTAGCTCTCAAAATTAAGAAGCTTGGCTTCTTCTGGCCAACTATGATCTCGGACTGTGAAAATTATGCAGCTAAATGTTATGAATGTCAACGCCACGACCCAATGATGCATGCAGCAATCGAACTCTTCTCTTCTGAAACGACTGCATATCAATTCATGCAATGGACAATGGACATATACGGTCCTCTGGCAGCACACATCAGAAGAAGTACATCTTGATTATGACAGATTATTTCACTAAGTGGGTCGAAGCTGAGTCCTACACCAAAAGCAAAGGGATCGACGTACAAAAGTTTATCTGGAAGAATATCATCTGCAAACACGGACTCCCATATGAGATTGTCACAGATAACAATACCAGTTTTACCGGAAATATTTTCGATAGCTTCTGTGCCAAATGGAGAATCCGATTAAGAAAATCAACACCGAGATATTCACAAGGGAATGGGCAGGCCGAAGTTACGAACAAAACCATCATCGACGGGCTAAAAAAGAGGTTGGCCAAAGCGAAAGGACTTTGGTTTTATGAACTGGACGACGTCTTATGGTCGCATCGAACAACCCCTCGATGAGCTACAGGTCAAACACCTTTTTCTCTATCACATGGAATTGAATCAATGGCACTAGCAGAGACCAACGTCGGCAGTCTACAACAAACCATGATGACACAAGACCCCAATCTCATTGATAGAATGCTTAGAGATAGCCTCGACGAACTGGAAGGACGACGAGATCAAGCATTGCTCCGGATACAGAATTATCAGCAATTTACGGCTAAGTACTACAATAAAAAGGTATGGAATTGGGTTTTCCAAGATGATGATATCGTCCTCCTTAACTAGGTTGTAACACCCCCGATCGGCGTCCCATACCACCAACCGCGGATATCACAACCCAGCATCCTCGGATGGTCGGTCCTAAGTCTCTAGAACAAATCCAGAGCCTCGAGTCCAACTATCCTAGGACACTTTCCCATCTATCCAGACCCAAGGCTTGCCAACCCGGATCTAAATAAATGGTTGGTACGCCCGGACAAGGCTTATATCATTAAGTTCCCACAAGGAAAATTTTCACAAAGCCTCTTTATTTATTTTACATTGCTTAAGCAGCGGAAACCAAGTTTCAAACACGATTTACATACAGCGGATCCATTCGGGAAATACCAAACATACTGAAAAGTAATATCTTACAAGCACACCGAAAACTACTTCTGGCTTCCTAACGTCCGAATTCCTCTACAAGCCCCCGTCTATGGTGTCCTGCAAAACAAAGGTAGAATCATGAGTAATCTAGTATTACCCAGAGAGGCCAGGCTGACTAAAAAAACGTTAGTCCAACCCCAACCCCAAAACCAAACAGAACACATTCAATCAGCATGCAATCAACACGAAAACAAGACAAGGCAAGCACAACAAGTAATCACTCAATTGATTACTACTACCAAGTCTATATGCAATGCAAGTTCTCTCTCTTCCAATATGGCCATGCGGTCAGTCCCCGTTCTCGGTACAATCACATGGGATGGCCGGCCACAAAGGCCCGCACACCACCCCCTGTTCCTCTTGAACCCTCAATGCATCGTCATGCATTACCATGGTTCTCTGGTTGCGACCCAGAGCCACATCCATGGTCTACGCAGGATATCCCATGGCCACCCAGCCGTTACCCGCGACTTTCCCGAGAACGTCTACCGTCTTACATTCATTAAGTTATTAATATGCATGCATCCACTGATAACATACAAATAACTTCTACACAACACAACCAAGAATTAATCACATCCAGACCATGCTCTTTAAGCCTTAGTCGTGATCCTATACAAGGTAAACATGCATTCACACATAACAAGTATTAATCACATCCTGGCTAGGTTACACCACACCACAGCCGTGATCCTATACGAGTTATACATGCATTCACAACCACAATTCAATCATGCATTCAACGGCAATCACAATCAACACGCATGCATGAAACACATCACACAATCACGGAAACTATCAACAAGTATGGAAAAGTATTAGCAAGTCAATCATGCCATCTACCCGTATTGATCCCATAACTCCTTGACTAAATACTACCAAGTTCCATGATTCCTAATCCTCAAGCAATTTCATTCATACTGCCCGTATACCCAAATACATACTACCATTCAATCAATCCGTTCATTCACCAAAGTGAAGAACGCATGCAACACTCATAGAGACTGGTTTACCATAGATCATAAATAAACTTAAATACGTCTAGGTGATTCCCATAAAGCAAAATACGTGTGATCTACTCATCACCACACGTCACCCGGACTCACCAACTTGGCTTAGGAACGGCTTCCTTTAGATCCAGCAACCTGAACTGGAAAAATATGCCTACCTTAGGTAATATTCTTAGATAGAATTTACTAAGGATTTGGATCTAGCAACTCTTACCAACCGCGGGCCAATACAACCCTTTTTGATTCGGCAGAGCTTCCCTTAGCTCCTCCTTGAAAACCCTTTTCTAAACTCTCGGATTACTCACGCTAATCCTTTAGTCACTCGCTAAACTTTCCTCAACGATTACCCGAACTCGTCAATTGAAAGAGTTTGAGTGAAAACTGGATAATATGGACAGGTTAGTGTTTTGGTACGGTGGGTTAAGGTCTGGGTAGATTTCCTTGGCAAAAATCTTCAGAGCTTCGCTGGAAGAGATTCTGGGTGCAGAAACACGACCCTTGGGTCGATATTTATACAATCTTCATCCTCCATGCAGGCTGCCGTGTGTCCAGCCGGGTGTCAAAATATTCGCCAGCTGCCGAACCACTTCCATGCGGGTGAACACCTGGTGCGGTACATGTCGAACCAGCGCTACATGTGTCAAGCCTGCTCCCCATGCACCCGATATCCTAGCGCAATTTACGGAGGTTGTTCCTTAACCACCGGACGCAACTTGGCTTGGAATTTCTCGACCCTGGGTAGTGATTTTGTGACCCACGGTCACGACTGCCCAACCACATATGATATCCGGATGTCCCGCGTAATGCTTCTTTCGACCTGATATGCTGTTGTGGTTCGATTGATCAGTCCTAGTATGATCTGTCCGACCCAATGTGCCATCCGCGGTACAATCTGTCCGACCCAAGGTACCATTCGTGGTACGATCTGTCCGACCCAAAGTACCATCCGCGGTACGATCTGCCCGACCCAAGGTACCATCCGTGGTACGATCTGTCCGACCCAAGGTACCATCCGCGGTACGATGTCTTGACCCACAAATCTTTTTCTTCAACCCAAAGTCAGATTCCCTCGACCCAACCTCAAAATTTTTCGACCAACTTTTCCAGTCTAACTCCTTAGGGTTTTCTTTAACCTTCCTTTCCTTAATCTTTTGGGACTTTAAGACCTTCCTTTGATTAATCTCCTTACCGCCTGTCGGGGTCACTACACGCTCCCCTCCTTAGAAGAATCCGTCCCGAATTCTAGGTATTGGCATCCTTTCTTTCCCAAGATTCCAGAAATGCTAACCTTAGTATCTCCTTGAAACTTTCCTGGCTTCCGAGATTTCCTTCACTTCTTCCTTCTTCTACATCCCTAAGCAGGTTTTGGCATTAATGTAGGTTTTCCACATTGCGTCCTTTTTCCCTCTTCGGAAACTAACGAGCAAGGTTTTTCCTTGATGATAGGGTTGCACTAGGTAATCTAGGTTCCCTTTCTTACTCAGGACTTCCTAGAATTTTGCCACTTCGGCAATCCTTAACCTTCCCTTCTCGGATTCTTTAACCTACTTACAACCGTCCTACCAGTCTTGACAATCTCTTTAGGAACATGGTACTTTCTATAGTAAGCATACAATTTTAGATCTATTCACGCAACGTTCAATCAAAGCACAATCGTTCAACAACATGAAGTGAGTTAGAACCCGACATACCTTTAGCGAAGCCATTTTCAGGCGTGGGGTTCAAGGGTAAACGATCCTAGAATTGCTAGAAGAGCTACAGTTACCATGGGCCGCGGAGCGAGCAGTGGGGGCTGGAGGTGGTGGCGCATAGTTGGAAGGGCAGGAGGTGGCGTAATGTCCACGTAGTCCACAAGTAAAGCATACAATCGAGGCGTGTGAAGTCGGATAGGTGCGAATACTTGGACAAGCACGAGTGTAGTGTCCGGTCCGGTTACATAGCTCATACTGCGGGGTCACATAAGCTGGGCTAGGTACACGCTTCCTGGCCTGGTTACGCACTCGGATTCCTCTTCTTGGAGTTCGTCCTCCATTCTGGCCATATTCAATGGATCCTTCTTGTTCTCCTGAGAGTCTTCCGGCTGCATCCAACCTTTCCAACCCTGATCCTTCTCCAGCCATGATGGTTCCTCCAGGTATTGCTTCCAATGGCATTCTGATTATCGGACTCCCTTCTTGTTCTTCTCCCAACCCAGTCGTTAGCACTCTTCCGGCGTACATCTCCACCAAGGAGTCCACTGACATTTCTCAGGCGTAAGGTCGATCATAGTACTCACACGTTCGTGCCCAGTTGGTCTGAGTGGTTTCTTCCTGCGGAATGGGACTTCCGCCTTGCATGCTCGTTGGTGACCAATAGTAGAAGTTAACTTCATTCTCATCGAGTGATGGTCGGTTGGCTTGATAGGTCTGCATTGTTTGGTCTGAAGATATGCTAATAACGACAGGTGATGGTGGCTCTAGAATCTCAACTCCGGATGAGTCATCGGAGATCTCAATCACTACCACCCCCGGGGAACCCTCATTCTCTTCGTCTTCTGACGGATCTGTCTCAATGCTAGGCTCAGAGTCTACCTCAACAGCTCCCTCTGGTAGTTCGGACTCCTCTGATGACGATGACCCGTCCGAATCGCTTGTACCAAAGTACGTAGTTTCTCTTGGTAAAGTGGACCTCTCTGCCTCTCCTGAAAACCACCCCCACGGTCCCTCACTCCTCAGCCTTCGAGTCGACATCCTGCTCCTGCGTTCACAGTTTTAGGTAAGTCTTAATCCCACCCATCTATTCCTATATTCGGACGTACCAGAATTCCTAAGGTGTGTTACGACTCATTTACTCGATAAAACGTTTGAAAACATGGGTCCTTTGAGCATGATCAGAACCATGCTCTGATACCACCTTAACTAGGTTGTAACACCCCCGATCGGCGTCCCATACCACCAACCGCGGATATCACAACCCAGCATCCTCGGATGGTCGGTCCTAAGTCTCTAGAACAAATCCAGAGCCTCGAGTCCAACTATCCTAGGACACTTTCCCATCTATCCAGACCCAAGGCTTGCCAACCTGGATCTAAATAAATGGTTGGTACGCCCGGACAAGGCTTATGTCATTAAGTTCCCACAAGGAAAATTTTCACAAATCCTCTTTATTTATTTTACATTGCTTAAGCAGCGGAAACCAAGTTTCAAACACGATTTACATACAGCGGATCCATTCGGGAAATACCAAACATACTGAAAAGTAATATCTTACAAGCACACCGGAAACTACTTCTGGCTTCCTAACGTCCGAATCCCTCTACAAGTCCCCGTCTATGGTGCCCTGCAAAACAAAGGTGGAATCATGAGTAATCTAGTATTACCCAGAGAGGCCAGGCTGACTAAAGAAACGTTAGTCCAACCCCAACCCCAAAACCAAACAGAACACATTCAATCAGCATGCAATCAACACGAAAACAAGACAAGGCAAGCACAACAAGTAATCACTCAATTGATTACTACTACCAAGTCTATATGCAATGCAAGTTCTCTCTCTTCCAATATGGCCATGCGGTCAGTCCCCGTTCTCGGTACAATCACATGGGATTGCCGGCCACAAAGGCCCGCACACCACCCCTTGTTCCTCTTGAACCCTCAATGCATCGTCATGCATTACCATGGTTCTCTGGTTGCGACCCAGAGCCACATCCATGGTCTGCGCAGGATATCCCATGGCCACCCAGCCGTTACCCGCGACTTTCCCGAGAACGTCTACCGTCTTACATTCATTAAGTTATTAATATGCATGCATCCACTGATAACATGCAAATAACTTCTACACAACACAACCAAGTATTAATCACATCCTGACCATGCTCTTCAAGCCTTAGTCGTGATCCTATACAAGGTAAACATGCATTCACACATAACAAGTATTAATCACATCCTGGCTAGGTTACACCACACCACAGCCGTGATCCTATACGAGTTATATATGCATTCACAACCACAATTCAATCATGCATTCAACGGCAATCACAATCAACACGCATGCATGAAACACATCACACAATCACGGAAACTATCAACAAGTATGGAAAAGTATTAGCAAGTCAATCATGCCATCTACCCGTATTGATCCCATAACTCCTTGACTAAATACTACCAAGTTCCATGATTCCTAATCCTCAAGCAATTTCATTCATACTGCCCGTATACCCAAATACATACTACCATTCAATCAATCCGTTCATTCACCAAAGTGAAGAACGCATGCAACACTCATAGAGACTGGTTTACCATAGATCATAAATAAACTTAAATACGTCTAGGTGATTCCCATAAAGCAAAATACGTGTGATCTACTCATCACCACACGTCACCCGGACTCACCAACTTGGCTTAGGAACGGCTTCCTTTGGATCCAGGAACCTGAACTGGAAAAATATGCTTACCTTAGGTAATATTCTTAGATAGAATTTACTAAGGATTTGGATCTAGCAACTCTTACCAACCGCGGGCCAATACAACCCTTTTTGATTCGGCAGAGCTTCCCTTAGCTCCTCCTTGAAAACCCTTTTCTAAACTCTCGGATTACTCACGCTAATCCTTTAGTCACTCGCTAAACTTTCCTCAACGATTACCCGAACTCATCCATTGAAAGAGTTTGAGTGAAAACTGGGTAATATGGACAGGTTAGTGTTTTGGTACGGTGGGTTAAGGTCTGGGTAGATTTCCTTGGCAAAAATCTTCAGAGCTTCGCTGGAAGAGATTCTGGGTGCAGAAACACGACCCTTGGGTCGATATTTATACAATCTTCATCCTCCATGCAGGCTGCCGTGTGTCCAGCCGGGTGTCAAAATATTCGCCAGCTGCCGAACCACTTCCATGCGGGTGAACACCTGGTGCGGTACATGTCGAACCAGCGCTACATGTGTCAAGCCTGCTCCCCATGCACCCGACATCCTAGCGCAATTTACGAAGGTTGTTCCTTAACCACCGAACGCAACTTGGCTTGGAATTTCTCGACCCTGGGTAGTGATTTTGTGACCCACGGTCACGACTGCCCAACCACATATGATATCCGGATGTCCCGCGTAATGCTTCTTTCGACCTGATATGCTGTTGTGGTTCGATTGATCAGTCCTAGTATGATCTGTCCGACCCAATGTGCCATCCGCGGTACGATCTGTCCGACCCAAGGTACCATTCGTGGTACGATCTGTCCGACCCAAGGTACCATCCGCGGTACGATCTGCCCGACCCAAGGTACCATTCGTGGTACGATCTGTCCGACCCAAGGTACCATCCGCGGTACGATGTCTTGACCCACAAATCTTTTTCTTCAACCCAAAGTCAGATTCCCTCGACCCAACCACAAAATTTTTCGACCAACTTTTCCAGTCTAACTCCTTAGGGTTTTCTTTAACCTTCCTTTCCTTAATCTTTTGGGACTTTAAGACCTTCCTTTGATTAATCTCCTTACCGCCTGTCGGGGTCACTACACGCGAAAATATACAGAATAAACCAAACACAATCTTGCACCTAGATATGAGATGAGTACAACTCGTATATTCCTTCTAACAAAACAAGAAATATACAGAATAAACCAAACACAATCTTGCACCTAGATATGAAATGAGTACAACTCGTATTTCCTAAAATTCATTCTTCAACATTTACGGGATAATCCGAGCTCAGATTCGCACATACGCTAAAGTCGAGCTCAGACTTTCATAAATAAATTGTTGAAAATACGCATCTTAAAGATCAAATCGACGAAGGAAAAATAAGCCGATCTTATACTTGGCAAAATAAACAAAAAAAGCAAAGAGGGAGCGCACTAATTCGTTCAAAGCAAAAACAAAAATATCACAAAATAAGCCATTCGGGGCGCCATGTACTAAGAAAAACAAAAACAAAGGGAAATACAACAAAAAATGTTAAAACCACATGCGGCTCGAAAAACTAAGAGTCCGACTGGTTTCTTAGGTTGGCTGCATCATTGGAAAAGATGACTCCGTCATTCGATCCATGCTGATTAACACCGGGAGGGAGAACGATCGACATATTCCGATAACGAGAACGAGGCGGAGGAGGAGGTGACATCTCGAGATTGCCATCTTCGAGTTCAACAACATCCACTACACTAAGATCAACTTCCAACTTCGTCTTATCGACGGAAAGCTTGTCCAATACGGCTTCAGGAACTGCGAGCCCGTCTTTTGCCAAGACTTTAAGACAATCATAAGTCCTGAATATATACTTGGCTCAAGGTCAGAAGCATCCCATCCTGCTCTTCCCGACCAGCAAGGTACTTCTTCACATTCTCGAGCTTAGCCGTACACTTGGCTTTGACCTCTCCTTTCACAATGTTCCTCTCCCGATAGACCATATCGTCCTGAGAATTTCGTCACCTGCTCGGCCTTGAACTTCTCGTCCCAGGCATCTTTTTCAGCAGCCAAGCCATCTTCGTGCGTCTTGGCTTGATTTATTTCAGCCTTAAGAGTGGTAATCTGCTTGATGAGATCCTCTTTGATCTTACCACGCTCTACCGCGATATCTTTGTACTGACCTGCCTTCTCGGTCTCCTTCGTTAAGGCTTTTTCCGCCGTGGACAATGTGGCATTTTCATTCCGAGCCATCTTCAGTTTCCTCTCATACGAACCATCATCGTATCCCGAGTCCAGGCCATGTACAGCTCGGCTGCCTAAAGATCATCGATCTCCAGAAGTGGACGAATTGGACTTCCAATCATCTGGAATAAGTGAGAGGTCGCCTCCTTATTACTTACGAAGGGTATGTCTTTTGTAGGGTAACGATAATACCAGTTGTGATCAAAGCTAGCCAATACAACATCGGTTTCTGTCATTTGCCTTTTAGCCGCCTCGACAGCAACATCAGTTTGGGGGCGTCGCCCGCCGACCTTTTCCTCGACGATAGAGGAGCAGAAGAAGAAACCAAGGCTTGTTCGTCTCCGCCTTGGGTTTGAGTTGGGGCTTCAGATAAGCCGCAGGAATGCCTCCGACCTGATTGTAGGAAGCTCCTCTCGAGGATTTGGAGCATTTTGACTCCGAGAAGGAGTGTCTTGACACCGAGCTGGGTCCTCTCTCCTTCTCCTTTTCCTTCTCCTTTCCCCTACCCTTCTCTGAAAGGAGGGCTTCCTTTTTCCTTGCCAGTTGCATGGCTTTCTTCGCAACATCCTTAGCTTCTTTGTCTTCGGTGTTGTAGCTGATTGATCTTTTACGCTGACCTCACCATCAGCACGATGAGTCGACGACTCCACGACAGCAGACGCCGTAGGAATGCCTGAAACAATATGCTTTTTGATAATACTGGCCTTGGCTCCGGACGACGAGTTCGCCATGCCCTCTAGTTGCGCAGAGTAATTGGGAAGTTTACGCGCCCTCTTCATCTTTCTACGATTCCTCTCCCAACAATCTAAGCAAGATAAATACACAAGATTTTTAGATCGACGAAGAATGGACATATAAACGATTACAGGAGAAAAACCAACCTAGACGAGCTAGACTTGCTTGAATTTTAGATCGAAGAATCTCTAGCCACATTTGTCGTCCCTTTTGACTGATTTTGGCAATGTTGTCAAGAAAAGTCGGGTAGGGGAAGCTTTTATTAGGAATGGGACGATCTGCAATAAAAAAAGCAATAGGTCAGAATCTCAACTTTGTCTTAATCAACAAGCACTACTAACTAAGGCAGCTACCAATGGCCGAGCTCCATTGGATTATAACTTTCGCCTTGACGTTGGTCATCGAAGCCTTGTTTATCTTCCCGAAGAAGTAATACCTATCTCAATCATACACCTTGCTTTTGTAGCCGGTGTTCAGTTTAAACTTCGGCTCTGTCTTGATGTAAAAACGCCCAGGAGCCGTCCCAGAATTGATGACAGTATTCTCTTCGAACATCTCGACCGTGAGTGGGACACAACACTCAGATCCCAACATAAGTAGTCCCACCATGTGACAGACCCCAGACGTTGTAAACTGGATAAAAGCCATGCCGCGCCTTTCACAATACTTAACAAACAGATACAGCAGCGGGAACCAGAGTCAGCAATAGTTGAAGAAGGAGTCATAGAGGCAGAGAAAACTACCTTTGGAATTTTCGGAATGAAGTGAAGAAACTGAAGACGTATGTGAGTATTTATAGAGAAAAATACGGATTCCGAGAGCAATTATTAACCCTAAGCGACGGTTCGTATTTCGAACCTACACGACTCTTTGTCTTCTTGGTTGATCAGCGGTTCGGATTTTACCACGTGTACGAGATTCATCCATGTGTCCAAGATCAGATAAAGAGAAAATGTGTCGATCCAGATCCACGCCGAGTCAAAATTATTCCGCAAATCCGCCGAACTCATGAACCCTCCTTTGACAAACTGGGGGGAGGGGTTATTGTTACATATCGGCCCAACCGACCTCCGGGCCCATGAAGCCTAAATCACCCTAAAGGCTCCGAGAAAAAAAGAAACGATAACGAAGACAAGGGTAACCGCCGAGAAAATAGGAATATTTCTAAATGTATTAGATTTATTTGACCGACATATATTCTATATAAATATGGAGGTACCTTCATTCGAGAAGGGGATCCGATCATTAATACAATTCACTCAGAAATAATTAAGCCTTTTTCGATTATTGTTTTGAGATTTGAACTTTGTTCTAACATAAATCTTCGAATCCCTAATATATTTGATAATTCTGATACCTAACTCGTATCCGGTTACATCAGTACTGCAGTTGATCTTGACTGAGAAGAAACTCTTCAACATATTGTGTCTCACCGCTTTGACAGAATTGATTACATCATGATTCAGTTAGCCTTTCATACGACAATTTATTATCTTTGGAAGGAGTGAAATGAAAGACGGCATAAAGACAGTTACCAGACTACGGCCCAACTGATCCGAGCTATTGAGAAGACAATTTAAAATAGAGTCTCCTCTCTTCACTACTACAACTCACCAAAGTTACGAACCTTGCTTCAGCGTTGGTTTCAACCAAGGAGAATTTCCTAGTTTATTTTTCAAACTGGTTTCCAATCTGGATTCTGATTTTTTTTCAACCAAATTATTTTGTTTTTCATTTTTTCAGTAAATAACTATTTTGTTGATCAATGAATTTAACATTAAAAAAAAAAATTGGGTCTGAAATCAAAATCTTATTTATTAGTTTATTTTTTAATGAGGAATTGGGTTGTCTAGCCAACCATGAACATGAACTATGAGTTCTTTCATAGATAAATGCGACTTCTTATGTGATTTATGATTCATGTAAAAAATGGACGATTTATATCAATAAATATTAAGTCATTCGGTTAATTTCTAACTATTGGATATAGAATCTTATTCGTTTAGTTACATGTACATTCTGATTAATGAGTCTTGAAGTTTAATAATTTGATGAGTAAAAATTGCATAATTATTAGGATATATATTCCATTATCATATCTCAGTATTATATATTCACATATATTTTTTATTCTCATATATTTTAAGGGAAAATTCTAAAACAATGTAATAATAAAAAAAAAAAAAAATATATATATATATATATATATATATATATATCAATAAAATTCAAGGTATTCATATCAAATTTGACATGGTATCAGAGCCTAATCCTAATCGATCCGAACACTAAAAAATTTCTTCTTCTCTCCAAAACACTCTTTTGATATTTGATCGACAATCTCTCCCTGTCAAACTCTCTTTCGGTATCATGGTGACTTCCACCGATACTCTTCCGATAAATTCTCCAGCTGACAAATCAAGCAAACACGAGATCTCCTTGTCACCATACTACATTAACCCATCGAATGATTCTCACCATATTCTTACTCCAATCTTGTTGAACGGTGACAATTACGAACGGTGGACAAAACTAGCATGAAAAATCTTCAAGACAAGCAAAAACTTGGTTTCATCGATGAAACTATTCAACAACCAGTGGTTGCTTCTAAGGAATAAGACAGTTGGGTAACATTCAACTCTATGCTAAATGGGTGATTATACACAAGTATCGAACCCAAGATTCATCATGTTATATCAGTGGTCGATAACGCTAGTGTTATGTGGGAAAGCTTACGCACTCGATTCTCAGCGGATAATGCACCACTAGTACATGAATTGAAAGCCGATATCATGACGTGTTGTCAAGAAGGACAAAATGTGGCAACTTATTTCGGTAAACTCAAAGTTATGTGGGATGATCTTGATGACTATGAGCCTGTACTTCATTGCTGCTGCAAAAAACTTGAATATCCAATACTTGTGTCACACAACAAACGACGTGACTATGAACGGATACATCCGTTTCTAATGGGTTTGGGTGCTTCCCGTTTTGGTACTCCCCGTACAAATCTCTTGGGACGTCTCACTCTTGAAAAAGATCTTAGCTTAGATCAGATATACTCCGAGCGTATCGCAGAAGAAAGACACCTCACCTTTTCTCGTAGTAAGGAAAAGCGCATCAATGTTGTTAGCTTTGATGTCCAATCCGGTGTGAATGCAATTACATCCATTACACGAGGTCGAAATAATCTACTATGCACTCATTATGGTCGTAAAAACCACACATTTAAAACTTGTTTTGTGAAACACGAGTATCCTGATGGTTGGTTCGATTCAACTAATGAAGCTGTGTCTCGAGGATATAAAAGAAGAGAATGTGGCTGTGGCAGAGGACGATCAGCTCCTCCGAGAGCAAATCATATTCAAGATGCACCTACCTTAGAATAGCCGAATCCTCCCGGTGTTAGCAAAGAAGCATGGTCTGCGATTGTAAATTTGCTAAAGCCAGAATATTTACCTTCCCCCGAGAAGCTCTCTGGTAATGTCAATTTTCTTCTAGACTGCAGAGCATCACATCACATGACGGGTGATGCAGATTTCCTAACTAATCTCCATGATATTGCTCGTTGTATTGTTATTCTACCAAATGGAAACATTAGTTTGCTACCAAAGAAGGCTCACTTCATCTCGACGTAAATAATTTGCTTAGTCACGTGCTTTATGTTCCATATTTATCTTGCACACTTATATCATTAGCTCACTCATTACGAGAGCTCTCATGTTTTACCATATTCACTGACCAGTTTGGAGCAAGTGAAGAAGACAGCAGGGTTTATCATTTTCGTGGGGTTGTTCCAGCTCATGCACACAAGATTTCGACAGTGGCTGAGGCAGTTTTGTGCTATCAATGTTTGGGACATCCTAGCAAGAAAATGATATCTATGTTTTTTATCTACCTTAGAGAATTTTGACGTTAATGGTTTTGATTTTAAAGAACTTTGTGATGTTTTCATTGGGGCAAAACAAACTCGTGAATCTTTCACATAAAGCAATAATAAAGCAACATATTGTTTTTTTTTTTAATTCATAGCAATGTTTGGGGACCCTATAGTATTCCATCATCGTGTGGTGCTCATTAGTTTCTCACAATAATTGATGACTACTCTCAAACAGTTTAGACTCACTTGTTACTTGCTAAAAGCGAAGTATCATATGTTCTAAAGAATCTCTTTGCCATGACAGAATGATAATTTGGATAGAAAGTCAAGGTAATGCGAAGTGATAATGGAATAGAGTCCAACTGCATGAAATCATACTTTGTTGCAAATGGAATTCTTCATCAAACCTCCCATGTTGACACACCACAACAAAATGGACGAGCAATACGCCAGCATAGACACCTTCTAAATATTGCACGGGTACTTCTCTTTCAGAGTCATTTACCCACAAAGTTTTGAGTTGAAAGTATTCTTACAGATGCGTATCTCATCAATCGTACTCCTGCTCCATCCTTACAAGGTAAAACTCCTTATGAACTACTCTATAACAAGGTTCCATATTACTTTACTCTAAGGATTTTTGGAAGCCTCTGTTTTGCAAAACGACAAACAACAAACACGAATAAATTTGATGCATGAAGTAGACGTTGTGTTTTTCTCGGCTACCCACACGGACAAAAAGGTTGGAAGATACTTGATCTTGAAACCAGTTCTATGTTTGTATCACGAGATGTCATGGTTCTGCTGATTCATCGAAGAGTCCAACAAACATGGTTCCTGCTCCAACCTTACCACATATTGTAGTTATTGAGGATTCTCTCGACACTCCGTTTGTGGCCATTGCTGACTCTCGGGGGAGTCCCCCCGAAGATGTTACATCTAACATAGCTGATGTTACACATGCTGTTGATGTTACATCCGACACAACTGATGTTACACATGTTGTTGATGTTACATCTGACACAGATAATGTTACACAAGCTGTTGATTTATCTCTTGTTGCTCCAATAGTTGAACACTTAGGTCATGGAATGCGTCAAAAGATCCCTTCCAGTTGTCTCCAGCCATATATCACATACTCTGCTCAATGCGATATAAACCATATTCTTGACATCACCCACTCTTATTCGGTTTCTTCAGGTACGTGTCTCTATACTATCGCTAACTTTTTCTCATGTGACCATTTTTCAACCAGCCATACTGTATTTTTGGCCGCGATTATCCTAGGCGTGGAACCTGTGCATTACAAAGATGCCGTAAAATTTAAAGCATGGCGAGGAGCGATGAGTTCTGAGGTCAATGCACTTGAAGAAAATGGAACCTTCTCTTTTCAAAAGCTTCCTCCAGGCAAGAAAGCACTAACATCTAAATGGGTTTATCGTCTCAAATACAACTCAGATGGATCACTTGAAAGACATAAGGCACGCTTGGTCGTTATGGGAATTTTTCAAGAAAAAGAGTGGATTATGATGAAACTTTTGCTCTGGTGGTAAAGATGAATATCATTCTAATTTTCCTTGAAGTAGCTTCCGCTAAACATTGGAACATTCATCAAATAGATGTACACAATGCGTTTCTTCATGGTGATTTAGATGAAGAAATATACATGAAGCCACGCCCAGGTTTTGAACCTTCTGATCCATCTCTCGTATGCAGATTACACAAATCTTTGTACGGTTTGAAACAAGCGTCACGTTGCTAGTTCGCTAAGCTTTCCAAGGCACTTCTCAGCTACGATTTTGTGCAATGCCGAAAAGATTATTTTCTCTTCACTAGGGTTCTAGGATCCACGGTTCTTCACATTCTCATATATGTTGATGATCTAGTGATTCTTGGTAATGATTCCCAAGTCATCTCTCAATTTAAGGACTATCTCCGTAAGAGCTTTCGCATGAAGGATTTGGGACCCTTGAAATATTTCTTAGGAATTGAAGTGTCACGTGGACCCGATGGTATTTATCTCTCCCAACGCAAATACTGTCTTGACATAATCTCTGAATGTGGTCTCAGAGGTGCGCATCCCGTTGATACACCCATTGAATAAAATTATCGTCTAGCTTCAGATTCGGGACCGTTTTACGATAATTTCTCAAATATCGAAGACTCATTGGTCGTTTGGTATATTTAGCGCTAACACGTCCAGAACTCAACTACTCTGTTCGTCTCTCAGCTCAATTTATGCAATCTCGGCGTCAAGCACATTGGGATGCAACTATACGCATTATTCGATATTTAAAAGGTTGTCCAGGTTAGGGTATTTTGCTGTCATCAAGTTCTGATCTTCAACTCATTGTGTAATGCGATTCTTATTGGACATCATGCCCTCTAACTCGATGCTCTCTCAGCAGTTATGTTGTTCTTCTTGGTAATTCAGCAATCTCTTGGAAAACAAAGAAACAACCACGAGTCTCTCGATCTTCTGCAGAAGCAGAATATCGAGCAATAGCGCTAGCTACACAAGAGCTTATGTGGATTAAGGAACTTCTTCTTTCTCTCAGAATTACTTACACAACTTCCATGAAGCTCGTTTGTGACATCAAATTAGCTCTTCATATTGCAGCGAATCCAGTCTTTCACGAACGGACAAAGCACATTGAAGCCGATTGTCATTCATCCGAGATGAGATAACCTCTGGCAATATTGTCAGATCTCATGTTAGCACTACTGAATATCTAGTCGCTCTTCTCACTAAGGCTTTTGGAAGACAACAATTCACCTACTTACTTCGCAAGTTGGGCGTTTGTGACCTCCACGCTCCAACTTGAGGAAGAGTATTATGATCTACTCCATATCTCAATATTATATATTCATATATATTTCCTATTCTCACATATCTTAAGGGAAAAACCTAAACCAATGTAATATATATATATATATATATATATATTTCGATATCAATAAAGATTCAAGGTGTTCATATCAAGTTTGGCAATAATACATTAAAAATTTAAAGAATGAATACATAAAGACAAGAATGAGATGAAGAAAAACAATGAGAAACAAAAATATAAATAAGTTTTATTTAGTTTATTAGCATCAAATGACTTTGCTTAAATATTTGTCGAGTAACTTGTCAACAATAACTTGATAAGCTCTTTCAGTCGGATGGTAACTATCCCAAAATATATAGGCCGAAGAATTAGAACATGTGAACGGATTTAGTGTGTTACACATATAAGATATTGCGAGAGAGCCTGTACCGCAACATCCTCTATCAGCTACCTCAAAACCTGAAAGATAATGAGAATTTAGTTCATGTCATATAATACACACGAAAAATGTGTATATATATATATGTAAGATGAACTCACCGTATTTTTTAGGGTGTTGGATCATGTCAAAAAGAGTATCATAAACATTAATGTAGAGGATAATACCATCCAACTCTTTATCTAGAGAATCCAGTGCTGGAGAAAGTCTTGCGTTGAATTGTTTTGCCATATTGTTTAAAGGTTTAACGCATCCTCTTGTAAATATACCTCCAAACACTGTTCTTTGTAGTGGTACACATCCAACAGGCACTGCGCTAAACACTCCAATTTTTCGAGCTCCAAGCTTGTGTAATTCCTAAATATTATATAAAAGGTAATTAGTGTTGGATATAATTATATTATTGCTCGATTGGTACATATAAATAAATGTAAAATACTTACTCTTACGAATTTGACTGCTGAGTCAGCCAAGAAATTGGCATACGAGGTACGATCATATCTATGAGATTGAGCTAAATAAGTGTGAGCAAGGTCATTGCTACTAGAAACCACAAGAAAAAAGCTATTGTCCAAGATATTTTGGGCTCTTTCTTCTCCAAAATTTTGCTTGATCTTTGATATATATTCTTTGAAATATATTAGTTGATCCCACACCGAAATCACTGACTGCAAAAAAATAAAATATATATAAATTATATCACCTATAATATGAAGCTAACGTTGATGATGAAAAATATATTAGAATATACCATAATCTTAGCCGTTAATGGATCGTAACCAGTTCCTCCAGATGCAAATGTTACACCTTTAAGAAGATCTTTGGGCTTCAAATTTCGGTTCATATATGCTGGTAATGTCTTAGCCAATCCCAACTTTTCAGCTGAAGTAAATTTTTTTAAAACAAATGTATCACAATATAAAAATAGTTATATTTAGTTTTTATGAACAAATATAGAAATAATTCAAACAATTACCAATTAGATCAGAGGGAACTCTTCCATCGGAAAATCTTCCAGAGGCAAAGCCGCGGGGAAAATCCTTGCCGTAGGGAGGGAAGTTGCACTTTAGAAGAGTGGGGAGATTGTTGTTATTACCGGTGTCCATTATTGAATCTCCGAATACTATTAGTGCTGGAATTGTTGCATTCTTTCCTTGCTTCGTTGCATTTGTTTCGACGGCTATTAATGCGAAAACGAGCCATAACATTTGAAGTTTCATTGTCTTGATTGATTTATTTACTTTTCTGCTCGAGATTCGCTTTTGTTTTACAATCTTGAAATATGCATGCATATATACATTGTTTCAATTTGTTAGACTTCTAAAAATATCTCTTTTGAACAATAGTTGTTACACCCAATACTACCTCTAATTATGGTTTCAAAGACAACAGAATTTAATTGTTATTTCTTACCAATAAAATGGTAATTAATTAGTTTTCACAACTTGACTGTACTATGTTTGGGATTTACACCAATCTCATAAACGTAACCGCAAATTTACTAAGTCACAAAAAATATTAAGTCAAACTTGAACATGATATCTCATATAGTATATGGTATATAAACTATATAAGAAACAATTCCAATTTTTTTTTTGTCAACAAGAAACAATTCCAATTATGATAGTTAAATTCGTCTGATTATTTTGATTTATGATTATGTTCATTATTCCAACAGTTTCAATGAAAGTTTAACCGCCTCTTAAGACTCTGATTATTTAGATAAAGAATGGCAGGGTCGGAGGTCTCGGGAAGGCAACGTTGTACATCTCCAATGCGATTTCTGATTTTATCCGCATTCAAAGACATGAGTATCACCCAAAGTTACCAATCTTCTTAAACAAAGTTTGAAATAATCAATGACAAAGTCACTCAACAGTTAACAATATTTATTATTATTATCTTTTATGTTAAATCGATAAGTTTTGAGCCGAAACTCATATATTCTCCCGTCGGCCGTCGCAATGTAATTGCGAAAATCTTTTCCAAACGAGAATTGGACTTAATATATTCTCCCATCGGAATGTAATCGAAAATCTTTTCCAAACAGGAATTGAACTAGAAGCTGAGAGTGCAACTTCGTTTAGAGGAAACACCGCCTAGGACCCTCATCTTTGTTTATTGCCGATAAATTTGTGTTTCGGTTTATTAATATTTCCTTTGATTTTTGCATGCAGAGACCATCGCTAACACTCGAAATCGTCTAATACGTAATCTGGTGCCGGTGGTGTATCTTAGGCTCAAACGAGATTCTTTACATCATCAATTGTGTTCTAAGCCACTATGTCATCGCATGCACTCTCTAGATTTCTTCTTGGCTAGCTTTATCGCAACTCTATATCCGTCATCGTTTGCATTCTCTACCAAATCACATGTCATCTCCAGACTCGAGTTTCCTCTAGATTTTGGGTGCTTCTTCTTCTTCGTGGCAGAGTTCACTCACGTTAGATCGAACAACGTATTGTTTTTTCAACAAAAGTCCTGCAAATTTTCTCTTCGATCCAAATGCATGTTGTTTTGTTTCACAATACACAACGCAATGTTTCATCAAGCGGAAATCATTTAGCGTTTTCATGTTGTTGTAAATGGAAAGTTATATTAGATCAAACGTTTATTTGTAGTTTTCAAAAAGTGTTTTTTTTTCCTTTTTTTTTCTTATAACTTTGATCTTTCCTCAACCCATAAAAAACCAATAAAGAGGACTACTTCATCTACATTTCTATCATTAATTTACAAAAAAATTGATCTCTCTTTCTCTGTATTTCCCTCTTCAATTTAGAACATCACTGCAATGATATTTAGTAGCATATAATCATAGAAACAACAAATGAACAAACCCATAAAGCAACTCATGTTGAACGAAATCAGTGTGATATATTACAAATGCAGTAATATATTACAGATGTTTTTGTGTTAAATCGAATACCTAAATAATATACAAGGAAACCAAACCAGCCAACACATTTACCAAAGAGTTGTTAATGAAGAAGATGAGAAACCTAAAACCATTTCAAGAGTCCAAAGAATTTCACTAACCTTGTGAGCCTAATTGCATTACCGTTCTTCAACTGTCATCTATATGTACCATTGGGCAATGGCACCCCCATGTTCCCTCCTCCACTCATTCTCTTATGGGCTTGACTAGGGACCTCAAGCTTCAAATCTTCAAACCGAGGTATTATCGTACCAGCTCCATCAGCAGCTACAGGCCATGCTACAGGATTGTACCCAGCAACGCTCATGCCCGAAAGACCAAACCCATTCATGTAAGGGAGATAACAAGGAGTGTCGGCAGGAGGAGGCGGAGGAGGGCAGTAAAAACCGTTGGGTGGCATAATCAAGTTGTTCCATGGAGCGTTAGGCCCTTGAGCTGTGAACGGGTAACCATAAGGATAGTGAAAGCCTTGGACACCGTGATGATAACCAAAGACGGGAGGATACGGTACAAGCATCCCGTATCCGTTTCCCCCAGGGACATACGGTGTTGCCTGAAAGCTGCTGTAGGTAGGAGGAATGTTATGATTACCGCTATTGCTCTGGATTCCCTCTTTAGGTATTGCGCGTTTCACCTCCACGCGTTTATTACTCAATTCATGGAAATGACTCTGCATAACAACCTCAACAGAGTCCTCCGAATCAAATGTAACAAACCCGAAACCCCTTGGCCTGTTTGTCATACTGTCATGCATTACAACTACATCGGTTGTCCGGCCAAATTTCTCAAAGTAACTCTTGAACTCTTGTTCGGTCGTTTCAGACGATAAACCCCCGACAAATAACTTTTTGGTTCTACGGTTATTACCATTACTTGACATATCATGGACACCACTGTTGTACTGTTGAACTTCGCTCACGTATAATTGCAAGTTGGGTTGTTGATATCTCAGCTGTTCATGTTTCGGAATCGCCTTTTTCACATCGACCTGATATTAAAGATATTAGATACTGATCAACCCGGAAAGCAGAATCAATAAAGAGTTAAGGTTTCCAACCAAAGTGTATATCAATCTAGTCAAAATCTCTCACACAGCAGTGAAAACCCAACTTACATATCTCAAAATGTGCAAAAAGCAATTGAAACCAAAGCTGATCTTAGTCGGGCCTTTAATGTCATAAACTAACTCATTTATTGGGCTTTCCAAGTAATACAAGACATGACACAAGTAGATAAGAATGAGGGGAAAAGTGTAACTTACGGCTCGACCGAGAATGAAATGAGAATCTCTGAGAGCTTTATCAACATCATAAGCATTAGCAAAGCGAACAAACCCAAAGCCTCTGGGGTGTCCAGTGGCTTTCTCCTTAGCAACAACAGCTCCCAACACAAGTCCATATCTACTGAAATGTTGCTTCAGAGATTCTTCACTAGTCTCTCTTGGTATGCCTCCAACGAATAACTTGTATCGGTCATAATCCATTTCCATAAAACCCTAATTTTGCAGCTTTTTCTCAAAAACCCCCTCTTTAAATGGGAATTTTAAAGCCCTTTATCTCAAAATCCACCAAGATACTTGCCCTAATTTCACAATTCAAAGTCAAAAGATCAGAGCTGTGAAATCAAGAGTACCTCTAACTGTTCAAAAGGAAAAACCCCTAAAATCAAACAGTAACAGGTACGGAAACCCTAATTCGTAAAATTTTTGAAACAGGGATGCTAAATTAAGCACGAATCACTGAGAAAAAGAAACATGAAATTGAGAAAATATAACGCAAACCCTAATTTCGGAAGAAAACTGTAGAAAAAAAAACATCAAATTTCATGGCGAAGAGGAAAGTTTACCAGATAGGAGAGAGAGAACAGTAGTTTGATTTGACTCCGCACGAGAAAGTCGAAGCGAGTTAAAAGTTAAAAAACTCTTTAGCTTCAGTTAAACTTTAAAGAAAAAAAAAAAAAATTATATCGATATTATAGAACGGGAACTAATGGGCTTTAAGAAGCGTTTGAGGTAAATATTTTAGGCCCAATCATATCGTATTGTTTTTTATTTGAATTAAATGTTTTCTTTCTTTTACAAAGAACTTCCAGAGACTAGGGTTTGACATTATGAGACTAGGGTCTGACACTATTTTGGTTATTTAGATGGGTAAGTTTTGACCAGATGATCTAAATAGTAACAAAAATCTATATATACATAGATATAAATATAGATTTTTCGTTACTGTTTAATGCAAGACAGTGCGGGATAATATATCACCATTCGAAGTCTTAAACTAGGTATTATCCGCGTTATGCTTTAGAGTTTTAATTTTATTTATTTAATATACATATAATTTTGTTTTAATAAATATAATTAGAATGGATTATTATAAAAATTACTATTTACATTGGTAAATAAAGATGGCAAAAATTTCAGGGATTCGATATTCGATCTATTCTGAAAAATAGATATATGAACTTTATGGATTCGAATTCGGGTATTCTGATTTAAAGGTCAGGATACTTAAATTTGACCTGATCTAATTTTTATAAATAAATTTTAGTTTTGTTGAAATTTTAAAGTATGAACCTTATATTTTAAAACCTTATATATATTTATACTTTAAAATTTCAACAAAACTAAAATTTATTTATAAAAATTAGAATATTTTGTTAGAATGTCCATGATAAATATGTTCTAAAAAATATTTTCTATTTTTTTTTAAATATTTTAATTTATTATTTTGAATAGCTTTATAATATTATATTAATTATTTTTAGCTATTATTAACGGCTCCGGATACCTGTGGATATTAGCATATGCGAGTAGTATTTGTTTGGATCTGGATATGGGTATCCTGAAACTTTAAGTTATCTGATCCATGTCCACCCCTACTGGTAAGATGTAGAAAGAACATAAAAAATAAATAGAAAATAATTTATAATTTTTTTTTATTATATGCTTTTACATTTAACAATGGGTAGAATTAATAGAATAACTGGTCTGACTTTACTATATCTTATGTTTGATTTTTTACTTGATATCGGAGAAATATTAATGTAGTTATTTTGTAAGGGTATTCTTTTGTAATTAATACAAATCAATCACCTAAATATGCGAATACATTACTAAAACCAAATAAATAATGTTTTTATGGCTATTTGAATCAATCATCAAATTCAGGTTTATTTTGGCTAATCTCAAAACACATAAATTTGATGAAAGAAAAACAGAAATTTAGTCATTTTAAATGTAAAACTTGAACTTTTTTTTTTGTGGGGATAAAAATCGTCATGCTACTTCATTGTATTTAAGTGCAAGCATAAAGCTTGAACTATAAAATAATGTAGGTTTCTCTTGACTTACACAATCAAATTAAAGAATGTTGCTTACATATTAACATGCTCTTTTGGTTTAAATGAAACCCACCTGACCCTGATGTTAGACCGATTATGCGGCCCCCATTTCAGACCGCTATTTACCAAATTTGGTCCAAATGTAACTCTCAACTTCATGGCTCAGATCCTCGGCCAGCGACGAAAATACTCCGCAAAATTTCTGCAACAATTTGAAGCAAACTAAATTTCTGCAAGACAACTTCTCCTTCCGATTCTCTTCTTTCAAAATGGTTCCAAATTTAATGATCAGACGAAAAAGTAATTAATTTGTTTTATATTAGATTTACATATTTAAAAAGCATTATGTTGAGAAAATTAGAATATGGAGATTGTACCACATGAAAATAAAGTCGTTAAGTGTATCTACAAAATTTTGACCCGTAGATATATTTTGCACTGATAACGTATATGAAATCTAATTTTTTGATGATATGAGCAATCCCATGTATGAAAGTTTCAAAAAATTTAATCTTTTGTCCTACATCAATTAATTGTTATATGAACCACAATACGAAAAACTCAGAGAAATTGGTGGAGATGCTACTGAAAGGCATTGAGAGCGCTTGCAGTCAATTTATTTAATTTATTCACTGTGATCTTCATCAGTCCGACTCCGTTCTTATCTTTTATCAACCGCACCAGTCACTCCGGCGTTCCCTATCTCGTCTTAAAAAAACATAAAATTTCAAGAATTCTCCGAATTAATGTTAAATGAGAAATTGTAACATCAGTTTTGATACGTACACAATTAAATTGACACTAAAACTGTGGGAAAGTTGAAGAGTTTTTTTTAGTTTTGCCTAATTTTGATTTATGAAATTATATATCTTATATTACCAAAAAGAAGACAATAAGTAAAATTTAATATGACAAACCTCAAATCGTGAGGACTGACTAAATTTGCCATGGTTCTTGGGCAAAATAGATTGTGGGAAATGTCCATTTTTTGGTGATCCAAAAAGAACATAAAATTTTTTATGACCGTGACTATTTTGCCAAATAGAATAATAAAATGAAAATAATTTATATTATTTTTATTAAATAAACATTTTCAGGATTTTCATGTTAGAGATATCCTCGGAAAAAAAGAAGTCGTTTTACGACTCTCGGGTAACTTGGCGGATCCGGGGTGGCAACTCATCGACATCCACCATACGCTCCCGACACTTTATGTGTCATGAGGAACTCGAGATTCGACGACTATGGGTGATGGACCGTATGGCCATTCCTGCCCCTGGCTCGTATCTTATTGTCCTCCCAATGAGTCGAGTAATCAGCCTCGACCGTTCCATTTCTAGCTTGCCCGTAGGTCTCATCTAAAGACGGGAAGACAATCGTCAGAGGTCTCCGCTCTGGCCCAGGATGAAGAGGTGCATTATGTTTCACCGTGATTAACGGTCCTTGATATATCTCATATTTTACTGTTTTTAATATGGATTTTACTATTATCTATGTATTTTAATATGGATTTGTGCTTTTAGAGGTAGTTTTCTCGTATTTATAGTCTTTCGGATCTTAATAGGTAATATCATCAAAAGTGATGCAAAATAGATCAAAAGAGGTGTCAACCATGCTACAACCATTCACACAAGCCAAAAGCATTATCCAAGTCACAATATTCTCAAGATATGCATTTTTCCAAGATAGACAGAACAAAAGCACCAGAAGTTTACTTTTTGTTGGAGGCCTTAAACAACTTGGAATTAGATTAAATTTGGTGACGAGATAGATTTTTCAGTTAACATTTAAATTGGTTTCAAGTCAATTTGTAGCTGTGGTTGAGAAGTTACATCCGATATACTGAAAACATGTCTGTCTGGCTCGCAGAAGAAGCAAGCGCAGAAAAAGACCCAGAACCGGTCACATGACCTCTATGTCTCGCTCTGTTGTGCTCCTGACCGGTGTGCTCCTGATTTTGGGTCCCAGCACCGGTCACGAATTCTGCCCAGTGCTCCTGTCCAGTGCAGACATGTTCGAACCTATTTTTTTTTTTTTTGGCCCTAAACAAAACCTTAATTGACCATATGCCTATATATACTTGTTTTTACCCTCTTGTTAGACATAAGCCTCCATATTACTCTAAAATTAACAACATCCACACCTCTTTTCATAGATCTTCAATAGATTTGGATTCAAGAGCTTCTATGGAGAAGATCTCACATTTGTATCTCTATATAGAGAAGATTTCTTAAACTCTTCTTGTTTCAGTTTGTTTTATGATTATTGATACTTATTTATCTCTTTGTTTACTGTTATTTATGATTATGCTCGAGTAATTCACTTGTTAGATTATAGGTATTCAATGAATTCATGAATTATTAAGCTTTTACCGAATGAATTAGGGAGAATCTAAATGTTTTTTCATCTGTACTTGCTCATAATGCTGCATGCTTTTCTAATCAACTAGCATCAGACCTTGGGTTAATATACTCTCCAAAATCTTGTTATATTGGCTGAACTAGTATTTGATGAGCAATACGTCATAACTTGCAAAATTTGAGTTATGGAGTTTGTGAAAAATTGAATCCCGAACGAATTATGCATGTTTTGCACTTATAATAACATGCGAAAGTTGACTCTATTAGATTCTTAAAACATAGTAATAGGAGCCACGAAAGGAAAAGGATTACACCTTAGTGATTTGAGTTCTAGAACAATTCTAATAAAATCCCTGAAATTCAATTACTAGTTTATGATTTATGAATCTCTGCGATTAACCTATGGCCTAATGTTTTCTCTTATTGATTCTTCAACATTTTATTTAATTAATTTCGTCCTTAATTTCAGTTCAAAACCAAAACCAAAATATATTTGTTTTAACTTGATTTGATTCCTATAAATTAGCAATATAACGCAAGGTCCATGTGGTTTCGATCCCTTATATGCTATTATGATTGATGTGCACTTCCAGTTAGTTTATTGGGTTAAAACTAGACCTCATCAGTCCTATGACACCGAGAGGCCTCGTCATGGGGTGTCCATGAGGTGTGGGATACGCTTGACGGAGTTGTGCCTCTAGGAGGCGGTTACATTCATTGACACCAAAGAGCTATGTCTGCAGTCGGTATACGTCCTCTATTTCGAGCATCCCACAGAAGTTGTCATGTGGCGGTGGTGGCAGAGCCTTGGAGGCACGAGGAGGGTCGACATGGGCTGCTAACTATTGCGGGCTTACTAGTGATTGGCTATTTTTAGGATTCGACGTCACGATTCTTCTATCTTTCGTTCCCCCTATTTCTAGCGTCAATTACCCTAAAGAGCTATGTCTTCAGTCGATATACGTCCTCTAAGTTGAGCATCCCGCGGAAGTTGTCATGTCGCGGTTGTGGCGGAGCCAGGAGGCACAAGGAGCGTCGACATGGGCTGCTAACTATGGCGGGCTTACTGGTGATTGGCTATTTTTAGGATTCGATATCGTGATTCTTCCATCTTTTGTTCCCCTCTTTATAGCACCAGTTGTTTGAGGGTGATTTAAGGAGTGCTGACATGTACTAGTGGTATGGTTCGTGAATCGATTGAGCTAGTTCAACCTCAGGAGGGGTGAGCAAGACCTGAAATCACAAGAATACTGAGATCTTAGTGGGACGACAATAAATTGTCCTCCCGATTATTCGCCAACGATTAAGTCAGAACGAGGCACACGCCTGGACGAAGAGGCATGACGAGTTTTTAAAGGGGAGGAAGTTCTCCAACCGATCCGAAATGATCCTGGTGGAATCTGTTATCTCGTGCACTATAACACCCCAACCACCACCGTTTGTGGGCCCCACGCCCACTCTCGGCCCGTGGGCCCCACCCTCGTCTAACGGCTGATGCGTTAGTCTGGGAGGTTCGAAAGATTTGTTCACTAACCTTGCAAATCACCATGTGATCTTTCCTCGTGTTTTGTCCTCACTCACACGGTACTGGAAATGACTTCTCAGTAGATCACCCATCCTGAAATTGCTCAAGGTCAAGCACGCTTAACTCTGGAGTTCTGTCAAGATGAGTCACGGAAAAGATAAGTGCACTTTGGTGATATAGGTAGCCAAATCAATTCTTATAAGCGTCTCCGCATGCACCACATATTTTCAGAAATCGGGGTGTTACAATCACCCCCACTAACAGATCGCAACGTCTTCGTTGCGTACCAAGATCGTCACCCATGGCAGTGTGAGTCTCACACTCGTCTGGGTTTGGTTCTGATACCACTTGTAACGCCCCTACCACCACTGTTCATGGGCCCCATGCCCACTCTTGGCCCGTGGGCCCCACCCGTCTGACGGCCGGTGCGTTAGTATGGGAGGCTCGAAAGATTTGTTTACTAACCCTGTAAATCACCACCTTATCTTTCCTTGTGTTTTGTCCTCACTCACACAGTACGGGAAATGACTTCCCAGTAGGTCACCCATCCTGAAATTGCTCCAACTCAAGGACGCTTAACTCTGGAGTTCTGTCAAGATGAGTTACGAAAAAGATAAGTGCACTTTGGTGTTATAGGTAGCCAAATCAATTCTTATAAGCCTCTTCGCATGCACCACATATTATTTGTATTTTGTTAGTTTTATGTAAATCCTCTATCGTACACGCTGTAAACCAGTCATAAACGTTCCGCAAACGCACTCGTTTCCAGCCGCTTTACCATTCGTATTAATTATTCAATAATGCTAAAAAATCGCTATCGTCCGCTTCCGTAAACTCCCGCAACCGCATCTGCACCACTGCGTTTAAACCAGTCAAGCCCTGAATTAAGATTTAGACATGTACAAGAGACAATATGCTCCCAATGGTTCGACCATTGCAAGCGCAGTCGTGGAAGACTCAATGTACACCAAAGTTGAGTTACTTTCTATGGCAAGTTATTACGGGATGTCTATCAGTTGGTGGAACCTCAAAAATAGGGGAATAAGGTGCGACACACAATGTGCACGTTGTGGAAGAGAAGAGACAATAAATCACGCCCTATTTGAATGCCCCCCATCATTTCAAATATGGGCTTTGTCGACAATTCTTACGGCTCGGGAGTCTTCCCGGTATCCTCAGTATTCACTAACATGGATTATTTGTTTTGGCGAGTGCCTCCGGGAAATCAGGATCAGAGGTTCCCATGGATTATATGGTATATTTGGAAAGCACGAAACGATAAGGTTTATAGAGGTGTGGATGTGGATCCAAATCTTGTTCTACGGAATGCGGAAACGGAATCTTTGGTATGGGAGAAGGCCCATTTCAAGGAGCCGCTCCCATTAATGCACGATGATGGACAAATAGCGGGACCTCCGATTTACACAGGACTAAAATGTTATATTGATGAATCTTGAAAAGAATCGGACATGTATTCAGGTATTGGATGATATGCTTTTCAGGAAGAAGATGCAGAGGTTATAATGGGAGCTCGGTAGTTTTCGCAACAGACTGTTCTGATTCGGTGAAGATGGTGTTTACACCGATGGAGTGGCCGGCGTTTGAAATCCACCTCGAAGATTTTTTGAAGCTAAAGAAGAAGTTTTCGTTCTTTTCGCTAACGCTCATCCTGCGCACCCTCAATTTCAAGGCTGACAGGCTAGCGAATTGTGCACAATTAGTTAATTTTGATGTTTTTTTGTAAAATCTTCACAACCGGATTGGGTAACTGATCCGCGATAAGAAAGTTTATTAAATTGTTGACAAAAAAGAGACAATATTCTGAAAGTTATATGAATTCATGGGAGTAATAGAACAAATAGCTGTAAAGTCTATACGACCAAGAACTACCTAAAAACTTGAAGCTATATTGAACTGTCTATAAGGAGATAAACGATATTGTCCTTATTTTAGTTGATCTATATGAGTTTTAGATGAGACTCATATATAATAATTTTTTTATAAATTAATAACGTTAGGATTATAATATTTAATTAATTTATAGAAATATTAATTTATCGAATATTAATTTATAGAGATTCTACGGTATATGTTATAGCGATTCCAAGATGAAAAATATTTTCTTTTGTGAATCACAAAGGAAATATGAGCATCGATGTTAATGTTTTGGACATGTGAGACCTAAATATGCTTTTCACATATTACTTTATTGGTATTGCAAGAACAATAGATGATGCACAAATATTATCAACTATTGTTCTTGCAATACCAATATTATTTGTATTTTGCAAAAAGAAATACAAAAAGAAAATTTTTAATTTTTTTTTAATCTAAAATACTAAACTAAAATTAACAAATTTTTTTTTTTTTTTAAATTTACTTTCTTATATCGAATATTATCATATAAATTTATATTTATTTGATATATATTTTAATTAAACTAAAATAAAATTGTAATTATAAAAATAAATTATTGTATATCCAAAAATGTTTCAAACTCTTAAAAAAATATATGATTATTCTATGATTTATTTAAAATATATATTTTTAATTTTTATAATAATATATTTTTGATTTTTATGTAAATTATATATTATTTGTATTTTGTTAGTTTTATGTAAATCCGCTATCGTACACGCTGTAAACCAGTCATAAACATGCCGCAAACGCACTCGTTTCCAGCCGCTTTACCATTCGTATTAATTATTCAATAACGCTAAAAAATCGCTATTGTCTGCTTCCGTAAACTCCCGCAACCGCATCTGCACCACTGCGTTTAAACCAGTCAAGCCCTGAATTAAGATTTTGACATGTACAAGAGACAATATGCTCCCAATGGTTCGACCATTGCAAGCGCAGTCGTGGAAGACTCAATGTACACCAAAGTTGAGTTACTTTCTATGGCAAGTTATTACGGGATGTCTATCGGTTGGTGGAACCTCAAAAATAGGGGAATAAGGTGCGACACACAATGTGCACGTTGTGGAAGAGAAGAGACAATAAATCACGCCCTATTTCAATGCCCTCCATCATTTCAAATATGGGCTTTGTCGACAATTCTTACGGCTCGGGAGTCTTCCCGGTATCTTCAGTATTCACTAACATGGATTACTTGTTTTGGCGAGTGCCTCCGGGAAATCAGGATCAGAGGTTCCCATGGATTATATGGTATATTTGGAAAGCACGAAACGATAAGGTTTATAGAGGTGTGGATGTGGATCCAAATCTTGTTCTACGGAATGCGGAAACGGAATCTTTGGTATGGGAGAAGGCCCATTTCGAGGAGCCGCTCCCATTAATGCACGATGATGGACAAATAGCGGGACCTCCGATTTACACAGGACTAAAATGTTATATTGATGAATCTTGAAAAGAATCGGACATGTATTCAGGTATTGGATGATATGCTTTTCAGGAAGAAGATGCAGAGGTTATAATGGGAGCTCGGAATCTGAGAAGGAGTCTCTCCCCTCTACACTCGGAGATTGAAGCGTTAATTTGGACAATGCTTTGTTTGATTGACCAGCAGAAGATGAAGGTAGTTTTCGCAACAGACTGTTCTGATTCGGTGAAGATGGTGTTTACACCGATGGAGTGGCCGGCGTTTGAAATCCACCTCGAAGATTTTTTGAAGCTAAAGAAGAAGTTTTCGTTCTTTTCGCTAACGCTCATCCTGCGCACCCTCAATTTCAAGGCTGACAGGCTAGCGAATTGTACACGATTAGTTAATTTTGATGTTTTTTTGTAAAATCTTCACCACCGGATTGGGTAACTGATCCGCGATAAGAAAGTTTATTAAATTGTTGACAAAAAAAGAGACAATATGCTGAAAGTTATATGAATTCATGGGTGTAATAGAACAAATAGCTGTAAACTCTATACGACCAAGAACTACCTAAAAACTTGAAGCTATATTGAACTGTCTATAAGGAGATAAACGATATTGTCCTTATTTTAGTGGATCTATATGAGTTTTAGATGAGACTCATATATAATAATTTTTTTATAAATTAATAACTTTGGGACTATAATATTTAATTAATTTATAGAAATATTAATTTATCAAATATTAATTTATAGAGATTCTACGGTATATGTTATAGCGATTCCAAGATGAAAAATATTTTCTTTTGTGAATCACAAAGGAAATATGAGCATCGATGTTAATGTTTTGGACATGTGAGACCTAAATATGCTTTTCACATATTACTTTATTTGTATTGCAAGAACAATAGATGATGCACAAATATTATCAACTATTGTTCTTGCAATACCAATATTATTTGTATTTTGCAAAAAGAAATACAAAAAGAAAATTTTTAATTTTTTTTAATCTAAAATACTAAACTCAAATTAACAAAAAAAAATTTTAAAAAAATTTACTTTCTTATATCGACTATTTTCATATAAATTTATATTTATTTGATATATATTTTAATTAAACTAAAATAAAATTGTAATTATAAAAATAAATTATTGTATATCCAAAAATGTTTCAAACTCTTAAAAATATATATGATTATTCTATGATTTATTTAAAATATATATTTTTAATTTTTATAATAATATATTTTTGATTTTTATGTAAATTATATATTATTTGTATTTTGTTAGTTTTATGTAAATCCGCTTTCGTACACGCTGTAAACCAGTCATAAACGTCCCGCAAACGCACTCGTTTCCAGCCGCTTTACCATTCGTATTAATTATTCAATAACGCTAAAAAATCGCTATTGTCCGCTTCCGTAAACTCCCGCAACCGCATCTGCACCACTGCGTTTAAACCAGTCAAGCCCTGAATTAAGATTTAGACATGTACAAGAGACAATATGCTCCCAATGGTTCGACCATTGCAAGCGCAGTCGTGGAAGACTCAATGTACACCAAAGTTGAGTTACTTTCTATGGCAAGTTATTACGGGATGTCTATCGGTTGGTGGAACCTCAAAAATAGGAGAATAAGGTGCGACACACAATGTGCTCGTTGTGGAAAAGAAGAGACAATAAATCACGCCCTATTTGAATGCCCTGCATCATTTCAAATATGGGCTTTGTCGACAATTCTTACGGCTCGGGAGTCTTCCCGGTATCCTCAGTATTCACTAACATGGATTACTTGTTTTGGCGAGTGCCTCCGGGAAATCAGGATCAGAGGTTCCCATGGATTATATGGTATATTTGGAAAGTACGAAACGATAAGGTTTATAGAGGTGTGGATGTGGATCCAAATCTTGTTCTACGGAATGCAGAAACGGAATCTTTGGTATGGGAGAAGGCCCATTTCGAGGAGCCGCTCCCATTAATGCACGATGATGGACAAATAGCGGGACCTCCGATTTACACAGGACTAAAATGTTATATTGATGAATCTTGAAAAGAATCGGACATGTATTCAGGTATTGGATGATATGCTTTTCAGGAAGAAGATGCAGAGGTTATAATGGGAGCTCGGAATCTGAGAAGGAGTCTCTCCCCTCTACACTCGGAGATTGAAGCGTTAATTTGGACAATGCTTTGTTTGATTGACCAGGAGAAGAAGAAGGTAGTTTTCGCAACAGACTGTTCTGATTCGGTGAAGATGGTGTTTACACCGATGGAGTGGCCGGCGTTTGAAATCCACCTCGAAGATTTTTTGAAGCTAAAGAAGAAGTTTTCGTTCTTTTCGCTAACGCTCATCCTGCGCACCCTCAATTTCAAGGCTGACAGGCTAGCGAATTGTGCACAATTAGTTAATTTTGATGTTTTTTTGTAAAATCTTCACAACCGGATTGGGTAACTGATCCGCGATAAGAAAGTTTATTAAATTGTTGACAAAAAAGAGACAATATTCTGAAAGTTATATGAATTCATGGGAGTAATAGAACAAATAGCTGTAAACTCTATACGACCAAGAACTACCTAAAAACTTGAAGCTATATTGAACTGTCTATAAGGAGATAAACGATATTGTCCTTATTTTAGTGGATCTATATGAGTTTTAGATGAGACTCATATATAATAAATTTTTTATAAATTAATAACGTTGGGACTATAATATTTAATTAATTTATAGAAATATTAATTTATCGAATATTAATTTATAGAGATTCTACGGTATATGTTATAGCGATTCCAAGATGAAAAATATTTTCTTTTGTGAATCACAAAGGAAATATGAGCATCGATGTTAATGTTTTGGACATGTGAGACCTAAATATGCTTTTCACATATTACTTTATTGGTATTGGAAGAACAATAGATGATGCACAAATATTATCAACTATTGTTCTTGCAATACCAATATTATTTGTATTTTGCAAAAAGAAATACAAAAAGAAAATTTTTAATTTTTTTAATCTAAAATACTAAACTAAAATTAACAAAATTTTTTTTTTAAAAATTTACTTTCTTATATCGAATATTATCATATAAATTTATATTTATTTGATATATATTTTAATTAAACTAAAATAAAATTGTAATTATAAAAATAAATTATTGTATATCCAAAAATGTTTCAAACTCTTAAAAAAATATATGATTATTCTATGATTTATTTAAAATATATATTTTTAATTTTTTGTAATAATATATTTTTGATTTTTATGTAAATTATATATTATTTGTATTTTGTTAGTTTTATGTAAATCCGCTATCGTACACGCTGTAAACCAGTCATAAACGTCCCACAAACGCACTCGTTTCCAGCCGCTTTACCATTCATATTAATTATTCAATAACGCTAAAAAATCGCTATCGTCCGCTTCCGTAAACTCCCGCAACCGCAACTGCACCACTGCGTTTAAACCAGTCAAGCCCTGAATTAAGATTTAGACATGTACAAGAGACAATATGCTCCCAATGGTTCGACCATTGCAAGCGCAGTCGTGGAAGACTCAATGTACACCAAAGTTGAGTTACTTTCTATGGCAAGTTATTACGGGATGTCTATCGGTTGGTGGAACCTCAAAAATAGGGGAATAAGGTGCGACACACAATGTGCACGTTGTGGAAGAGAAGAGACAAAAATCACGCCCTATTTGAATGCCCTCCATCATTTCAAATATGGGCTTTGTCGACAATTCTTACGGTTCGGGAGTCTTCCCGGTATCCTCAGTATTCACTAACATGGATTACTTGTTTTGGCGAGTGCCTCCGGGAAATCAGGATCAGAGGTTCCCATGGATTATATGGTATATTTGGAAAGCACGAAACGATAAGGTTTATAGAGGTGTGGATGTGGTTCCAAATCTTGTTCTACGGAATGCGGAAACGGAATCTTTGGTATGGGAGAAGGCCCATTTCGAGGAGCCGCTCCCATTAATGCACGATGATGGACAAATAGCGGGACCTCCGATTTACACAGGACTAAAATGTTATATTGATGAATCTTGAAAAGAATCGGACATGTATTCAGGTATTGGATGATATGCTTTTCAGGAAGAAGATGCAGAGATTATAATGGGAGCTCGGAATCTGAGAAGGAGTCTCTCCCCTCTACACTCGGAGATTGAAGCGTTAATTTGGACAATGCTTTGTTTGATTGACCAGCAGAAGATGAAGGTAGTTTTCGCAACAGACTATTCTGATTCGGTGAAGATGGTATTTACACCGATGGAGTGGCCAGCGTTTGAAATCCACCTCGAAGATTTTTTGAAGCTAAAGAAGAAGTTTTCGTTCTTTTCGCTAACGCTCATCCTGCGCACCCTCAATTTCAAGGCTGACAGGCTAGCGAATTGTGCACAATTAGTTAATTTTGATGTTTTTTTGTAAAATCTTCACCACCGGATTGGGTAACTGATCCGCGATAAGAAAGTTTATTAAATTGTTGACAAAAAAAGAGACAATATGCTGAAAGTTATATGAATTTATGGGAGTAATAGAACAAATAGCTGTAAACTCTATACGACCAAGAACTACCTAAAAACTTGAAGCTATATTGAACTGTCTATAAGGAGATAAACGATATTGTCCTTATTTTAGTGGATCTATATGAGTTTTAGATGAGACTCATATATAATAATTTTTTTATAAATTAATAACGTTGGGATTATAATATTTAATTAATTTATAGAAATATTAATTTATCGAATATTAATTTATAGAGATTTTACAGTATATGTTATAGCGATTCCAAAATGAAAAATATTTTTTTTTGTGAATCACAAAGGAAATATGAGCATCGATGTTAATGTTTTGGACATGTGAGACCTAAATATGCTTTTCACATATTACTTTATTGGTATTGCAAGAACAATAGATGATGCACAAATATTATCAACAATGATTCAAAATGATCCTATGTTTTATATGTCTGGAAAGAAAATATTATCTTGTAAATTATGGTTATTTTAACAGATGTGGATATTTAGTTTTATACAGAAAAAGCCAAGAAATAGCAAAAAGATGTTTAATACATGTCATGCATCTCTTCTTTTAGTTATAGAACGGACATTTAAGGTTTGGAGAAAAAAATAGAGGGTTTAAAATAAGGTTTCAAAGTATATAAAAGTACAAAGTCATGCCATACTTGTTACAATAGAACTTTTCTGGTGATTAGTTAGACTATGGCCATAGATTAATTGCTCTAGAATTTAGTATGTAGATCTTGTTGTTGCCGTTTTGATAGTTTTGCTTTGAGAAAAAACCTACAGCTTTTAAATAATTGTTTTAGAAAAGAAAAAAAAAAACATGAAAAAGGTGTAAAAGTTGTAAGTTTTAGATAAAACTCACTTAAACAATTAAAATCTGATTGAAAAAATACTATAAAATATTTTTAAAACTCTGAAAAATTCATACGACCCACTCAATAATTTATTTTATAATTTTATTCGTCGTAACAAAGTTAAAGAATAAAGATGGTGGCTTTGAACAATATGATTTTTCTTTTGATGGAATATATACATCCACTTTTGAAAAAAAAAGTAACAAACCAAATTTGTGTAACGAACAATACACAAATTTTGGTAACTTTCAATTTTCTTAAGCTTAACGTATTTGATGTTAGAAATTAAAAACAGATACATGTTCATGAAAATAAAATAATAGAAAAAATATTAAATGCATATAAAAAACTCAACAAAACATAAATAAAAGAAAAAAAAAATCAAAGAAGAGAAAAAGTTGTATTATCACCTAACAAAACTAGATTCTGTTTTTAATTTTATGTTCTTATATTCAAAATTGTATTATCACCTAACAAAACTAGATTCTGTTTTGATTCAATTCGTTTATTTGTTAAACCTAAGAATCCAACAACTCGAAAGATCCCAACTGAATCCGTACCTGAAACCACTATAACATCTAGCATTATCTACATATTTTAATGTTTTTATGATATTTTGAAAATCTCTGGAAATATAAAATACATGAAATAAAATGACAGAAGCGATGGATGTACATACACACGCAGATTACGGACGATAGACTGGCAAAAGGGCCACTAGCCACTAACCAAATTGCCATGTGACACATGAAATTTCACTTCCTACGGGACCATTTGGTCCATTTCCATTATTACTATTTTATAAATTCATTTCATCTACAAACATATACATAAATACGTTTATTTAGAATCTCACATGCATACACGTAGGTTTGTGCATGTGTATCAGTGTGTATATATATATATTTTTGTTGCCGACAATGTGTGTATATATAAATACACACACGCAATATACGCATCCAACAAAAAAATATCTTTTTAGCAAACCTTATTGTTTTTGGTGGACAATGACAATAATTGGAATACTTTAATCCCAATATACAAATATGTTTTTTTTTTTTTTTTTTTGAAGTTGAATGAATCAATATACTTTCAAGAAATGTTCACGATTGAATAAGTGATTCTAATGCACCGGTTTCACTCTATTCTCAAAATCATCCATCAATTACTAGTAGACACACTTATGGTACAAATGATGGAGATTAGAGGAATAAGTGGAATGAGAGAAGTAATGATGAATGCAAAAAAAGGTAGAATTATGCCATAATTCCACTAATTTTTTTGTTTCTGTCGTGTTTTTTTTTTTTCTTTTGGTAGAGTAACAAATTCTAGAAGAATTATGTTTATTTTCTATTTTTTGGTGGGCCCAATATAATTTAGATAAATGCAAATTTAATTTAAATGATAGATTTCTAAATGAAATGAATGGAATAGTCACTTCTATTCAATTTTTTTTTCTAATGTGTGAACCATTTCCATCGTTAGTATTCAAGATTCAATGCATCGGTTAGTCTATATTAGCCAAAACCGTTAACGATTGAATAATTGATTGTACTACATTTGTTTACCAAAATCGTTAACGAATGAATAATTGATTGTACTACATTAATTTAAAATTAGAAGTATCACCAATTAATCAATTACATGTAGACGGATGTTAGATCATAAACTTCTAATTTAAAATTAATTAGCAACGGGTAGATATATTCTCATTTTTTTTATACTTACTGTTAAATTATATGTGAAATATTATAACATGCGCCATCGAGATGCTGATTTTTCAATATGATCCTCTGAATCATCAATCAATTGGATCGTAGTTAGGAGAGACAATAAATTTTCAATTTGATCGTTCCTTGCTCCCTAAAATTTCCAGCCAAACTCATTTGTTGCATGTGCAACTCTTGATTCAGTTGGTAGATAAACCACAAAATTTAGGACATCCATGCCAATGTAAGAGATGAGAGGGCCATAGGTGTCCAAGAGTCATATTAGGAGGAGCAAAATTTGCTATTACCTAGCTTGCAAGTGAGAAAATCCCGGGCCAAAAACTCTAACTTAAGCAACTGCTTTCACATTGATAATCCTTGACTCATGTCTGAGAAAGTCGAAAGAATGTCTCCACAACTTGTGCTTCCTCCACCATGTAACTCAAAGAGAGCTAGACGTAGAGAACGATAACCATATAAGTCTGACACTACAAGAAAACAGGCCTATTTGCGACCACATTATGAGGTCGCAAATTTGCGAGGCATTTGCTACGACTTTGCGATTGGGGTCGCAAATTTGCGACGAAAAGAAAGGTCGTAGCAAAGACGTTGCAAATTTGCGAGGCAATTGCGGGAAAAGATATTTTCTAGGTTTTGCGACTGATTTGCGAGGATTTTTAGCAAGTAGGCAAACACGTTTCCTATGCTTTTCAACTATTTTTTTCTTCTGAAATTTTGGTCGCAAATGGGTAGCAAATTAGTAGCAAACGCCTTGCAAATATTTTGTCCTAGCAAATTAGTAACAAATTTTGGTCGCAAATGAGTAGCAAAAATGGCTGATCCTTTATAAATAGCAAGCTATGGGGAGACGAAAATAATATCACAAACATCCCAAATCTACTCACAAAATTATTTTATTCCGCAAAAACACTATATAAATCCGATATTTTTTGTGGAGAGGTCGATAATCGATCATGTCTTGGCAACATGAGATATACACGGTTCAGGCATGGATGTACAACTGCCGAGATCCAGATACCGATGAAGTGATGAGAGAATTTAGAGATGGTTTTGATCAATTTTTGACCCACGCGACAAATCAGTCATTTACGGAAGACAGCAGTAACAAGATTTGCTGTCCTTGTGTTAAGTGCAAGAACATTGATCATCATGATCCAAACACTGTTTGGAAGCATTTATATACGAGAGAATTTTTACCTAACTATTAGTTTGGTTTGCGCATGGGGAGGATTTTGTTGTTAATGTTCTAGGTAGTTCAAGTACGAGTTATCATGGCAATCAAGATGGCGCTAGTAATTTTGATAATAACTATGATCAGCATGCTCATCACCAAGCTTATAATAAATATGGATATGGTAATAGTGATGGGAATATATTTCATGATATGGTTACCGATGCATTTCATGAAACTACTGCCTCATTCAATGATAATACTTTTGAAGAACCAAACCCGACTGCTAAATTTTTTTACGATATGTTAGACGCTGCTAATGAACCCATCTACAAAGGATGTAGAGAAGGGCTTTCAAAATTGTCACTAACTTATAGGATGATGACAATTAAAAGCGAAGATAACATTAGTGAAAATTGTATGGATAAATGGACTGCATCGTTTAACGAGTATTTGTTGAAGGGTAATAACTCGGTAGAGAGTTACTATAAAATACAGAGACTGGTCACGAGTCTTGGTTTACTGTATGAGATGATTGACCTCTGCATTGATAATTGTATGATTTTCTGGAAAGATGATGCTAAGTTGCAGGAATGTCGTTTTTGCAGAAAACTTATGTGCTCGAACATTAATTGCGGACGATATCTTGAAGTTGAAGTCAGACATCGCACTTATTCTTTGCAAATTGGAGAAGATATTTCCTCCCTCGTTTTTCGACGTGATGGAACATCTGGTAGTCCACTTACTGCATGAGTTAGATCTTGGTGAAGCAGTCCAATTTCGATGGATGTACCCGTTCGAAAGGTTTTCCAAACATCTGAAGGTGAAAGAAAAAAATCTCGCAAAAGCTGAGGGATCGATCGTGGCAGGAAGTTTGACCGAGGAGATATCTAATTTTTCGAGTTACTACTTTAGCCCAACCGTGAAAACAAAACAAAATAGGTCGTAAATGATACGACGATGGTGGGGTTGGGCGAACATATTCTAATGCGGGAGTACCCGATATCTTCTCGGATGTAGGCCGAATGGGTGGTAAAGTAATTGCAACCGAGTGGTGTGATTACAAACATTGTCACGCAGCTAATACATATATCTTGCTAAACTGTGACTACTTTCAACCGTATGAGAGGTATAGTAGAAAATGAGTCGTTTGATATATATACATATACAATTAATTATAATCATCCTTCGTTATGTTGTGTACGTACATGATGCTTGAAAAGCAAATACAGGAAGCATTTTCGGAACTTGACGACCAAGAAGTGAGAACATACGTTGAACGTGATTTCGCATGATGGATGAGAGAGAAGGTAACTAACCATTCATATATATATATTGCATTTGGCCATGTAGGTGACCAATAGGAGGACTCGGCTAGGAACTTGGCCTCTGTGGGTGTATGAGTTCGTGATGGGACCTATCGCAAATATAAGAATCGCTAATTATGGTATCCATGTCCCAATTGATACCAACTTCTACGGTATGGATAACGAAGGGTCACTGCAAATTATGGTATCCATGTCCCAAGTGATACCAACTTCTATGGTATTCTGAAAGAAATCGTAGAAGTCGAGTGTGCTGGTATGATGAATCTTAAATGCGTCCTATTTTGATGTGATTGGTTTAATCCAACTATTGGGGTTGGCGTAAGATCAAGCAAATTCGGAGTCGTGGATGTCCAGGGACACAGGAGTTACACTACCAAGTTCGAGCTGTTCATTTTAGCATCTCAGGCGGAGCAAGTAGTTTTCATTCCTTACCCTCGTACTCGGGTCCGACGTGATCAGAATTAAAGTTAATCCACGGGGTCGAGTTGTCGGGGGGGGGGGGGGAGGGGGGGGGTTAGCTGATGCTGATGATGATCTACCGCCCGTTCAACCTCAAAGGACAAAAGAAGTTTCCATCCCCGTCGATTCAAGCAATGATATGACTAGAATTGACCCACTTTATAGGGGACTTGAAGTCATATGTGAGGAGTCGAATGGTCAAGCGGAGTCCGATGAGTTTGATGAAGGGGACGAAGTTGACGATGCCGACGAAGATGAAAATGGACAAACTTATGTTTTCGATCTTGATGATGATGAGTAGTTTTAGTATCGTGTGTTTTTTTTTTAAATAAAAAGTCCAAATTGTGACTAGTTTGCGGCATCAAGTCGCAAACTAGTTGCAAAATGAGAAATTTACGAGGCGTTACGAGGAAACGACGCAAATTAGTCGCAAAATGTGAAGTTTTGCGAGGAGTTTGCGTAAATTAGTCGCAAACGCAAAAGATAAGTTATACCCTAAACCCTAATTTTACTCTAAACCCTAATTAGATCCTAAACACTAATTATACCCTAAACATTAAAGGTATAAGTGTTCATATATTGTTACGTATATGGATTTTTTAATTTCTCGGACAACATCTATATTTTGGTTAAACCTGAAGATATTAAGTATGTAACTATATATGCTTTATGCATGATGAATCGATTACTTTACGACCGATTGTCAAATCAGTTATATAATTGCCTGAAACCGTATACCCAAAATCCTAATGTATATTTATAGCATGTTTATACGTATGACCTATGAGTTTACCCTAAACTATAAACCCTATTTGTATGCTGTTTGATTGTTTTGCGAGGCATTTGCGATGCCACGGGCTAAACGCCTCGCAAAACATGGCGGTTGTACAAATAATTAAGTTTTTTTTTGCCGCATGTCGAAAATTTGACCTGATTTACGAGGCATTTGCCACGTGGTGTCGCAAACGCCTCGCAAATCTTGGCGGTAAAACAAAAAATTCACTTTACATGTTTGCCGTGTGGTAAATATTTGACCAGATTTGTGAGGCATTTGCGACGCCACGTGGCAAATGCCTCGCATCTGGTCAAAAATTACAATTGGGGAAAATTTTGGTGCCATTTTACGACGAATTTGTGACTAAAAAGCGACCCTATAAAATTTTATATAACCAGCGGAAATCTCGTTGCTTTCTCCTCACAACCTCCTCTCCACTTTCTCTCTAAACGTTTCTCTCTCTACAATACAAGGTAATAATTTTTTTAATATTTTATATATATATTTTAGAATGGTTAGGATAAATTTAGGTATGGAATAAATTCGTGTACTTTTTAGATATTTAGGTGGATAGTATTAGTTTACATATGGAATTTTAGATTTAAGTTAAACATATTAGTTTTTAAATTTAAATGTATTATTAATTGTTTTTATTGTCTATAGAATTTAATTTTTTTTAAATTATATTGCAGATGGGTGATAATTAGTATACTAGTTTTCTATCCTCCTCCGGTACACCTATATCGCGACGTGGCGGATCTCACTCATGACACGGAGGTCGTCCTAGTACATCCACTTCTCATATCCCAGAATTTGTTCCAGAGACGCAACCGTTTCAGCATGCTCCACCACCAGATGAGCCGTCTGGGGCTCCAGACTTCCAGCATATGACGCTGGAGCAGCTTCTTGTTAGTCCTGCACGATGTGTGCTACCGAGATTGAATCCTCATCTTTCGCCTAACACTACATCATGGTAAATATTTTTTTTCAATTAATTAATTAATAAACAATTAATTTTTTTGATATTGTTTATAAACTAATGTTTTCATTTTTTTCAGGTTCTCGAAAAATGAAGTTGGGAAGGCTGTTAGGAAGTTGGTCGAGCGGGATTTCAAACTCCCGCAACCGAATTGGAGCAAGGTTCCTCAAGAGATGAGGGATATATGGTTTCACACTTTTGCGGTAATTTTATTTTTAATGTTATTTTTAATTACTAATTTAATTTATAATTCATACATAATTTTAATTTATACTAATTTAATTTAATTTTTTTTAGCAAAAATACAACTGGAATTCCGAGATCACGACACTGGTCCGGGAATGTTTTGACGAAAAGGCGATGCATCGCCTTGTCGTTCAGGTCGGCCGATGGAAAAAAAAATGGAAGCATGACCCCGAGCATGCCATGCCGGAGTGGTTCAACCCGGCATTTTTGGAGGGCCTCATCAACTACTGGCAGTTGGAGACTTCCAAAGACACGAGCAACAAATGTCGGGCCTCTCGTTACACCAAAGTCGACGGGAGGAGATCTCGAAGTACGTATCGGGCCAGTTGTCTTTTCTGAAACAAGCACGCCGTATTGTAAGTTGATTTAAATTTATATAGTTATAATTTTAAAATAATTGTAAGTCACAACATTTTATGAATTAACATAATTTTACCATTTTTTAGACCTGAGCTCTGGGAGAAGTCCCACCGACGCAAGGATGGGACGTGGGTTGATCGACGGGTGGAGCAGCTTCACGACAACGTGTTTGTCCGAGTGGAAGAAATCACATCGCAGCCATCTCCCGATGGTCAATCCACTCAGGTTACCCCAGTAGACGTAAACCGCATCGCTTCTTAGGTAACACAATCTCAAACAAATTTTAAATACTAATTTATTATATATATATATATATATATATTGTTTAGATACTAATTTTTTTTTCTATTCAATTTTAATATACAGCTTGCTCCCCGTAACAGAAAGGGGAAGCTTGCTTTCATGGGATCGATTCCGACGGATACCGAGAGAGTTCTTTGTTGCCCAGTTTCGACGTACGGTTCAGATCCGCTTAAAGATCAAAAGCTAGCGAATGCGGAACATGAGATCATATCGCTCAAGGAGGACCAAAGATCGATGAGGGAGGAGCAGAAGGCCTTCAATTTTATGTTTGAGTTGCTTGGGGATATGAATCCCGCGATTCGTGAGATGATGAGGAAGAAGAAGGACGCCGCAGCTGCAGCTGCAGGAACATCCCGCGATGGTACCTCAGATTATGAAGATATCGAATAGCTAGTTTTTACTTTATTTTATTTTCGTTGTAAAAATACTCGGTTGATGTATAATAGTAATTAAAATTAAATTTTATTTTTCTTATTTTTTTTATTTACGAAAAATAAAATAAAATCGATTTTTAATAAATAAATTAAATACTTTTTTTTCTATCTTTTTTTTTATTTACGTAAAATAAAAAAAAATCGATTTTCAATAAATAAAATAAATACCTTTGCAAGGCATTTGCGACTTTAACAACCATGCAAATGTCTAGCAAATTAGATGCAAATGCCTCGCAAAATTTTAGTCGCAACAAAGCCGCAAATAAGATCCACGAAAATGCCTCGCAAAATTATGTCTTCGCAAATTGGTTGCAAATCAGATGCACGCGAAGGCCTCGCAAAATTATGTCCTCGCAAATTGGTCGCAAATCAGATCCATACAAATGCCTCGCAAAACTACTTCCTCGCAAAATTAAGGCTTTTGCGACGAATTTTCTCGCCTCGCAAATTTGCAACACTGTTGTGGGGATTTTACATTTGTGGCTAGCTACTTGCGTCGATACAGAGTTCCTCGCAATTTGCCATTTGCGACCAAAAGAGTAGTAGTCGCAAATAGGCCTGTATTCTTATAGTGTGAGACCAAAAACTTTGTCCACATAACGCCATTCCAATTTTATTCTTATACCTTTACTATGCTATTATATATTATGAGTTTTCTTTTTCATATGGACTAAGATTGATGTTTGTTATGAACATTCTTTATGAGATAAAAATATGTTCATTTATGCATGTATAGAAATGTTCTTGTGCTTGATCCAAAAAAAAAAAAAAAAAATTCTTGTGCATTTCTCTTTGTTTATTACTTGCTTTATGTTATTCTTGGCGATTTAAAATCTGTAATATACTGCAAAGAGACCCTTTTTGAGCGAGCATGAGAAATGTCATGGGCTCAATGGCTCACGTATCGATAGAGAGTCACGGCCCAGACTAAGATTCACACGTGGGGTGGGGAGAGGGGGGGGGGGTGAAGCCCCCACATAAAAATATATCTTAGGGTTAGAGATATTTCCTATTTTATATTCTTAGATATATCGGGTTTTGTAATTGACCATTCACACAATTAATAAAAAAAACTATAGACAAAAGAATATTCGCCTCAATACGCTTTTTTCTCTAAATCTTTTATTGTTTTTTTCGTTTATTCATTGTTTTTTATCGCCGAATTCACAATATTTTAGCTTGACTACCTATTATATAATGTTAGAATAGGTAGTCAAACATGGTGAAACCTAACCCTAACATAGACTGCATTATATTTTCGGGAGTCTCACCAGGGGCGTGCAGAGTTTCATTTTTTGTTGCATCTGTAATCCTCGAAGACGGAACCCAACAAGGGAAAAAAATCGAAGGAAGCAAAGGGACCGGTGGTTAAGGATAAACCACCGACGGACGTTTAAATGATCCTAAGTTGGAACTGTCAGGGAGCGGGAAGCTTCTTGACAGTTCGTCGTTTACGGGAGATACGTAAAAAATATTTCCCGGTTTTGATTTTTATTTTTACCGTAGACCCATGTGGTCTTAGTGGTGTCTAGCTTTGTTGGCTTTGGCCGAGTTTCAAGTAGAAGTTTTATTTTCAAATAAGAATGTTATCGATGTAATGGCAAACATTCAAGGGAATAAATTTTTTATCTCTTTCATTTATGGAGAACCTGTTGTTTCTCGGAGAAACATTGTATGGGAATGATTAACTCGTATAGGCACCTCACGGATGGTCCATTGGTTAATGATGAGAGACTTTAATGAGATAATAGGGCATCATGAAAAAAGGAGGGCTTATTCGTAGTGAAAATTTTTTTCTTGATTTCCGACTTATGAGACAAAGCTGTGGCATGGTAGATTTCTGTTATTCCCGGAAATTGTTTCTCGTGGGTTGGCCAAAGGAGAAGAAATCTTATTCGATGTCGACTAGACAGATCTATGGGTAATGAGGAATGGCATGATTTATTTAACCCATACACATGTTGAGTACTTGCGGTTTATGGGATATATCATTGTGCCATACTGACACATGTCCTTACTAGACAATTTTTTTGTAATAAGCAATTTTGTTTTGACAAACGTTGGCTCTCTCAACCAAATTTTTAACGAGTTATACAAGAGTAGTGGTTGAATCCCATATCCACTGCTGATCTACCCTTCGGAGATCACATAAAACTCTGCCAAGCTCATATCTCGAAATGGCGTAAAAAAGATTATCAGACCTCCTCTGAACGGATTGAGAGTTTAAAGACTCGATTGGATCAAGCACAAGCTGACAAAAGTGTGTCCACCGAAACACTTTCAGAAATAAAGGAACATATGCGGATGGCTTATGTAGATGAAAAATCTTTTCTGGAAACAGAAGAGTAGAGTTCATTGGCTTAAAGAGGGGGATCGCAACACAATTTTTTTCCATGCATCCACTAAGCAACGTAGGGCACGCAATCGGATTACGTGTATGTCTGAGGGGATTTGGACAGAAAAGGATTCAGAGGTAGAGTAAATAGCTATAATGTATTTCCAAGAGTTATTCAATGCTTCAATGGTATCAGACCTTGAAGGATCAATGGCACATCTACCGAAGTTAGTGTTGGGGTCAGTTTTCATCTAGCCAAGATCAACGGTTAAAAATGGCTAAGTAGCGGTTAGGCGTACAGTTGGCTTCTGGAGAGTTGGGCTCGATAAAGGCCTAGCCAAAGAAGATGATGGGTCTAGCCAAAGAACACGATGGGCTTAGTTAAAAGAAGACAGAGACGTGGGCCGACCAAGGTATGGGCCGAGGCAAAGGAGACATCTCTACGGGCCGAGCCAAAGTAAATACCTCCATGGGCCGAGCCAAGGGGGAACATCTCCATGGGCTGAGGCATCTTCGTGGGCCGAGACATTTCGCGTAAAGTTGGCTAAAGGGTGAAGATAAGGATGAATCTACCCCGATATTCTCAGCTTGGGTTTTTGAAGATCATCTCTATAAAAGCAGGAGAGGGATACGAAAAAGGGGATCCGAAAAACTTTTAATAGCAAAATGCTTACAATTTCTCATAGAAAATTCTTGTATTCAAAAGCTTAACAAAACAGCAATATAACACCATCTTTGGATCTCTGTTACTGTGGTTCGTTCATAAAAATTTATGTTCCCTTAAAAGTTCTAACCAAATTTAGTTGTGAGGGCTCCCACAATTTGGCGCCGTCAGTGGGGAAATAGAAACTTTCTAACTCTCTGAACCGCCGTGATCAAGATCTAAGAAGATGACTACCAACGAAAACCGAAACACCGAAGATGCAACAAAATCCAGAGCTGATCTTTCAGGCGGAGACACGAATCCCAGAAATCCTCCCCAGGGAACACATAATTAGGACTGTCAATTTGAGTAAAAACCCGCGGGTCCCGCCCCGCCCGACCCGCCGTGGGGCGGGTGCGGGTCAAAAAATTTTCAAACCATTTACAAGCGGGTCTCGCGGGGCGGGTCACTATAAATGTGGGTTTTTTGCGGGTAAATCATGCGGGTTTGCGGGTTACCCGCGGGTTTTTAATTTTTTTTTAAAATATATTAATTTTAAATATTTATCCTAGTAATATTACTGAATTATTGAAAATTTTATAATATATATAAATTAAGTAACAAAATTTTAGTTTTTCTAAGAACACTAGGTATTTATGTTTTATAATATTTAAATATGTATAAATTAATATTATTTATTTATTAAATTAATTAAAATATGTATACATTAATTTTATTTATTTATTTAAAATACCCGCGGGTATCCGCAAAATTAAGCGGGGCGGGTGCGGGTTAAACATTTTAGATCCGAAAAATTTGCGGGGCGGGTTGGAGCGGGTCAAAAAAAAAAATAAACCCGCCGCGGGGCGGGTTTGACCCGCTTGACAGCCCTACACATAATCTATTCATGCATCCCTAGTAGAGATGAAGAACATGCTGGCTACCCTGCTCAAGAAGGTTGACGAGCAGGACAAGATGAACAACTCGTTGAACGAGAGACTCGACAAGCTGACTTCGGAATAGCGAACCCGAAACTTATGTACCGAAAACTTGGGATCGAGAGCTAATCCGATGAGGAGGTTCAGACGACAACTCTTCGGCATCAGCCCAACGTCCTTAGACTTTTCCACTCCTCACGGCACACCCAACGACGCGCCAAGGACGTTAGGAGGACTGCCGCCACCGCCTAAACGAGATGAACAGGCCCCTGTGATCACCAGGTCAACAATCACCGAGCCGCCCGAGCTGATTTGAGATGCGAGAACAACCAACAGACGTGTCTAATTTGCCATCAACAGCTCGAACGAACACCTCGATGGCTCGACCGAGACCGAAAATGATGAATGATGGAAACCGAGGTACATGACACCCGTTCGACGTAGTTTTTGCCTCGGCATCAACACGATCGCGAGCCAGAGGAGGCATGCAGATCAAATCGGGAACTTGACGGAAGAGGAGGAGAATATCTACTAGGCCGAGCAGGCGCAATATGAGGACGAGTTGCAAGGCGTAAATCCTGTTCAGCATCCTGAGTAATTGCAGTTAAGACCGATGAGCGGAGACCAGAACGGAGAACTCGACGAGATCCATGCCTCACTGGCCCGAACTGTGGTCAAAATTAAAGCCTTCAAATCCCAGATGCACAAGGCGATCAGCTCGGCACCCAAGATAGACCAAGTGTTGGAGGAAACATAGAAGACTTCATTCACGGCTCGGATTACCGAGGCAAGTGTTTCCAACCCTGGTAAAATTAGAATCCCATTCTATGAAGGAACAACCGACCAAAAAGCACACATAATGGCCTTCCGCATAGCAATGGGACGAGCCAATCTAAGCGAAGGCGAGAGGGATGCTGGTTTCTGTCTACTGTTCGTTGAACATCTTAAAGGGGTAGTTCTAGAGTGGTTTTCACGGCTTGAGCGTAATTCCATCGATAGCTTTAACCAGTTGTCCGCCGCTTTCCTGAAGCACTATTCCATGTTCATGGATCAAGGGACCTCCAATGCCGATCTTTGGACACTGTCTCAAGGTCCAACAGACTCATTACAAAGTTTTATGGAGTGTTTCAAAGCGGTTATTTCCAAAGTCGACGGCGGTAGTGACAAAGCTGCTCTTACCGCTTTGAGAAAGTCGCTGTAGTATGAATCACATTTTCTAGAAGAGATCACACTTAACCAACCGTCAACGATTCAAGATGCATTGCACCGAGCCTTAGATTTTATAGTCAACGAGGAGCAAATGAAGGTTATATCTTAGAGGTACAAATCGGTAAAACCAGAAGGCAGAAGTAACATTCTGAGTACAAATCCATCAAACTTCAAGAAGAACCCTGGCGGATTCGTTCATCACGAAGGACCAGTTTTCAACGGTGCCCACAGCAATCAAGTAGGAGCAGGACGCGGAAAACTCCCATGGAACACTTGGAAGAGAAATACCAGCACCTACGATGAGAAGGCTTATTGTGAACACTACCGCGAGTATGGACATTTTACCACAAATTATAGGAGCCTCAGCGCAAGGCTCGCGGCAAAACTCGTGGCAGGAGAACTGTACGATGCCGTCAACTTAAAAGACTTCAATCGTGATGACGACCTGAGTCAACCTAATCAATAAACCCGAGCTGACGATTCTACCAAGAGAGGAAGGTTAAGCGACGAGGTGCCACCCTTGGGTCTCCAGAGGAGAATAAATATGATAATGGGCGGATCCCGCTACTGCATGGATACATTGTCTTCAATTAAGGCATTCCAGCGTAAAGCAACTACCAGCTCCAATTGGTCAACTCCCGCGAACTTTCCCAACGATGTAAGTTCTTTCAAGCAAAACGAGGCGGTAGGCATCAAACAGCCACAAAATGATCCCTTCATCATCTAATTGATCGTAGAAGATCACGATGTCGCCAGGGTATTGATAGATACGGGAAGCTCTATAGACGCATCTTCCGAGAGATCCTAAGGCGTATGGAGATCAGTTTGATGGAGGTTGCGGCAACTCTGAAACCTCTGGTGAGACAACAATGACCCTAGGGACGATCTTGTTACCAGTCCGAGCCGCGGGATGAAGAAGATCGTAGAATTTTCACTTGCACACCATCAAGCAATCTATAACGTGATCATGGGAACGCCTTGGATAAACTTCATGAGAGCCGTCTCATCTACATACCACCTCTGCATCAAATTCCCAACCCCCAGTGGAATTAAGACCATCCAGGGAAGTCAGAAAGAGTCTCGAATTTATTTTTTCTAGTCGAACATAAGCTGAGAAATCCCGTAACCGAGCCTGGCGCAAAAGCAAAGCAAAAGAAAGAGAAAACAGACAAAGAAATGGCGAAGCTTTTATAGCAACTATAGATCACGGAGGCTAGCAGAGAAGAAGGAGCACCTACCTGTGACCTCGTTATCACAATATGCATTAACAACAATCACCCGGAGCGTTGTGTCGAGATTGGAGCAAATCTAGACGAAGCTATCAAGGAATAATTGATCTCTTTCTTGAAAGAGAACGTGCACACCTTCGCTTGGGCGGTGGAAGATATACCCGGCATTAGCATGGATGTCACGTGCCACGGAACTAAACGTCCACCCAACGTTTAAACCGGTGAAATAGAAAAGAAAGAAGCTAGGTTCCGAAAGGGCCCAGGCTGTGACTGATGAAGCTGAGCGACTACTGCGAATCGGATCAATCATCGAAGTAAAGTACCTCGATTGGCTCGCTAACCCTATTGTGGTGAAGAAGAAGAACGGGAAATGGCGAGTATGCGTCGACTTCACCGACCTGAATAAGGCATGCCCGAAGGACAACTTCTCACTCCCGTACATTGATTATTTAGTATAAGCAACGGCGGAAAATAAGCTTTTCTCATTTATGGATGTATTCTCAGGATACAACCAGATTCTGATAAATCTCGACGACAGTTAAAATACCGCATTTATAATAGATCGCGGGATATATTGCTAGAAGGTGATGCCTTTCGACCTCAAAAATGCCGGAGCAACCTACCAGCGACTGGTGAACAAGATGTTCGCGAAACAACTTGGGAAAACGATGGAGGTGTATATCGACGATATGAGGGAATGTTTCAAGCAACTGAACTCACACGACATGAAGTTTAATCCGACCAAGTGTAAATTCGCGGTTACGTTAGGAGAATTCCTCGGATATCTCGTCACCCATCGAGGTATCAAGGCAAACCGGAAGGATTAACGCTTTGATCCAAATGGCATCGCCAAAGACAACCCGGGAAGTTCAGTGTCTCACTGGGCACGTCGCGACACTAAATAGGTTCATATCCCGCTTCACTGACAAATGTCTCACTTTCTACGACATTTTGAGAGGCAACAAGAAGTTCTAATGGACAGACAAGTGCGAGGAAGCATTTCAGCAGCTGAAAAGTTACTTGGCAACTACCTCGGTACTTGCAAAACCCGTTGAAGGCGAGCCCCTGTTTCTGTATACCGCCGTCTCTGCCACCACCATCAGAGAAGAACGCAACGAGCAAAAACCAATTTTCTACGTAAGCCAGACTCTAACTGGCGTGGAAACGCAGTACCCCTAGATGGAGAAGCTGGCGCTCGCCGTAGTCATATCTGCTTGGAAGCTGTGGCTATACTTTCAGTCACACTCTATCGTGGTATTGACCACCTTCCCATTACGGACCATCCTGCATAGTCCAAGTCAGTCCGGAAGACTGACAAAATGGGCAATGGACTTAGTGAGTATGATATCGAGTACCGAAACAGAGGCTGTGCAAAATCTCAAGTATTGGCTGATTTTCTGACCGAACTCCCGACACAGGGAGCAGAAGAGCCGATACCCGGCTTCGTTTGGACAATTCACATGGATGGTGCATCCTCCAAACAGGGTTCGGGAGTCAGAATCCGACTAACTTCTCCGATGGGGGAAATTTTGGAACAATCATTTCGGCTAAATTTTCATGCATCCAATAACGAAGCAGAGTACGAGGCCTTGATTGCTGGTTTGAAGTTAGCTCAAGGAATCAAAATCAAGAACATCCACGTGTTTTGTGATTCGCAGGTAGTCGCAAACCAGTTCAATGGAGAATACATAGTAAGAGACGAGAGAATGGAAGGCTATTTGAAAGTTTTTCAAGGGCTAGCCAAACAATTCGACGAGTTCTAGTTAACCTAGATACCCCGTGGCGAAAATGCTCCAGCTGACACACTAACAGCTTTGGCTTCAACTTCAGACCCAGGGCTGAAAAGAGTCAGTCTAGTTGAGTTCATTGAACAACCAAGCATCGACTGCACCAAAAATATTTGCCTAGTAAATCCGTCGGAGGAGGAACCCGAAGGAGACAGCCCTCCGGACAAAGGCGACGTGACCGAAATGGAAGACCAACAACCGACGGAGGGAGAGTACGCTTGAAATAAAGAATGGATGGGAGAAATTTGCGTGTATATCTTGGACGACAAGGTGCCATCTGACAAATGGGCTGCCTGGAAACTCAAGGACCAGGCAGCTCGGTACATTCTATTGGACGGCGAAGTTTTGAAATGGAGGTTTTAGGGGGATTTTAATGGGTTGCGTTGAAGGTACGGAAGCTAGAAAGATCATGGAGGAAGTTTACAGCAGTTCATGCGGCAACCATTATGGTGGAAGGACTCTGGCAATTAAGATAAAACCTCACTGCTTTTACTAACCCACTATGGTGAAAGATTGCGAAAAGTATTCCGTCAAATGTGAGAAATGTTAGCGGCACGCACCGACGATTCATCAACCTACCGAGATGTTGTCATCAATATCGGCACCTTATCCCTTCATACGGTGGTCAATGGATATCATCGGACCTCTGCACAGGTCCAAGCAAAAGAGATTCTTGTTAATCTTAACATATTATTTCTCGAAATTGATCAAAGCCGAGTCTTACGCTAGCATCAAAGATGCTCGGTAGAGCACTTCGTATGGAAGAATATCATTTATCGAAACAGTGTGCCATACAAAATTGTCACGAACAACGGTTCCCAGTTCATCTCCACCAGATTCAAAACTTTCTGCGAGAAATAGAAAATACGGCTAAGCAAATCCACACCTCGCTATCCTCAAGGAAATGAGCTTGAAGGAGTTCTATGGTCCCATCGAATGACCTCGCAAAAAGCAACGTCACAGGCTCCTCCCCGAGCAAGAAGGCCTAAACCATTTAATGTTGCTTGACGAACTACACTTGGTAAATAAACGGTGCGATCAAGCACTCATATGCATGCAGAGTTATCAGCAAGCAACCGCTAGATACTACAACTCCAATGTTCGGAGCCGAAAATTTATAGAAGGGGAGTTGGTGCTCCTGAAAGTCTTCCAGAATACCACAGAAAGAAACACAAGGAAGTTGGGAGCCAACTGGGAGGGATCTTACAAGATCACCAAAGTAGTCCGCCCAGGAGTTTACGAGCTCGCTAACATTGCAGACAACCCGATACCATGATCCTGGAATGTCATGTACTTGAAGAAGTATTATCACTAATTTACATTACTTTTGAACTACGGGGCGGCTTGATCCCCACAATGGATTCAGCTCCCCCCCCCCCCCCCCCTCCCTCCTTTTACTTCCATGACTTGTAACTTTCGCAAACTTCAAGTTGTATTAAAATATACTTACTTCAACACATTCATTATCTCGTTCGTTGCTGGCCACAACAACGAACAATTACACCCTCTACGGATTTACATATTTAAGCGCACTATATAAGTTAGAGTCGAGTCTACCTCTCACAATATTTTGGTTTGCTTTCGAAATGGGAATGTAAGCCGAGACTACATCGAAAGCCCTAAAACCGAGGCAAACAACCAAAACCCAGCAATCATAGCACATTGGTACTTAGACGTTGAAAAGCAGTAAAGGTATTTAAAAATACTTCGGTTCAGAATAAAGTATGCATTGCAAAAGAGCCAACAGATAATTGAAATCAATCAAAAGGGAACAGCGGATAAAGCCATCCAGGAATTTTATTCGTACAAAAGAGTCAAAGTCGAAAAACAAGGAAAATGGACTGCAACATGAAAATAATAACAAATAATAATAAAGGAGAAGCTAAGGACGATTGGCATCCACAGTTTACTCGGCAACAAGGCGATCAACGGTAGGCGTACCGGCATTAGATCCGAAAAAATTTCTTACGCCAACAGACGTCGGGGCGTTCTCTATCAGCTCGGTGGGAAGCAACATATCGACCGAATTAGAAGATACATGAGAGAGTTTCAGCTCGTTCTTTAACTCTTGTTCGATTTTTTCAAATTCTTCGTGAGCTCCAACCAACCCGGCTCTCCACTCAATCAGCTTCGCCACCTCGGCATCTAGGGTTGGAGCGTCATCTATCTTCAGGATATCGAGGAGTTGAAGATTGATGTCCACCTACGTGAAACCAAGTTCTTTCTCTTTGTTCTCTTTTAGCTCATCAAGACTTTTTTCGACCTTGGCGAGGCGATCCTGGTATTTCTCGGCCATCTCCCGCCTAGACTCTTTCTGGGCTTTCTTTATGTTTGCCTCATACAAGGCATTTACAGCGACGAGCTGCCTCTTGAGCGACTTTATCTCGGCAGCTTTCCTCGACTTTGACTGCTCCAGCTTGATGGCCAAGTCGCCGGTTTTGTTAAGCTCGTCCTTAGGAAATTTGTTTCTTTCTCGAGAGTATCCATCCGAGCTGAAGAAGATGCCAGCTCGGCAGAATGTTTACTCTCAAGACTATCTAGCTTGGTCTTCAGCAGTGAGGCATCTTTCCTCGCATCCGCGACTCGATGCTGATCCTTCCGAGCTCCCTGGTCGTAAGCAGTGACCATCTTATAACTCGAGCCCTGGCTTTGAAAACTTTGGAAAAATAACTTCCGAATAATTACATTGATGTCGCAGAGAGACATATCGGCGTATAAACTACCCTCGGCAAGGGTATCGGTGGGCGGCAGGCGATCATCGGGAGACTTGATTTTAGAGAAGAGTGAAGCCGAGGCGTTTGCATCATTGCAAATGGGTTCGACTCCATCATGTCTTAACGACATAGATGTAGGGTTGGAGATAGGAATGGTGCGTTTCTATCTCTTATCGGGATTTTCCCTCGCAGTAGCCTTGTCCTTTTCGGCATCAGAAGCGGGATGCTTCCGAGTTTTTCAAGACGCCTCACTGCATACTCAAGAACTATTGGCTCAGCAATGACCAATGTAGAATTTTGAACTTCCCGGCATCAGTAGTACCATCTTTACCAACTTTTTCATGAGCATGTACCGGAGCTTCGGTATCTTTCCGAGCCACCTCAGCTGTCACCTCGGTATCTCCAGGAGCCATGTTCATCGCTTCCTCGGCATTTTTCTGAGCCAACTCATTCACCTCTTTCTCTTTATGTGCTTGTTTATCTCGAAAAATCATCATTTTCCCATTATCTCTACGATATGCAACCGAGGCGCAATTGATGATTCTGAGCTGGTAGAAACTTTGATGCAGGCAAAGCGAGCTCGTTCTTTTTTTACGCGTGCTAGGGAATTTTTTTTTTCCCAATGAGTCTTCCCAGCAGCGAGAGTATCCCTAAGAGAGAAAGTATAATCTGGAAACGCCGGAAGTATGTACGAACTGCAAAAAGAGGAAGATGAGGTTAGAAACTCAACAAATAATATATAAAGGACCTAAGCAAACTGCGGGTCGGCTACCAATGGGTCCTCAGCTCGTCTTGACGAGGCAAAGGTAATCTTCGTCAATTGTCACGTCGCTAATGAGGACAAAGAAGAAATGACTTCTCCAATCATAATCTTTACTCCTCAACCCCTCAACTATTTTGTGACCCCTATTGTTGGAAATATAGTACGCTCTGGAATTTGGAATCTTCTGAAATTCGAGGAGATTCTGAAGATGTTGAACCCCAACCTCGGCGATGCATTTATAACTTAGCACCAAAATACCGACCAAATGGCATATTCCCTGAGGTGTAATATGGTTAAGAACAAGCCCGTGTTTCTTTAAGCAGAAATAGTTTGGCGGGGGCTTATCAGGACGATCTGATGGAGAATGAATTATCAACTCAACCTCTTTCGAGATCCCGAACCTATGCCTTAGCATCTATAAGGATTTTGCGGTCGACAAGGTTGAGCTAGGAGGATCGACTCGTTTCTTTGGTACTTTCCTCTTTTTATGCGAAGTATTCCTTTTTGATGGGCCGGCTTCATGGCTCGCAAACAGTCTTTCTAACCGCCTCGCCTCAGCTTTATCAACAACGAACTCCTCAGGTTCAATTTTAATTCCGTATGAAGGAAACCCCTGCTCGACGTCTGGCTCGGGAATATAATTGAAGGGCTCATCAAGAAGATTTGGGACCTCGACCACGAGCCGACCCAGAGGAGAATGCTGTTTGATCTTCTCGTTCGCCTCACTCGCCTAGTTCACTCTGTTAGCCTCGCTCGCCCCGCTAATCACACTCGCTTCGGGAGATAAGATTGTCTTTAATCCAAGCTCCCAAGGGAAATCAGCCGAGGCGAAAGATCGTCGGATGACGCCATGTGGATATAAGGTAAGAATAAAGGTGTTTGAAGATGGGTCGGAAACTTCAAAAGGTTTGCCGCGAACTCTTTGAATGTGGATCAGAAAATTCGAGAGAGCCGCCGCAGGACGTTTGAAGATAGATCGTAAAATTCAAAAGGACGCCTTCTATTCATTTGAAGATGGATTGGAGGGATCGAGGAAACGACGGCGGAAGGTCGGAAAGTAAGGGAAAACTTAAATAAAAATGAGAGAAAAAGAAGAGAGAGAGGAGAGCTACCTTTTTGGTTTTTGAGGATGCGAAGTTATGAGGAAATGAGGTAGAGCTTCGATGTTTATAGAGGATTTTGGGTTAGGCGAGTAGATGTAACGCACCTCGGGAACTGATGAAAACAGTTCAAATTCTAGAGATAATCATTGCTTGACGTCATGATTATTCGATTCCCGAGGAATATCTTTGATTCAAAATCATCCCGAGGCGTTATGATAGGATTGAGTATATCCAAAACCACGGACTTCGGCTCGGCATAATAACCTTTTTATGTCTTGGCACATTAATATTATTCCTGGTTCGGCATGTTGATCTCGTCCAGAGCTCGGCATTGAGAATTTTCACCTCATCACAATCACTTCCTGAATTTGACGAGCTGGGGGGGGGGGGGGGGACTAACTGTTGGGGTCAGTTTTCACCTAGCCAAGATCAACGGTTAAAAATGGCTAAGTAGCGGCCAAGCGTATAGTGGACTTCTGGAGATTTGGGCTCGGCAAAGGCCTAGCCAAAGAAGACGATGGGCCTAGCCGAAGAAGATGATGGGCGTAGTCGAAAGAAGACAAAGACGTGGGCCGAACCAAGGTATGGGCCGAGGCAAAGGAGACATCTCTACGGGCCGAGCCAAAGGAAATACCTCCATGGATCGAGCCAAGGGGAACATCTCCATGGGCCGAGGCGTCTTCGTGGGCCAAGAAATTTTGCGTAAAGTCGGCGAAAAGGTGAAGATAAGGACGAATCTACCCCGATATTCTCGGCTAGGGTTGTTGAAGATCATCTCTATAAAAGCAGGAGAGAAGATACGAAAAAGGGAATCCGAAAAACTCTTAATAGCAAAACGCTTACAATTTCTCTTAGCAAATTCTTGTATTCAAAAACTTATCAAAACGGCAATAAACACCATCTTTGGATCTCTGTTTCTGTGGTTCATTCATAGAAGTTTTTGTTACCTTAAAAGTCCTAACCAAATTTAGTTGTGAGGGTTTTGGGTCCCACAGTTAGTGTCATCGGAGATGAATGACATTTTGACTAGGGAGGTGTCTGCATCAGAGATGAAAGAGGCCACATTTGCAATTAATTCAGAAAAGGCATCAGGACCTGATGGTATGACAGCCTTATTTTACCAGAAGTTATGGCATATTCTAGGCCCTCAAGTGGTTGAGGTTGTACAACACTTTATGAGATCAGGGAACATCGACCCTAGGATCAATAAAGTTAACATTTCTCTTATCCCAAAGACAGAAAGGCCTAGAAAGATGAAGGAGTTTCGTCCTATTAGAATCTGTAATGTTGGGGTCAGTTTTCACCTAGCCAAGATCAACGGTTAAAAATGGCTAAGTAGCGGCTAAGCGTATAGTGGGCTTCTGGAGAGTTGGGCTCGGCAAAGCCCTAGCCAAAGAAGACGATGGGCTTAGCCGAAGAAGACGATGGGCGTAGTCGAAAGAAGACAAAGACGTGGGCCAAACCAAGGTATGGGCCGAGGCAAATGAGGCATCTCTACGGGCCGAGCCAAAGGAAATACCTCCATGGATCGAGCCAAGGGGAACATCTCCATGGGTCGAGGCGTCTTCGTGGGCCAAGAAATTTTGCGTAAAGTCGGCGAAAAGGTGAAGATAAGGACGAATCTACCCCGATATTCTCGGCTAGGGTTGTTGAAGATCATCTCTATAAAAGCAGGAGAGAAGATACGAAAAAAGGGGATCCGAAAAACTCTTAATAGCAAAACGCTTAGAATTTCTCTTAGCAAATTCTTGTATTCAAAAACTTATCAAAACAACAATAAACACCATCTTTGGATCTCTATTTCTGTGGTTCATTCATAGAAGTTTTTGTTACCTTAAAAGTCCTAACCAAATTTAGTTGTGAGGGTTTTGGGTCCCACAGTTAGTGTCATCGGAGATGAATGACATTTTGACTAGGGAGGTGTCTGCATCAGAGGTGAAAGAGGCCACATTTGCAATTAATTCAGAAAAGACATCAAGACTTGCAGATGGTATGACAACCTTATTTTACCAGAAGTTATGGCATATTCTAGGCCCTCAAGTGGTTGAGGTTGTACAACACTTTATGAGATCAGGGAACATCGACCCTAGGATCAATAAAGTTAACATTTCTCTTATCCCAAAGATAGAAAGGCCTAGAAAGATGAAGGAGTTTCGTCCTATTAGAATATGTAATGTTAGTTACATGATTATTTCTAAAGTTTTTTGCCAGAGACTAAAAAGAATTCTCCCCCAGCTGGTGTCAGAGATGAAATCGCCTTTTGTAGCAGGGAGATTGATCTCAGAAAATATTCTAATTGCTCAAGAAGCCTTCCATGCCCTCATCACAAAAAAAAAATGTAAAAAAGATTTTATGGCAACTAAGTCAGAGATGAGTAAGGCTTACGATAGAGTGGAATGGAGTTTTTTGGAAGCCCTTATGCTCAAAATGGGATTCACGGATTCATGGACCTCGTGGATTCTGAAATGTGTGAACTCTATGTCTTATAAGGTGTTGATTAATGGGAATCCAAAAGGGTGCATCAATCCCTCAAGGGGATTATGCCAAGGGGATCCCCTTTCATCGTATTTGTTTATCATATGTACGGAAGTTCTTATCTCGAGTATCTGCGCAGCAGAGGGGATGGGTGGTATCCATGGACTTAAGGTAGCACAAGCTAGTCCACCCATCTCCCATCTACTATTTGTAGATGATAGTTTGCTCTTTTGCAAAGCTATGTTAGAGCAAAGTAATAAGATTCTTCGGACCCTTACCTCTTATGGAAATGCTTCGGGGCAGCGTATAGATTTTGTAAAATATGCAATAACCTTTGGTAAATTAGTCCCCAATGTAGAACGCGAGCATATAAAACAAAGATTAGGTATCCTATGGAAGAGGGCTTCCGGGAAGTATATGGGTATCCCAGAACAACTACAAGGATCTAAGACCCAAATATTCGCATATGTACGAGATCGTCTTAACCACAAAATCAAAAGGTGGTCAGCAAAGTTGATATCCAAAGGTGAGAAAGAAATAATGATCAAATCAGTGGCACAAGCAATACCGACATATGTGATGTCTTGTTTTCTACTCTCCAAAGGTTTTTGTCAGACGCTAGCAAGTGATGTGGCTAACTTTTAGTGGCGTTTAAAATCAAATTCAAGGGGCATGCATTGGGTGGCCTGGAAGAAGCTACGTCTACCCAAAAAATGATGGATGTATTGGTTTAAGTCATTTGGGGAGTTTAACCAGGCCCTACTGGCTAAACAACTATGGCGGTTGAATCAATATCCCAATGCTCTAGTATCTAGAGTCCTTAAAGGGACGTACCTCCAACATGAACATCCTTTCCAGGCCAAGAAACTCTATCGTCCATCTTATTGATGGAAAAGTATATGGGCAGCAAAAGGCCTGATGGATCAAGGAGCTAGACGCTTGATTGGATCGGGACATCAAACTATGGCATGGTCGGATAAATGGATACCATACGTGAATCTGAGGCCCGCTTCAAGTCTTCTATCTGCGATAGACCCTCGGTTGAAAGTTTCATATCTAGTTGATAATAATAGTCATTCTTGGAATCTGAATTTGCTCAGAGCAATTGTAACTCCAATATATATCCCTCTAATTCTTAGTTTGAAGCCTCCTTCTAGGCTCAGTGGCTATGGGTATTGTTGGCACTATACCAATTCCGGTAATTATACAGTCAAATTTGGGTATGAGATTTCAATAATGAATTTTGATGAAGATATAAGGTTCCACCTACATAAACCATCCTATAACTCTCTTAAGAAGCACTCATGGAACGTTTAAGCGTCAAGCAAGATACGCCACTTCATTTGGCAAGCTCTTTCTGGTGCTCTAGCAGTAAATGAACGGTTGACACATAGACACATGAGGGTGGACAGTGGTTGTCCTCGGTGTGGCCACCCGGAGGAGACTCTAAATCATGCCATCTTTACCGGCCCTACAGCCGACCAAAGTTGGGCACTCTCGAACATCCCATCAGGCTATGGTAGATTCCCGTCAGATAATATCAGGGAGAACTTGTATTATTTATTCTTGCGTATTCCAAATTGAGACAGTGCTGAGGAGGCTGTTTCAGTGTACCCATGGCTAATGCGGTATATTTGAAAAACTCAAAGCGACAAATTTTTCAATAATGTTGAATGGACACCTTTGGACATTCTTGATATTGCTCGGAGAGAATCAGAGGCGTGGATTCTGGCTAATATTACATGAGTCCCACTGGTAAATGTACCAGTGGTGGAACACTCCCATACTATGCATTCGACACCTTTTATGTGTTGTATAGATGGCTCTTGGAAAGTCGGTGACCAAACGAGTGAAGTGGGATGGGTCCTTGAGTTGCAGGATTGTATGATAGACCTCTTAGGACTCAAGGGTAGTTGCCGCGACATCTCCCCCTTACACATGGAGCTACATGGACTGCTTTGGGCCATGACCAGCTTGAAAAGGAAACAATGATTATGTTCACTTTTTATGACAAATTCCAAAGAGTTGACCATAATGGTGGCGAACCCAGAGGAATGGCCAGGTTTCTCACCTAAGTTAAGCAAACTGGTAATCTTACGCGAATCCTACCCGGAGTTTACTCTTGTTCACAAAAGACGTGATAGGAATACGAAGGCGGATTTGCTAGCCAAGCAAGCGCGAGATAGGAAGACAATTTTTTCTTATATAGGCACTTCTGTTCCATATTGATTTAAGGATACAGACAATATATTTATGTAATCAGTACTGAAGTTCGTTCGTGACAAAAAGAAAGAAAAGCGAGATTCAATTAACCATGTGTACGTTCTCTACCGGCTACAAAGTTGTTTTTAGTATTATTGGATCTCAAGTCGATTCTTGTTTGGAACAAAAAACGTACGGAGACCACCTACTTCTTCTTCTTCGTTGTGAATTGAGTGAGAAAGTGTGGACCATGGTTATCCCATCGTCTAGGGTATCCTATATGTATGTTCCAAAACTGGTCTACTCCCATTGCCTTGTTCTCAACAGCATCAACCAATGTATTTTTGACTCTCAAGCGTGTAGCATGCCAAACAACGGTATACATGCTTTGTAAGGAACATAATATGAGATTGCACAACAACATCTCCTCCCTGCCGGCTGTCATCTTCTCTAAGATAGACAGATGCATCCGAGATACAATCCTAGGCAGAAGAGATCGGCCAACTTTCGAGACACTACTGCAGAAATGGTTCACTCACGAGTCAACATCCTAAGCAAATTCGTTTTTACCAACTGTTCCATCTAAGCTCTTTTTTTTTTAAAGTATAATGAAACTAATAGCTACGTCAAACATATGTAATGAATACCGTTCATTTTGGTAATGAAATTCATATTTATCCCAAAAAAATATATATATGAATGAAAAGTTTAAAATTCCTCACTTCAAAAATAAAACTAATAATAAATGACCATGCCATGGAGTCTAATAGTTTCTAATAGTATCGTCTTTGTGCCACAATTTGGGTTTTGGATTCAATAAAATACATGTTGTTTCAAAAAAAAGGAATTCATAAGAAAATAGCATAATATATATAAAAATAAATATATGTGACCACTAATACACAGAAAGGTGTACAATAATGAGAATGGCCCATGACCAGCTGTGTAGGAATGTACAAGAAATGGAAGTACGAAACTTAAAGTAGTAAATAAGTAGAAATGGTAGCTATATGTTTACATGTTCAATCAATGTACTTATGCTTCTTCTGTGCTTAACTATATTTATCCCTTTATGTACACAGTCATCAATATTCATCATCTCATTTCAAGACTCAAAGTAAGGACAATCTCTATCTCTAGCATAGACTAACATGGCGAAATTATTGACATATAACCACTATTAATATTACAAGTTTTTAGATGAAAAATTATTTCTCTTTTTGATAAAATAACCCAAGGATTAATCCAAATTCTCTAAGCTTAGATATTTTATCCATTCTTTTTACGTTGATGCCTTTTGAACTCCACAAAAACAATGCAAAATTTAGTATCTTACAAGAATTGTTGATTCGACAATTATTTTCTTCCAAACATTAATAACTTGATAGTATGCAACATTAAGAAACAAAAAAAGCACATAGTATGCAATATCAAGAAAAAGAAAAAAAACCACATGGTTTTCTTAAAGACAATGTACAACACAATAAAGGAAGAGAAGGTGTTCACTCTCTTCGAGAGATGAAAGAAGATAATAAGTATTCGAATATCAATTTTTATCATCTCCTCTTTCTCTGGTTACTGCCACCTGCAAATACACATATTGTCAAGCTAAGAATTTACTTTTAAATGCATACTTTTATACTCATACATGATACACACATATGCATACGCATATCAATACGAGAGGTAAGTAAACTAATCCGTATATGCGATTTTATGCATTATGTTTTTTTGTTTTATGTTTATGTATCATGTTTTATACTAATTAATGACCATTGAGAAAAAAAATGTAACCTTGATGATCCAACGCTAATTTCTCAACCGGGAAAGCTTGTTGTAGGAAACCCGAGTTAAATTTTCCCTGCGAAAGAAACATAAACTTTAAAACTAATCCTCATACTAAATTTTGTAGACGCGCCAAATTGGTAAAAAAAGTTTAATTTAGGTTGTTAAAATATAATAATAATTTGTGAACATCAAGCTAAAAAATAATATGTAGAAACCTTGAATATTCTTCTTGTGGAGTAGCTTTGAGAGAACTCATCTAACCGTTGATATTGATCTCGATGTTGCTTATGCGCTGATACTTCTTCTGCAATCGGCTAATTTATATATTTACGAAAATTGTGATTAAAATGAGATAAATCGTAGAACCAAACGAATATACTTGATACAAAATATGTAAAAAATAACCTCTTTTATAATAGAGTTAACATATAACAAAAAAAAAATGTGGCCTAAGAATTAAGACAGAATTCAAAGAATATTGAACATGACAAGTTTGTAAAAGAATACCAATGAACTAGCTGTGTCATCAAGGCAAGAGTTGAATCTTTCGATATATCCTTGTTCTTCATGAACCTTCTTCTTGCTCTTGTTCTTGATCTTGCTCTTGCACCAATATTGCGTGTTTTGTTGGACAATATCTTGAGGGACGGCCTCATTGCAGTAATATTGAGGCCCAGAAGATGCATCCGACACCATTGAAGAATCTTCATCATGTTCTTGTTTTGTTTCTAATCCATTGTGATCATCAAAATGATGCAATGAAACAGAAGAAGAATGGTCTAAGTACATTGTCCAACCTGATTCTCCCGCATCACTGTATTCGAAATCCGACAAATCCATTCTCTTTTGATCCACCCCAAAAAAACACTAATTTTTTTTTTGTAATTTGTTTTCTTTCTCTCTAGGCTTCAAGGCCTTTAACAGTAAGATATAATCTTTTGATGCAGCCATTGTACTTATAAGGGTATGGTTTGGAAAAAAATTATATATAACCATATTTTCGAGTATTTACTATTTAGTTATATTTTAAAATTAATATATATGATTGTCGAAAAAAACAAGTTGGATATTTTAGTCCCCATCAAATTCAAAATCATCACATAGACACGATTTATCAGCAATACTAAAGCGGAAAAAGGAAATAGATTTTTCATGATTTTCGAAAAGCGTTTAATTTTGTCTAAGTTTGTTTATAGTGGGATGATTTTTCTTTTGTTTGTTCTACTTCCGCCTATAGAAAATTAATTCAATATACCATTAGAGTTTGAAATGATGTGATCTTTTTTTAACGTTTTGTATGAGAACAAACAAAATTATTTTATTTTTGTCGTTTTAAGTCTAAACAATGAGATCGAATCCAAACTGAAAAAGACAGAGAAATAATATAATTTAAGAAATGTTTTTGTCCTATAGCGTAAAACTCCTTTTGGACACTCTTAGCTTGCATGCAGTAGATAATTGACAGTTGGCTTACTGATTATGAACGTTGGGCCATGAAACGGCAATAGGTTAGTGGTAGTGGCAATATATGTTACGTACTATTCATTTATATCTCATCTTATACTCTTTCACTTTACACCTACACTCTGCACCATCCATTATAGGTGGCTATCTCAAAAATTAAAAATTAGGTTTTTTCATATTCGAATGGATAATAGAAAGATTGTATTACTTGTTAAACTGGTTTCGAAAATCATGACTAGTTTAATCCAATTCGTTGTCCCAGAAAAATCTTATATCCATTGTATTAGGTATAAGTATTTTGGATCGTTTCTAGTATTGATGCAATTTGAATAATGTATTTGAGTATATAGAACCCTGAATTGTAAGTATCTAGATATAGATAAAATCATGTATTTTAGGTAGTTTGGTGCGAGTTAATAGGGATATTTCAAACTCGACATGCTTCCCGTAGATTCGCCAATGTATACACATTTTTGCAACTATGCAAGTGCTTGCAGATTTTTTCATGATTTCATGAGTTTCTGAGTAAATTTAATCGAGGTATTTTTATGGTATTCAACTGATTTTTTTAGGGTTAGTTTGAAAAATTAGGGTTAGTTTAAAATATTATGAAACTATAAAAGAAATAATTGAATTCTATTTTTGATATATATTTTAAATTAATAAACACCAAAACACACCATACTTTTTCCTATTTACAGAAAAGAGTAAAACGAAAAATTATTACGATTCGCATGTAAATATTATTTCATGTTAATACCAACACTAAAAACACAAAAACCATGTTTATTGGGCCAAGAATAACTATTATGGCATGAAACAACTCGAAATATGGAATTTGATTGCGTAAAGCCCGCCATAACAACAAGAAAAAACGGTGCACGAATCGTATTCTAAGAAAAATCGAATATTTATGAAAAAAATATGGAATACACTATTGTGGTAATTAGTGCATGAGCTCTAATATTGGGTTTCAAACTTGGCTTAGATGACATACATTGGGAAATCTATATTCATCACTGAAGTACATAAGAGTGAATACGATTATATGGTTTATAATTAAACATACTTATATATTCATCTTTTAAACATATGTGCCAAAAAATTCTATATATGTACATAAATCGGTTTGATATATGAGGTTTCTCTGTAAATATCAAAAGAATTGGAATACTTCGGTATATAAAAAGATCTGGGTTTTTTGCAAATACCAATATAACTGGAGTATTGATTACCAGAAATACTAAAATGTCTGAGACAATTTGGTAAATAACAAAATATATCAGTATTTCTGTGAATATTGAAAGATATGTGATATTTCTATAAATACTAAAAGATAAGTAGAATTTTGGTCAATATTAAAAAATTTGGAGGCATTTGCGTAAATAATAATGGAGTATTTCTGTAAATATTTAAAAGTACGTGGTGCTTTTATAAGTACTATAAGATAATGAGTAATTTGGTAATTATAAAAACAAATGGCGTGTTTCTGTAAATATTTAAATGTAGGTGGTGTTTCTCTAAATACCGAAAGGTAAGGGGTATATGGGTAAATATCAATAGATTTGGAGCTTCTGTATAAATATTAGAAAATGTGGTATTTTGTAAATATTGACATACACATGGTATTTCTGTAAATACCAAAAGATATGGGCTACGTTGATAAATACTAAAGTATCTGTGTAAATAGTTAAATACCAAAACATATGGGGCACGTAAATAGCAAAAAGATTTGGGATACTTTGTACATAAGTACCAAAATGTTTTACATAATATATTTTGTTTCTTTTTTTTTATCAAACAATTAGTGAGTATTTTTGTCAACTTCTTGTTTAAAAATATTAAAGATTTGCAAATATTGTGTTCCAACCTATTTATTTTCCCACTGATTTTCTAATTTGTTAAAACTTAGAAAAACATAAATAAATAATAACGATATATGTTACAATACTTTGATTGTATTTCTATGAAGCACTTAAAGAAGATTCACTGGATTTTCCGGCGTCAACAACATTCTTTTATTCTCATGTTGGAGTGCTATAAACATTTTATTATGCAAATGGTTGTACAATAAACATTTTTTAAAAATGTTAGCATTTAACTTGAATAAAAATTAGTGAAATTAATTATTTTTAAAAAAATTACCATTTGAAAAGTGTAAAAAAATATATTCAACGTAATCTATTAAAAAAATTAAAAAATGAATAAATTGGGAAGAAAACATTTATCTATTATTTTACAATAGAATTTATTGGCTGAATTAGAAGAATTTCATTTTTTATTCCACTTATATTTATTCCACTAATGAAAACCATTTAAACTTAGCCGTTGTTTATACAAAAGTCATTGGGTAAACTTTCAAAATATATATATCAAAAACATACAAACTTACACGATCAAATCTATATATACAAAAGCATAGGCGTAATTCTTGACACACATTAAAGAAACACTTAAAATCCTGCGAATATATTAATATAAAAACAGGGAAAATACCATCAACTTATGCAAAATACTAACATGTGGTCATACAGAAAAAAATTTATCTCACACAATCACAATAACATACACGTACATTAAAAAAGAAACATACATCAATACGTAGCCATTGACTATTTTAAGTTACATGTAAAATATCAAATTATTCCATAAAATTATTTTTATGATCAATCAATACATTTCAAAATGATAAATGAGTTTTTGGTTTAGTTTATATTTATAAATTTAATTTTTGCAAAATAAAAATTTATAAAAAATAACTAATCAAAAGTATATAACTACACAATACGAGATTTTAGCGAAAAAATACTATTTGGCAAGAAAATTTATTTTTAAGAGAAAACGCTATTTTGTGAGAAAACAATATTTTGGCGAAAAGCGTTATTTTAGTGAAAAATGTTATTTTCTGCAGGAAAATATTGTTTTGAAGAAAAATTCTTGTTTTTAGTAGAAATACTATTTTAGAGAAAAAATACTATTTTAGAGAAAAAATATTATTTTGACGGAAAAATATAAAATGTTATTTATATAATTTAATAATGTTAACAATATGTATTATATGTATATGACTTATAAAGAGGATTTTGCACATAATTAGGTTTATCATATTGTATATATATGTAGTCTACGGCATATTGATTCAATAACAGAAAACCTTTAATACGTTTAGGTTTCTGGCATGGTATCGGAGAATAGCAAAAATCATACAAATTGTTTTGGCTATTATCGATCCTAGGCCATCGTTGCCTTCTGAGTTCTTTCTCTCTTCAGTTTGACCTTCTCTAAATTCGATTATTCCATCATTTGGAGCTTCTTATTTTTCGTCATGACGGATAATTCTAGTGTCGTTGTTGCTCGCACAAAAACATGACGAACCATTGATCTGTATGATTTATCGTCTGGTGATAACCCCGGAAGCGTTATCTCTCAACCTCTTCTTCGTGGATCCAATTACGATGAATGGGCCATGGATATTCGTCTTGCTCTTAAGGCGAGGAAGAAATTTGGATTTGTCGACGGGACTATACCTCAACCTGCTGCAGATTCCGAAGATCTTGAAGATTGGTGGGCAAATAAATCCATGGTGATTTCCTGGTTGAAGTTAACAGTTGATGAGATAGCTCATGACCCGTGGACTCATATTCAACGTCGTTTTTCTGTTCGTAATGGTCAGCGTGTTCAACATCTTAAAACTGAGCTTGCAAACTGTCACCAAAAGGGACTTCCTACGTAGGAGTATTACGGAAATTGACTCAATTATGGAGAAGTCTAGCTGATTATCAACAAGGTAAGACTATGGAGGAACTTGCCAAAGAACGTGAAGAAAATAAACTTCATCAATTCTTAATGGTCTCAATGAAATTGTGTATGGTGTTGTCAAGTCTTCTTTATTGTCTCAGAATCCTTTACGATCGTTAGATGAGGCATATCAAGTCTTGGCACATGATGAAGAGTCCAAACTCACGAGTCGCCTTCTCACTACACGAACAGAGGAGATGAGTTTTGTTGTTCAAACATCAACTCCAAAAGCTAACTTCTCAGACCAGAGATCTCGTACAGTTTGCACTTATTGCGGCAAGACAGATCATTTGGCCGAAAATTGTTTTCGCAAACTTGGATATTTGATGTGGTATGGAGATCTTCTCTGAAATGTTCTAGAATTGGTTCATTGATGTCAATGCCACTAGTTTCAGGACGAGGTCGTGGAGTTAACACACCTTGTGTTAATGATGTCGCATCTTCCCCTATTGCTTCTGCTCGTACTACGATCACAGGAGCATATCGTATTGGTATCAGTGGATTGAGCGATACACAATGGCAAACTATGGTCTGTATACTCAACGAACGTGAACAAACAGCTGATCCAAAAATTTATGGTATGATTTCTATCTCTTCTTGGATTATAGACACTGGCGCATCTAATCACATGACCGACTCTATACTTTCGTTTGCTACGGTCTGTGATATGCCACCGGTTCCAATAAAACTACCAGATGGTCAATTTACTACATCTACAAAACAAGGAGTTGTTAAGTTGGATTCTGATCTTAGTCTTTAGAACGTGTTCTTTGTGGATGGCTTGCAATGCAATTTGATTATTGTTTCTCAGTTGAATCGTGATCGGGCTTGTGTTTTCCAGATCACTGACAAGTTATGCATTATTCAGGACCACATTACGAGGATGCTGATTGGAGCGGGTGAGGAGCATAACAAGTTGTATTTCTATAGAAGCATGGATGTTCCAGCCGCGATGCATATGTCTACGAAGCCATCTTTGGAAATTTGGCATCAACGTTTGGGACACCCAGCATCTAAAACTATGGATTTTTTTTATCTATTTCTGATATAAGTGGTTGTAGTACTTTTGATTCCAAGGCGTGTGAGGTTTGTATCCGCGCAAAATAGTGTCGTGTTTCTTTTCCACTTAATTTGAATAAAACAACATATGTTTTTGAGGTTGTATATTGTGAACTTTGTGGACTGTATTGAACACTTGCTCTATGTGGTTCTTCGTATTTTCTGACAATTCTCGATGATTATTCTCAAGCTTTATGGATTTACTTGTTAATGGATAAACAACAAGCACCTACAAGCTTAAAGAATTTCATCGCAATGGTTGAGTGACAATTCGAAAAACAAGTTAAAACAGTTAGTAGCGATAATGAAACTGAATTCATTTACTTGGGTGGTTTCTTTCAAGAACACGACATCATTCATTAGACATTTTTCGTTGGAACACCACAACAAAATGGCAGAGTTGACAAAAAGCATCGCCATATACTTAACGTTGGTCGATCTCTTCGGTTTCAAGCATCTCTTCCTCTTGAACTTTGGGGTCAATGTATTTTGGTTGCTGGCTATGTTATTAATCGTACTCCGACAGCTACTCTCGGTGGGAAGACACCATTTTAAATGCTCTATCATTGTCCACCTCCTTTATCTCATCTTCGCATTTTTTGGTGTTTGTGCTATCTTCACAATCAACACACGGCGGAGAAAAGTTTTGTACTCAAAGAAAAAAGTCTATTTTTCTGGGTTATCCTTTCGGTAAAAAGGGATGGCATGTATGTCACTTGGAAACTGGGAAATTTCTATATCTCAAGACATAATATTTTGCGAAAATCAGTTTACATTCTCTACATCTTCCGGTTCTCTCACACCTGATGTTTACTCTTCGGTTCCATCCATCTCTATACGACCATTGCCTTCTGATGATGATGATTTTGACACTGCTGCATTGAAGATGCTATGTTATATTTTGGCTTGGCAGAATCTGAGCCTCATTCCTCCTTTGTTCCGACTACATCTGATCTTGAAACCACGACACAAATTGATTTGGATTCTCCCTCTCATGTAGTATCGGATTCTACAATGCATAATGCTGCTTATAATGAGGATGGTACTCACCTTCGAATAATCTTGGTCAAGGAAAGCATCAACGCAAGCCTCCAGTAAAGCTTGTTGATTACGTATTGAATCCAACTACGGCTACTGCAAATATTTCATTTATGGATTCTGGTGATACTTGCTTATACCCTATTGACAAGTATTTATCCAACTCTCATTTTTCAGCATCACATTATGCTTATCTCGATGCTATTTCAAACACAATATTGCCCAAATCTTACTCACATAATGTTCAAGATGAATTTTTTGAAGTGCAATGCGAACGGAAATTGAAGTTTTGGATGAAAGTCAAACTTGGACTATTGAAACGCTTCCACCGGGAAAAAAAGGCGATTGGCTGTCAATGGGTTTATACCATCAAATACAATTCTGATGGTACCATTGAAAGGTACAAGCCCGCTTAGTTGCACTTGGAAACAAACAAAGCGAGGGTGAAAACTATGCCGAAACATTTGCTCTTGTTGCAAAGATGATGATAGTCCGTATATGTCTTAAGGTTAGCGTGTCTAAAAAATGGAAAGTACACCAGATGGACGTCCATAATGCTTTTTTCAATGGTGATTTGTAAGAAGAGGTATTCATGAAACTTCCTCCAGGATTTCGAACCAATGATTCGTCTCAGGTTTGCCGTCTTCATAAATCTCTGTATGGCCTTAAGCAGTCACATCGATGTTGGTTTCCTAAGCTTATCGATGCGTTATTGTCTTACGGTTTCACTCAGTGTCGCTCGGATTACTCACTCTTCACTTATAATCACGACAACACACAGCTTTATGTGCTTGTTTATGTCGATGATTTGGTCATCTCCGGAAGTTCTTGTGAACTGATTACTACTTTCAAAAGTTACCTTAGTTCATTTTTCGGATGAAAGATCTGGGCATGCTCAAATACTTCTTAGCGATCGAAGTAGCACATAGTCCTTCTAGAATTTACTTATGCCAGCAAAAATGTGCACTCGATATCATCTCGGAAGTTTGTCTTCTTGGAGCCCGACATGTTGCATTTCCATTGGTTCAAAATTACCGTTTGGCACTTGCTACGGGTTATGATTTTCCAGACCCAAAACACTATCAACGGTTAGTGGGGCGACTGATTTATCTTGCAGTGACCATGCCTGATATTTCCTATGTTATCCATGTCTTGATGCAGTTCATGCAAAAGCCTAAGACTGCTCATTGGAAAGCCGCACTTAGAGTAGTTTGCTTTCTTAAGAATAATCTGGGACAAGGTATACTTCTTCGGGCAAAAATTTTTTTGGTATTGGCAGCATGGTGCAACTTTGATTTAGGCTGGGTGTCCTCTTACTCGGTAACTCTCCCATTTCTTGGAAAACAAAGAAGCAGGAGACTGTTTCTTAGTTATTTTATTAAACTCGGTAACTCTCCCATTTCTTGAAAAACAAAGAAGCAAGAGACTGTTTCTTGCTCCTCGGCTGAGGCAGGATATAGAGCAATGCAATACACGGTTCATGGACTTAAATGGATCAAAGCTCTTCTTCTCACTCTCAGCGCTGATCACTCGGCTCCGATTACCTTATTCTCTGATAATCAAGATGCAATACATATTGCTACGAATCAGGTGTTTCATGAACGTACCAAACATGTTGATCCGATTGCCATTTTATTCATGATGCTATCACAGATGGTCTTATTGCTACACAACATGTTTCCACCAAGACACAGTTGGCGGATATCTTTACGAAGGCACTTGGGAGTGCCAGCTTCGAAATTTTTAAGTGCAAGATGGGCATTTGCGATCTCCATGCTCCATCTTGAGGGTGGATGTTAACGATATGTATGATATGTATATGGCTTACAAAGAGGGTAGTTTAGTCTTCTACTTTGCACATAATTAGGTTTATCATCTTGTATAAATATGTAGCCTCCGTCATATTGATTCAATAACAGAATACGTTTAGGTTTCTGACAAATAAAAATATTTAATTAACTTGCAACTAATCTTAAAATTTTGGCATTTTGTTCAAACATTTTAGAAGCGTTAGGTTAAAATATTGAGAACACATGATAATTTTGGTGGGATGATGTGGCATAAAGCAGGAGAGAGTTGATCAACTTATATATATAGCATTCGCTTAACCTCTACTTCACATTTCTTATTTGATATCTGCTTTTCCTTCATACTCAATATTTTTGTGCTTCTACAAGCTCTCTTCTTGGATATGAAATTTCTTATGATGTTTTTCTTTTGATTGACCAATTTTGCTATTTGATTGATTATTGAATTCTAGCTATTTGATAATTAAGGCGTGTCAAAAAATTTTGTTAAATTAGAGTGTGTGTGTTTTTGAATCAGTTAATTTTTCCGTTTACAATTGTATGTGTGAGAATATTCATGTTTACTAAACAAGATTTCTTAAGGATTGTTCTTTTCTTTTTTTTGCTTTCGTACTTCGTCATTTTTCCCTACAAAGCTCATATATAATTTTGCTAATCTATTTCCTTTGTACGTCTTCTTTTAAAGTTATTATTACAGTTTAAGTGTATTTTTTGTAAAACACAAAGTGACACAACAAAGAATATCCAAAGCAAATGGTCCTTTAAATACTACATCATATAAATCAAAACTAATCGTTTCTCTTTTTTTATAGTGAGAATTTGAGAATAAAAGAATATAACAAAACAAAAAGACGAATGGAGAGTATAGAGAGAATAAAAAAGATGATGAACTGAAAAGTTATGCATATTCAATATTTCTCTTCTTTATAAGGTAATAACTGAGGGAATTCATCCTTTATGCATGAAGAAAAGAGAACGGTAAAAATAATTGCTGGAGTCAAGACATCATTAAATGAAGAGAGGAACATACATAAATCTTCACACAACATGCTGGCATTATATACTCTCTGTTTGGGCATTTCTTTGACATTGATGCCTTCATTTCAACATTTTCTCTCAAGATTAGATGGTGAATATCAAGTAAGCCAATATTGTCGTGAATACTATTGCACACTTTTGAAAATTTTGCCTTTGTAAAGATACATGCAAGCTGGTCTGAACTATTGGTATAAGATGGAGAGATAATACATGCTTTAACATTTTTTCGAATGTGGTGGAAGCCAATTTTAATGTGTTTAATTCGCTCATGAAATATGAGTCAGAAGCAGGGGCGGATCTACAATGTCCAAGGGTGGAGCACGTGCCCCATACTAATATTAATAATTATTTAGTCAACAACGTACATTAATAACTTGTTAGATTAATTGGATGTTCGTAATTCCATTAGTTAGCGGGATAAGTGGTTCAATCCTCACTTTCCTATTTAATTTCTTTTTTTTTAATTTTTATTATGTACTGATATTTATTTTTTTGTCGTTTTCTCTACTTTTCTTTTTTTTATTTTGTTTCCTTTTGTTGAAAATCTTCCTTTTCCTTTTGATTAGTTGCATTTTATACTTTGATTCTTTCATTTTATTTTTTTTCAGTTTTACCTTTTAACAAATTAATTTAAATCACTGTTATATTTTAATAATTAATAGATATAATATATAGTAAATATATTAAATTATATTTATGGTTTTAAAAATACAATTTTTAATATTTTCTTAAATATATAAAAAAATCTAAAAATGAATACAAATGGTTCAGTAATACAAGTTAATGCTAAGTTTAGTATTTTTTGGAAACTCAAAAATTTTAAATATATTATGGTAATTTTATGTATTTTTTTATTATATGAGAAATTGTATTTATGCCCCATACAATTTTTTTTCTCTGGGTCCGTCCCTAGTTATAAGCAATGTAAATTACAGCATGATTCACAATGCAACGTCATTGGTTCTGCACCAGGAATTCCAAGATCATTGAGAAGAGCCTTCAGCCAAAACAACTCATTTGTGATGTCTCACATGCTCTATATTTTGTTTCATCACTTAATCTTGAGACCACCTTCTGTTTTTTGCTTTTTCAAGTGACAAGATTTCCTCCAACTAAGGTGAATAACCTGTTGTGACTCCATTATCACATGTCCAATCTGCATTACAGTAGCCCACAGTCTCAGTATTGCCATTGTCATGGGCGGATCCAGAAGATTTTTTAAATGGGGCACAAATATTAAATTAATAAATATTAAATAAAATATTCAAAAATATAAAGTCATACTAAAATTAAAATAACATTCTACAAATGCACTCTACGTTCTTTCATCGCTTGGAATCGGTTCATCACTGTTTCATTTGTAACATCTTCAAGCAACTCCTTTTCAATAAAACAATCAACTAATCACTTAAAAATTCATCTCCCATTCGGTTGCGTAAGTTTGTCTTCACTAGCTTCATCGCAGAAAAACATCTCTCAACACTTGCAGTAGCAACTGGTAAAGTCAAAACTAACTTCAAAAGCCTATAAACCAATGGATGAGCAAGATGCTTTTGTGTTTTTACCATCAAACGAGCAAGATCTCCAAGATTCTTCAAATCTTTGAATCGCTTATCTTGTCGTACATTATCAATGTAAATTCTGAGTAGTTTCTCAAGAGATAAACATTCAATGAAATTGAAGTCATCTGGATAGAATTTAGCCAATTTCACCAACTTGACTTGTCAAATCCACGAAAAGCATCAACAGGACTTAAAGAAGCCATACAAATAAGTAGCTCGTTGTTTACCTCAGTAAAACGATCGTTAAGCTCCTGAAGCTGCAAATTCATAACTGTAGTAAAACAGTTAACCTTATAGTGATGTAGGTTGGTTATGTTGATTTTCTTTCTTGGTCTCCGTGGATCGATAAAATCTTCTTCCATTATGAGCATATGAGCATCATGCTTCTTACAAAAAGAAGAAACTTTGAGCATAAGTGAATCCCATCCATCCTCTCTAACCTTCTGTAGTTTCCGCTTAGTAGATTCTACTAGTGACATATCATTCAAAATGTCTTGATCTTTCTTTTGCAAAGCAATCGACAAATTCTCAGTTAATCCCAGGATAAGTAACATCAGTTGCAAAACACACAGTCAAATGTGTGAATGCACGTGAGAAGACCATGTGCTTGGCATCTCTTTACGTCCTCTATGCCTTCATTCTCGATATGCTCAAGAACTTTAACTATAGGAGAAAACAACCCAACCAAACGTAATAGTGTTTTATAATGAGAACTCCACCGAGTATTTCCAGGCATTTGAAAAGAAATTTCCTGATTTTATACTTTTCCAGTGCTAATTTCACCACTAGCAATTCCAGCATCTATTTCCAATAATGTTCCCGAACCATATCTTTTCGTTTGCAAGAAACTCCAACCACATTCAACAATGTAGAAATCATATCGAAAAAATTACCAACATCAAAATATTTTTCGCAACCGCCACTATAACCAACTGAAGCTGATGAGCAAAACAATGAACATAATATGCGGAGCTGTTTTCCCTGAAAATCAATGATCGCAACCCATTAAAATCTCCTTTCATATTACTCGCTCCATCATAACCTTGTCCTCTTACTTTTTTCAAGCTCAACCCGTGCTTGGCAAAAAATTCATCAATAGCATGCTTCAAAGATAAAGAGGAAGTCTCTTTCACATGGAAAACTCTAACAAATCTTTCTTTGACTGCTCCACTTTTATCAACAAATCGAAAAATAATAGCCATTTGTTATTTGTCAAACACATTAGCTGATTCATCCGCAAACAGACCAAACACACCATGATCAATTTCTTCTATAATAGATTTCACTACTTCTTCTGCAAAAGAGTTTACAATATCCTTCTGAATAACATGAGAAGCCATCTGGTTATTTCCTGTAGCATTCTTCAAAACAACTTTGTCTATAACATCATTGTGATCTGCAGTGTATTTCAAGAGTTCTAAAAAAATTCCTTTATTAGAAGACTCTTCTACTTCCATATGACCACGCAAAGCTAATCCTTGTCGCAACAAGTGCCTTGAAACATCAATCGACACATTTAACCAGATACGATACTCATTTTCACCACATTATCATTCTTATATAGAGCATGTATGATGGAATGGCTTTGATTCAACAAATCATCACATTTCTTGACAGCATTATTGTGAGAGCTATTAGGTTCACCTACATGTAAAGCTAATCTCTCAAGCTTATTCCAACTCCAAAATCTTTCTCTCACAAATCCAACATGTCCATCATCTCTAAACAAGTACCAACACAAACAATAAGTCTTTTCTTCTGATTCACTATACTCTAGCAAATTACCATAATCATCAAACCAATTTGGATTGAATCATCTTAGTTTATGTCCTATCGATTTTCTTTTAAAGTTATGATCACGTGGTTGACACGGACCTCTAATAAGGTACTTGCGTCTTACCTCGTCTCTTTGATTTGAATGATAATCCATTATATTTTTCTTTTTAGCCGGATTCCATGACAAATCATCTATATTATCAGATGAATCAGACTTCTTTTACAATATTGTTTCATTGATTAATCTGCAAAACATTAAATAACTAAATCTATAGAATAATAGAAGTGTCTGTCATCGTTATTCGTTCAACAAAATAATTTAAAGATCTCTAAACCAAAAGCAAAACCTAAAGTCCAAGACAAACACAATCTGCTCTGCTAGTGCTAAAACGTCGAAACTCATTATACGAATCCTAAATTTTTTATCAAATAAAGTTAAATTTGATGCCATCTCAACTTCTCAAGACTTCTGTCTTTTACAATTGAGACAAAACTCAAACACTAATTTTAAAGGAATTATTGTATACTAAATTACTAATCTATTGGTGTTTACAATTTGTTATAGTATACTAATACCATCAAAACGTTAAAACAGAAACCCTAAATGTTCATAATTAAATCAATTAACCAAAGAATGATAATAACTTAATAAGATGATTTTAACTCTAAATATGTTGAAACAAATCAAAATATATAGAACTAGAAATAATAAAAAATTATCTGTTTTGTGATGATTTGGAATGATTGGCACGCAACAAATAAGAAACCGTTCAAGAGAAAAATAGGAGGTAAATTTTTTTTATTTTTTTTTTTAGAGTCGGAAATTTTTTTTGTCAAAAAGAATAGCTGAAGTTAATTAGGGTTTTTAGAAAAACATAAGTGGGCTTCAAGATTTAAGTTATTTTTGTTTTGTTAACTGGGTTTAATTTTTTTTTTTTTTTTGGGCTTTGTCTAATTTTCTAATGGGTGCACATTTTCAAATATTAGTGGGTGCACATAAAAAAATTACTTAAGAAAATATATTAATTTTTTTAAAATGTGGGTGCGCGTGCACCCATTTCCTCTATGCTACATCCGCCCCTAGCAATTGCAATCCATCCATATTCCTTTTCCTGAAGTTTCTTTTAGGTATTTGAGAATTCTTTCAACCATTCCCCAATGATGCTTGGTAGGAGCTCGCTTATGATGACTTGTTTTACTCACAACAAAACTGATATCATGTCTAGTAATTGTAAGATAGATGAGTTACCTACAATCTTTCGATATTGTCCATCATCAGCAAGTAGTTTTCCCTCACACAAATCCCGATAACTTGCTTTAATGGGTGTTTTTAGGGCTTTGAGGCAAGTTTGTCTGTCTCAGAAAGAAGGTCCAGAGTATGCTTTGTTTGAAAAAGAAGCATGCCTTCATTAAACCAACATACTGTAATCCCAAGAAAATACTTCAATTCTCCCAAGTCCTTGATATTAAAGGACATTTTAAGAAAGTTTTTTGTACGCTCAATCCCAGATTTACCATCACCTGTATTGACAATATCATCAACGTAAATGAGCACAATGATAATCCCACATTACCTCTGAGTTGTGAACATCGTGTGATCTGCTAATGATATTCTATATTCTGAAACCATTTTGGAGGAGAGCACTGTTAAGCCATTGATACCAAGTCGTAGGAGGTTGTTAAAGATCATATATAGCTTTATTCGATTTGTACACTTTACTATTGTTGTTCACATCATGATAACCAGGAGGAGGCATCATATACACTTCTTCTTCCATATTACATCTGCCATAAATTCCAAGAAATATTAGGGGCCAAAGAGAATAGGACACGCACCATTTTTAGTGTGGCCACTTAAGCTAATGTATTTGTGTAATCTTTAGGCCTGAGTGAATCATTTGGCTACAAGACGAGCCTTGTACCTTTCGATCTCCCATGTGCTTGTGTACTTTATTTTGTACACCCATTTACATATAACCAACTTCTTGTCCTCGTGTAAATAAACCATATCTCAAGTGTGATTCTTCTTCATGGAATCAATTTCTTCATCTATTGCTTCAACCTAGAACTCAATACCACTAGCTTCATCGTAGGTGACTGGTTCACTTTCTTGGCCAAACTTGCTGAGAAAAGCTTAGAGTTATTCTAGAAGGTGAGATAAAAGGTAGTGTGCTTGAATTGAATGAAAAACCACCTTATAGTTGTAGTACAATCTAGTGTTTTTCCAGTTAGAAGGATGGAATTTGAGTATTTCATATCTTCGAAGAGGAGGAGCAACAACATCCAAAACACCACCAATTTCATCTGTTTCATTCCCAAAAGTTTCAGGAGTCCGATTTTTTTGGGGTTAGGACAGTTTTCAAGTTCTTGGATATCATTCTCCTTTATGAGCTTTCAGACAAGAAACCATCTTGATTCCCACTATCTTCGTTTCCATTGGGAGAACTACTATCTTTATTTAGATAAGACACTTATGTTGAAAGACGTTCAGTAGGTGCATTATTACTTTGATTTCTTGGATTGTTGAGGCCATTAAGAAGAAATCGTAGAACAATACCACGTTCTTTAAGGTTCCCAAATCCTCCAAACTATCCCAAATTTTCTCACCAAAATATCATTTCTTCTCATCAATTTTTTCATCTAATGAGACAAAAAGCCTTTTAACTTATGGGCTTTCACACTTGTATCCCTTTTGAGTAGTAGAGTAACGAAATCTTTGGCTCAAACTTGTTTCTCTGGCCTTCTGGCATAAAAACATACCAAACACACCCAAAAACTCTAAGATGATCAATACTTGATTTAATTTTGTTTAATACCTCATATGGAGATGTATCACCAAGGCATTTGGTTGGCAATTGGTTGATCAAATAGCATGCAGTCATCGTAGCATCTCCCCAATATTGCTTTGGAACATTTCTGTCAAACAATATTGTTTTAACAACCTCTAGGAGATGTCGATTCTTACGTTCTACAACACCATTTTGTTGAGGAGTATATGCACATGATATTGATGAATGATCCCTTGCTTTGCCATGTACTCTTTAAACTGGTTTCTCATATATTCTCCTTAATAGTCGCTTCTCAATATCTTAACCTTAGCATTATAGTGAGTAGATACATAGCTGTGGAACTTGAAGATGGCCTTAAACACATGACTCTTAGAAGACGGAAGAGTATGTGTACTTAGATTTCTCATCAATAAAAGAAACAAAATACCTAATTGGTCCTCAGAGGCACATAGAGCAGTCCAAACGTCAGAATGAACAAGGGAAAATCATTCATTATAAATTGTAGATGATTATGGAGAAACGGCTCTACAGTGTTTCCAATGAATACGGTTCACAATCTTTATGATCCATATTCGTTTTTGGCAAGAGAAGACAGAGATCGTTGAAATGGAAATGACTAAGACAAGTGTGCCAAATGGAATTGAAATAGGTTGGACTAAGTGTAGACGGTGTAGTAGCACACTTGAGATCATCAAGCACATAGAGGCCATTCTTGGCAGATCCTTCTCCAATGATTTTTCCAAACTTATTATCTTGAAACCATACATCAGAAAGACTGGCGACAACTAAGTAATCAAAGTCCTTTGTTGCTTTCTTCACAAAAAAGGTTAGAAGTAAACTCATGCAAAAACAGTGCTTTAGAACTTTTGTTAAATAGTTATAAATCTTCAACTCCCTTTATTGACACACCTTCTCCGTTGGCAGTAACAACTTTTCAGAGTGAGTAGTTCCATAATAAAAAATAATATGTTTAGAAGCTTTAAGAGCCAAGAAAACTTTACCAATAATAGCTTCCAAGTCTGCCCTTCTTATCAAGTCATCACCAGCTGAAACAGACATTACAACTTCCTTGGAACATCAACCAGATCCTTTCAACATCTTTGGTTTTATGGGTGATGAGTCCAACACTTGTTCTTGAACTGACCTTTCATCTTGCAGTGGTCACAACATTTATACTTCATTTTAAGTCTTTTGATAATCACCACGATTTAGATGAGTTGTTTCACTGGTCCCTTGAAAGAGACACCTTGATTTTTCCTCTTTCTAGATCATCATGCATACTTCATTTATAGTTGGCAATTTCTCATACTTAAGAATATGATAGATTAACTCAGTGAATGAGCTATTGAGAATGAGAATGAAACACCCCATCCCGGACTCTAAGTCCATAGAGGTTGTTCCCATCTGAATCACTAAGAGACTCGGACCAAACAGTCCATTTTAAGAGTCTACTCCTTAGACAATTTAATTTTAATTTAAGGTTAATTCTAAGATTCATTCCATTTAAAGTCAAACACAATAAAAGTCATAAAAAACAATCTAGATTTATTTATATAATATAGGATTCAATACAGCTTATTAAGTTGTGATAGGTTATTACAAGTTATATGATCCTAACTACCCGGATTGATCACCACCCATTTTTCCTAGGCCATAAATCCCCTATTAGAACAAACAAAAACCTAACATAAGTACATTAACTACAATAAGTAAACCAATTAATAATGCCAAAACCTTTTCACTAACCACTACAAGTTAAAAGCTTTAATATGAAACATACACAGACAATCAATCTCTTTTGATCATATATCCCCTCGAAACAAACGAAATCCTAATTTTAACAAATCAAATCAATTTTCACGAACCCAAAATATTGAAATTAGCACAAGAATCTAAAGTTTTTATTTACAAACAATGGGGAACTCCTCTTTTCTCAGACAGATGCAATAATGAAACAAAGTTAAAGGGAGTGAGCCAAATTCTTACAACCATAATCACTATTGCAGCAAAAAAAAAAAAAGACTTCTAAATCACCACCACGCCGATGTCGAGATCCTCTATCTAGCTGCCGAGAAACCACCGATGCCAGAATTTTCTATGTCGTCGTTCAAAGATATTCGGAATTTATGGTTTTGAATTGGATATTTCTAAAGATGGTTGTAAGAGTAGAAATAAAAGTTACCATTAACGTTACTATTCATTTAGTGTTATAAACGAGATGGTAAACTTATAAGGACATACATAGTTTTATTATGAGTATAAGCCCATAACAGCCCAAAATAAAGTATAAGTATACAAACCAAATTGTGTCGATATTCACCGTCACCATGGGAGAATCTTTGTTTCACATAAATCTTATCGAAACCCAAACTCACAATTGACCATGTGGAGATTGGTTTGAGAATACGTTTCTTGTTGGATCAATTGCGAGATCAAAAGTGTATGAAGACTCTCTGAATCAAGATAAACATTGTTTCTGATGAATAGTAATGAAAGAGAAATTTGAAAAGATCTGGATGTCAAAGAAATTGATTTTTTGTTGCACATCACAAACCTTTTGCATTAGAAGATATTTGTGATGGCTAAGCAATGAGTCAATATGTATTTACAACCACGATATAACACCCATGTCCTTATAACTAACACATTAATATATTAACCAATGAATCCACATGTTTATTCCATAAATTGATCCCTAAAAATGCAAATCAAAACCATACCTCCAGAGAATAAAAAGAGGAGGCAGACACGTTTTGTTATGTAAGTTTTTTCATTGTCAGACCTTCCCTACCTTTGATAACTTTGTCAGACCTTTTGAAATGCTACGGCATATCTAATCACAGACAACTTCTCACAGTGTTTGTAGACCTTTGGCCGTTTATTGGCAGAGCGTTTGCGCAGACCTTCGGTATTGGGTAAGGGTACAATGGTAAAATCATTTAATCAATAGTGAATGGTAGCGCTAGTATTATTGAAAACAGTGGACCACTCATAAAATATAATTCGTGAGGGGTACTCTCTTCACAATAATTTCTCATTTTAGATCATTCTAGACAATTAGTTCAAAACAAAATCAGAACGATAAGAGAGACGAAAACAAAAAATCAAACATACGATAATTGGCAATTCTAGATATTGATTTCTTACCTTTTTCTAATTTAAACGGCTTCTCTCGTTACTCAGAAGAAGAAGAACAAAACGATAGAGAGCTGATGAAAAAATGAGAGAGAAAACAAAAAAAATACTTGGCTTGAAGTTCGTAACCTCGTATATGTGTAGGGGTCTGTTCGGATAAATTTTAGGCTTGGATACGAGCCTGAGAAAGAAAATTATAAAAGCTCTTTCAAGTCTTATTCTTCGACTGTATTCTAAACCTGATTAAAGATAATTATAACGGTCGTAAACTATTCATCAATTGTGGCGCTGTTAGTTTTTGCGTCCAAACGCTACATTTTGATGCAAATGTTCAAATGTTTTAAATGTTGCTCGTTTAAACACTTTGAAATTTGCAATTAAATGCTAAATTTGGATGCAAAATCAGTGGCATCTCAAAAATCGGAATATCGTGATCATGTTTACCTCTAAAGCCGCGAAATCCATTTTTCCGCAAAAAACATGAAATGTCATTTTCCCGCCGCAAAATCCATTTTTCGGAGGTTGTTTATTATATTTTGCTGTATTTATATTTCGTTAAATCCTTTTATATTTTTAATGGTATTGTTTACGTTATGGTTTAATTGTATGTGTTTATGGGATTTTAGTCTTGGGTACAACCACTAAGGGGCAAGTCTTATGCGCAATCAACAAACACGTGAAGGCCGGGAAAACACGATAGCGGAGTATTTTCCGACAGCTCTAGGACGCTCAACTCAGCAAAGAGAGAGAGCGAGAGTGAAAGAGAAGTGAAAAGACCACGGGGAATGGCGTGGAGAAAAAGGAAAGAAATCGAAAAACGAGGAAGGAATGGAGAAGTGACATCAGGTCGAACAAGGAATGATCTGTGGTGTATTAGCACGATTTTGTGGAGAAATTTAGTGGTGAGACATAGAGAAAAACATAGTATTGGTGAAAAAAAGTGGTTGAATGTGTCCGGTGAAATGGCCGGAAAATGGCCGGAAAGATGACCGTGAGAGGTCGAAAAGAGACCGAGTCTCTGAAGAATATAAGAGAAATGCTTAAGTGTTTAGAGAGAGTATCGACTTAGAAGCCGGAAGTAAGAGTTATCTTTTTTTTAGTAATTATAGAATTTTACTTGGCCCAGCTAGGATACCTCGGGTCGGGTCCGAATCCGCTGATTTGCTCTGGTATGATGCATTCGAGTGCTTTTCACCTACCACATTTGTTTCTATGCGCCAGCTACCCGACAATACGACCATGTGGTGTAGAGTTCGTCTTTACCATACTTGTCGTAGCGCTATATGCGGCGGGTCGGACGCCGGAAAGTTCCTCGAAATCAGCTTTGCCTGCTTTAATCGTTCCGTGTAGCAGAGGCCATATGGTTTTACCTATCACATGCGTAAGGTAAAAATATTAACTATTTGACCGTGAACCAATTCAAACATATTCAAATATCTTAATATACGCGCTTTAAAGGAAATTCATACCTAACCCGAGTTTCTGCAGTGTGGCAACACCACTCGGGATGGGGGGTGGAGACAGGTGGCGTAATCCATCGAGTTACTTGGACCATTGTAGATTATGACCAAATACTCCTAGGACCGGTCCATTAGACCAACTATACAAATGACGCTAAGAGATTCGCCTAATTAAGAGAGTAAATTTACCCCAAGCAGTATAAAAGTGTAATTGTTGGTTATTTTATTATCTATAAATTAAAAATTACTAGTGTATCTTTAAGTATCCTAGAAAGATATTTTATTAAAATTAAATTAGTTCATTAAAATAGAAATTTAGAAATTATTTCTTACAAATTTGATAATTATTTTATAAAAAAATAAAACTATTTTATTTATAAATAGAAATTGATAATTACTTAATTGTAAAATCTAATTTAAATCATTAAAAGGTTTATTAAAATAAAAGCATGTCTTTTAAAAGTTTTACAATTAATTGCATCTGGATACCATTTTAAAATAAATAAATAAAAAACAAAATTGCATTCATATGCAGTATTTTTGGATGTAAAAACCAAAACTAAAAAGGATGCAGCAACCATATACAAAAACAATCAGGGCATGTGTTTTGTCTTTTTGTTTAAATTCTGATCTTAACCATTTCGATTCATGATCTCTGTCAAATGAGCTCAACCGTTCGATTCATGATCACTATGAAATGATTCGTTAATAATAATTTGGAGAAACTGTTTTTGTTCAGTTTCAAATAAGATATTATATTATAATTTGATAAAAGAAAATTCATAAAAAAAAAAGTCAATTCACAAAAATACCACAAAAATAAGTTTTTGTTCTAAATATACCATCATTTAGTTTTTTCTTTTTTTAAATATCACGAAAAAAATTTATTTTTCCAAAAATACCACAAAATTAAAACTAAACTTAAACCCTCAAAATTAAACCACAACCTCTAAAACCTAAACTCTAAACCTAAAATATTAAACCCAAACCAAAAAAAATTAAATTATAAACCCTTAAAAGTCATTTTTAGTGTTTGTGGTATTTTTAAAAAACCAAAAAATATAATGATATTTAAAAAAAAAAAAACTATATTTTAACGGTATTTTAAGAAATTCTTCAAAAGAAAAATTATTAAAAAATGTCCTACTATCATCATTTCCTACATTGTTGATCAAAACGTACACCTTTTGTTTTTAGAGAAAAATGAATCATCGTTGTTGTATTTGTCAATATTGCGTCAAGTCTTCGTGTATGCTATTAAGGTAAAAGACTCCAGTTTCATGGTTTACTTTTACCATGTTTATTATCCACATTCTATTTCCTGAAACATCATCATCTACAAAACTCGAGCTAAAGAGAAACTACATTTATTACACAAAAAAAGATATCTGAATCAAATTAGCTATTTTCAGCACTTACGCAAGTCTAAACTCTGTTTTTCATGACACTGTACTACTTTTGTGGGCTACATTTCAGAAATTACCTATCTGTCTGTGAAATAATTATTCAACTGGACTGCTCTTAAAATGTTCTGTAGTCTCTACGTTTGTTGCAATTTTCTCTTCTCCTGCCTCCATAAGTTTTAATTTCTGCCACAAGAACAAATTAAGACATTGGCACAATGTTCGGCATTACAATCGAAAAGAATTTTCTGGCGAGTGATCATAGGCAAGTAAGGGCAGAAAAAAACTCACTTTAGATGGTGCAAACATGCTTGTATAACGCTTAGCGTCTCTTTTATTGCTCTCAGCTTTAGACTGTTTCAGTGTCCTGTGAAGGGACTTCACTTCCCTGTAAATATAAAGTGTCAATGCATAATATGCCTTCGAGAAACGAGTATGCAAAAAACAACATTCACAGTTTCTACTTTTACCGGTTCTTAGGATCAGCCTCCAGAGCCCTTTTATATCCATTTCCGCTGAAATCAAATCTCCAGTCTCAATAAAAGATTGTGCACGCCTATATAAAGCTTTCACATTTTGGAACTCAATATCTAACACCTGCGAAAACATTACATGAGAAGTCATTTGGTTGAATGATTATCTGATAGAAAGAGAAGAAAATTTGAAGTAAATAAGAAGTTTACAAGCTCCATGGCCTGAAAACTAAGTTATGGTGTTCATTTTTGGTTGAATGATAAGTAGGTGACATACTATGCTGCATACTGTGAATGCTTTCATAAGGTACATGACATGAGTGACAATGAAAATTTTCCAAGATCTTCTACATCTTTTAACAGTAATGTGCTAATCATTCTACACCGGCACACAAAACATCTACTAGAAGTTAAAACTACGCAAAAGTAATAATCTGCATAACTAAAACATAAAAGAAAGCCAGCAAGTCTCATTAGACATGATCTACTTCTTTTTTCTTTAACTTGTTTACCTTCGAACATAGCCTGATAGTTTCCAGAAAGTCCTTTAGTTTTAGACTACAGGCTGCACCATTCAAGAAGCAAGATACTCTCGAAGCCTTGACTTGTTTCTCTTCATCACCTTCAAAAGAGCCATTCTCAATACAATCTGCAGCCTGCAACCATATATTATGATGTTCTAAATTCACATGTCAGGGATTCGAATGGTATTTTATGTGTCAAGTGTTTGTTCAATATGTCTCCTAACTTGTTGATTGGTTAGTTTCCAGATTTAATAAAGGGAAACCGTGGTAGAACTCTACATACGCAGGTATCTGTGTTAATTTCAACTATAACTTTTCGGGTGAATCACCTTATCATATTTCTTTGCTGCTCGCTGGTACTTTTGATTTTTGTAGAGCAGATTACCTTCTTCTTTCTTTCTGTTAGCAGCCTCTATTTTCTCTTCGTTATTCATCTCCCATGGTCTTTCTTCCTGCTCTCAATGGAACAACAGAAAAAACTTAGTGGTCTAGAAGATTTGAAATAAACACTTTCCATGACTGATGACAGAGCTATATGGTGGATATGAAAAATAAGTTGCGCAAAATGTTATTCCAACAAAATGAAGACCTCCATCTCTACATAGATAAGTTTTTGGATTCGGCTTAAATTGTCGAAAGGGAGAGGTCTGTTTTGATGAGGGAGAATATTTCAAATTTCGTTAAGCTATCAACCAAATACAGGAAAAGCTTTGCTATGGTTCAGTACTCAGAACTTTGGACAAAATAGAGATTTGATAGGAAGATAGACTCAGAGCTCAATACCCAGTACTTCTAAATTCCAGTATTCTCTATTACCTTGACAAAGTCTAACGTTTCAATTTCGTAGATGAGAATTGAACATTGTGGGACTTTAGCGAGGTCACGCTGGACTTCCACATTTCCAAAACCATACTCAGGGTTTACTGTCAATACCGCCTTTTCCCCTCTCTTCATTGTTGCAGCAGCTTTGTCTAAGCCAGAGATCACTTGCTCTATAAATAGTAAAACAGAACCAAGTACGCAATTCAAGCTGGTGTCAATGGTGAGAAATTCAATTATTAGGGCCAAAACAATGATTAGAATACATTATTGACCTTCATCTGTTACAAAAACAAGCGGCTCCCCCTCCCCAACTCCTTTCCTTTCGAATATCGTGCCATCCTCTAGCTTTGCAACATAACTGACTGCACGAAACTAACAACGACGTCATGCCAACTAGGATGATAACATGTAATTTCGGCTTGACTGAAAGTAAACGCCTAATCACTAAGAGAGAGATCTTCAGATGTTAACCCATTATGTTTATTGTACACTAATATTGCAAATTTTATTGATATAATCAAAACAAAGTAAAACTACTATTTTCATAGCTTTGCATTTTACTAGGCAAAAATTACACTTTCATACGAAATTTCACATGGAGCATCTAAAGAGCAAGATGGAAACTCTACTCTGATATAATCAAAAGTATGAGTTGATTTGTCGGGATTAACTACCGAAGATCTTCTGAATAACTATCCTTTCGTCTTCCTCACCAAAGGTAAGCGAGATGGCAAAGTTACAGAATTCATAAAGTTCTAACTGAGGGAGACTGGCAGAAAAGAAAATGGATCCAACTCTTATCTCATCCAGCCTTGAAAGCTAGCAGCAGAATTAGCCCTTCTACATTTCATGACATCAAAACAATTTTCAATTTTCAGGACACATGATCAACCTAAGTTGACAGACTCAGATTGAACCTTTCCCATCCCATACACATGTTCCTCAAAGTTGTGATTAAATCTTACACACATACGTACCAGTAACAGTGGCACCATCATCTGCAACACTAGTGCCTTCGCCATCTCTTAGAATTTTCTTGAAATCTTTGAATCACCCACAACATCAATAACAGGTTTAAAGGACACCAGCACTACATCAATATTTAGCACAGAATTTGGTGGAACAGCATTGATCTTCCCACTTGAATTTCTTCCTTCTTCTCCGAACCCATCTGCACATTTATCAGATTAAGCGAAAAAAAATCGCAATAACCAAAAATTAAAGGTTAGAAGTGACATCAGCACATACACTGAGGCTGGACAATCAATTTGACCTTTTCTCCAGGATGCATGGTTACAATTGCCAGTGGCAATGCTGGGCATAGATGACCTAACAACCAATGCATACCTAATTAGATATGAAAAAAAAAAAAGACTACTTAATAACTCTATATGGATGGTTGGTTAAAGTGAAATACCATCTTTCCCACAAAACTCAATGCCTTGATCCGGTGTTTTGGCCACAATGGTACCATCAATAAGCTCAACGTGGTACTTCACTGCAAAAATGGTTAACAAGTATTGATTGATCATTATCAGTTCAGTATGAAAACATCAATCCAGGAACACAAGATTGTTACACAAGTAGATAAGAAGATCCAGAGTGTACGCAATCAGCCATTAGATACATACTAACCAAGAACTTCATCCAAAACACCAGGCTTCCCATCCTTATTGCCTTTTTCTAGAACTTTCTTGATAATACCTCCATCTTTACGAACATCCACAACCGAAATCCACGAGATAAGTTCAACTTCAAACTGAATAACCGAATTGGGAGGCACATTTACACATCCCTCAGGTCAGCAGGCAAAGTGAACAATGCAAGTTCTCCTCTCTTCATTGTCATAATGCAATTTCCCAAACCTTGAGGGACCATAGTTACAAAAAAAATTATAAATCGTATTGGACTAATCAATCTAAGAAAATAAGAATACAAAGAATGAAAAAAAATATGAAGAAAAGCCTCTCACCCTCATTAATTGTTAAAGTTGCAGGGGGTTCACCCTTATGATCTCTTGTAGAATAGAAGACTTTCCCATCAAGAAAAGTACCAACGTAGTGAACTGCACTCGTTCCATCAAAATCAAACACAGTAGAATCTTAAAGCGTATAAGCAAAGGAAATCGAAGAGATTAGATAGCACCTTTGGCCTCCTCGCCGAGTTCTGGAGTTTCCCAGCCAGCGCCGAGTTTGAGCAGCTTCTTCTTGACGCCGGAAGCACCGAGAGCTCTTTCTTCTCCGAGTTGGAGAGGAGGAGCCGATTCGATGACCTCGCCTTCTTCCTCCTCCATTTCCTCGTCGTCGGAAAATTGAGCTACTCCTCCAGCTTTGGCCGACGCGTCCATTGCGGATTTCGAAAGTTGATTTCTCGCAGGTTCGGTGAAGAGTTAGAGAGTGCGTTGAGTCGAGTGTGGCGGGACGGAGTAAATTGCGTTAAGATTCGAGACGGAAACGAAAAGCAGGAAGCAAGAGGAAAGTTTCTTTTGTCTTTAGTGAATTGTTACCACTCGGGTTTAGTAGTACAAACTATTTTATCCTACGCTTTTTGGCTGTAAATGGTAACAGAAGAAAATGAAGAATTTGAAGAATATGTAGAATGTGAAAATTTTTGTTACCATTTGAAATTTGAAGAATTTGAAGAATTAGAAAAAGGTGAAAAATAAGCTAAAAAGTGAAGAAATTTTTTTTTCTTTCAATAAGTGTCTGACAAAATATTGGTTTCACGTGAATAAAAGAAACGAGAATAGTTTGAGAAAGTCACGGGTTCATAAAAATTTGGCTATAAAATATCTTTCAATTATACAAGGCATTCATGTTTCTGTGAAGAAAAAAAAAATTGAGAGTTTTTGTTTATTTGAAAAAAAATATATCACTTCTTTCAAATATATCAAAATAATCAGAGAAGAATCGAGTAAGTTTACTTACATCACTTTTGTCTAATTCATATTATGTATACATATATAATCGTTTAATATTTATAAATAATACTTTTCGTATTACAAAATTTCTTCCATAAATAACATAACTTATCTGAGTTATATATTTTTTAAAACTAATTTTAAAATACTTTGAAACTAAAAAGCATGTATATTGTTATAAATAATCAAAATTATAATTACTTAGATTAAACATTTTAATTATCAAAGTTTTAAAAAAAAAACATTTTAATTGTATTCCTACAAAAGAATTGATTACTTTAAATAAATTTCTAAAACTATATATAATCGTTTTTATTTACGAATTGAACATAAGTATTTATATTTGAATTTACACATCATTAAATGTATATGTATTGTGTAAATATAATCGATTGTTTTTAAAAATTACATATAGCTAATATTTTCTTAAATGTTATTTAGCAGAGGTACAACTATGAGCGGAGCGGGGGATGCGGATGGTGGAACATCAAACGAAAACAATATGGTAAAATTTTATTCCAAAAAATTGCTATACGAGGATTATATTATAGAAATGTAGTTAATTTTTGTGAGTTGTGAAATTTAATTTGTAGGAATTTTCTAGATGGTCGCCAAGGTTCAATTCTCTGTTCATTCAATTATTAGAAGAAGAAGTGCAAAAAATAAATTATTGTTCCACATTGCCATATAGAGAGGGCAAAAAAAATATAGTCAAAAAGTTTCGTCAACAGACGGGATTTACAATTGAATGGGATAGATGTAAGAGTAAACATGATGACTTTAGAGCCTTGTACGCGGTATATCAAAGGCTTATTCGGCGTACCGGTATTTCAATCGAAGCTGGTACTGGGAAAATACTCATGGATGCACAATGGTGGAAAGATCGAAAAAATGTAAGAGTTTTTTAATTGCATACCACAAAATATAAATTTAATATATTTTTTAAGTATTTTTATAGAAGGAAAAATCATGTTACAGGACACAGAAGGGTCTTCAAGATTAAAAAAAAAATCCTTGATGCACAAAGTGTTTGGTCCTCATTGCGCTGTAAACGACAATATGATTTCAGCTAGTCAAATAGATGAGATAGTTGAAGACGACGATGCTGAAGAAGAAGAAGAAGAAGAAGAAGAAGAAGAATTTGAAGAAGAAACATTTACTGAAAGTGTACCAGAAACTCAAGGACAATTCAGTTTTGAAACTGAATTTCAACCACAACCAATGGAAAATCATCCGATTCCGCCGTCGAGGCCGATTGAGATACCTTCACATCAACGACGAGCTAGGCAAGATGGTAATAGAGGTAGTAGAACCACTAGTAGAGGACGGAGCCAATCTAGTCGACAAACCACTCAGACTCCACGCAGACGAGCTGTTATGGATACACATTTAACTAATATCGAGTCATATCTTGCAACTATGCAAGCTCCAATCCAGATGCTCAATGCACGAAACCAAACGACCGAGGATTATGAGTGTGAATCTTGGTTAACGTTGAATGACCTAGAAGGCATAGAGAAGTTTACAGATTTTTGGTGGGCATCATCAGAGATATTGAGAGATCCATTTGAACAAAAAAGGTTTGTGTTACTCAAAAATAATGAAGATAGAATTCGTTTTCTAGAAGGGGTGACAGGTTACGATCGGTGTGGTACTTTTCGTGGTAGTCCGTGGAAACGCCAACTTAGTGGTTCTAGTGGACCAAGTAGTAGAGGATCCATTGGTAGTGGATCAGGTTCTCCAGGTGTAGGAGGATTTGCCCAATTTGGTGGTGCTGGCTTTTCAAACATTGGAGGGACTTCGAATTTGGGTGGCGCTGGTTTTTCAAATACAGGAGGAACCTCAAATTTGGGTGGTGCTGGTTTTTCACATTTTGGTGGTTCTGCCTCGCCGAACCAATTCGGAACAAGACACGTATTTCAAGTTCCAAACTCCAACTCACAATTTAATGTGTCTCCAAATCCTAGGGTTGTCTCTGGTGAAGGTTTGGCGTTTAGACCGGCGTCTTCAGCCGAGTTACTCGATCGTTTCAATTTGTCCGACTTTAATCGTACAGTTGGAAACAACGATAATGATGGCGAAATCTAAATGAATAACTATCTTATTTTTTTTTAAGTGTACAATATATGAGTTATCTGTCGTTTACTTAAATTGTATCATGTTATATATTTTTTAAAGTGTTGCTTAATGAAGTTTTTTATGTCTAGGTTCCTCGCATTATCGAGTTACATTCGCGTGGATTACATAATCTCACAGAAGATGAGTTACTTGAGCTAATTTGTCTTGAACACATGGATATCATGGAAACACTCTTCAGGCCTGTTATAGATTACTATAACAAGTATTATCGTCGACAACCAATGGGGACTGAATGGGGATTAGGATGGTGCAACATTCAGACAAGGATTTACAATTATCCAAGAGATTGCTTACATCTCTTGAGAATGCGCATTGAGGTGTTCACACGCCTATGTGAGACATTGCGTACAGAGTATGGAATAAAATGCACAAAAAACATATCTGTAGAAGAAACTGTGGCGATATTTCTTGTGATATGTGGTCATAACATGACCCAGCATTCAGCAGAGCTTTTATTTGGACGGGCACAAGAGACAGTTGGACGTAAATTCAAAGACTGTCTAAAAGCATGCACGAAACTATCTGGTAGATTGCTTAGGAAGCAAACCCCCGAACAACTCCGGCAGGTACCCCGAGGTCTACGAGATAATCATCATTATTGGCCTTATTTTAATGGTTTCATTGGTGCAATGGATGGTACTCATTGTACGGTAATGGTGGCTGGTGCGGATGCGGCTCGCTTTTTTAACAGACATTCACAGACAAGCATTAATGTTTTGGGAATATGCAATTTGGATATGTTATTCACTTACATATTTGTTGGATGTCCTGGATCTGTACATGATGCGAGAGTTTTGTCGTATGCAATGGAGCGTGACCCGACTTTTCCAACTCCTCCGTCTTTGAAGTACTATCTTGTAGATTCTGGTTATGCTAACACGCAAGGATTTTTAGCACCATTTAGAGGTCATAGATATCATTTGCCGCATTTTCAAGATGGTTCCCCCCCCTAGAGGTGAAGAAGAGTTGTTTAATCGGTGGCATTCTTCGCTACGCTCAGTAATCGAGCGAACATTCGGAGTTTGGAAGAAGAAATGGAGGATTTTATCAGAGTTTCCAAGATACGATGTCGAGACACAAAACAAATTAATCATAGCAACAGCTGGATTGCATAACTTCATTCGTCTTTCTCAAATTCCAGACATTGATTTTGATGATGCTTTGCGTACTAATGCAATTCCGCGAGAACTTATTCATAACAACGGAGAAAGTGGGGAAGGTGCAGAAGAAGATTTTTTACATAACCAAGAGGGAACAACAGAAGGAGCTCATATGCAGACGATACGAGAGGGAATAAAACAACAAATATGGGATGCGTTTCATTAATAAATTACTATGCTAATATATATTTAAGAATAATGAAAATACACATGTAATTTTTTTTAATTTTTGATATGTTTTTAATATTTTTATATGTGTAATATGTGTAATATTATAAGTTAATTTATTTATTACATCTTTCTAAGTTGCATGGTAATTAAAAAATGTTATTACTTAATATTTTTAAACGAGTCTACTAAAACATAATTCAATTTTAGTAGCAAAATATTATATCATAAATTATGTATTTTAATTTATTTTATCAATCTATTAATTAACTAGTTATATGTATCTAAAATTCAATTAATTAATTCAGAAGAAACTCAACGAGATACTATATTAGGAAATAAAAATCAATTTATAAGGAATAAAATGAGTATTTATTAAAAATGTCACTTAATTTTTTCATAAGTTTATTTAGTTAATTACTTTTTCAAAAATTCAGCAGATTCAGCAATATTCAGCAGTTACCATTAAAGTTTGATGTTATTCTGGCAGATTCCGCTAGAAATCACTAAAAATTCAGCCAAATTCTGCAATTCAGCAAAATTCAGCAGAATTCAGCCGGTACCATTTAGACCATTTACCTCATTTTTACACTTCTCAAATTAATAAAATTAATCATTAAACCATATAAATTATATAATTGTAATTAATTCCACATTATATAATTAAATTTGATAAAATCATCTTTAATTAGATGTTGCGTTTAAAAACCACGATTAACCCATATCCGATTTTAAACCGAGTCCGACCCGACATACTACTCAACCAAATTGTCAAACCACTAAAGGAAACAAGGTCTTTAAGAGTTTCGAAGACCAAACAAACTGAAAGAAAAAGAAGGTTTCAACATCAAAAAGAAGACAAAATCAATTTGGGAAACTTTTTTTTTAGGATTCATCGATTTCGACAATGTTTGGATTCTGCCTCTTCGTACGATTTAGGTGTTTAGGTTTGAAAAAGGTTTATGAAATCAATTTACCTTGTTTTTTTCTTAGTCTTTCTGGTTAATTATGCCTTTGCTTTTAAAAAAAAATTCCCATGATGATTTTGTCACGCAAATTTTCGTAGCTACTTTTTTCCATATATATGAATGTTTTGAGTTTGCTTATGTACATTTGGCATTATGTACTACTGGCTTCATGGACTATTAGCTAATGATTTTGTTTTTGGAATAGTAATACTTAATGTTGTGTTTATGATATGGACTGAACATCATAACAAACCAAATTTGAAAATCGATTTTGGCCAACAAACAGTTACTCGATTTTATCCAGATGTTTCTCTTTCGTCGTATCTCAAGATGACATGTCGTGTCTCTTCTCTGACCACCGAAATCTCGACATTACATAACCAAACCTTTTTCCCAAATCGATTTTGTCTTGCGGGAAAGAAGATGTAATTTCCCCCAATTCGATTTTTGCTTACAGGTTGGGTTTTTTTGTTTAATGCATATGGTTAAAATCGGACACTTGTTTAAAATCTTGGTTTCGAAACCCTCTGCTTTATTCAATGTACAAGATTTATACTCTCGCGCGTTGCGCGAGATTTCAATTTTAAAATTTCTAACAATCTGAATCGTTAAATATAAATATAATTAGTTTTTTAAAAGATAAATCTATATAAACATTTATATATATGTAAACTTATTTTACCAAGTGATATACAACATCAATATTGTCCACGGTAAATTTTTTCTTTTGAACAGTAAAGAATCGCTAGGTGTCACATGGTGATAAAAGTCAGTTGAGAACCTAGCGGAAAGAAGAATCAGGCTTGATGACCATCCCATGACCTTTTATCCCAGAGAGAGTTACTTACATATTGAAGTCGCATAAGGACATTTCTCTAGAGGTTTTGATGTTGACCATTTACCCAATCGTAAAAATCATTAAATATTTATGCGAACATAACTCCACATCAAATGTGAATATGCTAAATCTGACGTAATGTGCTAAAATTACTTTATTTTTAATCGCTAACATGAATTTATTCTTTAATACTCATAAAAAATAGTCTCAAGTTTAAAGATGTATTATTCTTCAAAAAAATGAATTTTTCTTATATCCAAAAAATCTTATATAATATTACATTTAAAAATTTACGCGAATATGTAAATTTAACACTATTTTTTCAAATAATACATGTTATTTTAAAAGTCATCTACATTCTAAAAATGTTTACTACGTATTTTCTCTTGAAAAATGAATATTCTTATTTTGAGTAAAAATTTTTAAAATCTTGCATTTACTGTTACACCTAAATTTGTATTTTTTTATCCTAAATAATTTACAACTGTTGGAAAATAATTGTCATTCCATTTAATATCTTTTTATTGTGATATTTTTTCCTAATTCTAATCATCTACAAATATTTACACATTAACTATATGTGAAGATACAACTATCTAATTTGATATTCATCTAATATATATTCACCTTTTTTCTTTGGGGTTGTTTCAAAAATAACCCACAATTTGTGGTCAACCCCAAACATAACCCACTTTTTTCTCCTCTTCATATTTTGCCACTTTCTCACAAAAAAATCCCTAGCCTCCACACTTATTCACCAAAATGCCATTATTTTACAATTTTTTTTTAAAAAAAAAATTCGGAAACTAAAAAAAAGACACAAAAACCATAACAGATCAACTTATTTACGAAAATGCCATCTTCATCAATTTTTCCAACCACCATGAACATCCAAAATCAATCTCTAAATGCTTTCCTAACCGATTGTTGAGCTCTAAATGCTCAATGTTTGTGCTCATAACCTCTTCATCTTCCATTTCCTCTCCAATTTCATCCAAAAACCTCTCTAATTTTCGTTCTAAATTTTTTTTCTCTCATAACCTCATGTTTTATTGTGGTTCTTGCATCTAAAACGGTTGGGCTTCTTTGTTACCGGTGAGATTCGAAGTTTCAGGTGCTCGACGAAACTAAAAACAAGCTCGAACGGCGGAAAAAGGTAACATCACTTGATTTTCGCTAATTTCATATCTGTTTCGCAATAGCAGACTTCACCTGAAGTCTGCTAGTCAACGGAAAGGTTAGATTTGCAATTGACCATTTTTGAAAATATCTGAAGGAGACTTCACCTGAAGTCTGCGCGTTCTCCTTTGGAAACAAAAAAAACTAGTGCAGACTTCATATGAAGTCTACGTAAAAGTGAGGTTAGTTTTGCATTTGACCAAAACTTTGACTTTACATAGCAGACTTCACATGAAGTCTGCTCAAACCAGACTTCTCGTGAAGTGTACTCTGTAAAAAATCGAGGTCAATTTTGCATTTGACTGAAACTTTGACTTTTTATAGCAGACTTCGTGTGAAGTCTACTCTGTACGGAGAGGTTAGTTTTGCATTTGACCAAAATTTCGAACAATTGACCAGGAAAAACATTAATTCGCAGACTTCAGGTGAAGTCTGCGACTTATTTAATTAAATAGTAGACTTCAGGTGAAGTTTACTATTTATTTAATTCGAGATTTTGGTCAAACACAAAACTAACCTCTTTTTGGCGCAGACTTCACCTGAAGTCTACTCCAAAAAGTCAAACTTTAGTCAATTGCAAATCTAACCTCTCATTTTCGGCGCAGACTTCACCTGAAGTCTTCTTTCGGTAGCAGACTTCATTTGAAGTCTGCGCCATTTTTACGGTTTTCCGCGTATTTGCGCAGACTTCAGGTGAAGTCTCCTCTAGAAAGTCAAACTCTGGTCAATTGCAAAACTAACCTTTTTATTTTGCAGACTTCGGGTGAAGTCTACTCTTATAAAGTCAAACTTCTTGTCAAATGCAAAACTAACCTGTTTTTTACTGAGGAGACTTCACCCGAAGTCTGCAAACTCTATAGACTTCGGGTGAAGTCTACTCCGTGATATGCCTTAATTGCAAAAGTAACCCAAAGATACATACTTCTCCAGAAGTCTGCTCAGTAGACTTCAAACGAAGTCTGCTCTGGAGACTTCTGGAGAAGTCTGCTCTGGAGACTTCTGGAGAAGTCTGTGTTTTAAATTTTATTAAAAATCCATTTATATCTTATTTATAATTAAGATTTTTCAATTTTGTTGTTCTGACATGTGTATAAGTTATTGTTTTTGCTTTTGTATGAGTTTGACATGTTTATGTCAAATATTAATGGGAGAAATCAATTTTCTTGTTTGATTAGCCTTTAACTCATATGTGTAGACTTCGGATGAAGTCTGCATGTTAAAACTGGAGCAGACTTCGTTTGTAGTCTATATTTTAAATTTTATTTAAAATGCATTTATATCCTATTTATAATGATTTTTTAGATTTTCTTGTTCTCAAATGTGTGTTAATTATTGTTTTTGCTTATGTATGAGTTTGTCATGTTTATGTGTTATAATTATGAGAAAATTAATTTTCTTATTTTATTAGTCATTTAGATCATTTGTGTAGACTTCAGATGAAGTATGCGCCTCAAATTCGGAGTAGACTTTGTTTGTAGCCTACTTCACATTTCCATGATGGAAGTTGTAAAATTTGCTCACCATTTTGGAAGTACAAGGCGTTGTAGGTATTTTAGGTTCAAGTTGGATTTGGTTCATCTAGAGTCATAACTGAAAGCCATATTATTGTATTCTACTCTCTACAATTTTATTTTGGATAAGAAAATGTTAAACAACGACTATCTTCGGAAGGAAACATGTATTATAATATAACAAAACAACAAGTATTATAAATTTTTAATAAAAGGTAGATATTTAGAGTACAGCAAATCGAGAAATTGATCAAAATGTACAAAGCTATTTTTTTTTTTTTCAAAGAGGAGAAGAAGAGATAGATTATAGAGAGAGTATGAGGAATCTTCCTAAAAACATTATTACACCTACACGACATAGCTGCAACAGACATCGATTTCATGCTCGTACGGAGACAAACTTGCACTAGTTCCTAGCATGTTGGATGATATTACTCTTGGTATACTCTTCAACTCACCTACAAGGCCATATACAATAATAATATAAGATAGTGATGAAAAGAAAAGAGTAAAAAAGAGAAAACAGTGGGACTCATTATATACATTTTGCCACTTCTTCAAGAGGGATGTCATTAAGGATACAAGCGAAACAGACATTCACACACCAATCCAATTTAACAATAAACAAAAAGGATTACAGAGCTATGGTACAAACCAAACAAAACAAGGAACAACAAATAACCAATGTTTTGTATAAAAGGCTTTGTTGTGGATTCGACTTTGGCAAGGATCCTTTCTCCATCTCCTTGGTTTTGATTTCGTCCGCCTCATCTTCTTCTTTCTTGTTCCCTCTAACGTGGAACCCTCGAGATTCAATCGCGCCTTCCACCTTGTTTTGCAAAAAAATTCATGAACCCGAACCTTGTGGAACTTGGTCTACAAGATCCCTGAAATCATCATCTTCAAACAAAACAAAACTCAAATAAGAAAAAGCTCTAAGTTACCAAGAATCATGGAATTAGACTTAATCCTATATTAAATCATGAGCATACCGATATCAGTTTTGTCATTGCATCCATCAAAGACCTAGATTCAAAGAAAATATGCTCTAATTTAATAGATAAAAAAAGTCAAATTGGTATCTAAGCCCCTATCCAATGACCCAAAGAAAATCAAAAGGCGTCACATATAGCCCCAACAATTTGAAACAGCTTTATACAATTTCAACAGAAAAAGCATCTAAAAATCTCAATTTAACAAAAATCGTAGACCAAAACCAGCCAAATCTTGATAAAAATATTACTTTTTGCGAGAAACCACGTTGCTTTATCTTGAAAACTTGTCATACATTTGTCAAAAAAAAGAATAAGTCAAGCACTAACAATCGAACAATTTCTATAATTCTACCATCACCTTCATTTTCCACAAAAAAGGAAGAAACATTTACAAAAAAAAAACAAACAGCAATAATTAATCCATTGTAAAGAGACACATAATCAAAGATCTAAGAACATGGTTTTGGCTAGATAATATAATAGAGCTCAGAAGCATCAACTTACCTTGAGAAGCGCATAGATTCTCGGGAGTGCATGACCACATCCAAGCTGAAACCATAGAGATGCAATGACGCGTAAGTGATGTGAAGCACAAGTGAGATCTCTTCTGTTCAAAAGGATTCAAAGCAATCTATTGTTTGATAATTAAGGGTGAAAAATGAAAACACATAGCCTACCTCGAGAACCCGTTTTTCAGAAAATGATAAGTTTCCAGTTTGTGATTCTTTCTCAAGTCACTTTATCCACAATGAAATCAACGGAGGAAGACGCCTACTACGACGCAATACCCATAAATCAAAAGAGGGAAAACAAGAGATCATAAGAAAGAAGGAGATGAAGCTGGAAGCGACCGTACCTCGGAGGATAATACTTCAAGAGAAGGAGGTGGTGGAGGACGAGCTTGTTATGATGAAGAATCAGCCACAGCCGAAATCTTCTTCATGTGCTTCTTTAGAAATTTCTTCACCTTGGCTATCGTCGGCAGCGAAAGAGAAGAAGAAGAAGCAAACAGAGACAAAAGGCTAAAGAAGAAGAATCCTAATGGCATGGTGTCGCTTACAGATCTGGAAGAGAGATAGTCGCCGTTTGAGAGAGAGAGAGGGTTCAAGTTTTTTTTTTAACAAAATTAGGGTTACCTTTTTCTTTAATATAAGGAGGTAAAAATATCCCGTTTGAAGTCTGCTAACCCTTAAACTCTCCTTGAAACCCTAAACGTTATGTAGACTTCACTTAAAGTCTCTAAATTGGAACAGACTTCACCCGAAGTCTGCTACCCAAAAACCTAGATCGAATATTTTCAATGGATTATTTAAAATCCTAAATGAAAACTTATATCAAACATTCAAAAAAGTTTAATATATTCATAATTTAACACTTTTATGCAAATTTAACATTTTAAAAAAAAAATTATAAACCCTAGATCTAACCCTAAATGTAAAAACATGTTTCCAACTTATAATATCAAACCATTACCCATATTTCGGACTCGTAACTCGGAGACATACGCAAAATCACATACATAACTCAAAATTTAACATCATCTTATAGTTAACTCAACTTTGAAAATCAAATCCCACACTATAATCTCTACAAAGTTGTTTACTCTAAACCCTAAACCATAAATACGAATCCCTAAACCTAGACCATTACTACCATAAACTCATGAAACTTATAAATATCAAACAACAATAACTACCAACATGTGACCACATCAATATCTAAACATATGGTTATGGACAAGTTTATTTGATATCTCATGTCTTCTTTTAGTATTATTTCATTATTAGCATGTATTTCATTTATAATATAATTTTTCTTTGTTGGTTTAATTTTATTCAATTTTATTCAATTTATACTTCACAATTGTTTATAGTTTGATTATGAATATAATTTTTTAATCAAATTAATTTTTCTTAATTTATAAATTTAAATATTATATGTAATTATGTAGTAGACTTCTTTTGAAGTCTACAAAGTGCAGATTAGACTTCCTGTGTAGTCTACGAGTTCGACTTCTAACTGAAGTTTACAGAGCAGACTTCTCTATTATGTTGCAGACTTCTCGAAGGTTAAAACAGTAATTGTGTGCTCAGTTTTTTTGTTTGGTCATAAGGGGTGTAGTTGTAATTTCACTATCCCTTTGGGTTACTTTTGCCAAACATGAGATAAGGAATGTACATTTTTATTTAAAATGAAATTTTGAGTCATTTTTAGCAAAACTCCCTTTTTCTTTTATATTATTCTGTGTTGTATTTTTTTATTTATTTAATGTTTTTAAAATACACATTAACTCTATGTGAAGATACAACTATCTAAGTTGATATTCATCTAATCTATGTTCACATTTTTTTTCTTTTCTTGTGTCGTAATTTTAGTTTTTTATATTTTATATTTTTGTGAATTATTTTTTTTATTCAATGAAAGATAATAATATAATATGAAAGTGTATGAAATAATTGAGTCATTAAGTTCATTTTAATGTTCTTTTTTTTTTTTTGGATGATGTGGACCTGATATTCTAATCTATATTCACATTTTTTCTTTTATATTATTTTGTGTTGTAATTTTATTTTTTACATTTTATGTGTTTTAAACATTTACACATTAACTCTATGTAAAGATACAACTATCCGATATTCATCTAATCTATATTCACATTTTTTCTTTTATATTTTCTTGTGTTGTATTTTTATTTGTTTATATTTTATGTTTTTGTGAATTATTGTTTTATTCAATGAAATATAATAATCTAATATGAAAGTGTGTGAATTAATTGAGTCATTAAATTTATTTTAATGTTCTTATTTACTTTTTTGATGATGTGGACACCCTAGATGGAGAGAGAACTCCCTAATTATATATATGATTATGTTTTTTAAACATTTACACATTAGCTCTATGTGAAGATACAACTATCTAATTTGATATTCATCTAATTTATATTCACATTTTTTCTTTTATATTTTCTTGTGTTGTAATTTTATTTGTTTATATTTTATATTTTCTGAATTATTGTTTTTATTCAATGAAATATAATAATCTAATATGAAAGTGTGTGAGTTAATTGAGTCATTAAATATATTTTAATGTTCTTCTTTACTTTTTTTGATGATGTGAATACCCTAGATGGAGAGAGAACTCTCTAATTATATATATGATTTGTTTAGTTTTGGTCGGATTTTTGTTTTCATGTCGGGTCAAACATGGGTTTGAAATCGAATATGGGTTAATCGCAGTTTCTAAACGCAATTTCATTTAATTAAATGTGATTTTACCAGATTTAATTATTTATGTAAAATTAATTAGAATTACATAGTTTGGGTGGTTTAATAATTAATTTTATAAGTTTGGGGGGGGGGGGGGGGGAGTAGTAATGAGGTAAAAAGTTTGGAGGAAAATAGTTTGGAATACTATACTACTAGGGATGGTCTAATGAAGTCAACCCAATTTTTTTTTTTTTTTTTTTTATATGGAACAAAATTGAACATTAATGTTTTGTATAGTTTAGGTAACTAAAATGCCCCTCTATACTTTAGTTATGATAATATGTTATATATATAGATAAAATCTTTTTGTATAAAATAATTAAATTTTGCGATCTTTTTTATTGTTGATTACATTATCATTTCAAAATACTTTGACCTTTTTATTATATTACAAATGATGATCTTAATATTCACCGCTAGTAAATTTAATTCCTGTAATTATTCATCGTAAACGGTTCTAGAGATAATCCGCATCATAATAATTCATGATAGACAATTTTACCTATACTATTTTTACAATGGACAACTTTATCCTTGACAGACGTGACTATGACGAACAATTTTACTATCATTATGTTAGAAATTTATGGTAAATTTACCTCCATTAATATGAAAATAATCGCATTTTCTAGAAATCAATCAAGCATAGAGCACTTAAGCCTTGATCAATTACCGGAGGAACAAAGAGTTTTCACAATCTCACAAACTTATTAAGATTTTTTTTATTTTTTTTTAACATATATTATGGATTGAATTTTTAAAAAGGAACCAAGGTTATCCAATAAAAATGTGATTTTAATTAAAAATACTTTAATCTATATAGACACATAAATTATAGTTCTATTTCGTTCTATTTACAAGTATATAACATAATAATGTTCTATTTTATGTGTTCTATACGTTCAAAATTAACACAATAGTTTAAATCTAAATATTAAATTATAAATACTAAATTCTAATCCTAGACTTATACCCTAAATCATAATGCTAAGCTCTAGACCCAAAATCATAAATTTTAACCGAAAAAAATTTAAACAAAAAATGGTATGTTTCTTTAATTTTGAAAGAATTAGCATATTATATGTGTTTTATATAAACTAGCACGTTCTCACTCAAAATCATATCTCCATTTCTAAGTAATTTAAAATATTTAAATTATGATATTTGTAACAACAACAAAAAATCTCTGTTTTTTCAGGTAAGATTGTGAAATTAAATTAATTTATATTAAGAAATCCAAACTAAAATAGATGAGAAGAAAAAGCTATTTTGGCACTGACAAATACAAAATAAAAAAAAATAAAAAGTGAAGGGTGGGGGGATTTTGTCCAAATTGCACAAAATACATAGAAGATCATAACACTATAAAATAAATAGTCATATATCGTATTTTTGGATGGATATATGGCAATTTCTCTTAATTTTCCAAATACTATGATGAATTTGTCAAATATACACCACTTAATCAAAAAATTGGTCAAATAGGATTTATTATTTTAATTAGGTCCCATAACACAGAGAAAATAATTTAAGACGAAAATACTCTTATGACATGCCAGAGATTGAATGTTCTTTTCTGCCACTTCATCTATATATACAAAAAACTAGATTTTTTCCGTATATATTACTATTTGAATTTTTGAAAACTGACATATATTACTCGAATGATTCATTGAATGTTACAATGAAACGTACCATACCATATTATAACATGTTATATATTATATATCATGTTATGTTGTGTTAATTACCTAAAAATATATTGAAAATTGTTTATAACCGGTTAGATACCATATAATATGTTATGCGTTTATATAGTATAACATGTTATATGATATATAACATGTTATATACCACATAACATGCTATGTGTTGGTATGGTACAACATGTTATGTAATTTTATACCATGTAATGTTATTCTACTACCTATAAACATAACCAGATATTTTGAAAATTCATTATAACATGTTAGATGTTATATAACATGTTATATGTTGGTATGGTAAAATAACATAATATTTATATATTTTTGTTATATGTTTGTATGGTATATCATATTATATTATATATTATGTTTTAGTATGATAACTATTTACAAATATAATAATATATGTCAATATTGTTAAATTATTGTGCTTAATTTATAATCTAAACTTTATAAAGATAATCCAATCAAAAATAATAAAATTTGGTCATTGACATCTCTAATAACATAAACGTTATGTTATTTTTAGTTATGGCATATTATATTCCGTCTGGGAATATAATTATATATGTAAACTCTGAATATGTTATGCCAAATTTGTAAAAAATCATGTGCATGTAAATAGTATAAAGCAAAAAAGTTGGTAATTGTGTCATTCTCTTTCCATTTTAATTGGATATCTTCTTACACAAATTGTCGCGTCATAAAAGTAGGAAAGAGAACGAAGAGGGTATAATAGTTATTCGGTATACCAAAGCATTAGTTAAACATTGAGCACACCATTCTTCTAAATAGATGTTTATAACACATCATTTCATGGTGTTCCCCAAAATACTATGGGAAGTAGTTTAATATTACGGTAACATTATTGTCATTGGATCAGACAAAATATAAATTTTAAATTTGGCACATGTATTAGTGTTATGACATACTTATTTGTTGATAAATATGACATAACAACATATTATATTGAAGTTAGAATGATTTGTATTCTTTTAGCAATGATTTTTTATAGGTGGTAAAATTATTTGTCGCCTATGTGTCGTCGCAAAAAAATTGGAGTCGCAAAATTTCAGAAAATATACGATAAGTTTTCGACCTTTTTATTGTCATAATTTTTGTAATTAGATTGCAATGGTATATAATCGTCCCAAAATTGTCACTGGAGATGGTGAGAAAGTTCTCAGAAAAGACATATGAACAACTAAAGACCATATCTATATTTTATTGACAGTTAAAATTTTATATATTAATTTAAACTGAGGAGAATAAGTTTGTCTCGGGAGACAACTAATCTGGTACCAAGTAGCTTACATGGAAAATAAATAACATCGTGTTCGTGCACCTTTTGGAAGGTAGTCGGCACAAACATTTAAACGCGATATAACAAAAAATAAAAATCGTAGAAACTATTCCGAAGAACTCTAAAGATATCAAGTTTTGAATGAAAAGAAGGTCCATCCAGTTGGTTCTCAAGCATCTTAACCAAGTCGTCGCAATATTTCTTATAGTGCATCGATAAGATTCGTTTTTCAACCTGACACGACATAGACCAAAGTAACCCATCCAACTCTGCGTGTAGCGGCGATAGCTTTCTTCTGCTTCCTTTTAGTCCAATTAGAAAAATTACATCGTTATCCGTAAAACACCATCGTAGTCCACTCACCAGTTTTTGTTATATCCAAGAAGCATCAATATGACATATCAAGAGTTGGGAATCAACCATGGACTCACTCATAAGCCTTTGGCTTGTAGGGCAGCTTTTTCCGCCTCTAATGTAACGATCTTCTTTTCTAGCTTGTCCCACAGGTTGTCGTGCTCCAAGCAAGGAATGAAGTCACGAGGCTGTCGTGCTCCAAGCAACGAATGAAGTCGCGACCATGGACCTCGAACTCATACTCGTAGTGATCAAAGGAGTCGGCGACACATGTGAAGACCTAATAAGAGAAGGAGAAAATCTAATTTTATTAGGGTTGTTTAGGTTTTGAATTAGATTCGGTTATTGGATTTTTATAAAACAATGACAATGACATCTAAAATAAATTCTTAACGCAACTTCAATAAATAAGATACTTAATAAAATTATAAAATAAAACAAAAACATGTAAGAATTTGTCGGGGATAGTTGGATCTGCTTTGATGGAGAGAGTATAAAGGTCATGAGCTCTAGATGTAAACGACGATGTTTGTCGCCCATGCATTCATAGATGGAAGCGTTACTGTGGACGATGTCAAGTATCCTGACATAAAGAATAACATGTCACGAATTTGAGACGGAATACTCATAACTTATCAATATCACTCAATGCCCATATGATTGACCATCTTTCTCCAATCTCACGGATAGATTCGGTGAGCTTCGCGCAAAGTTCTCCGATTTTAAGTTGTCTTTGATACCTCGTACCTTGAATTCAAAGGCATACTGCTTTAGTTCAGCCAGCTCATGTTAGATTTTCTGTCATTTCATTTGTAAACAATTTTTCTCCTAATTGGACAACCAGTCATGGAAACTTTTATTAATAAATGTGTGGTTGGAAAAAAAATATTATTTTTGATATTGTAAATTTAAAATAAGATAAACAATATTTGTTTGAAAGTGGTCGTCCAATTTCTATTGAAATAAGATTTTTTTTATACTTAAAAATAGTTAATTTACAATTAGGGTTAGAAGAAAATTATAAACTTTTACATACAAATTCAAAACTAATATAGTAAATTACTAAGTTTAATTTAGTTAATTTTATAATTATATTTAGTTATTTACTAATATAATTTATGTAAGATTTTTTTGGGTTTTATTTGGATTTTTTAATTATCTAAAGATTAATCCAAATAACTTAAACCCAAATTGATATATATTATTAGACCCAAATAGATTTTTGTATAAACTCATATCCAAACAATTTTGGTTTTTTTGGGTAAGATCAGATTCGATTGGGTTAGATTACCCAAATTTATCATCCGTGGTTCAAACTATATTTTAGCTTATGAATTTCTACAAGAGATAACTAATGTAAAACTTGGCAACTCTTGCTACTTTTAAATTAATGCAAAAATCTTTATAAGAAAACCATGTCATTGCCTAGGCGAAGCAAATCCAATAGTAGTGCTACTAGTAGTGGCTTTAAAAGCATCAACGATGTCATGTTTAAAACCGGAAAAAGTTTTGATTTATACCCGAATTATAGCCAACCAAATGATTCATACATGAAGTCAAAGAACGTGCTAAAACCTACACAAACTATATTAAATTCAAATAATATTATATGAATTTACAAATTAGTGATAAAATCTGCATTAACCTAAACGTTGTGAGTCAACTTTGTTAATGTGTGTTGACTTAGTGGCTGCTGAGTCAGCACAAAAATTTCACGTGGCTGATGAATCAGAAAAAAATTTCGCATGACTACTGAGTCAACACACATTAATATAGTTGATTTACTATGTTTAGGTCAATGCAGGTTTTAGCACTCATGTTTAAGTTCATGTAGTTTTTGGGGGTGAATTTACATTCTCAAAAAAGAGCCGCCATGTCAGCAAATGCAATCGATCAACTCACTGTTTTGACGTAGAGGTTATCACACCTCCCGGCAAGTGCCAGAGAAAGGTAACTGGCATGGCCGGCAGACAGTACAGATGTGGCCCACTTGTCGCGGACCTAAATGAAGTTGCACTTCAGCTCCGTACGGGGAATGTCGATGATGTGACAACCCAACTACAGGCCTAAGACGGCCATATACCCGGCTAGGACCGTGACTCCAAGGTAAGTCTTCTATAAATACGTCTTCACACACAGAGAAGAGGGAAAACTTAAAATTCGGATGGATCCCTTATGCTCCAAACCAGCGGAAGAGAGTTCCACCTCACTCTTCCGGGTGACTTATCTCTTCTATCTTCAAATACACATAAATACCATACTGAAACCTCAATCCTTTAGACAAGGCATTGTTGGAAATGTCCTGAAATCATTTATACTTACTCTAGTCAAAGTTGTATTGTCGAAGTTTGACAATCGTATAATATTAGGTGGTTATAATATTTTGTTAGATACCGCTTGTAACATATGGGTGTCAAAGCTTATTACTAATATTATGTGATTTTATAGGGTCACACATTTAAGCGAGTTGGATCAAGATATTTAATTGGATTTAACAGTGATTAAACCAATTTATAGTTATTGGGTTTTATAGATTTCTTATACATGATATATATAATAATTAATATGAATATATACACATGGCGTGAATTGAAATATTCATGTAAAAGATATTCTTAATTAGATTAAGAATATTAAGAATATGTGTGTATCTTGAGATTCTTTTTAGAGAAAAGGAAATAATTCTAATTAATTATATTTTTTATTAGATAAGGAAACACTTTGATGCACAAGTAATATTATAAGTAATATTCTTTGTGGAATTAAAAATCTCAATCATGTATATATATGTATGCATTGCTCTCGTCAAATCTTAAGAAAATATTAACAAAAGGGTTTTGTTCACGTGAGACGGAAATGCGAGAACGTATTCTCGTTCAAAGGAGTGGAGAAGAAATTTGTTTCTTTTCACGCAATTAACTAAAAAACCCAAGGAAGATAAAAGCGGTTGTCTAATGTTTGAGATCGGATCTCAACGGAATTTAGCGTTCTGTCTTGATCCAATTTTTGTGTGTAGATATCGGTAGAAGTACGACATTTGGAGTACTAAAATAACTTCAAATTGTTTTGGTTCATCTTCCGCCGCAGAATATCCAGATATATTCAAAATTCTATGTTCTAGATTTAATTCAGTATTGCATGATTCCTGACAATTGAATTTGTAATTAGTATTTCTAAATTGTTATAAACCGATACAAATTTTAATAGTAGTATCAGAGCGTACATGTTTAATATTGAAATTGGTCTAGTTTAATATGTATATATATGTGTGTGTGATATTTATGTTAATTGTGTGACTAGTTCAACATGTTTGAATTTATGAAATTAAACGTGTTTACGTAAATTGAAACTATGATATTTATGATTTTAAGTTTCGCAGTACGTTGTTGAAATCGGGCATGAGAATTTTAATGTTCGTAATGTTATAATTTTATTATAATTAGTTACTGTGCACAATTCATGTCTGTTAAAAGGGTGTCATGTTTGTTATAATTGATGGCAACACTAATTCACATTATAATAACGAGAGACATACGATTTTGTCACGTAGTATCTCTTGTATATTAAGGGTCATTTAAATGTAATTGGTGTAAATGTAGTTGCGGGAGTTTGCAAAAATAGGTGGTAACGATTTTTAGTATTATTGGATAATTTATGCGATTCGTAAAGTGGTTGGAAACGGGTGCGTTTGCGGGACATTTATGACTGATTTACAGCGGATGCGATAGCAGATTTACATAAAACTACCAAAATACACATAACATATAATTTATATAAAAATTAAAAATATATTATTATAAAAAATTAAAATTATATATTTTAAATAAATCATAGAATAATTAAATAAAAAAATTAAAAGATGTTTGAAACATATTTTATATAAACAATAATATTTTTTATAATTATTAAAATTAAAATTGAAATCAAAAATATATTATTATAAAAAATTAAAATTAAATATTTTAAAGAAATCATAGAATAATTAAATAGTATTTTTATAATAATTTTTTTTATAATTACAAGTTTATTTTAGTTTAATTAAATATATATTAAGTATATATAATTTTATATGATAATATTCGATATAAAAAGTAAAAAATTTTAAATAATTTTTTTTGTAAATTTTATTTTATTAAGGTTTTTTTTGTAAATTTTAATTTATTAGGATGAACCAATCAATCCCTAAATTATTTTTGTTGGTTTGATTTCTGGTTTGATTGATTCGGTTAAGTTAATTCTAATTTGATTAGAACTTACGAATTCATTTAAGATTAGTTATATAGATAATGGATAATTTTAATTAGATTAATATTAATTCAATAATGTATAATCCAATTAAAATACATATTAATTATATTTTAAATTTCATATTAGATATAATTTTATAATATAAATATAAATTGGATTAAAATTAATTTCTCAATTTAATATTAAGTATTTTGATGTCTATCTAATCTTTGTCAACTGTCAAGGCTTATTTCGTTGTGTGGTCTGTCAAGCAGGGTGTCCACATCTACATAGGTGAGGCAGATGGTAATGGTTACCATATGAAATAAGATTGGTTTACTTGACTAGGCTATCAAAACGGTTTTGGGCTTAGAGGCATAGGTTGGATAAGACATAAGATGTCATCCAACAACCAAGAGCTATATTAGATATAATTAGCAAATGTGTTGCTTACCTAAATAGCTGGACATTCGGGCGATGAGCCAAAACTCACTTGAATTCTAGTGAAATATGGATCTTGGATACTATACTCATATTGCGGAAATTTTTTTGAGTATAGTGTGAGTTTTATTAATTGTTGAGAATGCTCGAAATTCATGAACATCATATAAGCTTTCGCTTTTCTTTCCTGACAGTTATGTCAGACCTTCAAAGTTCCTATTCATTGCAATTTGTTCTTGAGAAGGACAAATTGAATGAATCAAACCTCCTTAATTATTTGGAAGATCTAGAAGAGAAGAAGACATTTGAAATTTCTTCTCGGGATGTTTATGTTATAGAAGTAAATGTTACTACTTCTGGTTCTACTCATTGGGTATTGGATACCGACTGTGGAGCTCATATTTGTGTAAATGTGTAAGGTCTAAAAGATAGTAGAAATTTGGAGGAAGGACAAGTAGACCTACGTGTGGCTAATGGAGCAAAAGTTAGTGCATTAACTATGATAATATATTCATTGTCTTTACCTTCAAGCATGATTTTAGAACTAAAAACTTGTTATTATGTCCCTGCTATAAACAAGAATATCATCTCTATTCCATGTTTGGACATGGAAGGCTTTCAATTCTCGATCAAGAACAAGTGTTGTTCATTTGATCGTGATGATATATTTTATGGTAGCGCTCCACTAGAAAATGGGCTTTATGTTCTAAACCAAAGCATGCCCGTCTATAACATTCGTACCAAGAGGTTTAAGTCTAATGACTTAAATCCAACTTTTCTCTGGCATTGTCGTTTGGGCCATATAAACGAGAAACATATTCAGAAGCTTCATAATGATGGACTTTTGAGCTCATTTGATTATGAATCATATGAGACATGTGAATCTTGTTTGTTGGGGAAAATGACAAAGGCTTCATTTACTGGTCACGGTGAAAGGGCTAACGACTTGTTAGGTCTTGTACATACAGATGTATGTGGGCCAATGAGCTTAAGTGCTAGAGGAAACTACCAGTACTTCATTACATTTATTGATGACTTAAGTAGATTTGGTTATGTTTACTTAATGAAACATAAATCTGAATCCTTTGAAAAGTTCAAGGAGTTCCAGAATGAAGTACAAAATCAACTTGGCAAAACAACTAAAGCTCTTCGATTAGATCGTGGGGGAGAATATTTGAGCCAAGTTTTCAGTGATCATCTCAGAGAGTGTGGAATTGTTTCACAACTCACTCCTCCAGGAGCACCACAATGGAATAGTGTGTCTGAAAGGAGAATCAAACTTTATTGGTTATGGTTCGATCAATGATGAGTCACACAGATCTTCCATTATCCTCTTGGGGATGTGCTCTAGAAACTGCCGCGTTTACACTCAGTTGGATTCCATCAAAATCAGTGGAAAAGACATCATATGAGATATGGACTGGAAATGTTCCAAATCTGTCTTTTCTGAAAATTTGGGGTGTGATGCTTATGTCAAACATATGTTTACAGATAATTTTGGACCCAAATCTGATAAATGGTACTTCATAGGTTATCCCAAAGAAACCAAAGGTTACTACTTTTACAACCTCACCGAAAACAAAGTGTTTGTTGCTCGGAATTGTGTCTTTTTAGAAAGAGAGTTTCTTTCAAATGGAACTAGTGGGAGTAAAGTACAACTCGAGGAAATTCTAGATATACAGGAGATTGCTCCAACTTCTCAGGAAGAGCATCAGCTAGATTTACGAAGAGTCATAGAGTCTACACCTGTGGAACCTGGGGTACGTAGGTCTGAAAAGACTCGTCACGAACCTGATATATATGGGGGGGGGGGGTTGGGTGACAGATCATCATGATATATTGATTATAGAAAGTGATAAACCTACGTCTTACGAGGACGCAATGATGGGCCCTGACTCCGATAAGTGGCTACAAGCCGCTGGATCCGAAATGGAATCCATGTCAGAAAACAAAGTATGAACTTTGGTAGATTTACCTGATGGTGTTAAAGCCATTGAGTGTAAATGGATTTTCAAGAAGAAAATTGACATGGATGGTAATATCCAGATATACAAAACTAGATGGTCGTTATATGTTACAAGCAAATTCATGGTATAGACTTTGATGAAACCTATTCCCCAGTCGCAATGTTTAAGTCAATTCGGATTCTCCTAGCAACTGTCGCTTATTATGATTATGAGATATGGAAAATAGATGTGAAAACAGTTTTTCTTAATGGAAATCTCGAGGAGGATGTGTACATGACACAACCTGAAGGTTTTACAGATCCTAAAAATGCTAGGAAAGTATGCAAGCTTCATCGTTCCATCTATGGTTTGAAGCAAGCATCTCGGAGTTGGAATCTTTGTTTTAATGAAGCAATCAAAGAGTTTTATTTTGTCAGAAACGAAGAAGAACCGTGCGTTTACAAGAAGAGTAGTGGGAGCGCAGTTGCATTTCTGGTATTATATGTAGATGATATACTGCTCATTGGAAATGACATTCATTTGCTTCAGTCTGTTAAGATTTGGCTAAGTAATTGTTTCTCAATGAAAGACATGGGAGAAGCCGCTTACATTCTTGGAATAAGAATCTATAGGGATAGATTGAACAAGCTTAGTGGACTATGTCAAGATATTTATATAGATAAAGTCTTGCATAGGTTCAATATGCATGATTCTAAGAAATGTTTTTTACCAATGTCTCATGGCATAACTCTCAGCAAGACTCAGTGTCCTTCGACACATGATGAGCGAGAGCGCATGAGTAAGATTTCATATGCTTCTACTATAGGATCTATCATGTATGTCATGCTCTGCACTCGTCCAGATGTTGCATGTGCTTTGAGCATGACGAGCAGATACCAGTCTGATCCAGGTTAAAGTCACTGGATAGTAGTCAAGAATATCCTTAAGTACTTGAGAAGAACTAAGGATAAGTTCTTGGTATATGGAGGAAGTGAGGAACTTGTTGTGAGTGGTTACACAGATACAAACTTTCAGACAGACAAAGATGATTTCCGATCACAATCTGGATTTATCTTTTGCCTTAATGGAGGAGTAGTGAGCTGGAAGAGCTCTAAGCAGAGCACTGTGGAAGACTCGACAACGTAGGCTGAGTATATAGCTGCTTCAGAAGAAGCTAAGGAGGCTGTTTGGATCAGGAAGTTCATTACTGGGTTTGGTGTAATTTCTAGTATTTTTGACCCTGTGGATCTTTATTGTGATAACAATGGAGCCATCGCACAGGCGAAAGAACGTAGATCCCACCAGAAATCCAAACACATACAAAGACGATATCACCTCATTCGAGAGATTATTGATAGAGGAAATGTGAAGATTAGCAGAGTTCCAACAGATGCAAATGTTGTTGATCATTTTACAAAGCCTCTTCCGCAGCCTAAGCATGAGAGTCATACTGCTGCAATTGGCATTAGATATATTAAAATCTGATCTTAATTCTAGTGGGAGGTTTTTCTTTTATGATATGATGTTCATGTATACATACATTTGATTTTATTTTCAAATTAATGAAATTTGTTTCATTATTATTTGATTATTGGATAATTAAATAAAAGTCCTAAAATAATTGTTGTCATTCTTATAGGCCATAAAGTACGTGACTTGATCATGAAACCCTATGAGTGGTAAATGACATAAAATATTGAGGTTCCTAGTCAAAGTTATTATCATGGGACATTAATAACTATAAATGACTAGTATGTGAGGTGACTGATGACTAAGTTTCGTGAAGTCATTGGTATGTGGTATTAAAGTCAATCACATAGATATGTGTTGGAGAACACAGTATTGGACTGACCCGCTATGAGAACTCTACAAGATTGTTATATGAGTGTCATAAGAGTTTCTCATCACAACTATAGAGTATAGTCCTTTGACCTGAGTTCGTCATGATTTCTTACACATGGATTGGTTCACTTTGACTTTGTCAAACGTCAACCGTAAACGGTGATATATCATGATTTTTATGGGTTTTAAAGCCATGATATATGTATATAATCGAGTCTTTTATGTGTCTTTCGAGTCATTTTCGAGTTTTTTACAGGTTTACACACATTTGGGATCATTTGGACATTATGGAGCAATTATGGAGCATTGTAGCTGAGAAGTCGAAGTTGGTATTTTTCAAGTTCAACCGTGTCGACCAACACAGCCATGTGCATCGGTCGACACAGCCATGTGCATCGGTCAACATAGATATGTGCATCGGTCGACACAGCCCTATTTCTGCACCTCCACGTGAAGACCAACAATTTCGGAGATTTGCAACTTTGCCCTGAAGTTTCATGTATTTACAAAAAGAACCCAACTCGTGTTTAGACTATATTTTTAGGGGTTTTAAGCTTCTTAGGAGGCATCTATCTTTTTACACTTGAACAATTTTTTCTTGGGTTTTTAGAAGGAAGACTTGGAGATTTTGAGAGCTTGGGGTGGATCTAATACTTTGTATTACTTTGAGAGAAGATTTCGAACCTCTGTTTCTATTTCTCTTTTCTTATTTCTATGATATCTATCTTATTCATGTCTTTGATTTCAATCGATATGTGTGAGTAGATCCCTTGTTGGGTTTAGAGATTCTCATTAGGGATTTTATGGAATGATATATTGATTTATTGGTTAGGATTCAAACTCAATAGTTCTTCACCTAGGTTGCACTTAAAGCTAGTTCTAGATTGATCACCTAGAATCTAGATCTTAGGTTGTTAAATTGGCACGACAATGTGATTTATATTCTGATCAAAACCTAGAGTGAGCAAATTAGATAATTGCAAAAAAATTTGGATTAGACAATTTGTGAACAAATTGAACCTGCGCTTAATACTTGTTTAGAAGTTAGGATTCGCAAAGAAATTTGGTTTCTTAAGTTTTAAACATAGTAAATTCTCGCAACGAAAGTTGGTTTATTTTACATTAGTGATTTGAGTTCTGGAACTTGTTTGTAATTCGATCTTAACCAATTAATTGATCTTCATTGCTTGATTTCCTGAGAAATTTCCTGGACCTGACGTTTTTCCATCTGATAAACAAACCGTTTTAATTATTATTTGCATTGTTATGTAATTTATTCCATACTTGCTTAGCTGAATTCGAAACGAAAAAGTTTATCGTGAGGTTCTTGAGTCCTTGTGGATTCGACCCCTAAGTACTGCATCGATCTCTTAATTTGAGAGAGTAGCTCTAGGAATTTAATTTGAGCGATATCAAACGGTGATTATAAAGACATTGATTGGGTGTGTTATTACTGTATAAAAGAACATGGATGAAACAAGATGGGATTTGTCCCTCCTATATAACGGTAGATAAATATCTCTGGGCCTATCGAAGATTTGGTACTGAAAAATGCATGGCCGTGCTCAAACGAGGTGAATGTCAGTCGTTTATTTTATCAGTATAAATCGGAGTTCGATAAACGTGATCTAGCTTGATAAGGATGACACTGTTTCTTGCCTTATGCTTAGATTGAGATATAAAGACAAAGGGATTACAGGAATAGTTGATTCCAGTACAAGTGGAAGATTGTTGGGAATGTCCTGAAATCATTTGTACTTACTCTAGTCAAAGTTGTATTGTCGAGGATTGATAATCGTATAATATTAGGTGGTTAGAATGTTTTGCTAGAGACCGCTTGTAACCTATGGGTGTCAAAGCTCATTATATATATTATGCGATCCTATAGGGTCAGGATCAATATATTTAATTGGGCTTAATAGTGATTAAACCAATTTATTGTTATTGGGTTTTATAGATTTCTTATACATGATATACAATAAAACTTCTATAAATTAATAACGTTGGGATTATGATATTTTATTAATTTATGGAAATATTAATTTATAGATGTTCTACTGTATATAATTAGGGTTTTCTGCAAATAAACCCTCCAAGTAGTTAGAATTTGCGATTTTACCCTTAAGGTCATCTAAATGCAGGTCAATACCGGAAGTAAGAGTCAACCCGCAATATAACCTTCGTCCATGTATAGATTTTTGAATCTGTATATAACCGTGTATAAGCTATCAAAACTACGTCGTTTTGTATATTTGAAAGAAACTAAAATTAGACATAATGGAGATTCAAACCCATGACTTAAAGGAGTACCACCAAACTCGTTACCAATTGTGCTAATGGAGATTTAATTATAATACAAACATATTTATTGATAAACATATTACAATATCTCCTCCGACGGAAGAATTCATCTCTGTCATCTAAAACTCGTTCATCATTTGGGAACCGGAAATCTCGGTCGTGTTTTCCTTTGTCGTCTCCGTGATTGCCCTAATTCCACCGGATTTGCTCTGAAAGTAATCGATTGTGATTCACTCACGGCGAAGAAGATTTCGAATGTTAAAATCGAACCTGAGATTCTCTCTTTGTTAGATCATGGAGGAGGAGAAGAAGTGAAGCTCATATTTCTTCGAATAGAATCCGTGATCAAGATCCGAGACTTGTGTTTTATCCGGATCTGCTCCATATTCACCTAAAACCCATCAAACCAAGAACAAAAAAAGCAAAACTTTTCAGATTTGCACAAGAGACAATTCAAAACCCAGAAAATCCCCGAATCAGAAGAATCTTTCAGAAGAACCATAATGAGAAAAATTGCAGATTTTTTGTTAAAGAGAGAGACTTTGAGGAGAATAACGACGACGTCGGAGAGAAATTTTTGAGTTGGAATGATCGGAGAGAGTGGAGTTTTTGATGAGTGCGAAAGTCAGATGATCCGATTCGATGCTGAAATGGGTCAAATAGTTCCCTTCCAGTTGCTCCGGTTATTAAAACTCTGCTCTTCTTCTGCTCCTCCATTTCCCACTATTTATACAATTTTGTTGTAGAGAGGATTGGTGATTTTTTTTTCCTCTTACATATAGGGAATAACAAAAATCAGACATTTATTCAGATCACCAAAACATTTTCGGCATTGTTACATCCGACAACATTTGTACTAAAAATTTAATATTTGCAGAGGTGTAGAAATGGCGAGTGCATCTTCTTCTAAGAGAAAGTCATTCATTCTAATAGGTTTATAAATAAATATGTTGGTAACATAATTAAATCTCCGTTAGCACAATTGGTAATGAGTTTGGTGTTACTCTTTTAAGCCATGGGTACGAATTTTCATTATGTCTAATTTTAGTTTCTTTCAAATATACAAAACAACGTAGTTTTGATAGTTTATACACGATTATATACAGATTGAACAATCTATATACAGACGAGGGTTATATTGCGGGTTGATTCTTATTTCCGGGATTGACCTGCATTTAAATGACTTTAAATGCAAAGTTGCAAACTCTAATCATTTGAAGAGTTTATTTGTAGAAAATCCATATAATTAACATGGATATATACACATGTGTGTATCTTGAGATTCTTTTTAGAGAAAAGGAAATAATTCTAATTAATTATATTTTTTATTAGATAAGGAAACACCTTGATGCACAAGTAATATTCTTTGTGGAATTAAAAATCTCAATCATGTATATATATGTATGCATTGCTCTCGTCAAATCATAAGAAAATATTAACAAAAGGGTTTTGTTCACGTGAGACGAAAGGCGTGAACGTGTTCTCGCTCAAAGGAGTGGAGAAGAAATTTGTTTCTTTTCACGCAATTAACTAAGAAACCCAAGAAAGATAAAAACGTTTGTCTAATGTTTGAGATCGGATCTCAACGAAACTAGCATTCTGTCCTGATCCAATTTATGTAAGTGTAGATATCGGTAAAGATACGACACTTGGAGTGCTAAAACAATTTCGAAGTATTTTGATTCATTTTTCACTGCAAAATATCCAGATATATTCAAAATTCTATATTCTAGATTTAATTCAGTATTTGCATGATTCTTGGCAATTGAATTCGTAATTAGTATTTATAAATTGTTATAAACCGGTACGAATTCCAACAGAAGCCTCACACTCAAACCCACCATCACCTCCTGATAAACGTATTCTTTTTAGTTAATACGACTTGAGGGTCGGAGAGTTTTCGGGATGGCAACCCATCCGTAAACCATTTTTGACAATGTTATATGTGCATATTCCACACTTATCCCATACAATCTCACGACATTGTTATCGGGAAGAATCACCCTTAGTTGATGCATAAGTTTTCCCTCCAAAAAATGGAATTTCTCTTTTATGTTCGTCCGTATTCATGATAGTAACCAATATCAACGCAGAAAACTATAAGATAATTTGTCTAAAAGACCCTAAATCCGACCCCAAACAATAGTATTAATTCATATTCACATACATAAGAATTATATATGAACAAATTTAGTCTAATATTTTTAATATGGTCTTTGAATTTATGTATAAATTTTCGTTAGCTATTATAATTTGGATATAAATGACACTTTTTCTATGTATTACCTCGTGATATATTTATACACTGAAATTGCCAGCACAATTTGTTTTATAGGATGTCGCTGGCAATTTGTTTTAACGTGGATTTTGCGTAAAAGTTAAAAATCAAATAAAATAGAAAAACAAGCAAAAGCCTCGTGAGAGAGAGAGAGAGAGAGAGAGAGAGATAAAACATCTCCTTTCTCCTTCTTTCCGCAGAGAAATCGATTTCTCTGTAAAGGCAACGATTCGACGATGATGGAGCCTCAATTATGGGGTTGGATCTCGCCTCTCGTTATCTCCGCCGTTCTTATGATCTCCGTCGTCTTCGCTTTCTATGGATTTTTCGTGAAACCGAAGCGGAACAGTATTAGACTAAACCCTACCACTTCGAAGATCCAACACGATCGGACCGTCTCTACCGTCACCTCAAACGTCGGATCTCTGAATACTAGCGGCGGAGATACCGTCGCCGACGTCATTGTTGTTGGAGCCGGAGTCGCTGGTTCTGCTCTGGCGTACACTCTTGGAAAGGTCAGTTTTCCATTTTTCCCCTCTGTTTGATTTTAGAGCGTAAGGATCCGAATCAGGTGGCGATGGTTTCGAGGAATTGATTCAGTGTAAGAAATTTAGAAATGTTAATGATGGAATATGTCTTTGTAGTACCAATTTGTTTAGGTAAAGCTAATTTCGATTCTCAGTACTTGTTTTCGTTGATTGATTGAAAGGCGCTGCAATATGCATAGTTCAATTCAAATCTTTGATTTTGAGATTATTTCCGGAATATTCAGTCTTTTTTTTTTCTGAAAATAATTTGTTTCACACAATGCACCGAGTTTAGCAATGGTCAACCAACACTGTTTGAGATATATTTTGGGGAAATGTTAAAATTTATTGTAGTTCTTTGACTTTAAGGGCTAACATAAGTTATCAAAATGTGGGATTTAGACGCCAACTACTTTAAGAATAGCTTTAAATGCTTTTTTTATGGTTGCTCCTTTGCAAATTTAATTTGCTTGTATATGCAGTGCACTTTATCCAAGGCCATTTAGACCTGGATTTATCTTCTTCTTGCTTTCCAGTTAACTGGTATGTGTCTAGGCACTTTTGATACTCATTGAAGAATGAAATTAACTGCTTCAGGGTGTGACAGTTCTCTTTGAACTAAGAAGCGCTAAATTGCACATTGTTTTCTCATTTTATGTGTAGGATAAGCGCCGAGTTCACGTGATTGAAAGAGATTTATCGGAGCCTGATCGCATTGTTGGAGAGCTGTTACAACCTGGTGGCTACCTCAAGTTACTGGAGTTGGGAATTGAAGGTAAGGAAAGATTAGGTTGAGAACCACTTCATATATTCTTTTACCTCTACGTAGCTCTGTAGTTGTTATCTAGTGAATGACATCAAGGCTGCTATCTACAGATTGCGTGGAAGAAATAGATGCTCAGCGTGTGTATGGTTATGCACTTTTTAAAGATGGGAAACGCATTCGGTTAGCTTATCCCTTGGAGAAGTTTCATACAGATGTATCTGGAAGGAGCTTTCACAATGGACGCTTTATACAAAGAATGCGGGAGAAAGCTGCTTCACTACCCAAGTACGTTTTTTCCCTTTATAAATTCCCCTAGGTGTTATGGGCCTTTTACCCTTTCGTTTGCTCTACCTAGACTTACTAGAAATTCGTTGGTGTTGATTCCAGTTTCAGAAATAGTATTTGTTTATGTTAAAACTAAACATCGTTTGAATCACTGATCTATACATTTCTTAAACTGTTCTCGTTTGTTGAACCACTGATATGAGGCAATATATTTGGATAATAAGCCTATATGGGAGCCACACTTGTGTACTGCTAATGGCAGTTTTTACTGATATACTCAACAGTGTTCGGCTAGAGCAAGGAACAGTTGTTTCTCTTCTGGAAGAGAATGGTACAATCAAAGGTGTGAGATATAAGAATAAAGCAGGGGAGGAACTAACAGCATTTGCAGCTTTGACTATAGTTTGTGACGGTTGTTTCTCAAACCTGCGTCGCTCTCTGTGCAATCCTCAGGTAACATGCTGTTTAGTATTGTTCTCTGTTTTCTCCTATTAAAATTTACTCTCAGCTGATTTTACAAGAGCAAAGAAAACTGCATTAGATTCTCAAGTGAGTAGTATATGTCTGTACTATCTTCACGCAGGTTGAGGTACCTTCTTGTTTTGTCGGTTTGGTCCTCGAGAACTGCCATCTCCCATATGCAAACCATGGACATGTCGTCTTAGCAGATCCATCACCAATTTTGATGTATCCAATTAGTAGCACAGAGGTCCGTTGTCTGGTTGATGTTCCCGGTCAGAAAGTGCCTTCTATTGCAAATGGTGAAATGGAAAACTATTTGAAGACTGTTGTGGCTCCTCAGGTATGGGTGCTTTGTCACATTGTACACTTCTCTTCACCGCGTTTTTTTTCTTTTCTTGTTGAGTAAATTTGTGTTTTCTCTCTGTTCTAGATGCCTCCTGAGGTCTATGACTCTTTCATTGCTGCGATTGATAAAGGAAATATCAAGTCCATGCCAAACAGAAGCATGCCGGCTTCTCCTTATCCCACTCCAGGGGCTTTGTTGATGGGAGATGCATTTAACATGCGTCATCCTTTAACGGGTGGAGGAATGACGGTTGCATTATCTGACATCGTTGTCCTGCGTAATCTTCTTAGACCACTGCGAGACCTTAGTGATGGTTCCAGTCTCTGCAAATATCTCGAATCATTTTACACTCTGCGGAAGGTAAACATCAATTGTAGAAACTAATTCGTTGTCCATAAGAATTAAGATATATAAGTTTTTTGTTGTCAAAGTGTAAACCAGTGTTTGAAAATCATCTCATTTTCAGCCAGTGGCAGCAACAATCAACACCCTTGCGAATGCTCTCTACAAAGTGTTCTGTTCATCAAAGGATGAAGCAAGAAACGAGATGAGGCGAGCCTGCTTCGATTATCTGAGTCTCGGGGGCATGTGCACAAGCGGACCAGTATCTTTGCTCTCGGGTTTGAACCCTCGACCGTTAACTCTTGTGTGCCATTTCTTTGCGGTTGCGGTTTACGGAGTCATACGGTTGTTACTCCCATTCCCTTCCCCAAAACGCATATGGCTTGGAGCCAGATTGATCTCGGTATGAATCACATTATTAAATTTCATCAGTCCTTTTTTTAGTGTATCGGTACACGATCTTAACGCATAAATGGGAAATTGCAGGGAGCAGCGGGGATAATATTTCCAATAATAAAGGCGGAAGGAGTTAGGCAGATGTTTTTCCCAGCAACTGTACCTGCATACTACAGAGCTCCTCCTGTTAAAGGAGAAACCAAATGTTCATAGTTTCAGTTGATTCGGGCACAAGAACATCTGAAAAAGAAAAAAGAAAAAAACTAAACAGATGAATGTTGTGGAATGCATCTGGTGATTTTTGTTGTTAGTGTTTTTTAAACGTATAAAGTGAAAAAACTGCGATGATTATTACTGTTTTATAGGTTGTGACGGTTGTATCTTAGTTACTAATGGTACCATTTGTTTTAGAGTAATTGTGTACCATTTGTTTTAGAGTAATTGCACTAACTGACGACGGATAATGGTATATTTGAAGAGATAAGTCGATCTTGACTCTGCATATAAATAAACGCGTAGGAAAGGGAGAGAAAAAGTATTTTGTTTTCTTCTCTTTTCTTTTTGTTGGTTTTCTTGTTTACTTCCACGAAAGAAGAAGTCAAAATTTCAATGATAAGACGAAGACGAAGTAGCGGCGATGAAAAAAGAGGAAACTACAAAAGGTAACAATGGCAGCGATGATATCTCTGGTGATGGTTGTGATGTGAGAGACGGTAATTAGAAAATGAAAAGGAAAAAAAAAGTAACAGAGGGGGAAAAGAAAAAGATGGTGGCGATGATTGGTGGTGGTGATGATGATGTTATCAGAGATGGTATTTGTGGCGGAAGAGGAGGTGGAGTGACACGAAGTAAAGTAGATGAAGTGGTAGGCTGGAATAGAGAAGATGTGACGACGGTGTCAAATCTAATTAAGATAAATAATAAATTGGAGCGAGAGATTGCGATAACGAAATTAGAAAAGATAATAAGACGATGGCAGTGATTAGTTTTGGACAAAAAAATTGGAATCGAAAAACCAAACCGAACCTAAACGAAATTACCTGAATCGAACCCAAACCAAATTTCTAAAATATCCGAATGGGTCCTAAACACGTAGTGCCGGAAACCCGAACCGAACCTGGAACCGAACCGAGAACCGAACGGTACTCGAAATACCCGAAACATAAATTAATTCGGTTGTTTTTACAGTTTTTTGTTATTTTCGGGTATTTTCGAAAAAATATTTTCGAAAAATTTCGGATAATTTTGAGTATTTTAGATAAAGAATATCCGAACGGTTTCTATTTTGAGAACTCAGACCGATCCGAACCCGAAAGGAACCGAATCGAACCCGAAAGAAACCGAACCGAACCCGAAATGAATTTCATAAATATCCGAACGGTTGTTATATCTCTATACCCGAAAAATTCGAAAGATCCGAACCGAACGGATCCAGGTATCCGAACGCCCAGGGCTAGCAGTGATATTATTGGGGCTGGTGGTGATGTGAAAAAATGCAAGAAGAAAACGAAAAGTGATTGTGGCGAAGAAAAAATGGTGGCGGTGATGATCAGTTGTGGTGGTGTTGATGATGTAATTAATGGTGGTGGTTACTTTGGAGAAGAGGTGGTGTGACCGGAGGTAAAGCTGATATAGTGGTGGACTGAGATGGAGAAGATGCGATGAAGGTGTCAAAATCCAGTAAAGATAAAAACAAGGTCGACATGGTGGCAATTGGAGTACCAACACCGATCTCAGTTTAAATCGGCTTTCGTACATTTACATGACAACCTAAACGATAACAACTAACAATTGGTTAAATGAATTAATAATACAAATCAATCTATTTAGATAGTTAAAACATAATTTGACACGCTATAAAACCAATAACTCGTTATTTTAATAAGATAACATGATTGTTTGTTGTGTACACCAAATATGTTTGTTATGTTGAGAGCCAAATAAAACGGGAAACGGTCATTTTAATAACAAACTCTCCATTTTGAGCCAAATCAAATACAAACTTCTTAATGAGTCAAAATAGATACATACTCGTGTTGATTCGGCCACATTAGATACCAAATTAGTCAACAGTAACCTCCGTTTAATGGCCGTTAAACGACATTTACTGTGGCCGTTAATGTGAAACGATGTCATTTTAATAGCAGAGAAAAAACAAAAACCCCCAATCCTCGATCCACATCCCTAATTCCTCTTTCTCTATCTCTCTCTTCTTTGATCTATCTCTCTTCCTCTCTCAAAATTGATTCTTCTTTTTGCTTCCTCTGTGTCGATCGATTCCGAAAACATGAGAACGAAGAAGCTTACAGCACAGGAGGCATCTAGACCTATCATAGAATTGGATGGTGCTTTTCTGAAATGGGATATAAAAGGGCATCTATTAGCTGCAGTTGGAAGAAATGGAGATAATAGGATAGTTCATATTGCATGGGCAGTAGTTGAGGTAGAGAATGATGTTAATTGGGACTGGTTTGTCAGACATATCAGGCATGAATTGAGACTTGGTGATGGCAGTAAGGTCACAATAATATCCGATAAACAACAAGTTAGTATCAATTAAGCTTCGCTGTTCTTATGTTGTTCTCTTTTGTAATCAATATACTTACTTATGTTGTTCTCCTTTTCAGGGTTTGGTGAAAGCTATTCACAATGTTCTTCCTCAAGATGAACATCATCTGTGTGCTAGACACTTCCTAGGGAATTGGAAGAGAGATACCTTAGACAGAGAACTAGAGCGTCTATTTTGAAAAATAGCAAGATCGTACACCAAATGAGAGTATACTGAGAATATGGAAGCATTGAAGAAGTATAATAAATGTACGTATGATTCTCTGCAAAACACTAATCCTCTATCATGGTCTAGAGCATACTTTAGGGTTGGTTCCTTCCGCAATGACATCTTGAACAATCTGAATGAGTCCTTCAATAGAACCATTCGTGAACCAAGAAGAAAACCACTATTAGAACTGTTAGAGACTATTAGGAGACAAGTTATGGAACGTACTGTCAAGAGGTCTATTATTGCAAATAGGTTGAAGACAAGGTTCATAAAGAGTGCACACGCTGAAATAGAAGATGCTAAAACTAAGGCTAAGGATTGCATTAGGTATTTGGCCACAGGAGATCGACATGAGGTAGAACTTTATGATAATGGTTTTAGAGTAAACATGAATCTGAAAACTTGTGGATGTGGGAAGTGGCAATTGATTGGCATACCTTGTCCCCATGCTGCTTGTGTTATCATAGCAAAAAAGGAAAAAATTGTGGATTTTTTCTCTGAGTATTACAAAACTCAAACATGGAGAAAGACCTACGAGCATAGTATTCAGCCTGTGGAAAGTAATTTAAACTGGCCTAGAACGAATAGGTTAGGTGTCTTGCCACCTGGAAATAGGAAGGGCAATCCTGGCATACCAAATAACCATGCTAGGAAGAAGGGACGATTTGAAACTGCATCATCTTTAAGTAAGGCCAAGTTAACACGTGAGAATCGTGTAATGACATGTTCAAACTGTAAACAAGAAGGGCATAATAAGCTGAGTTGTTCAAATCCAACAGTCCCTACTCAAGCAAAAAGGCCTAGGGGAAGACCAAGGAAAATTCAGGTTTGTTTTGGTTCACACTGCTTATTTTGATATTTGTTTGACTTATTTTTACAATATATTTGATCTATGTCTTGTTTGGTTTATACACAGGAAGGGACTCCACAATTATCACAAATGGCAGGATAACAAGGAACACACATCGGACCATCACAAGGATCACAAGGAATTATTTGAACTGTTCCAGTTTCTTGTCTCTATGTTTGTTAAACTAAGTCTCTGTTTCTTTTCATGCTTCTTATGTCTCTGTTTGAATGAAACCTTCTCTTCTGTTTCTTATGTCTCTTTTTAAATGAAACATTCTCTTTTGTACTCAAACTCAAACTCAAATAACCAAACTAAAACTCATATCACATACCAATAACATAAACTCAAACTAAAGATCAAATTTCTCTTCCAAACAACATAAACGAAAACTCAAAAGAGGAGATATGCAATGACAATGAAGATGAGACAAAGACATCCACAAACTGATTTGGTGATCAGTTTCCACTTTATTAGTTCAATCTTGCTCCACATTACATCTTCTTTCAAGTCATAGATCGCATCTTTTAAACCTTCAACCTCTGATTTCATATTGTAAACTTCAGTCTCAATGTTTCCAAGTTGCGGTAATGCATCTTCAAGCTCTTCCAGCATCGATTCTTTAACCCATTTAAAGACATAATCCTGATAATACAACAACAATAACAAATCAGATTGTTAAGCAAAGAGAACATTATAATTTTAGGAAACAAGTTAAGAGAATACTTACATGTAACATTGTTACACAACGGTAGAAAGGATGACCTGGATTCTCTTGTGTCTTCGATGTATACAACCAAACATCACTACCACACATACACTTTGATGGAAATCCACGTTTGATAACCATTTTCTCTGACTTTGAACTCATTGAGGAAGAGAGCTTACGATGTTAGTGAGGAAGAGAGCTTACGATGTTACTGATTATGACAGATGGCTTCGATTTGTTCTCGATCCAACGTCTCACCTCCGACCAACAGTTAATCGATGTTTACAGAGGAATCGAAGAAGAGAGAAATAGAGAAAGAGGAATTAGGGATTTGGATCGAGGATTTGGATTTTTTTTTATTTTTTCTGTGTTATTAAAACGACATTATTTCACATTAATGGCCACAGTAAACACCGTTTAATGGCCACTAAACGAAGGTTACTGTTAACTAATTTGGTATCTAATATGGCCGAGTCAACACGAGTATGTATCTATTTCGACTCATTAAGAAGGTTGTATTTGATTTGGCACAAAACGGAGAGTTTGTTATTAAGATGACTGTTTTCCCCAAATAAAACCCGCGATCATCTATTCTTCACAAATTCGTTCACTTTCACTTTTCAAAGTCTAGCCCATAAGAAACCTAATTCGAGATCGAATAGTCAAATTAACCAAGCCAAACACCAATTCTGTAAAGTTTGAGATAACGGACACACTTCTACGTAGATGTTGGTCCATGTGTCGTCAATGAATCAGAGATTGACGGAAAAACTATTTCCTTTGTAGCTCTACATTAAATGAGACGCATGCTAGAAAAACCCGCATTTAATGCAATTCGACAGCATGTTTGCCCCCATTTACGAACATATGCACGCGAGTCAAATGATCAATAAACGAGCATTTTTCACAACTGCTTGAGAGATATTTATTGAGGTATGTAATCAAATGATTTTTTCACGAGAGCCAGTTTATACTTTATACATCAGAGGAGATGTCCAGGATTGGAAAGAGTATCAATAATTATAAATTCTATAATTAGAGAAAGAATAGAACTAATCATAAATCTACTTTATATACTTGTATACATCTCCTTAAGATAGACTGCGATATCAAGGCCAATCTTGAGACATCGTTTGGAACCGAGCTCGATGTAGTGGTTTGGTCATTGCATTGGTGATTTGGTATAATATGAAAGACACGAACATGACCGGATTGAACATTATTTCGCAGAAAATGATAGTCGAGAGTCAAGTGTTTGAAGAACGAGTGAAATACCGAATTGGTGCTTAGGTTTCTCGCACTTTTGTTATCAGAGTAAATGGTCGGTGTTGTGGCAATCTTGATTCTAAGTTTTGAGAGTAAATTTGTAATACAACAGAATTTAGAATTAGTATTCACAACGGAGTGATACTCTATTTAGGTTGATGAACGGGCAACTCCAGTTTATGTTTTGGAGGACCATGCCATGGGGTATTGATTATAGTAAACAGCATATGCACCAGTAGAGGTGTAGTGGTCTTTGCCTCTGGTCCAATCTACGCCAGTGAAAGCATGAAGGGATGAAGCGTTTGTTGTAGAGAAGAAAATTCCTTGAGAGGATGTCCCCGCGATAACAAAGTATCGTTTGATCACTTGCCAATGATCAAAAGTTAGTTGGTGCATGTATTGAGAAAACTTTTCCCCAAGTGTGATACGTCAAAATATGTGAGTGAAAGGCAGTGGATACGCCGCGAATCGGTTGTATCACCATTATATTCGTCTTTGAATACCATCTAATTTACGCTGGCATCCTATCAAGCACTACTAGACTTTGAATTTGTTGAATCACTTCATGGTGGATGGAGATGAAGATGAAAGTGGAGAAGAAGAGAGAAGATATTTCTCTTATTTTCTTTGTGGATAGAGAAGAAGACATGGTAAAATAGGAAAGAGAAAAAATTACAAATCAGCAATTAAGTAATTTTGATGACCGTGTAATCTGGTTGTGTGAATAAAAGTAAAACATGTATGTAAAATGGAAGAAAATTGTCTATGTATTTTAAAGTGCCCAGTTTGTAAGATGTTTGTACAAAGTATCATATATTTGGTTAAAAACATAAGAATACGGAAGAAAAGTTTCAAAAACATTAAACATAAGAGGAATAGATGAGGATTAGACATCCACCACAAGAATTCAATAAGTGACTTAGGCGTTACAACGCTTTCGTAACTTTACCGATCATCATATTTCCTAATATAAAAGTTCGTATGAGTCAGAAAAATACGTAATTTCTAATTAAACTATGATGTACAAAATTTAATCTGGATACGTTTTGCTACTTTAAATTGTAATTTCTACCATATGAATTCAGATTCTGGTCTACTTTTTTCAAGAAAAAGCATATTGGATCAAGTAATTGAACAATATACTAAATAAAAGCAAAAATAACGTGGTTTTAAAAAACATATTTCTTAGGCTATATAAGAATAATTAAGTTCAATAGCTAGGAATTACTTTACTTGATATATTTGGTGTAGTTTTTTAATATTGTTTCCATTTCTGCTGCATTTTTTTTGTCTTTCTTTATTGCTCGATATGAATTCTATAGTATCAAATTCGGCGATACGAATTCATGATGATTGTTCGGCGAACAAAATTTTTAGATTCTGTCGTCATATTAAATACGAATTTTTTGTTTAAAAATCTTTTGCCAGTAACTTTTTATCCTTATAAATCTTCGTCAGTAAATTTACATCAATGTCAATAATATTTGTTGTTGTTTATTTTTAATTTATTTGATATTATTTATCTTTAATTTTGGTACTTTATGTATTTTAAAATTTATTATCAATTTATGTCATTATATTTTCTATTAAATTTAAGTTATTTTACAATTTAAATTTTAAGTACGTATAACAAAAATATGATTTAAATAAAATTTTGAAATAACGAAAACTTTAAAAGTATATATAATTTATCTATTTGTACATAAATTTTATATATCTAAATATAAATTGTTTTTGATTTTTATAATAATCAATTTCAAAATAATTTAAAATTTGAAGGATCATTTTATAAATAAAAAATTCAACACCAAAATGGTGTAAAATTAATTTTTATATTAAATTTGGTGTAAAAAATGAATTTACACGTGTTGAAAATGGTGTTGGATTGAAAATGATTTTATATCAAAATAGGATTTGGTGCAGGATTGGAGATGCTAGAAAGTACTAGAGCTCGTAATCATTTTCTTTTCTTCTCCTTAATTCCCTAACAATTTCAAGAAAAATGATAGTTAATTAGGTAAATTAAAACTTGGATCCTCTGAAAGTAACAGCATGTGATCTGCTACGAGGGTATAAGAAATCAGATCCTTTCTTTTGATTCTTCACAGATCCTTCTTCTTCATCTTCTTCATCGATCCTCGCCATTGTCATACCTACACTTGAGCTCTTGGGCAAACCGCCTTTCGCTAACCCAACCGCGACAGGATTCCCCTGCCGCTGCTGATCAAGCTGTTGGTGTATGAACATGTCAATCTCGTTCTTATGACCCAAACTCCTAACGGAAGCAGCTCTGAGCAACTCGCTGTAATCTTCATCGAAGTTAAAATCGGAAGATCTCCTCCGCGAAGAGGCGGCAGAAGAGGAGAAGGCGGAGGAAGTGCTCCGGCTTCTCGGAAAGGGAATGGAGACGGCGTCGGTGGAGGAGTAGTGAGTACGAGTTGCGCAGCCTGTGATGCTTCGCATGTAGAGATCACGAGCCTTGCCTAAAACTTTTAAAGGCATGGTAATGATTCTCATGAACTTGTTCTTGTTTTGTCCTGTTCTCTTTCTCATCTTGTATTTTTTTTTTTTTTTTCTTTTGAAATAATAATGATGGGTTTGTTTTTGGAGCATGAAATGGTTTTAAGTAGGTAGAGGGATTATTTAAGGTCAATTTCGAGAAAGCTAAAAACACCGTGTTGAAGAAGAAGAACATGGTTTTGTTGACTTGGTGGTACGGACTTGTGTAGTTTTTTTTTTGTCGTCAACTTAGAAATATTATTGAAGAAGTTAACCCAACGAGAGGTAGGTAATTTCAAACCCAAGAAGACACAACCCATGAAGGAAAAATATTACTAAAAATCCAAAATTTAATATATTAAAATAAATTAGATACAAAACCCGACTTTTGCTAGAAAACCATACCATAATTAAACACAGTAGCCAGTAGGCAGTAGCATCATCAACAAGGGTTCCAAATTTCAAGATCGACGATTTAGATAAATAATTTAAAAATGATAGAAAAAGAATGTTTAATTGGTTGCCATGGCCAGCGCTTATATTTTGTATCTAAACGCGGAACTGACGCATTCAACGTTAAACACTCTTCTTTTCTATTGATTGGAAACAGTCCACGCTTCTTTTTTTCTCTGCGTTTAGCTATATTTAATTATTAAAAACTAAATTAAGAAATAATTAATTCTTTTTAAATCAGGGAAATACATAATTTCTATGTTTAGAACATATATTTAATTATTTTTTTGATAGCTAGGATTTTGGGTCTTCTTGTACAAACGATTTATAGGATTGACAAAATAAATTTTAGACTTTCGAGTATTTTACTTTTAAAAATTCAGGGTTTAGTATGAGAATAATTTATATTTTTTAAAAAATTAGACTAATTTGATATAAAATCTGGTTTAATTTTGTTGAAGAATTTCATTGTTTTTTTTGTTTGTCAACATACTCCATCTATTAGATCAAATTTGGCTGGTAGATATGTTGTCCTTTAAGACACATCCTACCGTCTCGTTATGACTTACATGGAAAAAGAGGAAGTCTCATGCTCGTGTGCCCATTTCGAAAGGAAAACGGCATGGACATTCAAATTTTGTGGAATTAAATTCAAACTAAAACATTCGAAAAAGCCTCTCAAAATAAACAAAAATTCTAATTCTGATCGAAATGACGGTCATTCCATTGGGTATTCTATCATCTTGAGCAAGTTCCGTCTCAAATCTCATTGATGGTATATGCTTTTCTTTTAGGCATCCAAAAGATCCCATCCATCTCCGCGTGTAATGCCGATAAACTTCGTCGGTATCCTTGTGCTCCGAAGGAACTCCATCCCATATTGTCCCGTAAGCACCATCTAAGTCCACTAACCAACCCATGGTCGATCCATAAGGCATCGATCTGGTATATCGGGATTTTGGGGGCTAAAGGGGGTTATCACCCGATGCTTTGAGGATGCAGTTTTTTTGTTTCCTCTTCACAATCTTTTGTGCTTGCGATTCTCCAACTTTCTGCCTCAAGGGTAACAAGTTGAAGGGTGTTCGGTAGTGGTACTTCTTTTCTGTTAAAGACCTATCATTCCTTGTCTTCCATATGTACCATATGATCCAAGGGTAGTTTTCTTCTGGTAAGCCCGGATGATCCACGTCTTTCATTCTCCAGAACATGAAATCCATGATTCGGTTTAAAGATGAACTCGGGAAGCAACTCGGAAGGATGAAATGTTCGAAAGAGCCCAGCCTTGAAGTGCTGGAGGGCATTCGAATAACAAATAATTAATTATTTCGTTGGGGGCCCCACATCTTGGACAACTTTTATCGGTGCTCAAGTGGCGGAATGTGAGCCTCTGGCATGTAGCCACGCATTAGAATAACGCTTGCCACATAAAATGTTTGAGTTTACCGGATGCTTGAACTTTTCACACTTGGTTTTGGAGACATGTGAAATTCGGTTCCATAACCTCACGTTGCGCTTGTGTACATTTATTCATCCTTGTTAAATCAGATCTTGACTTCCCTAAGAAGTGGAACGTTTCACTCTTTCATATTTCTTTTAATAAGGGCATAGACTAGCAATTGAGGGTTCATGTGGCTAGGTCGGGTTAGACTCCTCGAATGTCTCGGTCGGACATCTGAGATCCAAGGTTGACTCCAAAACTTGGTATTACAGTTCGAACTGATAGTCTTTCAGAGACTCTGTCGAAGGCTATCCTTTGCTGCATGATGTTATGCCTTCCAAAGAATGGAGAGTAGACCTCTCTGTCTTCAAGTGGGTTAGATTGTCTATAGTATCTTGCATGAAGTAGCCTCGCAGGTAGGGTTATAAGGTATTAGAGGAGGTGCCACAACTTCTTAGCAAACAAAGCGAGGTTAAAATCATGGAGATCTCTAAATCCCAATTATGGGGAGTACAAATTTTGTCCCATGCCATCCAATGAAGTCCCCGACTATCCTGTCTTGGGCTCCACCTGAAATTGGATATAACGCTCATTGGTTTGTCAATTAAACCTTGTGGGAATACAAAGCAATACATTACATCTGTTAGGAGGGCTTGTGCCACTGATTTGATTAGGAATTCCTTTTCACCTTTTGAAAGAAATTTAGCCGACCAAGTATTTATTCGGGTATTTAGCTGGTCTTGAACGAAAGAATTTTTTTTTTCTTTGAGTCACAAATATGTTCAGGGAGTCCTAAATACATCCTCATTCCACCTTCATTTGATATTCCCAAAGCAAGCTTGATTTTCTTTCGGGCATTTTGGTCCACCTTCTTTCCAAAGAATATTGATGATTTGGAGGGGTTTAGTTGTTGTCTGGATGCTCTCCCATATGTTTTTATAAGTTTTAAAATCCCTGCACATTGCAGGACTTCTGCCTTGCAGAAGAAAAGGCTATCATCCGCGAATAGTAAGTGGGACACTGTGAGGTTCGCCTTAGCTATCCTCAGTCCCATGATTCTTTTTTCTTCTTCTGCTCCATTTACAAGGGAAATAAAAGCCTATGTACATAAGATGAAGAGGAATGTAACAAAGGATCTCCTAGTCGGAGTCTTGTCGTGGGTTTTATCCTCCCTTTGGCTTCTCCATTAATTAAGACCTGGTATGACACCAAAGAGATACATAACATCAATAGCTTGATCCATTTCACCGCAAATCCTAGTTTTAGCATTTGATTTTCGAGGAATTTCCATTCCATCCGATCGTAGGCTTTGTTCACGTCCGTTTTTTTATGGCCATAAACTTGGATTGGCACATGGGGTTGGTGCGAAGGACATGGAAATTTAAAAAACTTTATAAAAAACTTTTGTGTTTTTATGACAATTGATTTATAATTTAATATTTAATTATATAATTAAATTATATTAATATTATATTTGTGAGATACTTTTTTTGAAATTTCTCAACGGAGATGTTTTTAGCTAGACTAAGGGAAAACTTTACGATCACTGTTCATCAACAGAGGTTTTAAAACAAACACTTGTGTGCTCTTATATAACTAATTGACTCCAACTATAAAAGCCATTGTAATAATAATGAATCTAGCCACCTCTAGCATTCAACCTGAACTAGCATAGATATGCCATAGTATTACGCACGATAATAATCATAGAATCTGCATTGAGGCAAACAAAAAAAAAAGTTTTTAAACCAAAAGACTATAAATCTTTGAGGTGATAGTAACGCTGAAAGCAGTACCCCTCTCACAAATCAAGAGTTATTAGATCATGAGAATTTGAAGCCATGTTTGAGTTCATACTATTTGATTGTATGGTTTCACATTTCACCTGATTAGAACAATGAGATTTACCCTTTTTCCTACTTTTTTTGGTTAGGAATCCACATCGAAAGTTAGAAAAATAATATATAAGAGACATTAGCTAATCAACTCAATGCTTATTGGTTTTAAGTTAGAAATTCATGAGTTCATAGCCAAATAATTGTGGTCTTATGGGGCTTCCAGAGCAATGAACATGTCATTAGGTCTTGTCATAGTAATAACATTATTTTTTACAAAAAAAACTATGAAAAAAACCCTGGGGATGAGCATATACTTTTCTAATAATGAGGCTTTTGAAAAAGAGGTCGAAAAATTGTTTCTAAGACAAAGGAGTTAATGCTGCAATTAAGATAGAGCAAAGGGTCGAAGAAAAGTAGTTGGAGCTTTAAGAGAGTCCATCAATTAGAGAGATGAAAAGTCTGAACCAGAGAGTGAGGTATGATCAAGTAGTTGAAACTCCTCAAGGGCACAGCTTTTAGAGGAGTCAAGCTTCGTGCGGAATCAAGCATCTCTCTTCTTCCTAAAGGGGGACGAGCTAGGGGAGAGTTTCTTGGCTCCTTCAAGAGGTTAGTCATTTTCCTTTTAATGTTTTTCGTTTTCTTTTTTTCGTAGCAAATTTCTTTGTTTATGTACACGGTGAATGATTTGTTTTTTTCTATTTCTCACAGGTATAGCGAGAGTGACGTGGGACGCTATGCATCAGAACATTTCAATAAAGCGTCCCACGTCACTCTCTCTTTTATTGAGATCTCGCGTGCTAAATAAGCCTAAAAATATTAAAAGGTCAGCATGAATTTTTTAGGGTGAATAACATATATAGACAGTTTTTCAACTTCTTCTTGCAATATAGACACTTTTTAAGGAAAGTATACTATTTCCACTGTTGAAATTTTTTTAATACCATATTGCCCTAGAAAGAGAGAGAATAATATAGTTTGGGTAAATAAAGAAAGGATAATTTAGTTACCTATCAAAAAGATCTAATCCATTGGTCGATTAATGTGGTTAAAAAAATGTATGGTAGAGATTCCCCCTCTTTGGGTTTCTCTCTTTCGTTCCTTTCAACTCATCGTGTTCCTCATCCAGACGAAAATCAATCTGGTGCAAACCCACATCGTTCATCAATCTAGTGCAAAACCTCAAATCCAATGACCCATCAACCTAAATTCCAAAGACTCAACATCCAATATCCGCGAATCAGCAGATTTTGACGGCGTCGACGAATCAACAGATTTTGACACCATCAACCATGTCTCAAGTTCCATCTTGTGACCATTTGGAGTTGTCGATAGCCAGAGAAGAAGAGGCCAAACGTGGTCGTAAGACGGTGGAGATAGGACGAATCTGGGATTGCGACGGATTACGGTGGAGAAAGGACGAATCTGGGATCGCGACGGATTACGGTAGAGATGGCGGTGGTGAAAAAGATGAAAAGAAATTGAACAATAATCATATTGTTAGAAATCACAATTACGAAGAAGTTTTTGTGATTGTTGATGAGGTCGTGACTCATGAGGATCAAAGATGTATTGTTGAACAAAGAACACAAGGTCTGATCTCTTTGATTTATATCAGAAGCTGTGCTAATTTTAGAGTTTGCTTGGAGTAAAGGAATCTTGATTTTGATTGTTGGGTTTTGGTTTATGTCATCTTTTTAGCAGCCAAATTCTGTGTTATATAATGTAACCACATAATTGGAGTAGGATTTTGGTATATCTGATTACTCTATTTGATTTGCTATAAAACTTGTTTACTGGAGTAGGGAAGAAACATAGAAGTTCTTCGAAAGCATCCTGGAGAATCAAAGAAGTGAATCCATCTACACCGAATCTATCCATGTGGACATAGTATTATGGACATATAGTAATGGACATGGTTTCAACATTAAAAAAAGAGTTTTGCTTTGATATCAGACACATTTAGTTGTTCTCTTGTCTAGTAATCGAACTTATTTTACTTGTTTATGTTTTTATGGTCATCGTTAATAACATGTGTGAGCTATCCATTTAGTTTGTTTGGTGATTTGATCTTGAGTGGATGTGAAATGCAAAGATCTAGGAGAGCACTTCTGGTTACAAGAAAGTTTATGAGAATACTTATAATGGAAGAAATCGTTTCTACAAAGTTTCCTTTATCCTCTTCTGTAACCTAAGAGAGATCCATGTAATTCTCTTCTTACTCTCTCTCTCAATGAAAGTTTCGTTTCCATGATCAAGTGAGTGCTAAGAGAGAGATCTATGTTGTCTCCTCTGTACTTATTATCTCATATCGCAACTCCAATGATATGTTGTGTACGTTACTTCTAAAACTTTGTTTGATTTGTGAATAAATGGACTGAAGTTAGTGGATAGAAAAGCTGTGTTGTTGGTTTGTTTTTATGGTCATTTTTTATGGATGAATTTTTTTTTTTTTACTGTCTTGTTCATCATGGATATGTATTTGTGGATGAATTATTGTAATGGATAGTTTATTTGTGGATGGATTATTGTGGATGGATTATTGTGGACGACTAATTATGGACACATTTATAAAAAAATTTGCGGCCAAATGCGAACATCTACCAAGTCGAAAGCTTAAGTGTTTTGAACATTTACCAAGTCCGAACATTTACCAAAATCTTGTTCATCGACAGTATACACAAGAGAGAGCAAGTAAGTCTTTCGAGGATCAAAAAAAATTCCAGAGACTGCTTTAGCTCCTCTTCCTTTAGCCATGTATAGGCCTGATGGAAAATGTACATAAAGACAGAGAAACAAGTATCTAAAGACAGAGAAGATGTTAAAGAAGTTGACAAGTATCCATTATAATATATCTACATAAACTAATCCATGAGGCAATGTCCATACATGATAATATATCCACACAAACTTGTCCATGAGACAACATCCATAGAACAATCCCCACTTTGTCAAGAACGTATCCACATTTATTTATCCACGAGATCTTTTCCAAACAAAAATGCCCATGCTATCATTTTTGTTTGGACATAAGGAGTGGCATAAATGCCCATGATAAGATTGCGATAGAGAAATGAGGTAAATGTGAGATTTGTGGGAAAAAGGAGTGGCATAATTGCGGGGTTCTCTAATGCAAGCTAAACCAACATCATCCAAGATTCTATATCCACATATATATGACCATGATACGATGTTCATTACAAAATTGTGTATGTCCAAGATTCTATATCCACATAAATATGTCCATGATTATAATGAGCTAACCTCTATTTGTTTTTTTCTTGTTTTATTGTTAAATCTGTGTCCATGGTTATCCGTCCATGATAATCGGTCCACATAGACTGTCCAGCAAAAGAAGCACCACTGATTTCTGCAAGAAGAGAGGAAACAAGCAAAAAAGTGTTAATGTATTAGAGAATGGAATCTGAAATACGAGCTCGAGGGCATCTAAAATTCTACAGTTTTGTGTTTTAGATCATCATTCATCAATCAATCTCTTCAAATAAAATAGTTGCATCCTAAACACAAACATAAACAAGAAAAATTGTCACACAGAGATAATCCACAAAAAATTAATGAGTTTTAAGAAGTAAATCCATGAAAAAATAAGAGAGATCAAGAGAGCTAAATTGTCACACAGAGATAATCTCTGCCGAGAGGTAGATCGATTATGGAGACAATTGTCACACAGAGATAATCTCTTACCATGTTTCTCCCCAATCTTAGATCTCTAAGTATCATAACGTTCTTTCTTTTTATCAAACCACATCTAACCAAATTGAAGCCAACACAAGAAGAAGAAATAAAATTAGAGGGGAAAAACCCTAACCGAAACACAAATCAAGAACGAAGTTATGATTTAAGGGAGATAAGGCAAAATCATCGAAGGAGAGAGAAGGAGAAGAAATGATGGGATGAAGAAGAAGGTGGAGAACAAGAGAGAGAAATTAGATTTTTTAATTTTTTTTATGTAAATTTTTTTAATAGAATTAAGTTTGGTTGAGAGGTAAATGGGTTAGAAAGTCTAGTTGAGGGATATAATGGATATTAACCACCAAAAAAGTGTGCTCTCCTTACAAAGTGTGTATACACATAAAAACTTCGGAAGAAAGTGTCTATACACGTAAATATCTCAATTTTATGCTAGGATTGAGTAAGAAAACACAAAGGAAAGTAGTGGCAAATATTTTCTTTAATAAGTTTTTGGTTTGTCAAGAAACCTTATGATGTATAAAAGGTTTTCTTGATTATATTGCTTACGGCCGTAGGCCTTTATATAATGTTTAAAATGATATAATCGCTAAAGACTTTACATAACAAGAAAAAGAGATATACCTAAATACAGTTTAGAAAATATTCATCATTGATATCAAAGATATAGTAGTATTCTCCCTTGAGTTGGTGAGTGTAGATCACAAACATCCAATTTGCATATGAATTTACCAAACTCTTTCAGCCAAAAGTTTTAGTAAAAATGTTAACGAGCTGAGCGATAGTGGGAACGTGGACAGTAGCAATTGTCCCGTTTTGGATCTCATCTAATAAGAAATGGCAATTAATCTCTATATGTTCTATTAGTTCGTGAAAGACCGAGTTTGCTCCAAGGTGAATGGTAACCATGTTGTCGCAAAAGAGGGTGATCAACGCTAGTCCTGGGCATTCGGATCTTCGGGTCAGGTTCGGGTCGATTCCTATCGGGTTCGGGTCTTTCGGATGTAGGACTTTTGGACCCATATAGGTACCTGTAAATTTTCGGTTCGGGTTCGGATCGGTTCTATTCGGTTCGGATCAAAACTTATTATACCTGTAAATACCCAAAAATTTCCCGGTATAGGTTCGGTTCCAGGTTCTTTCAGATTCAATTGTACCCGAAACTGTTTTTTTACCCGAAATCTACAAAAAATAACTTGTAAAATGTTTCAGTACCCGAACCAATAACCTGTAGAATAGAACCGATCCAACAACATTAAGTCATTAACTAGGAAAAGGCTTTTATTCGGGTAGGTTCGGGTACCCGTTCGGGTCTCGGGTAGGAATCGGACCCGAATCTGTACCTGTGGGTATGAGATTATATTACCCAATAGGTTAAAAATGATATAACCGAACCCGATCCGAACCGGATATTTCGGATCGGTTCTAGGTTCGGGTCTTCGGGTCCGGTTTTTATGTCCATGGCTAATCAACACCAAGAGAGACTAAGAGTTCCTTATGGCAGAGGATCTCACTAACCGTTAAAGTAATTGACCAATAATCATTATCGCCGGATGAATGATAGATAACATGTTGTTTTAGACAGTTCCATGAAATAGGATAATAACCCAACTGTATAAACCAACTAGTGGGTTCACCAAAAAAAAGAAAAAACCAACTAGTGAAGGAGCGACCAGTATGTTGATAGCCAGTCAACTCCGAGTCACACCAAGCATCAAATGATCCGAAGTGCATCATCCCAATGAGCTTGTTTTGAATCTTTCTTAAACAAGGCAAGAACATAAACAAAATAGAAAAAATCTGGAGGAGTAATTCCAAGATATATCAGTCTATCAACAAGCGTTGATTCGGATATCATGTCTCCATTTGCCAAGGCAAGGCGATGATTTTTTCAAAAGGATATGACAATGCCTTAATAGCAATGTTTTAAAAAGCGGTTTAGGCGGCTGTCTAGGCAGTGCCTAGACGCTAGACGTCCATAAACCGTGACGATTATTTCTTAGGTATTGGCATTAGACATTTTTGTTATTAAGCGGAGTTAGACAGGTCTAGACGGCTTTAAGGGGGCCTACGCGGTCCTACAAAACTGTTAAGCAATTAACATTTTTTGTTTCAATGTAGTTTTTGAATTTTTAACTTCATATAATTAAATTTATAAGTTTTTACTTCATAAATACATGATTAAAAAAAACTTATATGTTGTTTGATATGAATTGAATGAATGTTTTTTTCTAATTTATACATATGATATTTTATGATGCTTAACTTTGGATGTTTTTAACATTGTTATGAATTTTTTAATCCAATTTGAACTTTGAATTTATTTTAAGAATTAAAAAATTAAATTTTATTATTTATAAATTTTGGTATTTCATGTATTTACTATGGCCTAACTGGTGCATGTAGAATTGATGAATTGTGAGGAATGATGTGGGATATTTTACTTTTGTTACTATTTAACTTTGAAGAATGGGGATGAATTTTTTGAACAATGTATTAAAAAACAAAACATGCAGAATTTTCTTTTAAGAAAATAAACATTAGGATATTCATATATAGCTTTACTTAATGTTTTATTTTTATTTTTATATTATATATATGATGCATATGTTTAATAAATTATTAATATTATAAGGTCATAAGTGGTAATTTTAATAAAAATACAAATTTGTTTTAACACATTTGAGAGATAACTCAAAAATGGCATATTGTAATATAAAAAAAAATTATAATTACAAAATTAAATAAATAAATAGTTAGTATTTTGTTCTATACTTAACATGTCTGAAATAAGTAATTATATCAACAATTATGAGTATATTACAAGAAATCATGACATAATAGATCATGACGGATAAGTATACCGGATGAACTACTCAAATTTTATGATATATATGTTTAATAAATTATTAATTTGGATAAAAATATATAATATTTTCAAACGAACCCAAAAGAATAATTCAGTATTTTTGTTGCGAAAACATTATATATTAATATTTAATATAAATTTATTTTATAAATCCATTAATTATTATATTTAAAATTTTTCTAATTATTTAATGGGATTAAATTTTAGTTATTCCGTTACTCAAGTAATATGTTGGTTTCCTCCAAATTCTGCAGTTACCATTTTAATCATTAGTTATTCTGCCAGATTCCGTATATATTGAAAATATATCATATATATATATATATATTGGTTTATCTTATAAACGTCTAGATCGTTTTAAAAATCGTCTAGATTCCAATTAGGCATTTTAGGTGGCATGCGATAGGTAACCGCACGTTTAGTGCCTAGCGTTGTTAGTGAATTTAAAGTATACTAGGTATTAGGGGTGTCCAATCCGGGTTTCAGATCGATTTCGGTTCGGTTTGTTCGGATTTTGGTTTATTAGGTAAAGGAAAAATAGTTACCAAACAAAAACCATATCTATATCGGTTCGGTTCAATTCGGAATCACTCGGTTTTCGGGTTTTTCGGTTTAAACCCGAACAAAATATAATTATGATATTTAATTTAAAATTGTATAAATTCGAGTTTTGATTTTGGACTTTTAACTTTGCAACTAATTAAAACATACAAAACGATAAATTGAAGAAGATTAATATATAATAACTAACTATAAAAAAATAAAAATTTGACTTTCAAAAGAATTTTTGTTTAGAGAGAAGCACATCTCTATTCGTTAGAGTATTGTCGAAAAATATAGAAACATAAAATTTTATTAAAAGAAAAAAGTTTTAGGTTTATTGTGATATATATATTAAATAGACTATATTACATTATTTTATTAGGCTAGTGGATATTGTACACAAATATTTATTAATTATATATAATATATAATATATAGTATACATACTGCTATATGTGATTATTCGGGTTACTCGGGTAAGTTGGGTATTATTCGAACCAAACCAAAACCCGATGGATTCTTAAAAACTATACCCAACCAGTTTTTTTAGGATACTCTATTTCGGTTCAGATCGGTTCGGATCGGTTTGAATTTACCGGATTGGACACCCCTAACCTTAGACCCAAAATACTAATCCAAACCCAAGAATTTAAATTATAAATCTTTAAAACTCATTTTTAGTGTTTGTGGTATTTTTAGAAAAACAAAATTTTTAGTGATATTTTTGGAAAAAAACTAAGTTATGATATGTTTGGAACAAAAACATATTTTATTAATATTTTAAGGAATTCCTCAAATATTAATTTGTTTAATAATACTAAACATAAAAGATATATTATAGATTGTGAGCATCTGTGTTAGATGCACCAACACTTGATGGTAAACCATAAAGGACATGATAATGGTTACTACTTAAACTAGTTGAAAGTAGATTAGTATAGTTAACATCATTTTTAGGAGAAATATTGTAAGGTACGATGTTATTTGTGCCTGACTTCCATGGATGACTTCTTTAGTACGTTACCACAAAATGAGTGATTATTCAGATCCAATTTCCTGCCTAGATGAAACATTAGCATCTTTGTTCCTCTCCTTAATAGGATTCTTACCTGAAATTGCATAAAAAATAATATTGATATAAAAATGGTACAAAATAGTAAAATTATGAAAAATATTTAGTAAAAATGCTGAAGGAAACTACTTCCATGGATGGTTTCTATAATACATTACCAAAAAATGAGTGATTGTCCAGATCCAATTTCCCGCCTAGATGAAACTTTAGGATCTTTGTATTGCTCTTCTTAATAGGTTTTTTAACTGAAATTGCATAAAAAACAATATTGACATAAAGATGCTACAAAATAGTAAAAACATATGCATTAAGAGATGGATGATGATGAGGAGTTTTTACCTAAAATGAGGTTCTTCGTTAGGTTGGGTGTTTTGAAAGAATATTCAAAGTCTGAAGGGTATTGGAATGTTTTATGTGTCGATCTCCATTCATTTCTCGACAAAGTATCATTTATTCGCTCAACTTGAGCTTTGTATTTCTAAAAAACATTATATGATGAAAATATAATTATAATAATGCTATAATTAATAAGACCACCGAAAATATCATATGTTTAGTAAATATATATATATATATATATATATATATATATATATATATATATATATATATATATATATATATATGAACCTGAAGGTGGCTAGCGACTTGGGGATAAGTCAAATTTGGATCATTTATAATCTTCAATATGGATTTGGGACGAGAATCTGGAAGATAAATTAGAATGATAAAATAATAGAAACAAAGAAGAAATTTTCAAAATGAATGAAATAAAAATCTTACTCTTTTCACCCAAGATGGAGATAGCAGACAAAAACTTCGTGTGACGCTCATCAGTCCATAAATTCTTGCGTCTTCCAGAACTACTCTCCACTTTCTTCCCTTCTCGTCTCTGGTTTTCAATCTCAATGGGACATACCAATTTGGTTTTCCATTCAACATTTGTTACACTTCTTCTCTGTTTGTATGTTTTAGAATTTGTAAATGTTTCCATGAACGATCGTCTTCCTAGTAAAGATGTTTGACTTATTCTTTTCCTCTTAAGGGTTTCCCTAAAAGCTTCAATTTGCTTCATATATTCATTCATAATGTTCTCTTTGTTTTTAACTATGTTGATTTTCTCTAACTCTTGGCTCTTGTTGACACAGGTTTTTGATGTCATTATGAGAAATCGGTTTTTTAAGAAAATGACACACTCCTTTTATCAAAAAGTCTGATGTTTTCTTTGTATTTATCTCTGGACTTGTCACTTTCAATGCATACAAAATTAAAAAAAAATAAGTTAAATTATGGAAGAAGCAAATACTGGAAAGAATAAACATAAGAGGGAAGTGTTAATATTTACTTACATATGAGAGGAATATTTTTGTAGAGCAAAGTAGTAAGGAAGGAATTTGAGTCTATGTGAGGCATTTCAATGTTGGCTATAACAAGTCTTATGTCCTTATGTTTTTCGATCATTGATAAAACTTCACTTGCCACATTCACGTTTATCACTAGTAGATCAATTTATATATTAGTTGTTTTAAAAAAATCCCAAATTGTTGAAAAGAAAAACAAGTATGATTTTCTTTTATCACAGTTTGTGTTATTTACAAAATTTGAAGAAAAAAAAGAGAGAAATAAACACACATATTGTTGGTTATATTTGATGACCGGCTAATCTAAATACATAATACATTTGATATATTAAAATTTTATGGGTTTTTTCTAGGTAGCACTAGATATACGAAAATATTACTATGTGATAGACATATAAGTGTCATTAAAACTCAAGGATTATATATATATATATATATATATATATATCACATCGGGTATATAGAACACTATATTGTCCAACATCAACCTAGGTGAATAAGCTTTTGAAGAATTTTTTTTTTACCAAATTCATCTTCAAATAAATTATTGAAATCTAAGACCAAACAATCTCAAATTCTTTTTTTCTTCTATATATAATAATTAAATTTATATATTTAGATACGATTTTGATTTTTCTTCAAATTAACTCAAAGATATTGAATAACAATGCAAAAACCACAAATTTATAAACTTTGAATCATAATCATTAGAAACAAATTTCAAAAAATGATAAAATTTAACTTAACAAATAAATCAATTTAGAAAAATGTAATAATCGATATGTAAATGAAAAAATGATCGACAATTATATAAATGTGAAAAGAAAGAAACTAGTAGTGAGTTTATTACCCTTATATGAAAATTGTTCAAGCATTGAAGTGAGAGACGCGACTGATGCAGTGTCATGGTCGATTAGCAAGATGGAAATATGACCATCGCATTCAGGAACTTTGTTTCCGATCAAATTTAATGAGAATTTTTCAGCCATTTTCAAGAGTAAATTTGCATGGAAAATATATGATAAGAGGGTTCGAGAAATGATTGAGTTGAGGAAGAGAGAAACTATTGCATGGACATATATAGAAGGAAGAATAGAAACTTTGGATACAACTAGATCACAAACTAATGACTAGAAGAAGAAAAACGTATCTTGATTTCTATTGCAACATATTTAATCCATCATTTGACTTTAATATATTTTATAATAAGGTCGTAATTACGACAAGAAGAAGAAAAACGTATCTTAAATTTTACTGCAACATATTTAATGCATCATTTGACCCTATAATAAATTTTATATCTGGATTATTTTCCCAGTTGTATGTTGAGACAAGTACAACTGGGAAAACAATCCAGTTGTGGTTTATTGTGGTTGCCCTCTGGTCTTGTTTAAAGGGTGATGTCTCGGTGTTGTTTGTTTAAATTGGCATTTTCTTGGTGAAAAATAAGTTTTCAAGGCAGATTTCCCTCGCCCAACAGCTTAGTATCCTTTCCTTCCTCTTTCCGAATAATTCTTCTAACGGCGATGTATATCAGCAGCTTGCCCTCGATGGTTCCCCTCTCCTAGGTGAAGGTATCGAGCTTGGTATTGGGTTGAATATGAGTAGAAGAAGCCTGGATTTGATTGGGTTCTATTCTCTTGTTCTTGTTGGTGGACCTCTTCTTCTTGGTTTTGCAGTGTCTATGTCATTCTTATTACCCTCAGTTTTACCTTCGAGCTTTGGTGACTTGGTCTAGAGTGCTTTTGCAGCTCATTTGTCGCGTTCCTCCTTGCCGAGTAGTCTCCGTGTTAAAGCAAGGGTACAATGTTCATGGAGTTCAGAGGAAGGGTGGCTCTTTGTTCCATTTAGAGAGTTTGAGTTGGTTGGTTGGAGTATTAGGATCGGTTTAGTAAGCTTTCCTAGTTGTAGTTTGGTCTTTCGGTTAAAATGTTCTCGTTTAGGCTTTGTTCTCCCTGTTGTGGACCTTCGGCTCCGATATCATTTTATTGGCTTATTCTAAGGCTGGGCATTCGGGTACCCGTTCGGGTTCGGTTCGGGTTTTTCGGGTTTTCGGTACCAAGCCTATAAGTCCCATTCAGGTTTTTTTTCCCGGGTCAGGTTCAGTTCGGGTTCGGGTTTTATCCGATACCCAAAAGTATCCAAAAATCCGGAAAAAGCTACCCAAAAGTATCCGAAAATACTCAAAATTATCCGAATTACCCGAACAACTTGGTAAAAAACTATCCAAACTACCCAAAAATATCCGAAAATACTCAAAAATATCCGAATTAACCAAAAAATCTGGTATAAAAAATATCCAAACTGTCCCCGAAAGTACTCGAAAGTACCCAAATTACCCGAATTTATGTAAAAAAAAAGTTAATGGGTTTAGTTAACTTTGGGTTTTTTGGGTACTAGTCCGGATTTCAATTCGGTTCGGATATTATCTGATACCCGAATACCTAACCCTTAAGCCTCGTTCGGGTATTTCTCTAAAATCAAACCCGATGGGGTGCGATTTTTTTCCCAGCCCTAACTTATTCCATTGTATCTCAAATCATGTTTAATATTATGATTAGATGGAAAAAAAAAATCTAACTAAAAAAAAAAGCTCTCTAGGGCGATGGCGGCGCGATCTTTAGAGTTTTAGAAATGTTCATATGCGGACAAGGTAAGTTCAATTTCAGATCGTTGAGAGATGACTTTTCGGTTATAGATTAAAGATGGATGGAGAAAGATTCGGTCATTTAAGATTTGGTGCATGAGAGATTATCGGTATATTATCGTAAATTACTTTTCTTTACAGATGCCTGTTGTCGATTTGATGGATTTTTGATTCTCAATTTTGAATTTGGGCAATCGATTGGTTGCAAATCAGAAGAGATTGCGGGTTAGAGGAAAGGCAATCTTCCTTATATAGATGGAAAATTGCGATTATGGGATACATAGATTTGAGATCGCAGCTTGAGATACAATTTGAAAATGGCTTTGGAAGGAAATTGGGAATATTGGATCTTGATATCATACGAATCTGAGTTCACTTCGGTTAGTGATGTTAAAACGGGCCGGCCCGCTTCATTTAGGTCCGAGCCCGTTTAGGCCCGCCCCGTTTAATGAAGCCCGTTTAGACCTGTTAATAAGTGAGCCCGAATAAAACTCGTTTACAATAAAGCCCGCGGGCTTACACAGGCCCGTTTGGGCCCGATTGTGTCGTTGCTATTTTCATTGTGTTTTGTTGCTATTTTCATTGTGTTTTTCGTTAAATTACGATTTTGGAAGAATGTACCAAAACACTTGACACAAGTTTTAGACTTTGACAAAGGAAATGAATCAATGCAGTAAGTAAAGTAAACCAACACAAGAAACCTGCAGATTCATGTCAAAATGGATTACTTTGTCACTGGCTAAAAAGACAAAGCAACGTCTCTGTACAAAAACAAAATGTATCATAGTTTTATTTCGTTATGATGACAACATTATTGTTTGTTTGTTGCTGTTACAAGCCAACTGCGAGACATTTTGAGACTTTGTTGTTACAGAGACATGAAAAGAAGCTTAATAATGTAATTGTTTATGTTTTTTTATTCACAAAAGCTTCCGTACAAGCAGGACGACATGATCAGATGCTAGATTTGAGGAACTTGGGATCCTCTGAATGATAAACCAAATGCTTCCAAGATGGGTTTCGAGGAAGAAACGTTTCCTGCGAAAGACGAGAGATTTCATAAGACACTAAAAGACTCTGTTTCGTGGAAAAAAGAAGAAGAGGAAGAAGCGATGCGTACGTTGAATCTTCTGATTTCCAAATCATGGTACACTTGAATCTTCTGATCTTGAACCTTCTATTCCTGAACAACTTGCTGTCTTTCTAGCATCTTCATTGCTAATGTCGTCGTTATCCTCTATGATACCTACAATTTCAAATGTTAATTAGAAAAAACATAATTTAAAGTTTGGTTTATGTAAATCTTAAACTTTTACCTTCGTATTCTGCAAATCCGCGTAGCCAATTGCGAGTGCAGAGTAAAGCTTGAACGTTCTTTGGAAGCAAGTGGTTTCTGTATGGAGTCAAAACCCGAGCTCCAATACTAAAAGCTGATTCTGAGGCTACTGTAGTAATAGGAATAGTGAGAAAATCACGCGCCGTATCAGCTAAATCTCTAAGTCGATGTTGATTATCCTTCCAGTAGCTCAAAACATCCAAATCTGGAAAAGAGGATCTCGCTAGCCTTGGCTCATCCAAATAGATATCCAAATGTGTCTTCGTGTTGCCAACACCAGCTTCAATGCTTCTTTCTAACTCAAATAGATCCTGTAAAATAAAGATTCATATCAAATTACCAATATCAATACTATGATTATGATATTCTAGAATTGTATAGAAATTTTTACTTACATGATCAAAATCATCTTCAAGCGGAGATTCAGTGACTATATCATGTGGAGTTGGTGTAGCAGAAACACCTAAAGAACTTGCCCATTTTCTACTTTGGTAATCTTTGTAAAGCATAGTCAAATTCTTCCTAAGTTCTTCAATCTTCGACTTAGAAGTAGTAGGATCCACAGATTCATAAGCTTTTTCAAGCACTTGCACTTTCAGTCTTGGATCTAAAACAACTCCCATAGCCAAAATGATATCGTAATCTTCCCAGTACTTGTCAAATTTATCTTGCATTCTCTGAACCATTTCTCTTATTCCAGCATCATCACATCTAGCATATTTCTTCAACAACATCTCTATCCTCCATACTTGTGTGAAGTACAGATTGGATGTAGGATACTTAGAACCTGAAAAGTATGTAGTAATGACACTGAAAGGCTTCAACAACTCACATATCTTTCCCCCACGGTTCCAGTCATCCTCTGAAGGCAATGTCGTATAATGTGTGTCAAAAGCATACATGCTTTCAAATGCTTTCCTAAACTTCAACGCTCTAACAAGCATCTCATATGTGGAATTCTATCTAGTCGGAACATCAAGTGATAAACCAGCTCCACTCTTAATTCCTTCTCTCTCTACACAAGCTGCAAAAGACTGTATTCTTTGTTGAGATGCTTTCACATATCTGACACTCTCCCTAATGTCATGTAAGAGATCTTTTGCTAACTCTAAGCCATCTTTCACAATCAGATTCAAGATATGAGCACAACATCTCACATGCAAAAACTTCCCATCACATAACAAACCACTACCACTCATCATCTGAAGCTGCCCTTTAAGAATATTCTGCATACTATAATTGTTAGAAGCATTATCCAAAGTAATAGAGAATACTTTTTTCTCTAAACCCCATTCCTTCAAACACTCAAGAATCTTACTAGCAATCTCCTCACTAGTGTGTGGACACTTCAGAGCACAAAAAGCTAAAATCTTACTGTTTAATCTCCAACTATCATCAATGAAGGAGGCAGTCAGATAAATATATCCCATGGTAGTGGGACGAGCTAACCATAAGTCTGAAGTAAAACAGACCCGACCATGATGCTTTGCAAATACCTCTTTCAGCTTTTCCTTTTCTATCTCATATCTCCTAAACACATCAGCTGCAACAGTCTGTCTACAAATGGGCTGACAATCTGGATTGAGATACAAATTTCTCGCCCTAACCTTTTCATACTCAGCATATCTAAACGACAAATCATGGTAGATTATGATCTCGCTAGTCATCTCTCGATCTACCTTATGATCATATGCAGGCCTATCTATCTTCTTAGGCATTTTTGGACACTTCTCTAAATGGCGAATCAAGTGTTTTATTCCATGTGTTCTAGTATTTATCACTAATTTCGCACCACAATGGATACACTGACCTCTTTCTTTGCCATCACTTTCAACCCCAACCGATACAAAAATTTTCCAAACAGATGAAGTTAAATGTCTCTTACGTTTACACTGACCTTGAGTTGCTTGAGTGTCACTTTGATTTGGTTCTTCCATCTCTGTTTCTCCTTCATTTATAGCATCTTCTTCGTTCATAGCATCTTCTTCATTCATATCCATGTAATCGCTTTGAGCATTGAGAATTTATATGGTATTAAGAGACTCCAAATCCATTCTGCACTTAGAGAAAACATGTTAAGCTAATCTGTCACTTAGAGAAAATATGTTAAGCTAGTAGGATTAATCTGCTTTTACTTATCCTTTCCATAATAGTATAAGGTCTGACAAAACTTTTACACATGAAGACATGTTCGTTCATAAGAATTAAACTACAAAAATTCCCCAAATCTTAAGATCGAAAACAAAGAAAGATCTATAACTTACAGAGACCACTGACCAAGAGAATCGCGGTGGTTCTCGCCGGAATCTTCTTCGCTCTGAAAACAAAGGTTACGGGTCTCGCCAGAATCTTCTTCACTGGTAGATTACGGGTCTCGCTGGAATCTTCTTCACTGGTAGATTACGGGTCTCGCCGGAATCTTCTTCGCTAACTAAACGCCGTATCTGTTCAAAAGTCTTCGTCGTTCGCAAATCGCAACTTCGCATAAACAAAATCCTAAATGACCCTAAATGCAAAAACGACGACGTTTTTCATATAATTCAGAAGAAAAGAACATAAACGGGTACCCTTTTATTTCGCGGGTATACCCGTTTAGTTAGAGGATTTCAATGGGCTAATCCTGTTAGAACCCGTTTATTTTTGCACATTAATAAACGGATCACGGGCCAATTTTTTTATACTGAGCCCGTTTGGGCCCGCGGGTATCAAGCCCATATTAACATCACTAACTTCGGTTATTAGAGAATTCGGTACTTTTGGAAATGAGATTAACGCGTCAGAAGAAAACATGCGATGATATAGAGCAAAGTTATAATCGGCGGCAATTAAAGCCACATAATTCTGGAGATTTGAGGAGGAAAATCTTGTCAGTACATCAATTATGTGATAACGTACCAATTTACAAAGGAAAATTGATTCTCGTATAGTTGTATAAAGAGGACGATTTGGGTAAGTCAGGTTGCCCTCCCTGAGCCCGACAATTTCTTTTCTTACACTTCTTTGTTCTTTCGGGATTGTTTGCTTACAGTTTAACGAAAGATTTGGAGGTGAAGTTGCTATTGGTACTTCACTTCTTCTGTCTATTTGTTATAGTCTTCTATGTGATGTCTCATTATCCAGTCTCAGTGATGTCTTAGAGTCATTCTCTTACAAAGGAGAATGTGGAGAAATCACTGGTTGCCGTAACAATGAAGTTGAGGATAAAGGTCCCTCATTTTGATAATTCGGCCTTGGTTCAAGGTTATTGGAAGACTGTTATCGGGAGGTGTATGAACTCGGGTGCACAAAGCATGAAAAACCTTTTGTTCATGCTTCCTCACATTTGGAATGTCTAAAATAGAGTGGCAGGAGCGGATCTGGGACTTGGTCGATTTCAATTGCTTTCGACATAGCAGAAGATATCAACGAGAGAATGAAGACAAAGCCTTTTCACTTTGACCCATGGATGTTATCGTTGGTACATGGGAGCCAAGGGTTAATGTTTTGTACCCATCAGATATAATGTTTTGGAGTTCCTCTCCACTTCTAAGCAGATCTAACCTTTCGGACCATTGTGAAGGCATTGTGAGAGGTTAAGGAAGTGGATATTGATAACATAATGGTTCAAGTTGTGGTGAATGATTTCAAAACTCTATGTTTTGAAACGACTGTGGAATTCCATAGTGGTGAAGAGATTGTGGTTACACTTAGGTATGAAAGGTTGTTCGGGTACTGCTGGAAGTGTTTTAGCCCTCGTGTCGGAGTGCCCAACTCAAGGAAATATTGGGGAGGCAATTTCTATTCCTCCAGGTAAAACCAGATGTTGAGCCGCAAATGCTGAGTTCTAAAGAGGTGTGCCCGACAGAAATAACAATATTCCTGAGAGTGTGAATAAATTGCAATACGGAAAGCAAAAGAGGAAGAGACTGGAATATGAGGTAACAGATCAAACTGAGCATTCAAGGCAACCGAGGACAATCGATATCATAACAATAGAGAGGGGAAAAAAAATTGGTGGAGAAGCAATAAGATTTAACAGATATCAAGCTCCAAGTTATCAATATGGTCAGCAACAGATGTAAGTGATTTCCTCTACCGGAATCAATGTCAAAACAACAGATTATGGGAATGCATTCCTCGGAGACAGAATAGATGCTGCATGCGGCTGTTTATGGTGGTAAAAGGTCTAAGTGGTCTGCTAGAACTGCAGAGGGGAAAAACATGCTAACACTTCGGTTACTTCAAGGGTTGAGGGTTCTATACCTGGCTCGGGTAGAAAACTGCGAAAAGCTCTTTTTCAATCTGATTTGGATACTGCTGAAGTAGTAAAGGAAGCTGCTACAATGAGCAGTGATGAAATGGTTACGACGAAAGATTTGCGGGATCAAGCTGTTACGAAGAAGGAGATTCGGTCACTGAGATTGTGGAAGGAAGTGAGATTGTTTACAGTCTGGTGGGTGAGACACAGAGGCTAGTGCAGCCGATCATACAAGGGAATGGAGACATTAAGGAAGATTTTATGGAGGAGGAACTGGGTGATGAGGATGAGACTGTGTTGTATGAACAAGTGGAAGGGATGGACAAGGAGGTGGTTATTGGAGAGCCTATGGTCATAGAAGAGGAAGTAGAAGGTGTGGAAGGTAACGTTGGCTCTGATTCTTAAGCCAATCAAACTGTTCTGGCAGAGAGGAAGAAGGCGGTTAAAGTAAACACTTTTCTAAAAGGAGCTAGCTCAAAGAAGCTTTTGGTGCAGACCTTATCTTTGCTCCCAAGAGAAATGGGTCAAAGAACGAGGTACAATTCAGAGGACTCTACCCGCATAAACCAAGAAAGGGCACATGTAAACATGGAGACTCTCTCCCACCAAAACCCGTGGTTAATTGATTCAGATTCTTAGTTGGAATTATCATGATGTTGGAAACTGTGTGATGATAAGCTATCTACGGAAGCTAGGGAATAAGCACAAGCCGGAATTTTTATTTCTTTCAGAATGCTGAAACTAAAACTAAGCCTGATTTTAATTTTATGCAAAATTTTCAATTTCATTTAGGTTATAATAAATTATTCACGGTTGATCCGTGTGGTGTGAATGAAGGACTCGCTTTATTTTATAACTAGTTGGACATTATGGTAACTTAAGATGGGAAAATAATTTTTTTTAAAAGTCCATAAATACTAAAGTAAACAAATACACAAAAAACAAAAAAACCATAAAACAAAGACAGAAATGTTACAAAAGTCAAAAAGAAATGCAACTCATTTAGAAACAGAATTACATGTCAATAATCACGGTAATAAATCAATTGATTGGAGTCCACCGTCACTATGCACGCACAGTAATTTCATATTTTTAACTCTATAAATACGAACATTTTTCGTTCGATTGAAAACACACAATTCATTCTGATAAAAGGAGTAATAATAAACTCTCTCTCTCGCTTCTCTCTTTCTCAGTATTCCGTTCTTTACCAGGTATAAAATTTTCGTCTTTTATTATATTTATCGTTATGATAAAGTCTCAAACATTTTTTATAACACGTTATCAGCACGATCACTCTAAAATTTCAATTTTTATATGTATACTTATAATACCCTATAGTGGGCGGGTTATCGCCTTTATAATAATATACTATTTTACAGTGGTTGTTTCATGCACCATAATTATTTATTTATTTGTTAATGGCTGGCTCAGCCGCCTGGTTATTTATTTACTGCTTTAATTATTTATTTATTAATGGTCGGCTTAGCCGCCTAGTAATTTATTTACTGCTTTAGTTATTTATTTCTATTCATGGACGGCTTAGCCGCCACATATGACCACATATTTTACTTACTGCTCATATGTGGATGACTCTATCACCACAATATCACTGTTAAATATTTGTTTATATTATGGTTATTATACAATGAGGTTTAGTCACTTGTATATAAAATTTTTATCTGAATTGGTAAATTTTATCTGATTGCTCATTAAAATTTTCAGATTAATTTTTGTTTCAATCTTTTATCACCAACGGTCACAAAGAAAAAATTCAAAATTTTTCTACTTTTCAAATGGTTATGAACAGTATTTTCAATCTATAAATACACTCATATTTCACTCTTTCAAATCACTCAAACATTTTATCTTCTCTCAAACATTTTTAATAAGAAAATCATTTTGTTTTTAGTTTGAAAGAAAAATGTTTCGTTTGTTGTTGATTTTATCAATATGTGTAATTTTCTGTTATATTTATGGTCTTTTCGTCGGAGAATTTTCTCCCGAAGAATTTACCATAAATTTTGCTTTAATTGTTTATGCAATAATATTTAATGTAATTGCTCTAATTATTAATGTAAACGGTTGGTTCTAAAATAAAATCATATTATTTTTCTAATAATATTTTTGCGATTTTATTTTTAGAAATAAATGACAAATATTGAGAAGCTTAAGATCCCAACTCTCCAAATCACTGGAGCGAACTACATAGCATGGACCACTGATGTTGAACTTCATCTAGATTCACAGAATTTACTGGATACTATAAGAGAGGAAAATGAATCGCTTGCCCATGAAAAGGCAAGTGCGATAATTTTTCTGAGAAAACATCTAGATGAAAACTTGACGCATGATTATGCGAATATAAAAGACCCTGTAGAGTTGTGGAAAGCTCATAAGAAAGGTTTGACAACCTAAGGGCAATAACTCTCCCACATGCCCTCGACGAATGGGCAAACTTGAGGTTCCTGGATTTTGATAAAGTAGAACAATATAATTCTGCCATGTTAAGAATTGTGGCTCAATTGGAATATTGTGGTAATCATGTGAGCGAAGAAGAAATGCTCAACAAGACTTACCTTACTTTCCACAAGGAGCACTATGTTCTTGCACAACAATACAGGAACTGCATGTACAAAAGGTTTTCCGAGCTGATTGTGGCGCTCATGATAGCGGAGAAGAATAATGAACTTCTCATTAAAAACCATGATGCTCGGCCTGCAGGAACCAAAGCAATCCCTGAAGTGAATGCAATGGTTGTGAAAAATCTGGAGAAAACGGATGTACAAAATCCAGAGAGAGGAAGTCAAACATATCGGGGTCGTGGTTGTCGATTTAATCGAGGACGTGGAAAGTTTTATAATCCGCAACGACGGAGGTCATTCAAATGGATTCTATATGAACAAAATTCCAAAGGAAAGGAAACCGAAGGGAATGCCACCCAGAAGCGTGAAGATATTTGTTACATATGCGGATCCAAAGGACATTAGTCTCGATTGTATCGAACTCCTTTGCATCTTTGTAAATTATACCAAGAGTCCACTAAAGACAAAAGAAAGGAAGTGAATCTTATGGAACACTCTGAGGGTGAAACGCACCTCGACGTTTCAGACTTTGAGGATGATATCGATGTGACCGCCCTTCCAGATAACTAAAATGCTTGTAGTGAGACTGCTAAATAGTCTCCACAAATGTCATGTATAATATTATGCTTTTCCGTTATTTGAAGAATAATGTTGTTTTAACAACAAACTAATGTATAATTATTGTGTACTTTCTCTTATATGAATAAAAATTACTTTCTATTGATGTTTATTTTAATTACAGAAATGGATCACAATACGAATGGAACAATACATGAGGAAACAATTCGAGAAATTTGCATACCAGATAGTGGAACAACGCACACTATTCTGAGACAAAAGATTTATTTCTCTAATCTAAAACTGACAAACATTATTGTCAATACAATATCAGGTCCTGCAGACATGATTGAAGGAACTGGTAAAGCCAACTTTACGTTGCCTAATGGAACCAAGTTTTCCATAAATAATGCCTTATATTCTCCGAATTCTAAAAGGAATTTGTTGAGTTTCAAAGACATAACCTTCAAGGATATGACACTCAGTCGGCAACTGAGGATGGAAAAAAGTATATGTATATAACTTCCGATAAATTCGGAAAAATGCTTATATTGGAAAACTTTCCAAAACTTCATTTAGGATTGCATTATACTCATATAAGTGCAATCGAATCGCATCTAGTGATTAAAAGAAATCCAGAAGATTTCACATTGTGGCATGATCGCCTCGATCACCCAGGCACTATGATGATGCGAAAAATCATTGAGAACTCACATGGTCATTCACTGAAAATCCAGGGGATATATCAAGGGAATAAAATGACACGTGCTGCATGTTCTCTTAGAAAATTGATCATAAGGCCATCGCCAACCAAAATTGATAAAGAATCACCAAAGTTCCTTGAACGAATTCAAGGAGATATTTGTGGACCAATACATCCACCATGTGGACCATTCCACTATTTTATTATATTAATTGACGCATCCAGCATATGGTCACATGTTTCTCTATTATCATCTCGAAATATGGCATTTGCGAGATTTCTAACTCAGATAATCAAACTGAGGGCTCAGTTCTCTGATTACCCCCATTAAGAGAGTTAGACTAGACAACGCTGGTGAATTCACATCCCAAGTTTTTAATGATTATTGTATGGTAACGAGAATTGAAGTTGAACATCCGGTAGCTCATGTTTATACACAAAATGGTTTGGCTGAATCATTAATTAAACGTCTGCAATTGATTGCAAGACCATTGATCATGACATCAAAACTTCCAACCTATGTAAGGGGACATGCCATTTTGCATGCAGAAGCACTAATTCGGATAAGACCAAGTGCATATCATAAATATCCCCCATTACAATTAGCTTTTGGTCGAGAACCAAATATTTCTCATCTAAAGATTTTCGGTTGTGCGGTATATGTGCATGTAGCACCACCACAACGCACAAAGATGGGAATACAAAGAAGGTTGGGAATATATATTGGTTGTGATTCTCCATCAATTATACGATACCTAGAACCACCGACTGGTGATGTCTTTACGGCACGATTTTCCGATTGTCACTTCGATGAGAAAGCATTCCTGGTTTTAGGGGAGAAAATAAACAAGTAGGAAAGGATATAAAATGGTGTGTACCATCTCTGTTACATCTTGATCCTCCTACAGAACAGTCAGAACTCGAAGTTCGACGAATTATGCATTTGCAAAGTATAGCAAACCAACTACCTGATGCATTTGCAGATACCAAAACGGTAACTAAATCACATATACCAGCTGCAAATGCTCCTGCTCGTATTGAGATACCAAATGAACGTGAAAGAGTAGATAATACACGTGAGTCTAGAAAATGCTTGAAGCGTGGTAGACCTATCGGTTCTAAGGATAAAAATCCTAGAAAGCGAAAGGAAGCTGAAAAAGCTCAATACTCCCAAAATAGCAGAAAATATTTTGGAGGAGATGAATTATGAGACTAATGATGATGAAGAACATCATGAACCTGAAGAGAATCATGAGATTTCTATAAACTACATTCATAATGGAAAGATATGGAATCGAAATGAAATGAATGTATTTGATGACGTTTTCTCATATCTTGTGTCAAAGGAAATTGATGAGGAAAACGAAGATCCAGAACCAAAATCTGTATATGAATGTCAAAACAGACATGACTGGATGAAATGGAAAAATGCAATGCAAGTCGAACTTGATTCGCTTAATAAACGAAATGTATTCGGACCTATTACACTCACACCCAAAGATGTGAAACCGGTTGGATACAAATGGGTCTTCGTTCGAAAACAAAACGAGAAAAACAAGATTATGAGGTATAAAGCTCACTTTATGGCTCAAGGATTTGCTCAAAGATCTGGGATTGATTATGAGGAAACATATTCTCCCGTTATGGATGCGATCACGTTTAGATTCTTAATGAGTCTAGCTGCTGATGAAAATTTAGAGATGCGTCTCATGGATGTTGTTACTGCTTATCTGTATGGATCATTAGATACCGATATCTATATGAGAATTCCTGATGGGTTAAAAATGCCAGAAGCATTAAGTTCCAAACCTAAAGAGTTATGTGCAATAAAATTGCAAAGATCATTATATGGGATAAAGTAATCTGGACGCATGTGGTATAATCGTCTCAGTGAACATTTAATAAAGGAAGGATATGTGAATAATCCTTTATGCCCATGTGTTTTCATCAAGAAAACAACATCCGGATTTGTGATTATCGCGGTGTATGTTGATGATCTAAACATAATAGAAACTCAAAGAGAAATACAGAAATCATCAACCTATCTAAAAGGAGAATTTGAGATGAAAGATCTCGGTCAGACAAAATATTGTCTTTGTTTACAAATTGAGCATCTCCAAAAGGGTGTATATTTGTCCATCAATCCACATACACTAAAAGAGTATTAAAATGATTCAACATGAATAAGGAAACTCCTCTTAGTACTCCTATGATCGTTAGATCACTTAATGTTGAAAGTGATCCATTTCGACCACATGAAGAAAATGAAGAGATACTTGGTCCTAAAGTACCATATTTGAGTGTGATTGGAGCACTTATGTACCTTTCAAATTGTACAAGGCCTGATATATCATTTGCCGTTAATCTTTTGGCAAGATTCAGTTCGTCCCCTACGCGAAGACATTGGAATGAGATTAAAAATATATTCCGTTATCTTCAAGGGACTACTGATTTAGGTTTATTTTATCCTAAGAATTCAAACGGTCAAATGATTGGTTTTGCAGATGCAGGATATTTGTCAGATCCACATAAAGCCCGATCACAGACTGGATACATCTTTGCGATCGGAGGTACTGCTATATCTTGGCATTCTCAGAAGCAGATGCTCGTGGCAACTTCTTCAAATCATGCTGAAATCATTGCGCTCCATGAAGCAAGTAGAGAGTGTGTATGGTTGAGATCAATAAGCCAACACATCCAATCGAGTAGTGGGATCAACGTAAACACGGAGCCAACTATTTTATATGAAGACAATGCTGCATGTGTCGTCCAAATATAAGAAAGATATATCAAAAGTGATAGAACCAAACATATCCCTCCAAAGTTCTTCTCATACACCCAAGAACTTGAGAAGAATAAAGTCATTGAAGTCAAGTATGTCTGATCATGTGACAATGCCGCATATATTTTCACGAAGTCATTACCTATCACTATGTTCAGGAAACATGTCCATAACATTGGGATGCATCATCAACGAGACTTACAAGATGACACCTGATCATTCGTGGGGGAGCTTGCGTGGTTGTACTCTTTTTACCTTACTATGGTTTTTCCCACTGCTTTTCCTGGAAAAGTTTTTAATAAGGCAACAAAGACATTAAGCGGAAAGTGATAGTGACACGGGTCTCCAAGGCAGAGTGTTACAAAAGTCAAAAAGAAATGCAACTCATATAGAAACATAATTACGTGTCAATAATGACGGTAATAAATCAATTGAGTGGAGTCCACTGTCACTATGCGTGCACAGTAACTTCATCTTTTTAACTCTATAAATACGAACGTTTTTTGTTCGATTGAAAACACAGAATTCATTCTGATAAAAGGAGTAATAATAAAATCTCTCTCTCGCTTCTCTCTTTTTCAGTATTCCGTTCTTTACCGGGTATAAAATTTTCGTCTTTTATTATATTTATCGTTATGATAAAGTTTCAAACACTTTTTATAACAATAAATACAGTTTTAGAATAATTCATACCAAACTTGAAAACATAATATCATTCCTAGAAATCTAAAAATGAGGATTGTACTCCAGGCCAATCCCTAACGATGTCGCACCATACGTACCTTCTTCGGCAATTGTTCCATTAGGAGGCGATGGTGGCTCTTGACGGAGACCATCGTTGGTCGATATAATGTTGTTGTTCAGGTGAAGCTGTGAATCGTCATTGTTAATGTTGCTTTGTTTCTCAAAAGAGTATTGCCTTGGCTGACTCAACACCGTTATTGAATTATTGTTGTTGCTCATGTGGAACTGTGAATCGCCATTGTTAATGTTGCTTCATTCCTCAAAAATGTATTGCCTTGGTTGACTCATAGCCACTGTTGGATTAATGTTGTTGTAGTGCTGCAATGGTTGAGACCCCGCCCCAACCAAACCATCGAAGGTCATCACTGGTTGACCAATCAGATCCATCTCCAAATTAGGGTTTTCATTACTACTGTTTTCTTGGTACGGAAGAAATCTTTGAAGGTATGGATTTTCGTTGTAAGGTCCCATTTCCATCCCATTTGTCCAATCAATTTGAGAGTAAGGGGTTCAGAAGATGCAAAAAACCATTGATCTAATAAGTATTGACTTTGATTATCCCTTATTGCAATACCGATGTTAATCCTTTGTGATGCTTCATCAATATTCCCCACTCTCTCATCGTGCTGACCGCCTTCTATCATGAGAACATCATTTGTGGTGGTGCTAAGATCCTCGGATTGCACATCAAATGGATTCGCCGGTGGATCCCGAATAGGAGGATACTGCATGAAGTTTAGCCTATTTCTTAAATAAATGATCTTATCCTTTGAGAAAGTTAGCAATCCATAGATCTCAGACAAATTAAGATCATCAATTTTACGACCACCGTGTAGTTGCACCATCAGCTGGTGAACCTTATACTCAATTTTCTCCTTACGAGTCTTCTTCAATTGCTCCTGAACATTCCTTATCTTGTTCTTCAAGTATGACTCGACACTCATCTCTTTCTTCTTCTTCTCGAAGTCTGGCAAGGCAAAGAAATGGTCTACGAGGTCACGAGCCCTCTCAACAGATGGCCACACAATTGGCTAGCCTCTTTAGGGTAGAACATGATCATCGCCTTTACATCACACAATATGGTTAGTTCTTTTACCTTTTTCATCAGTGCTAACATCTTTTTCTTCAAAATTTTTGTTCTTAGATTTTCATTCGCCCCAATGCAGGTTTCACCTCTGTTCTTGGCATGATCACTTTTTTGATTTTAATATCTCTCTTTTTGAGTTTTGTTTCTTTGTTGGAGGTGTGAGAAGAAAAATTGCAATTGCGGGTTTAAATAGAGAGATAAGTTGTTTAAAATGTGTTGGATTTTAGGAAAAAATATCAAAACTCAATGCTGAGAAAGTAACTAACGTGCACAAATTTAAAATTGACTAAATATGATAAAATAAAAAAAACGTGCTAAAATTTGGAATTGACCAAATAACAAAACTTATATATTGACCTCAAATTTATAAATCTAAATTTATTACCTTAAAAACTGTAGGATGCATTATCTAGACTTATGAATGTTGGATTTGAACACATGTTTTTGTATTTATAAATTTTTGAAAATTTATTAAATTTCATTTTTAATTTTTATTATTTCATGTTAAAGAAAAATTAGTGAATTATTATGTGTGACATAATAGCATAATATTGTTTTTGAAAACCTTTTAAAATTGATCCACCCTTTTATCAATAAAATTCTTGATTAAAATATAAAAAACCTATAAACTTTGCAAAATTCTATATATAATTCATACAATATATTTTTAGGTACAATCAAGGAGTTATGAATATCATATGTGGTTCATACATTATTTTAATTGATAGAGTTTGGTTGATTATTTTTGATAATGAGTCTCCAGTAATTAGTAAACTTGTTTTCTATTAGAAAAACATCGAATAAACTACTATGATGAATTCATAAATTGTATTTTATTAGGTTTTGGACATGTATAATTTTACATTTTAGTATTTTTCCGTTTATTATATACTAGATTAGGTCCACGTGATACGCGAATAAACATATATTATAAATTGCTGCTGTAAATATTTAGATTCTGAAATTGATAACCCATGTTATTATAACATGTGTAATTAGATTCTAGATTACGGTCCGCATTTCATATAGTTTTTTTTTTTAATTCATAACCTAATTAAAAGTTATATTTTATTAATTATATATCTAATGATAATTCATATATCATTATTACTTCAATTTAAAAAATCTTTGAGTACTAAATTGTTCTTACATATTTGATAATTTTTTTATAATGAACCCAATGACGAAACTTTAGACGTATAAATTAGTCTTTTAATTTTTTACATTATAAATTTTATATATAACTCCATATTATAGAACATTTAGATGTATACATTAGTCCTTTTTTTTGTTTGTCACGAACGCACTTCCTTTAATGATTAAACAAAGACATTGTTTACATCCGTAACCAATAAGAAACAGAAGTGCCAATACTAGAAAAACTATTTTTTGTAGCCGTGCATTCCTGGCGAGCAGGTCTGCTTTGACATTCTTGTCTCTAGGCCGGTGGACAAGATCAAAATCCGGAAAGGATTTCCGTAGTTCTGCAAAATCATTTAACTCTGGTTGGAATCCTGGCCACTCCTCCGGTGTTGCCACCACACGGGTCAACTCCTTGGAATATGTTACAAACAGAGAGCAAAATCGTTGTTTCCTCAATAAGCTAGACATAGCCCATAGAAACCCATGCATCTCGGTGCGGAGTGGAGATAGTCCTCATCGAGTTCCTTTGAGTCCGATTAAATCTGTAGTCCCAGCTTGAAGATCCAAAACCTAACTTATCCCACTCGTGGATTCATCGTCTTTCCAAGATCCATCAAGTAGACCGGTGAAAGTCGCGGGGGGGGGGGGGGGGTTCCACTGGAATACTATTCCCCATAGTAACTGGATTGGTTCCTTCCGAACCATTAGTCAAAAACTACTCAATGGATTCTTTCCGGGTGATATCAAGAATATCGATTTCTTCAGGGTGACTACACTTTGGGCAGCACCGATCGACTCGTAAGTGTCTCTGACCATGACGTTCATTTACCGCCAGAGCTCCAGAGAGTGATTGCCATAGGAAATGCATATCTGGAAATGCATATCTTATTAGTTGTTGCAACTTTCCACACCTGCTCCTTACGTAAATTGATGAACGGTTGTTGTAGCAGGAACTGAGTATCTGTATCCAGCTTTGTTCTTGTAACTTTATATCTAGATTTTACAGTGTACAATCCAGAGATGATATAATGCCAACAGTATCCATCGTTAGTTGGACTCGAAGCCAGCCGGAAACTAAGAATCAGTGGGATATCGCCTGGGTCGACACATTCCCGAAGACGTGGAAGATTCCACGACTTAGTACCCATATATCAACAAGATCGGATACCCTTAGATATGGATTGGGATCCGGTATAGTACTTATGTCTGGTCGTGGTGCGCAATCTGAGATCCACCTATCTTTCCACACTAAAGTTTGAAACCCATTTTCAACAGTGCACCGAGCACCTTCTTTTATACATTAGTCTTCTAATTCGTACATTTTGAATCCGTATGTTTTCCGTCTTATTTATCTTTGATTTTTTTCCCCAAATTATATGTTTATAATTTTAATACTTTAAGAAAAATGGAAAGATGACAAAACCAATTTTAAAACATGGAAATAAAAGAAAAAATGTAAATAATTAACAAAAGGGCAATTATATTAGTATATTGATACATGTCACAATCTAAAATAATAATTATACGTGTTGCAATCTCATGAGTTATAATTTTGTCGCATTCACGTTAAACGCATCCAACTTTATATAATAAGATAATGATTTCAATGTTAATATTTTATTTTCCATTAATAGAATAATTTATATTGATGCGGTTATTAATGGGAAAAAACTTTTTATCCTTTGTTTATGGGGATCCGATTCCAAAATTACGTAATCAAGTTTGGGAACGGTTAATCCGAACGGATATTTTTTGGTTTGAACAATGGTTTTTAATTGGCTATCTCAATGATGTAACATGAAACCATGAAAAACAATGTGGAAAACTAAGACACACTCCAACTTTCAATTCTTTTAATAAAAATACATGTATGTCACATCATATTTTTATTTAGATTTTACAATTTTTAATTTAAAACTTTGATACACATATTAAAAATACGTACATAAAAAATACATATATTAGATTTTTTAAACAAATATATGATAATTTATTTGTGATTATTTAATTTAAAAAAATCAATATACATATATATATATATATATATATACTGAGGTGGTTTCATGACAAAAAATATACATATATTAGATTTTTCAAACTTTATATATAAATTTTTTTTGTTCAATTTATCATTATCTAAATATATTTTTAAAATAATAAATTAACTATATATAAGAACCATAAAAAATGTAAAAGAAAAATACATAAGAAAAAAATCATTTTTCAAAGATGAAAAATATAAAAACACCCAAGACGATGATAAAAAAAGAAAAATGATAAATAATCATATTATTTTATTGAAAATAATTGATAATTTTATTTTCAAAAATTTTAATTGGTTATTTAGATAACATGATTTATTCAGTGCCAAATATTTGTAGATAACAAAATTTCAAACAAATATATTTATTTTCAAATTGTAACAATCGATATCGAAGTGATTGAGAATCACTTCATATTTTCATGCAGTATAAATAAGTGAAACAATTGATTTCATTACAAATCAAATATTATTATGTATCTATAAAGAATCGGTTATTTTTTTAATTATAAATACTAAACTACTAGATAAATCCAAATTTTCGTCACTAAATTTAATAAAATTGTAAAACAAAAACTCGCACATAGCACGAGTTATATTCTAGTCCTATATATAAAGAAACTTGCTTAATGATTTAAGTTTTCTTGTACACAAAGCAAATGATAAAATAATAGGGTGGATTAATGATTTTATAACAGAAGTTTCCATTATTGCATGTACCACGAGATAGGGGTGGGACGGATCCGGATCCGTGACAAAACTATCCGGATCCGGATCCGTGGCTTCCGGATATCCGGATTTCGAGTATCCGGGCAAAACTCAGGATATCCGCGGATATCCGGATCCGGATCCGAAAATAATAATTAAATAATTAAAATAACCAAAATAAAATATTAAAAATTAATTTAAAAAAAATAAATATAAAAATTAGAATAATATTTTTCAAAAAATATGATATTTAGAAAAAAACTAAAATCAATATATATATATATATATATATATATATATATATATATTTTATATAAAAATAACTTAATATATGTAAAAAAAATATGGTTTTAATAAATTTAATGAGTCCGGATCCGGATCCGGATATCCGGACCTTGAAATTTTACTATCCGGATTCGGATCCTCTTTTCACGGATCCGAGATTTTACTATCCGGATCCGGACGCCCCGTAAATCCTAATTTACGGAGCGGATAGGAACGGATCCCGGATCGGATCTCGAATCCCGGATAATAATTCCACCCCTACCACGAGATCGTATTAATAAATTCATTTCTAGATAATTTTAAAAATATGAAAACTTTGTATAAAACCTTCACTACATGCTTATACATCATCACTCCACATTCCCACAGTGTTCGTCAGATTCTCTTTTATAAAAGGCCATCTCTCTGTCTCTCAATTTCATAAAATCAACTTATAGAATGTAATATCTCCAAAATTTAGTAATTAATTTTAGTAGTTAAAACAGTGTACTTTTAACTCAAGAAACATGCACTTTGTTTCTAAAATGATTTTGCAGTTTTTTCCTCAAATGGATAAGGATTCAAATTAATTAATGACAAAGAAACAAAATCTCTAGATTCGAATCGGGTACTAGATGGCCCTAAAGGTGGAAACTAAAGGTGGAAATCGAGGGAATGAATGGGAGGATGGATTCGATTATGAGAATGTAACAAATATACAAGTACGAGGTGGTCTTGAAGGCATTTAGTTCATCAAATTTGACTATGTCAAGGCTGGAAAAACGATTGTTGGACCAATTCATGGTGTCTCTGGTCGTGGTTTGACACAAACAGTATGTAATGAGTCTTGGAAAATATACGAAAACTGTTAAAGATTATAGATTTTCAACTCAAAATTAATTGCATTTTCAACTCAAAATCAATGGAGAGACCAATATCTCTTATATAGTGTTGAATCATCTCCATTTATGATGTGGGATATTCTAACATATTTATTCGATTTTATTCGCGTCATAGTCTTATTTTTCATCATCTTTTTATAGTTTTTTACGCAGTTTGAGATTAACCATTCGGACAAGGAATATATGTTCTCGGTGGAGGGTTACTATGACAAATCCACGGGTGTATTCAATCAATCCAATTCAAAACTAACAAGAAGACTTCTGATATGATGGGGTTCAAAGGCGGTACTAATTTTTCACTAACAACTGCCAGGAGGAGGATCATTTGGTTTCATGGATTCGCTGACAAGAATCTCAACTCTCTTGGAGCATATTTCATTAGGATTCCTTCAACCAAATCGGCAATGGAAGGTGGTCAAAACACAGGGGTCGGTTATGATCATGGTGGTGACTATAATGGCATAAGAAAAGTGTATGTTACATTTGATGGCACTGCAATAAGGCATATCAGGGTCGACTATGACATCGTTGGTCAAGTGGAATGCTATGAGCACGAGGTCAAGATCGGAACACAACAGAGGTTATCCTAATTCCTATGCAGCTCTAATTAGATTTATGTGAATTTGTTTGAACAAGTTGAACGCTGTTAGTGAAGAATGGCTACATCACTGACAGAGAAGTGAAGGATTTAAGGTTTGTGAAAATTGTGTGCTCGGAAAATCACACAAGCAGAGTTTTGCAAAAGGTAAACACACTTCCAAAGGGGTTTTAGACTACATACATTCTGATTTATGGGGTTCTCCTTCTACACCCATGAACCTTGGAGAATGTCAGTATTTTGTTACCTTTATAGATGACTATTCCAGGAAGGTTTGGATCTACGTCCTAAGAACAAAGAATGAAGTGTTCATGAGTTTCAAAGAATGAAAAACTGCTGTTGAGAATCAGATGGAAAAAAGAATCAAGTGTTTAAGAACGGAGAACGGCTTGGAATTCTGCAACAACCAGAGGGATGAGTTGTACAAGGAGTCTGGTATCAAGAGACATAGAACCTGTACATATACTCTTCAACAAAACGGATCTTCTGAACGTATGAACATGTCTATCATGGATAAATTCAGATGTATGCTTTCTGAAACTAGTCTAGAACAAAAGTTTTGGGCAGAATCTGCATCTATAGCTGTTTATCTCATTAACAGATCACCAAATGCTTCAATTGAGTACAAGTTAGCGGAAGAAGTTTTGTCAGGTACAAAACCAGATCTGTCCCACTTAAGGAGATTTGGGTGCACTGCATATGTTCACAAGATTCAAGCAAAGACATAGCCTAGAGTTGTGAAAGGTGTCTTTGTGGGATATCCACAAGGAGTTAAAAGGTATAGAGTGTGGATTCCGGAAGACTTGAAGTGTTTAATCAGTCGAGATGTAGTGTTTAATGAAGAAGAAGTCTAAAAAGACACTCTGGAACCTAAGGAGCAGAAGAAAAAGATGACTACGAAAGTCACTTTTAGCTCATAACTGATTCAAGGTCCTTCAAATGAAAGTGTTCAAGCTGAAAAGTTCTGTTCAAGGTGGAGTTGTTCTAGAAACAGAGAGTTTAGATTCTTCAGAATCGGAAAGTGATGAGAACATTGAAAATGCAGAAGATCAAGGCAACTTGGATAATTATCTCCTAGCTAGGGATAGAGATATGAGACAGATTAAACCACCTTCAAAGTTTATGGATACAAATTTTATAGCCTATGCTTTATCTGGGGCAGAAGTTGTTGACTTTTACAACATCAAAAGGGAGAACCTCATCAATTGGAACAGTGGCTGGTACCAAGTTCTTGCTTGAGAGCCAAGGCAATGCTATTGTTGGGTTCCATGGATGGGTAGGTGCTTGTGTTGATAATATCGGGGTGTATTGCACTCCGTTTCCTCCTTCTCCTCCTCCTATAGAGAAACTAGAGAGACAAGGTGGTGAGGGAGGAGATTCTTGGGACGATGGTACTTTCCTAAATGTGAAGAAGATATACATAGGACAAGGTAAGGTTGGTATCGTTTCCGTTAAGTTTGAGTACGAGAACGACGCTAGTGAGGTGGTTGTGGGAGATGAACATGGAAACAAGACATTGCTTGGATATGAAGACTTGATGATTACTACTCTCTTTTACTTGGTTTTTGTACTATACTACCGATAAAGTCCTCGGATTTTTTTTTAACTCTCAAAACTAATTGAAAATGAGTAGAATAATTAAAGGGTCTAATATGTGAGATTAAATATTTTAGATTTTTCAATGTGCGATTCCTGACAATTTCTCTTGCACTTCATAGTTCAAGTTGGATTATCCAAGTGAATACATCACATCCATGGAGGGTTACCACGATAAGGTTATGGGAGCTGAAACTGAAGTTATAACCATGCTTAAGTTCAAGACAAACAAACGCACCTCTCCACCCTTTGGACTCGAATCTACTTCCAACTTTGTCCTTGTGGAAGTCAAAATCAACACAATTAGATTTGTCGGAGGTTTGTTAAGAGGGATGAAATTTCTGCGGATGAACCAAGCAAGTGAAGACCCAAAGATGGTTTTTATTAAGCTGTTTTCGAAAAGCTTTTGCGTACAAGAGTTTGAGAGCAAAAAGTCTAGGTTTTGCTAAGTAAATTGCGGATCTCTTTTTCAAGAGATGTACATCGATATATATATATACTAGCTTGAGTCGGCCAGGTCAATCCTAAAGAGATAAGGAAAACTTCCTAATCCTTCGGGATTTCCGTTTTAGTAAGTCAGCTTGACTTCGTGGGCCTTTGCATCATTGTAGGCCGAAGATGGGCTTGTTGTCTTTGTATAGAAATGACTTTGGCCGCGTCGTCTTCTGGCTTCGTATAGAATTGACTTCGGCCGGACAGCTCCGTATGGAAATGACTTCGGCCAGGATCGTCTTCAGTAGCTTTGACTTCGGCCAGACGGTTTCGTATGAAAATTACTTCGGCCAGGCAGCTTCGTATAGACTTGACTTCGGCCAGGCAGCTTCGTATAGATTTGACTTCGGCCAGGCAGCTTCGTATAGATTTGACTTTGGCCAGGCAGTTTCGTATAGATTTGACTTCGGCCAGGCAGTTTCGTATAGATTTGACTTCGGCCATGCAGCTTTGTATAGAATTCACTTCGGCCAGACAGCTCCGTATGGAAATGACTTCGGCCAGGATTGTCTTCGGCGGCTTTGACTTCGGCCAGACAGTTTCAAATGGAATTGACTTCGGCCAAGACTGACTTCGGCTGTAACTTGCCTTCGGCCGCACTGGACCCGTAGCCAAAGTGGCGTTTGGCCAAAGCGCCTCATTGGCCAAAGTCTTCATTGGTCGAAGTGGGATGTGCCAAAATGGACAGTTTGGCCAAAGTGGGCTGTGCCGAAGTGGACAGCTTGGCCGAAGTGGAACTCTCGTTGCCGAAGTGAGCCATGCCGAAGCGGAGATATGCCGAAGTTTCCTTGCCAAAGCGGAGCTATTGGCCAAAGTCTCCCTGCCGATGTGGAGGCTACTTTGGCCGAAATCAGCTCATATTGTGCCTAAGTGGGTTCGTATAGAAATGACTTAGGCACAACTTCGGCCTTGTCCGATTCTTCGTATAGAAATGACTTAGGCACAACTTCGGCCTTTTTCAATTCTTCGTATAGAAATGACTTAGGCACAACTTCGGCCTTGTCCGATTCTTCGTATAGAAATGACTTAGGCACAACTTCGGTGTTGTCCGATTCTTCGTATAGAAATGACTTAGGCACAACTTTGGCCTTGTCCGATTCTTCGTATAGAAATGACTTAGGCACAACTTCGGCCTTGTCCGATTCTTCGTATAGAAATGACTTAGGCACAACTTCGGCCTTGTCCGATTCTTCGTATCGAAAGGACTTAGGCACAACTTCGGCCTTGTCCGATTCTTCGTATAGAAATAACTTAGGCACAACTTTGGCCTTGTCCGATTCTTCGTAGAAATGACTTAGGCAAAACTTCGGTCTTGTCCGATTCTTCGTATAGAAATGACTTAGGCACAATTTCGGCCTTGTCCGATTCTTCGTATAGAAATGACTTAGGCACAACTTCGGCCTTGTCCGATTCTTCGTATAGAAATGACTTAGGCACAACTTCGGCCTTGTCCGATTCTTCGTATAGAAATGACTTAGGCACAACTTCGGCCTTGTCCGATTCTTCGTATAGAAATGACTTAGGCACAACTTCGACCTTTCCGATTCTTCGTATAGAAATGACTTAGGCACAATACGAAGTGGCCATGTTGGCCGAAACGAGTTCGTATCGTGCCTAAGTGGATTCGTATCACGAAGAGTCGAAATGACTTCGGCCATGATTTGCCTTCGGCCAAAGTGGACTCGTTGCCGAAGTGGAGCTGTTGGCCGAAGTGGAGCTGTCGTGTGTACCGAAGTGGAGTTGTTGCGTGTGCCGAAGTGGCTGTCTGCGTGTGCCGAAGTGGAGCTGTCGCGTGTGCCGAAGTGGCTGTCTGCGTGTGCCGAAGTGGCTGTCTGCGTGTGCCGAAGTGGCTGTCTGCGCCGAAGTGCTCCTTCGTGCCGATGTGGCTTGTCACAGAAGTCTCCTTCTCCCGCCGATGTCTCTTTTGCCGATGTCTCTCCTTTCTTTGTCGAAGTGGCCTTCGGCCGAAGCGTTCTTCTCTGCCGAAGTGGAGTGCCGAAGTCTCTTTGCCGAAGCGGAGTAACCTTGGCCGAAGTGAGCCCATCTTGTGCCTAAGTGGATTCGTAAAGAAACGACTTAGGCACAAAGTCTGGCTGAAGTTGTGCCGAAGTGGGCTGTGCCGAAACCGTGGCTGTGCCGAAGTGGAGCCTCCGTGCCGAAGTGCAGTCACCTTGGCCGAAGTGAGCCCATCTTGTGCCTAAGTGGATTCGTACAGAAATGACTTAGGCACAATTTCGGCCTTGTCCGATTTCTCGTATTTCCATACTTAGCCATTTTCCCATTGATCACAGCTGGGTGGGTTTTGACCCCAACAGTTAGCCCCTCCAGCTCGGTAGTTTCAGTGATGATAGTGCCGAGGTAGAGGAAGTCCAAGCTGGGATCAATGTGCCGTGCCGATTGGTACGAGCTGAGCTGATGTGACACTGAGTCTGTTATTTTTTTTTTTTTTTGATATCCGCCATGTCCTCTGTCTTCAGATTGATAATCTTATTTCCAGTAGAAATTTATTCATTCAACTGTGTTTTGGCACGACCCCCAAGGTACGGTGACATCATCTTTTTACTTTATGAGCCTATATATGCTTCCACTTCTCTTCACTTCTTCTTCACTTCTTCTTCACTTCTTCATTTCTCAAAAACCTCAAGGTAATTTCTTTTCTCCCTTCTCTCTCTTTCTCTTGAAGATTTTTTTTTTTAGGTTGTTTTTTTTGTCTCTCTTCGTCGAATCGGTCTTTGGGTTTGCCTAAGTGACTTCGTCCTTGCCGAAGACTCCTTTTCTGCCGAAGTGGTTTCATTTGCCGTCGTCTCCTTTCTTCTTCGCCGAAGTGACCTTTGGCCGAAGCAGGGCTTCTTCACCGTAGCGCCGAATGGCGTCTCTCCCTGTACCGAAGTGGCGAAGTGGGGCTTCTGCCGAAATCCCTGCTTGTCGAAGTCTCCCATCCGCTGCCGAAGTGGGGCTTGGCGGAAGCCCTTTTCTGCCGAAGTGGTTTCCTTTGATGGACGAAATGGAGAATCCTTTCGACGTGAAAGCCGAAATGGAGAATTGGAGCTCCGATTGCGCTAGGATGAAGCAAGGCGCGAGTCTCCAAGCGTGTTCTTTAAAGCGACGAACTTCTAAGAGTGGATCCAAGCGTGAGGTACCCGATTCACCAGGGTCTATTCTTTCCACTGTAGAATCTTTGGAGAGTCTTAGGCATCGGTTCAATATCTCCGAAGAGATTGAGCTTATCCTTCCGTCATCATTATATTGAGCTGATGAGAAGGTTAAGAGTTTGGGCGGGTCGTCAAAGAATAACGTGGTCAACCTTGCCAAAGTCGATGGTAACCTTGAACTTCTTGCACTGCTTCGTGGTGATGGACCGCCTTCGTTAGATACCAAAATCGAGAAGCTCCAGGATGGAAAGCTAGGTATGCGGGTGCTGATGATGAGTTTGAAAGGTTGGTTACCGCATTGGGCAACGACTTAGTGGTTTCACCGATTTCTGAAGATTCGGCCGACGTTACGCTTGGTAACGAATCTGTCGAAGCATTAGCGGCGGATGTCGACGTTCGCATTTTCTGTGGATCTAACAGGGGTAATCGCGGCTTGACTTTGCTTAGCCAGAAAGAAGCTTCTGAATCCAGGACGACAACCGACTCCTCCGATGATGATGGCGGTGTGTCTTCAAGGGGTAAGATATAATGATGACGAGGCGTGCTGAACCCGTTGTAGCGAAGACTTTGCTTATCTTGTTTTATGTTGTTGTGTTTGACTTCATTTGGAAATGGTGCCTGGATGGCTTTATCCGTATCGACTTATTATGTTTGCCTAGTGGCTTTTGCTTTTGTTGTGTTGTTTCTTTGTTGTTGAAACTTGTTGCTTGAATGTTTTTTATCCAAAGAGGATCTATATGTTTCACTATATCTTGTGTTAACGTTAATGCCAATGATTCGTTTGTTGGGTTTAAGATGATCATTCCAATTCACGGATATGTTATCGTAAACATATCCGCTCCGATAATGAGCATAGGTGTTTCGACCAACGATTTGTTTGTTGGGTTTTCAGATGAACATTTTGGTTTATGAATACGCTACCGTAAGCATATCCGCTCCGACAATGGACACGTAGTACTGTTGCGACCAACGATTCGTTTGTTGGGTTTAGGATGAACATTTTGGTTTACGGATACGCTACCGTAAGCATATCCGCTCCGACAATGGACATGTAGTACTGTTATGACCAACAATTTGTTTGTTGGGTTTAAGATGAACATTTTGGTTTATGGATACGCTACCGTAAGCATATCCGCTCCAACAATGGACATGTAGTACTGTTGCGACCAACGATTCATTTGTTGGGTTTTTGATGAGCATTTCGGTTTACGGATACGTTACCATAAACGTGTCCGCTCCGACAATGGACATCTAGTACTGTTGCGACCAACGATTCGTTTGTTGGGTTTAAGATAAACATTTCAGTTTACGGATACACTACCGTAAGCATATCCACTCCGACAATGGACATAGACACTTATATAGCGCGTGTTTTTAATCCGCTAGGATGTAATAGTTAGATCCGTAAAGGATGTAGTAGTTCATTGCTGTGGCCAGCAACAACGAGAGTGAGATGAGGTGCCTGTTTAGTTAGGACTTTGAGTAATCTGTGAAGGATGCGAATGGGATGCATATTTTTGTTAAGGCTTTAGTAACCCGTGAAGGATGTGGTATGATGATCTTAGCTTCGAAAAGCTTGTATTAAGTAGACATAACGCCTATTATGAAGGTGGGAGTATACGAGTATATGTACCCACTCTCCCCCCCTTTTTTTAAAGAGGGGACAGCTGAACCCATCCGAAGACGAGCTGCCTACGTACCCTTTGCAGGGATCAAGCTGCCTCGTAGTTCGTGGTTCAATCAACCTTAGGAGCAGGCGACCAACGTAATCAGCAAATCGGAGACGGGTCGATCCCAGCAATCGTCCTTGATGGAGAGGATCATGAAGAGGGAGAACACGACGCTGAGCATCCGACTGACGTAGAGCTCGCCTCCGCAACAACAAGAACCCGAGCTGACAGAAGCAACGCTAACCCGGAACGAGCCAAGAACTTATTGGAAGAGGAGGAAAATCTCCTCTGGGTCCAGCAGGCACAATACGGTGACGAACCAAGATTGACGAACCGAGCCCAGAGAGAAGAGCTAGATGAAATTCGAGCCTGCTTGGACCGTGCTACCATCGAGGTGAGAGCCGTCCGATCCCAAGTGCACAAGGCAACCAGTAAATTTCTGGAGATTGATCATGTGCTTGAAGAAGCGCATAACACGCCATTTACGGCTCGGATTTCTAAGGCAAGGATCTCTAACCCTGGAAAGATCAAAATTCCGATTTACGAGGGGGCCACTGATCCAAAGGAACATATCACATCGTTCATCATAGCAATGGGCCGAGCCAATTCTAGGGAGAAGGAAAAAGATGTTGGTTTCTGCCTTCTGTTCGCGGAACATCTAAAAGGCACAGACCTCCAATGGTTTTCCAGACTTGAGCGGAACTCCTTTGACGATTTGCAGAACCTGTCTGCCATTTTCCTGAAGCATTACTCCATGGTTATGGATTGAGGAGCTTCTGATGCCAATCTCTGGACATTAACTCAGGGGCCTACGGAGACACTACAAAGTTTCATGGGAAGATTCAGGGCGGTGATGTCAAAGGTCGAAGGCGTAAGCGACAAGGCTGCCTTGCTCGCATTGAAGAAGTCACTGTGGTACGAATCAGACTTCTGAAAAGAAATAGCTTTGAACGCACCATCGCTGATCTAGGACGCGCTACACCGAGCCTCAGATTTCATAGTCAACAAGGAAAAAATGAAGGTAACATCTCAGAAATACGGAGTGGCAAAAACGACGAGCCGCTCCTCCCAAACTCTGAACCCGCCGCATTACATGAAGAATAATCAAGGAACCGGAACGGACATCAAGAAGGACCCAGTTTCGGAGGCACCCATAACTATCAAGAAGGTCACAAGATCACTGGATTCCATGGAAAATCCAGTACTATGCTTCATGAGATTGGGGTCCATGTCGTTCCCATCACCGAGTGAAGATCCATAGCTAGCTGTCTAGCTAGCTTCATCATCGAGTGAAATATCCTCAGTACAAGTTTGGTTGTGTTACTTTGATATGATTCTGTATTAGTCTCCTTAGTTGTTGTGTGTGTTTTTCTCAATACGCAATGAGTGTAATAAAAGAAGGTTTTCCAGTTTTCCTTGTCCTATTTCAGATTTTAAAATAATAAAAGGGTTTATCAACGATATAGGCACTTTCTAAAAACTTTATTATCAAAGAAGACACCTTTTGCCCTCGTCCTCGTTCATAAATTGATAAACCGATATTGCCCTCGTCCTCATCGTCACCACTCTCTTCGACAAAATCTCCTCAGCTCTCTTCGATCAAATCTAATTCACTTTTGACGGCGACGGAAGCGGCGGTTCTTCTTCCTCATCGCCACCGTCCTCTCCCTATCTACTGTTCCTTCTTCCCACGTGCTTTTTCTATCCCCGATGATGATATCCTCCGCCGCCATGGGCTTGTTGCCCTCGTCCTCACTGTTCAAATTCGGGTGAGGATTTGATTTTATTATCCTCAGATTTTGTATTTAATTTGGGCAATTTCGTTCTCCAAGTTTTTACACATCGATTTATTGAAATTGGATGTGAAAATTCGAGATTCTGAGAAAAAGGAGAAGAATTGTAAATAGCTCGTATGTTGAAATGTGTGCAGAATTTGATTCTTCATGCTCTGTTCGTTACTTGAAGCGAAATTGTAGTTGTGGGTATGTGAAAATAGAGAAACAATTTTGCGCACACTTATACTCTCGTTTCCGCTTGTCTAGCAATTTAGTTTCATTATGCGATGCAAATTTCTCTTGTGGCTATTTGTGCATAACCTTGGAGTCACTCGCGATCGTCTCATATCATGGAGATTAGTTGCAGACCATCTACGTGTAATGTTGTGAATGAATCAGAAACCATATTGCAGGCAATGAGAAAAACAACCCATTCATAGACATGGAGAAAGCATTACAAGTCATTATTTATTGGGACAGTTGCTGATATGGTGCGTTTTCTAACTTTAATGTCAAGCGGGGTACCTTCGTAGAGAAAATTGTAGAACTAGTACACTTTTTTTGAAAATGTCTAAAATACCCTTACGGTTGGCAGAGTCTGCGTGAATTGTGTAGCCTTAAGGCTAAGGCTGGACAAATTCTGCTTAAAATCTGCTAATTATGTAGCCTTAAGGCAGATATAGTGTGTGAATTGTGTAGCCTTAAGGCTAAAGGTGGATAGACTCTGCTTACCCTCTACTAATTCTGTAGTTTTAAGGCAGATATCGTGTGTCGATTGTGTAGCCTTAAGGCTAAGGCTGGACAGACTCTTCTTAACCTCTGCTAACTGTGTAGCCTTAAGGCAGATATAGTGTGTCAGTTGTGGTAGCCTTAAGGCAGATATTGTGTGTGTTTTTTCTGTAGACTTAAGGCAGATGTTGTGTGTGCTTTTTTGTAGACATAAGGCAAATATTGCTCGACAGACTGTAGCATACTGTTCGCAGGGCATGGCTTGACATTTGCAACGTAACTAAATTGTATAAACGGTCGGATTTTGAAGTACTCCTCTCTTTTCACAATAATAACAAGAATGCCATTACTTCTTACTTTTTTGAGTTTGCTATAAATCTTTTCAACCTCTCCACCTTTAACCTAGATCTACTATTTCGATTTCACCCTCAAAGGGAGATTTCATATTTTCAAAGAGACGGAAGCGAAATCCGAGTATAAGATTGTTTACAGACTTCGATTTTGAACAAAAGTACGTACATTCTTCGGAAAGATGATCTTCGTTTACATCTAACAATATATGCTGGTCAAAGATATTCTAGGAGTTGAAGGCGAGCATATTTTCGGGAAGAACGAACACAGGTAACACTTCAAAACATTACACTAGTTATCTAAACCACCATCTTCTAAACTGCATCTAGAGTTCTAGTACGTCTTTGGCAGAGATATTTCTAAAAGACCCTGCCAAAGTGTAGAGCTCTGCGAAAAATCTTCTAAGATTGTGTGTTGCAGATCTTTTGAACATTCTCTTTTTTGCAGATAATGTTGCATTTGTTGACTGTTTTTGGACAATGGAAGGTAAAAATGGGTTGGGATTTCGACGTTGATTCAAGCAAAGGAAGCAAGTTGTTTGCGGTTGAAGAACAAATCAAGTATGAGGAATTTCTCTGCATTGTTTGTGAAGATTACAACTTGGAAACGCAGATGAATGGAGTCGAGATTTCTTATAAGTTGCCTACACATATCATGGAGAAAATGCCTAGCGACACAACTCCTATCTTCTTGAATAACGATAGGCAACTTGCAAACTTTATGACAATGGCGGAAAAAAGGTTATCCGGCTTTGCGTGTCATAGAAAAGAAAGGATGGAATTAAAGCAGAAGCTGCGGGTAAAGATGAAGCTTGTGATGTCAAATAGGATGGTGGTGTGGATTTTGATGATGTTGGTAATGTTAAAGACGAGCATATGATGCCACCACTGAACAACAGTAGAGACTGCCGACAGTATACGAAGAAACAGCAGATGCCGCCTTTATTCTGCAATATATTCGATGAGACGCCTACGAAGCCATTACCAATGAAGAAATCTGGATCCATTAAGGTCGGCGAAATATTTGATGACAAGGAAGCATTAATTATGCAATTACGCAAGATTGCAGTCATCGAGAAGTTTGATTTCAAAATCGCCACGTCGAGGAAGAAACTATTTATCGCGAAATGTTTTGTTCCTAATTGTTCTTGGAGGATTCGTGCGTCGACTCTGTCAGTTTCATCTGATCTCTAGAATTTCTCGTTCGGATATATAAAGAAGCTCATACATGCTCTGCTGTCTGTAGGTATTCTCGTCAACGACAGGCTAATGCAAAATTTATTGGAAAGATGTATGTTGATAGGTTTAGTGGTGGTAATGATCTTAAAGGAATAACGCCTAAGCATGTAATGAACTGTATTAAGTCACTACATTATCTTGAGATAGACTATACGAAGGCGCATAAAGCGTTGGCATATGCACGAGAGCTGGTCAGAGGCACTTTTGAGAGGGGTTACCAGGACTTACCTTCCTATCTATACAAAATAGAGGAGGCCAATCTAGGTACGATTACAAAGCTTGAACGTGATGCTCAACAAAGGTTTAAGTATTTGTTCATTGCTTTTGGTGCTTCCATCAAAGGATTTGAGTTCTTGAGGAGGGTTGTTGTGGTAGATTGAGCACATCTAACTGGAAAGTACAGAGGTGTTATGCTGGTAGCTGCAGGTCAAGATGCAGATTCGAGTATATTTCCTATAGCTTTTGGGATTGTAGACTCAGAGAATGATGCTTCATGGGAATGGTTTTTACACAGTTGCGTGGTGTGATACTTGATGATAAAAATTTGGCCATTATTTCTGACCGTCATCTATCAATCGCAAAGGCCATTGAGAAGGTTTTCTCCGCAACTGATAGGGGAGTATGTTACTATCACCTCAAAAATAACCTCATCTTAAAGTTCAAAAAGAACGCAATGCTCAGTTTGGTGTGTCGTGCTGCATATGCATATCGACCGGTAGATTTTGAAAAATTGTTTGGTGTGATTCATCGTCAGAATAGTGAATTAGCAGTTTACTTGGAAGAGGCGGAATTTCGATTATGGGCTTGTGCACATTTTACAGGAGATAGATTTGGTATAATGACGAGCAACATTGCAGAATCCATTAATACCGCGCTTAAGGAAGACAGATCATTTCCTGTTAAACATTTCTTGGAGGGTATTAGAAAGTTGTTGTCAAGGTGGTTTGTGGAAAGGCGAGACAAAGCTGCTTCATTAAAAACAAATTTCCCCCCAAACGTTGAAAAGTTACTGCATGAAAGACACGGTAGCTTGAAAATTTTAAATGTTCATCATACTGATTCAAATTGTAGCCATGTTACAGGTGGAGATTATGATTGTGTGGTTGATCTACAGAAGGTATGTAAGTTTTTTTTTGCTATTTATCACTGCCAGTTTCAGGAAACGTATACTGAGAAAGTCTGCCAGTCTCAGGAAACGTTTGCCTTGTTTATCTTCTCTGAGTTCGATTCCTTTTTTAAATTTATGATTGCAGAGACTTTGTACGTGTAAACAATATGATGTCGAGAAAATTCCCTGCGAGCACGCGATTAAAGCAGCATTAAGTCGGAAAACAGATGAAGCTACCCTGGTGGATGATCATTTCACAAAGGGCTACTTGTATTCAACGTACTCAGAACCTATAAAACCTGTAGACGAAGATTTGATTCTACCACCACACGTAATTAGTGAACAATGTCTGCCACCAGTCATAAAAGTACCTTCCGGTAGACCGAAGACAAAGAGATACCTTTATGCTATTGAAAAGGCTAAGCGGTTCAAGCGTAATCAATGGAAGAAGAAAAAAACAGAACCTTCGTAGAGTACTCCATCCACAAAGCAAATAACGAAGCAGAGGACTCAATCCACAACGAAGAAAATGAAGCAGAGGACTCCATCTGTTACGAAGAAAATGAACCAGAGTACTCCATTCAGCAATAATATTTCACCCACTACTCCATCCCCAAAGGTGAGAAGGAAATGATCTCGTAATTCTCCGACTACTCAAACACCAAATAAGAAAGCTAAACTTTCGCAGAGTACTCCACCCCCACAGATGAAAAAGAGTCTTTTCCAGAGTAGCCCAAAAATTCATCACAGGTGCTCAAAATACCATAATGCAGGACACAATCGAAAAACATGCCCATTTTCTTGACTCTGGCTTCACTCTAGCTTTACTCTGGCTTCACTCTGGCTTCACTGTGGCTTTACTCTGGCTTCAGTCTGGCTTCAAGTTTATTTAAACAAGAAAACAAATCTTGGTTTATAATTTTATTTATTTGTCCTTATTTATGGTGCTCCGTTGTTTTATGATAGTCTTTAGTTTGATGTGGGTATCATAAAATAGTCGGTATCGCAGAGTGTGCATCTGGTATCGCAGAGTCTGCATCTGTTATCGCAGAGTCTGCATCTGCATCAAGTCTCGCGAAGTCTGCGTCTGATATCTGCATGAATCATCCAGAAATCTGCTATTAATCTTCCTGTGCTCTACTATAGATTTTACTTTTAGTTTCATTCAAAAAATATATATGCTCAAAAAATCCGAGGGTAAAACATGTTATTCAATTAAAATTCACATCTTGAATTACGGAATCATAACTTTTCAAGGATTTATAAATACAGAAACAAATAAAATTAGAAGAAATAGTTCAAATCTCCTATATAATACGGCAAAGCTGTCTTGCGAACCAATACAGGTAGCAGTTTTCGCATCCAGGTTGATATTCGTGCTCAGTGGCACAATTTGGAAAAGGCAAATCTGGACAGTCAGGGTATTGCCACGTTGATGAAAAAGAATGGTTCATGGGTGGATAGAAAGCTACAACCGCATCCAGAACCTCCTCCCCAAGCCTGGTGAGTTTATCAAAATCACCTTCAGCGTGTACGTCGACACATAATTTGAGAAGTTGTGCAGCCCTTTTCGTACGTCCAACACATACACACAGCATTCCACAGAGATAAGTTGCGTTAGCACTGAAAGGGACAAGCCGTTCCAAAAGCTCCATGGCTGCGCTGATGTCTTGTTCTGCGGTCACGAGTCTTGTAACCTCATAATAAATAGCAGTTGGGTTTCCGGCGTTTAAGCATCTTACAAAAAAGCTGCGATTCGCCCCGTCTAGGAGAATTTTATCTGTGTCCTCACATAGATCGTCGAGACTAAGTTCCTTGAGGACTTCATCACTGTACACTACATCTCTACCGATCCGCCCTATTTGGAGGATGTGTCCGACTCTCCACAAGGTGAGGCGGCCAAGTTTTCGTGCAATGACAGAGATAATGTCCGAAGGGAGCTCTGGTATTTGCATGTTAACCTACGATGTGATGCGGTATTTGGATTTTGAAAATAATTAACAGACACTCTGTTCGTAAACAATCTACTATTTTTATAGATAAGAAAAGAAATGAAAGGGGTCGATCTTCCTTTAAATTGTCTTGGAAAATAAAACTCAATTTACAGGGACATCGGTCAAACATTTAGTACAGTCATTGCACGAGCCTCAGTTAATGGCTCGACACGAGAGGCATGCGGGATGATTACTGTGCAACCGGTCAACTATCATAACATAAGATACTCTGCCTTGGAAAAGACAACTCAATTTAATAAGAAATGGCAGAGAAAGCGCGTAAATTTGCCGCGCAATAAATGGCGCGAACACCCATAAGAATAAAGGACAAGTCATTTTTTTATACATGAGGAGATGAATGACAACTCATTTAAAAAGTATATGTTGGGGTCAGATTTCACCCCTTGAGAATCAACGATTGAAAATGACTAAGTATGAAAAGGTGCTAGCAGCTAGATCCCTAACCATGAAGTTGGATCGGGTACCCCGAGCTGTGAGTGGGATCGGGATCCCTAACCGCGAGAAGTTGGATCGGGATCCCTAACCATGAAGTTGGATTGGGTACCCCGAGCTGTGAGTGGGTTCGGGATCCCTAACCGTGAGAAGTTGGATCGGGACCCCTAACCAAGAGGTTGGATCGGGTACCCCGAGCTGTGAGTGGGATCGGGATCCCTAACCGTGAGAAGTTGGATCGGGATCCCTAACCAAGAAATTGGATCGGGTACCCCGAGCTGTGAGTGGGATCGGGATCCCTAACCGTGAGAAGTTGGATCGGGATCCCTAACCAAGAAGTTGGATCGGGTACCCCGAGCTGTGAGTGGGATCGGGATCCCTAACCGCGAGAAGTTGGATCGGGATCCCTAACCATGAAGTTGGATCGGGTACCCCGAGCCGTGAACAAAGGAGTTGGACTAGGAATCCCGAACCGTGACGAGGTAGGTTGGGTCGTGTACCACGATCCATGACACGACAGACGGATCGGGGGTCACGACCCACGTGAAGGAACTGGTTCGTGTATCCCGATCCATGGCACGACGAACGGATCGGGGGTCACGACCCACGGCGAAGAAGTTGGGACGTATACCCCGATCTATGGCACGACAGACGGATCGGGGGTCACGACCCATAGTACATCACCCGAACCATCAACCGTGGCGTCACCCGAGCCGTGAGCCATGGCGTCACCCAAACCGTGAACCATGGCGTCACCCGAGCCGTGAACCATGGCGTCACCCGAGCCGTGAGCCATGGTGTCACCCGAACCGTGAGCCATGGTGTCACCCGAGCCGTGAACTGTGGCGTCACCCGAGCCGTGAGCCATGGCGTCACCCGAACCGTGAACCATGGCGTCACCCGAGCCGTGAACCATGGCGTCACCCGAGCCGTGAGCCATGGTGTCACCCGAGCCGTGAACCGTGGCGTCACCCGAGCCGTGAACCATGGCGTCACCCGAGCCGTGAGCCATGGTGTCACCCGAACCGCGAACCATGGTTAGAGAATGGGCCGAGACAACGAGCCCACAAGTTCAAGCCCACGAAAGAGATGACAAAGATAGCCCATGAATCGAAGCCCATGACGATGACATGCTTTGCTAAAAGGAAATCCCGAAGAATTAGGAAACCTTCCTGATCTCTTTGGATACTAACTTGGCCGACTAAAATTTGTATATACACTCATGTAAACCCTCTAAAAAGAGGATCCGCAATTTACCTAGCAAAACTCTGTACTTTTGCTCTGACACAAAAAGCTTTCTAAGCAGCTTAATAAAACACGAACTTTGGATCTCTGTTTGTGTTTTTCGGTGGTTTTTACTCAGAAGTTTCAGATCTCGCTAAAAGACATAACGAATTCAATTTGCCGCGCAATAAATGGCGCGAACACCCATAAGAATAAAGGACAAGTCATTTTTTTACACATGAGGAGATGAATGACAACTCATTTAAAAAGTATACATCATTGAACATGTGTTTATTGCAGTAGTTGAAAACACATTCCCTAGTCTGCCAAAACCCTAGAGTAACGCTTCGTGTTTATATAGGAGAAAGTCGTGTCTGTTTGTCTCTACATCTATTTGTTTACCAAAGACACAACATTCATCATCTTCGTCTCTCTTACCAAGTTTGTGACCATGGGTTATAGTGTAAGGCGAATTAAAATGGAACTTAATCGGATCCAGAAGGATGTTCCTACACAGTTCATCAGAGCAGGTATAAAATCTAGAACTCCCAAGTCTTTTATGTAGTTAGAGGTAGTATTATTTACGGATGATAATAGGAACTTTACGGATGTAGTATTATTTAGATTAAATGTCTGAGTTGAGTCTTATATGTTTTAGGTCCCGTTGGTGATTGTGTTTACGAATGGGAAGCAGCTATCAATAGACCCTTCGACAGTCCCTATGCCGGAGGAATTTCTTGCTTACCATCAATTTTCCTCCGGATTATCCGATAAAGGCGCCAAAAGTTTGCTTTTTGCTTTTTCAGTTAATTATTATTTGTTGCAGGATAAAACTTCACTCTTGATCATCTTGCTTTTAATTGATATTCTCTTTGTCTTTGCATGCAGGTGGCTTTCAAAACAAAGATTTACCACCCAAACATCAACGCAAAAGGAGCGATTGACTATGATATCTTGAGGGAAAAATGGTCTCCTGCTTTAACCATATCCCAGGTTTGAAATTTTTTCAGATTTAACAAAGTTTTGTCGAAAAAAATACTTCAGCCAAATATGTGTGTTAATGGGATGGATTTTTGTCATGAAATTAGGTTTTGATGTCAATTTGCGCGCTGATGACTGACCCAATCCTAGATGATCCTTTTCTGCCGGAGGTAGCCCATATTTACAAGACTGACAAATCCAAGTTCGAGTCAACTGCGCGAAACTGGACGGAGCAGTATGCCATGGGATCAGAGTGAGGTGGTGGAGGCAAAGAAAGGAGCTGTCTCACCTGTGTGTTCTTTAGTATCTTTTCTATGTTTGTTTTAGTATCTTCTGAAGACTGGTTTGCTATAAGTGTTTCATTTTGAACTAGCGGATCAATTCGGTTATTGGTTATTTTGAGCGAAGGCGCAGTATCTGCTTGTACTCTGCATATTGAAGCAGATGATAGGCGGACTCTGTATTTAGGCTGCATCTGTGTGTTCTTTAATGTCTTTTCTATGTTTGCTTTAGTATCTTCTGAAGACTGGTTTGCTATAAGTGTTTCATTTTGAACTCGCGGATCAATTCGGTTATTGGTTATTTTGAGCGAAAGCGCAGTATCTGCTTGTACTCTGCATATTAAAGCAGATGATAGGCGGACTCTGCATTTAGGCTGCATCTGTGTGTTCTTTAGTGTCTTTTCTATGTTTGCTTTAGTATCTTCTGAAGACTGGTTTGCTATAAGTGTTTCATTTTGAACTAGCGGATCAATTCGGTTATTGGTTATTTTGAGCGAAGGCGCAGTATCTGCTTGTACTCTGGGGACTCTGCATTTAGGCTGCATCTGTGTGTTCTTTAGTGTCTTTTCTATGTTTGCTTTAGTATCTTCTGAAGACTGGTTTGCGATAAGTGTTTCATTTTGAACTCGCGGATCAATTTGGTTATTGGTTATTTTGAGCGAAGGCGCAGTATCTGCTTGTACTATGCATATTAAAGCAGATGATAGGCGGACTCTGCATTTAGGCTACATCTGTGTGTTCTTTAGTGTCTTTTCTATGTTTGCTTTAGTATCTTCTGAAGACTGGTTTGCTATAAGTGTTTCATTTTGAACTCGCGGATCAATTCGGTTATTGGTTATTTTGAGCGAAGGCACAGTATCTGCTTGGACTTTGCATATTGAAGCAGATGATAGGCGGACTCTGTATTTAGGCTGCATTTGTGTGTTCTTTAATGTCTTTTCTATGTTTGCTTTAGTATCTTCTGAAGACTGGTTTGCTATAAGTGTTTCATTTTGAACTCGCGGATCAATTCGGTTATTGGTTATTTTGAGCGAAGGCGCAGTATCTGCTTGTACTCTGCATATTGAAGCAGGTGATAGGCGGACTCTGTATTTAGGCTGCATTTGTGTGTTCTTTAATGTCTTTTCTATGTTTGCTTTAGTATCTTCTGAAGACTGGTTTGCTATAAGTGTTTCATTTTGAACTCGCGGATCAATTCGGTTATTGGTTATTTTGAGCGAAGGCGCAGTATCTGCTTGTACTCTGTAGACTCTGCATCTGAAAGCAGATGATGGGCGGACTCTGCATTTAGGCTGCATCTACATCGCTTACACTGCGCATAAACTGCATCTTCTCAACTTGTTTTCATCCACAGAGGTCTAATAAAACAAAATAAAGTATACATAAATTACTGAACTATTATAACGAGACATACAAAAGTGTTACTCCGAGTCTCAAAAGATCGAGTGCAATAACATTAAACAACACAGTTGACGAGGTTTATTCTTGGTGGTATTGTTACGACGAATAAGGTCATCAATGTATGCATCGTCAACCATTGAGAAACCACCGGTCTTAACAACCCTTAGTTGCTGGATTGCTTCTTCAACGGCAGAAATTGCTGGATTTATGAGGAGTTCAGAGAATGGGTAGAGAGCCGAGACACGTATGTCACCTGCAATGCCAAAGAGTCACCTAGTCATATATGTTGCAATAGTTCTCTATGGTTGAATGAAATAGTAACACTACCTCCAAAATAGTCCATATTCCAATTTCGTAGCACGCAGAATATGACCTTCCCAATTGGCTGAAGTCGCCAGAAGTACTCAAATTCATCAGGAAATGTTCACTTCGCAATACAGTTGATATTTTCGCCGCTGCAACTCACAAAGACGAATTTATAGTACTTCGTTCTCAAAAGACATCCTAAACTATAAACATAATTAACTTACCTGAAATTCGTCAATGTGAAGTGTAGAACTTTGTGACCAGGGACAACGTAAACGTCATCTGTGAAGCCTTGATAAATTTCTAATTTCTTGACTTTCACAATAGCACCAAGCAAATCAACTGTGTTATAGAGCAACATGAATATAGATTATTTGATCTGACGTGAAATGGAAAAGCAAACAACTAATATTCCATGAATACTTACCAACACTAATCTTCTTATGCAATGAGCCGTTTAGAACTCTGCGAAATGGAGATAACGACACCATATGATTACCACAGATTCGTGCTACCTTTTTAATGATCGATTCTTCATGGAAGAAGATATGGAACTCATGGTGTGTTAGTTTCCACTGACCCGGCCTCATCGTCACTTCAAAATCCCTAATCAAATACCATTCCCCTTCAGCCACGTCTTCAAACTTTGACAACAGATGATTTCGAATGGTTACAGAGATCCGAATACCCTAAACCATAAAACCAAAGATTGTATCTATTCCTCTAAAAATTAAACAAAATCATGTATTCCAAAGAGACAACATAAGGACATCAAAGCATGCATTTCTTACGGCGTGATAATCAGCGAAAAGCAAGTATTTTTCAGGTTGAAAGCGTGCATAGTGCTCTCCAAATTCTCTTATGACTTGAACCAAGATTCTTCCACCATTCTTCATGAGTGACAAGTCTAGAACCATATCTAAATGAGCCATTTTTTTAGACTGAAAGTTTTAGAGAAAAGTTTGGAAGAAAAGTTTTGAGCCTGAAATGTTTGGAGAAAAGTGTTGGAGCCTGAGAAGTTTTGATTGTTTTGAAGAAATGATTGGATTGAAGAACGGTAAATAATCAAAACTGACTTTTTACGGTTCCAAAATATGTTAAAGATTCAAAGCAATATCACATCACAAGTTTGGTTCGCGAAGCGCCACGTGTCGATAATCGCATGATGCAATACGAGAAACAAGGCATTGCCGTAATTGTTAGAATGCGCAGTGTCATGCATTTACTTACTCTGCATTTAATTGGTAAACAAACAATAACGTATAATTACCATTATTCCGGAATAATATTTTAGATAAGTTATAGGAAAATATTTCGAACTTCCGTATTGCAGAGTACGAACAGACGCTGCGAATTCTCTACGCCTAGTACTGCTTTGTCTCTGCATTTATCATAACCTTATATTAAACTTCCCAAAAACCAATATAATTTTATTATCTCAAAAACATATACGATTGTGAATACGTAATCATTACGTATATAATAAATTAAGAATATATAGTAAAAATGAAACTTACTTTTCACGGTTCGATTGCTGAAAAGGGGACTTATTTGCTAGTTTCTATGATTCTTTATTATGGGGCCCTTATTGATGGACACTCTAGCAGAGGAAGAGCGGACTTCTTTAATTGATACGACAATAACTTTTGATTCGACGTAGTACTACTTTTAAAAACAACTTTTTAGACGCAACTCAATAAACTTATTGAATTGGTCATTGGAGATATTTAGAAAAGTTATAGTATAATATTTCAAACTTCACCACAGCAGAGTACGAGCAAACTAATATACTGCGCTTTCTCTACGCTTTCTCTATTTATAATCTGCTTATTAAATAATGTTAGTATTTACTTTGCTCTTACTCTGCCTACGACAGAAGAAGAAGAACAGACCTCTATTTTTATTCTGCGTATTCTTTTATAGGGCCCATTTTGCTAGACGCTCTATCAGCAGAAACTGCAGATTTATGTGGTGTAAAGCAGATTACGGTACATTTTACGCAGATCATAGCATTTTGCTTGAATAGCAGTGGCATATTCGATAAGTAAGAGATAAATAATAACTGAATGTACCATAACATTAACAACCATTTGTTAGAATGCGCAGTGTCATGCATTTACTTACTCTGCATTTAATTGGTAAAACAAACAATAACGTATAATTACCGTTATTCCGAAATAATATTTTAAATAAGTTATAGGAAAATATTTCAAACTTCCCTACTGCAGAGTACGAACAGACGCTGCGAATTCTCTACGCATAGTACTGCTTTGTCTCTGCAATTATCATAACCTTATATTAAACTTCCCAAAAACCAATAGTATTTTTATTGTCTCAAAAATATTTTCGATTGTGAATACGTAATCATTACGTATATAATAAATTAAGAATATATAGTAAAAATGAAACTTACTTTTCACGGTTCCATTAAAAATGTTAAGAGTCAAAGCAATATCAACTCATATCACATCATGCACTCTTATACGGCCATACTCTGCAGCCATCAATGGCAAGATCGGGTTGTGCCAATTACTTTTGATTCGACGTAGAACTACTTTTATAAATAAGTTTTTAGCAGCAACCCAATAAACTTATTGAATTAGTAGAAAATTATAGTATAATATTCAAACTTCAAGACAGCAGAGTACGAGCAAACTTCATATACTGCTCTTACTCTACCTACGACGTGTCGATAATCGCAGACATCTATTTTTAATCTGCGTATTCCTTTCTGGGGCCCATTTTGCTGGACACTCTATCAGCTGATGGGTCCGAATGGTAGCATCTAGTATCAAAGTTGAGTTGCAGTAGATGTTATATTTGATATAACTTGCAGTAAAAATATGCTGCATAAACTACAGATTTATGTGGTGAGTTTGCTTTGACTTAGCATTTTACAGAAGATGCTGGGAAAAGTCTATTTGAATTCTACGGGCTCATACCCAAAGTCTATTAGGGGGAAAATTGAAAACTCAAATATCTTTAAATTTTTAAACATTATCAATCTCGTGGCAAATCCGGGCTCATACCCATATATAGAACTGATCCTAATGGTACTGCCAAAAATAAACGATAAAAAAGCACGCATTTGTTATATAACAGAAGAATCAAAGGACAACGTATAGGTGTAGTGTTAATTACATTTCTATCCATTTGGCATATCTCGCCACGTCATCATTATTTAGTCGCAAACCAATGGCAGATCAATAGCAAACCAATGGCAGATCAATAGCAAACCAACGGAAGATCAATAGCAAAACTAAATAGATAAATGTGACAATTACAAAACTAAATAGATAAAAAACAGGTGATATTCTACAAAGTATCCGGGAAACGGTCGCGCTTCATCCCTCTAGGTGTAGTGTTAATTACATTTCTATCCATTTGGCATATCTCGCCACGTCATCATTATTTAGTCGCAAACCAATGGCAGATCAATAGCAAACCAACGGAAGATCAATAGCAAAACTAAATAGATAAATGTGACAATTACAAAACTAAATAGATAAAAAAACAGGTTATATTCTACGAAGTGTTCGGGGAACGGTCGCGCTTCATCCCTCTAGAACTCCCAAGAACATCGCAGCCAATGTCGGCCGATCCAAACTCGCGACTTATACGATCCAAGAACCTTGACTGCTGGGTCAAAGTTGTTGCCACAACCCTAACCGAATCCACAGCCCTCTCCACATTCCGAAGCCGAGTCTCCAAACCACATATTTTAGCACGTAGGGCTTCTCCCTCCAACTCCAACTCCTCGCAACGAGGACAATGAACATTAGTGATGCGAGACGGATACACATTTTGCCAAGTAAGCCTAAGGCGATCCAGGCTACCTAGACGGACCTCTGCTTCGTCGATATCCGCCCGAAGAGAACTCCCGTCAACTGCGGCGTCGGAGAAAAGAAACTCAGGGCACCGGTAAGGGAGTGGAATCAAAAAAAGGGCATTAGGAAAATTGGGATACGTGCGACGGCTCTGCTTTGTTAGAACTGATGAAGCGCAACAGAGATAAAACGCATGTTAAAAGAGTTAGCTTGATGAATTCGCCAGAGTCTAATGAATTTTTTGTAAGAGGGAAATTACCTGAATCAGACCACAAGCGGGGAAGTCCGCCAGGACCGGAATGACGAACAAAGAAGTAGTGAATCTTGTCATCGTCACCACCCTCAATTTGGAGGGGAAGTAAAACTGGAGATCTGCAACCATCACGAAGAACAAGTTCATATCTATTAGACCAGGGGTCTATACTCCTAACCTCAAAAGCCCCAAAAATCATAGCACTGGAAACAGTGATTCTAGATAAGTCCGACAGTATTTGGAGGGCGTTTATCAACCCCCATGAGCGGGCATTAAGCTGTCTTAATCCGAAGTTCTTTACAAAACTTCATCATCAAAAAAGATAGGCGATGGCGGAAACCTGCCCGAAAGGAAGACCAATAGACGGTGATATAGCCTACCGGAGGAATCCCGGGCACATCTTGTACCTCTGGATATTTGAACCAATCTGAATTCCTTGGCAGAGCAGGAATCACACTGTTGGGTTCGCTCCCCCCAGAGGAAGAAGAAGATGAGGAAAAGGCAGACATCGGATTCAAAGAAGATTGGTGAGACTGATGGGTAGAAAAGAAGAATAAAAGATATGCTTGCGTTCTGTAGCTTTTGGATTATCTTTGTTTTGTTTGTTTGAGACTGATGGAGGAAAGGATAAATTATCTTTGTTTGTACACCCAAATAAATAAGAGATCTTTTATACCCGTTGAAGGGAAACCGTATCGGTATGGAAGCCCTAATTAGTCATACTCTGCAGCTATTACTGGACGCCTCTGAGATGATGCTGCTCCATTCCAAGGGCCACGTGTCGATCATCGCATTATTGAATACAACAAACAAAGTAAATTATTAATTGTTCTACTACAATACGTCATACGCCACGTGTCGATCATTCGTGATAGAACACGTTAAATAAGTAATGGCAGTGATTGCGACTACTCTTTTTATATTCTGCAATAAATTTAATAGTACTCTGCTTAGGCACCTTCTCTGCATATACTCTACGAAATAACGGGTTAAATGATGGGAAGGTGGACCGCTGAAATGATGGGATGGTGGACCGTTGAAATGACAGCTAAGCAAAAAAACTGACGTATGTGGTTTTGCTTTATCCCTCTAGTCTATAAAAGAAAGAAGAACCCTCAAAATAACTTGCGGCTTCTCTTCTACTCAATCTTTTTTTAGTCTGCGCAGTTGATTCCTATTTTTAATAGGCACATTCTCTGCATTTTACTCTTTTACAGGCACATATTCAAGACATCATGGCCGCAGATCATTCGAAGAAAAGAAAAGCACCAATGTCAGACCTGGAGTTGGAAGCAGAAGAGAAGCGGAATGATGCAGTTATGCTGGTACGATCTCAAATGAGAGCGAAGGACGAAACTCACCGCGTCAAACTAAAGTTGGCAAGAATAGCCGGTAAATTCTCTATGTTGGAGAAGATGATGCATGAAGAAAAAGTGGTCATGGATGCTAGGCGGCAGCAGTTAGCAGAGAAAGAAATGATTGCTGAGGAGGAGCTGAGAGGAATTACAGTTCCTCATATTGATTGGTTAAAACTTGATCTTTCGTTTATGGAGGACTAAAGTTATGTAGAACTCTTGTTATCCATATTTTTAAAATTTACGAATTGATCATAATTATTTTACTTTTCTTAAAATTTCAACAACATTTAGTTTATTTGATGTTGTTTATCTTTTCTTGGATTTGTTGTTTGTACTCTTTTCTTCGATTTGTGTTTCTGTGTGTATTCTAAACTTTCAAACTACATCTCGTTTTGGATGCAAACTATGGTTGGTGCAGAGTAACCTACATCTCGTTTTGGATGCAAACTACGGGCAGATTTTGGTGCAGCGTACAAATAGACTTGGATATAGAAGCAGAGTACCGAAAAAGTATGCAAAGCAGAGAACTTAGGTTTGGAGCATATTTTAGGCAGATTTTGAACTTATGTTTATATACGTACCATGTATATTTCTGCAGATTTTGCGTTTCGTACTGCTACTTCTCTGCATTTATAATAAACATCAACTTCAATGCTGGAAAATGGGATGATTCTTCATATTCCTTTTCTAAATTTATTACAAAAAAATTCGAGCAAAAACTAGTAGATGTTCTTATTCGTCTTGATCATTGTGAAAGACCTGGCGGATAAATTTCCGGGATAGGAGATATTTTGTCAAATCCAAGCTGTTCTCATTCTGAAGGATGGGCCTCGAGCCGTTTTATAATCTTTTCGATTCTCTTCTGTTTCTTGTGAAGTTTAGCCTTTTTCTTCAAGATTTTCTCGTGAGTCTTGATTGCTCGCCGGTACTTCTCGTTAAGCTGCATAAAATAAATTATAGATACATAAGGAACAGCAATGGAAAACTCTTGAAAAACATGCAACACCTTTACCTTAGTTATGAACTCCGTGGATTGCTGAAAACATCTCGGGTTATGGTTCATGAGTAAAACTGAAGGAATCTTCAATCCGGATCGTTCAAATACAGTTGTTGAACTCGCGGAAGATTCATTATCGTTCATCAGATTGAAGACAGAGGCTACCGATGGCTCCATTAAAAGTCGGTTATATGTGCTCTGCAAATAAAGAAGAAGTGTTGAGGATAACCCACGTAATAAATACAAGAGTGGACCCACTTCATAAATATAATAGTGGTTGACGAAATCCACTTAAAATTACAAGAGTGACGCTAGATATTCCAATTTCAATGAAACTCTGCATCTGCTTTGCTTACACTCAGCATAAACATGGGCAAAATAAGTTCTCTTCTACTAAAGAAGGAAAAACATAAATTCTGCTTGTACAAAACATAATTCTGCTTGTACGCCGCAGAGTTTATGTTTTTCATCCTTAGTAGAAGAGAACTTATTCTGCCCATATTTATGCTGAGTGTAACCAAAGTAGATGCAGAGTATGAGCAGGTGCTGCGTATTCTCGGTTTACAATCTATCAGCATAGTTTATGATGATGCGTGTAAACGAAGAATAAGCAGAATAAGTTCTCTTCTACTAAGGAAGAAAAAACTTAAATTCTGCTTGTACGCCGCAGAGTTTGTGTTTTTCATCCTTAGTAGAAGAGAACTTATTCTGCCCATGTTTATGCTGAGTGTAAGCAAAGCAGATGCAGAGTATGAGCAGGTGCTGCGTATTCTCGGTTTACAATCTATCAGCGTAGTTTATGATGATGCATGTAAACGAAGAATAAACAGAATAAGTTCTCTTCTACTAAGGAAGGAAAAACTTAAATTCTGTTTGTACGCCGCAGAGTTTGTGTTTTTCATCCTTAGTAGAAGAGAACTTATTCTGCCCATGTTTATGCTGAGTGTAAGCAAAGCAGATGCAGAGTATGAGCAGGTGCTGCGTATTCTCGGTTTACATTCTATCAGCGTAGTTTATGATGATGCGTGTAAACGAAGAATAAGCAGAATAAGTTCTCTTCTACTAAGATGTAATATTTACTAGAACAAATCTCCCTATTTACTATATACATATATTTACTAACCATGCAATTAAATTTGAACGTCGTAGGGATCGTAGATACTTGCAATAATTGACTCATCATACATGCGTTGATCGTTATACGAAGATGTCTCATCCAACACCTCCGCAGCGAGCTTCGTCCTCCAGGTCATCATTTTGGCATTACACAGTTCTCTTGCTGATAGCGGCAATCCTAACATGTGACACTCAATGTATTTGAGTGCGTATACTCCACAATCACCTACTTGTGGACGCATTTTGGGAACGTCTTTTACAATTGTGATTGTAAAAGCTGCTTGATCGTAGTCTTGAGGAAAGCACATATGAATTGCGGCAGGAACCATTTCAGGAAAAGCCCTCGCCGCTGCCACAATATCTGATTCTGGAGTATTTAAGGAATCATATATGTAGACAACCCGGTCAACCAATGATATGACCGTCCCAACCCAATGATTCGAGCTCACGTGTAGAACGAAGTATAACGTATCAACGTCTTTGCCCCAGGCCAACTTTGTTGCGGCATAAGCTGGAAGAATACTGTGTACATTCTCGTAAGTACCACCGGGCCATCTTTCAAGCTCAAGCCACTCGGCGTACCTATTCTTCCAAAGCATTTGAAATGCTGCATCCAATATAGCAATCCGCGGACTCTTGAAAGAACTAGGATTTCTCTTTAGCCTTAGTCTATACAAGTTCAGTGCTGCGTCAAGGTGCTGATAATAAAAGAAGGACAAATGTTAGGCACCAAAGCAGAGTCTACTGGACACACAACAACAATGGTCTGCCAGCTAAACATGAAATAAACACTTTTTCCAGATCCACTGTTGACGAGGAAGAACGTACTTACCATATCGTGTAACCATTCCCTCGGCTTCAAAAGTAAGTTGATGAATTCACGGGCCGTTGTTTTCTCTCCAAATGGATAAATATTTGTTCTGTCGAAGAAAATCAATATTCAAGTTAGACTGCAAGATAAAATAGACGATCTTATATGCTGTGTGTACTTACTCATCGGCTCTGAATACGTTCATCTTGTCCACCAGTGTTTTGTCAACATCTCCAAATACAATTTCGTAAGCAGATTTCTGGGCCACTGGTTTTGCGTTGTTGCTAGGTACAACAGGAAGCGCAGTCGATTTGCTTAACCTTTCACTCCTCCTTGTTGTTAGCTTGTTGGTCTGGCGAAGATTTTTGGAGCTTTCGTATATTTCGATTTGAGATGTAGTTGGGTGGACTGAATCCACTGATGGTTCAATGATATTAACTGGCTGGGAGTTTCCTTTTCCTCTCCCTCTTCCTCTTCCTCTTCCTCTTCCTCTTCCTCTTTCTTCAATAATTTCAGTGTCAATCACTGAGCCTTTACCATCTTCAGCAGTCGAAGCAACTGTCTCCATGCAGACGTTGGTTATCAATGCCATAATGGGATCCTTAATGCATACATTAGTTTCATTGCAGCGGCATCCTTATTGCAGACATTGCTTTCATATGCGGGAGTGGCATCCTCTGCCTGAAGGCATGCTTTGGGATCATTATCTCCTTTTTCTTCTTTGGCATCTTCTGTCTTTTCACTCCCATCAATTTTTTCAACATCTCCAACTCTACCATCATGTTGAAGATGTTCTTCTTTGGCATCCTCTGCCTTTTCACTCCCATCACTTTTTTCAACATCTCCAACTCTACCATCATCTTGAAGATGTTCTTCTTTGGCATCCTCTGCCTTTTGACTCCCATCAATTTTTTCAACATCTCCAACTCTACCATCATCTTGAAGATGTTCTTCTTTGACATCCCTGCCTTTTCACTCCCATCAATTTTTTCAACATCTCCAACTCTACCATCATCTTGAAGATGTTCTTCTTTGGCATCCCCTGCCTTTTCACTCCCATCAATTTTTTCAACATCTCCAACTCTACCATCATCTTGAAGATGTTCTTCTTTGGCATCCTCTGTCTTTTCACTCCCATCACTTTTTTCAGCATATCCATCTCCATCATTACCATCATCTTGAAGATGTTCTTCTTTGGCATCCTCTGCCTTTTCACTCCCATCACTTTTTTCAGCATATCCATCTCCATCATTACCATCATCTTGAAGATGTTCTTCTTTGGCATCCTCTGCCTTTTCACATTTGTATATTTTTTCCCCATGGAACATATCTTGAAGATGTTCTTGTTTGGCATCCTCTGCCTCGATGCCATCTGCCTTTTCACTGCAATCTATTTTTGCATCATCTCCTACTTGTTCTTGTTTGGCATCCTCTGCCTCGATGCCATTATCAGTTACTTTTTCTTTTCCATCTCTTACTTTCTCATTTGAAAAGGAGCCAGAGGCAACAACCTTGATTCCTTCTCCTTCGTTGTCTTTGCCATCTCCTTTGTTATCCACCGTCGTCTCTTCTTCGTCATTCTGCAAAATTTCAAAGTAATGACTGTTACATGAACTCAGCTTCAACCTCTTACACCTTAAGGGCATACTCTGCCGTATAGGATATTAAGGGATGTCAATGATGAATAGAATTGAATGCCATTATTAGTCTGCCGTAACAATTACATGTCTCACATAAATGAATGATACAACCTAGGTAAGCAGAGTATGCCTTGCCCCTCTATTGTTTTACCACATCTGATAGAGCATGATATCGCATATCATGCCAGTGCTTTTATTTCAACAATTGCTGAGTTGGACATACCATGCGATTGTCAGGTTTTAGTTTGTTGTTAGAGAAGCGAGTATCTTGCTCGAAACAAGTCATCCACTCCATCAGCTTTCCAATGACCTGTGCCAACTTGTTTAAGGTTTCACCCAAAACAGTATGCTGTTCCATGCTGGTTCGTTGCTGTTCCAAATTTACTCGTTGTTGCTCAAGTCTGGCGTTTTCAATTCTAGCTACAACTGCGTCAAACTTGGTCTGCTGTTTATCCAGGACAAATTCAATGATGTCGACGAAATCTGTTGAACCACTAGATGGGATTTTAGCTACAGAGAACTTCGGTTTCATGACATACCGTCCGTTATCTTCTTCTTCTTCATATTCTTCAATTCCCTTCCGCTTCCTCTTCCTCTTTTCCCCATCTCGCTCTTCAATTCCCTTCCTCTTTTTCCCTTTTCCTCTCTTTCCTTCATTATCTCCTTTCCTTTTTTTTCCAGTGCGGTTTTCTGGGACTGGCGGCGTTTTTGAGACCCTCCATTTGATGTCCGACAACGGCTGGCCAGAGAGAATATATTTGATGAGATTATCAAGCTTGACATCTATTATGTCGTTACCTTTCCAACGTGGATAGATTTCTGCCCGAGATCTCTCACACATAGTAGTTACAATCACCTACAAAACAACATATGGTTACATAAATGTCAGCCAGAAGTCAGCCAGAAATCAGCGTAACTCTGCCAGAAGTCTAGCGATGGGAATATGTAAACTTGTGGCAGAGTCTTTTTGCAGACGCTGTCACTGTGGCTTACTCTGCCAAAACTCTACATTTTTACTTCAACAAACTATGCCAAAGATATACATACCTCTTCACTCGAGAAGATCTTCTCCATATTGGGTCTGCCAACTTTTCCCTTGTATCTTAGCAGATGTGTACCTTCAAAAGCTATAGGTGTTCCCAAATTTTCTCCCACTTTGGGCACATAAGCATACGCCCAGACCTGTAGAACTTGCAAGAACCCCTTCAAAACATAAGAGTCTTGCCATATCTTCTCTTTAGTTACTAACTTAACCTGCTCAACAAGATCTTTGTAAGCAACCCTCCCCCAGGGATACCCTTCGAAAGTTGCCAAATCTATCACCAACCTAGCTAGGTTAAGAGGAATTTCGGTACGCCGATCAGCACCCAACAGACCGTTAGACAGAATAGCTAGGTAACTAAGCTTAATTTTATCTTCCCTAGACCAAGATTTGCTTATATCTCCACCATGCTTCATACACAATTTCACTATGTCCTCAATACAAGGGCTAGGACGGCGTATTTTGAGAAGACCCCGAAAGCGATTCCAGGTTTGGTGATTAGCTTCAGAAGATACCAACCCATCCAACTGCGTAATTTCATTACAGTTAAGACCTGTAATCTCTTCAAACTCGAAGAGCGAGAACCGTGCTGGCTGCCCCGCGATCAAAAACCACAACTCAAATGGGCTTTCACACTCCAATTGTTTGCAAATAAGATGGTGATGGACTAATTTCGCACTCCATCCGAAAGCCAACTTCTCAAACTTACAAATAACTCCTAGCTATGACTTGCGGACATAATCCCACACTTTCTCACCCACTACACCTTCCACCAGTGAAAGATGATTGAACTTCGAACTGCAGTTTATTCTGGTATTCGGATCTGGCTCGTTTCCTTTGGAAAAAATAATGGCAGGAAAATCCATCTCGTAATCATTCATATACATGATATATTCGAAGGAGAAATATCGGAAAATGGAAGAGATCAGAGAATTATCGGAGAAATGAAGAAAATGAAGAAAGAGATCGACAAAATTGAAGATACGCTCCTCTGCTCTAGGGTTGCCGAGGGGAAGTAGAAGAAGAGTCAATTTTGTGTTTTCCAAGCTTTCTGGGCTTCATGGGCCTGAAACAACTGCTTTGATGCCCGAATATATATTGTGGAAATATTTTTAAACTAATATTACCTAATTAAGACGGCGCCCCCTTTTGTCGTACAGTTAAGTCAGAGCCATCTTTTTCTTTTAGTTGAAACTCTTCAAAAATGCTGCGCTACATCGGCATACAGTCTGCGAAACCTTAAACCACTCAAAACTCTTCAAAAACTTCGATTAACATTTGTTTAGCCGTCATAACTCCAAAGTGATCTTCAATCTAAGTGTTTAAAATTTTATTTACATTGAAAACACAGAATGGAAAAAAAATCGATAACCATGGTAAATACCAAGGAAATGTTTCACATAGTGTCGTGTTGAAAAAAGATACACGAAGAAACATATGATAACGATTTTTTTTGTCTGAGTTGTTCTTTTTAACATAAGTTTTACTTTGAAACCAGTAAGAAATAATGTATGAAGGTAGTGGAAGTATATACAAACATACAAAAACAAAAAATCACTACAAATCCTATATCAATCTGCATTCGGTCTGCCGTTGGTGACATTTATTCAGTCTGCGATATCCTAACCACTCGGTTTTCACTGTGGAGTTTTTCTTTTTAACATAAGTTATACTTTGACAACAGTTAGAACTCTCTACAAACATAAGATGTATACAAATATACATCAACAAAAACTCTCTACAAACGAATTCTCCGATTGCGATCTGCATTCGGTCTGCCGTTGGTGATATTCAGTCAGTCTGCGAAACCCTACCCACTCGGTTTTCATACCCTACCCACTCGGTTTTCACCGAGTTTCTCGAGTTTTCTGGTTTCGGCTTATACCGGTTAATGCACTACTGGTGCTTGTCTTCTGCCATTGGTGACCTTAAGGGGTAGCGCTAGTATTTTCAAAATTATTTTAGAACATAACTAAAATTAGGAATTATTTCACAACCACGAGCACTTCAACAAGAATCAGTCACCATTCTTCAAGGCACCTGCGATTTTGAGGAGTGGACACAAGAAGGGTTCAAGCACTTGAAGGAGTTGGAGGATATATGGACTACTTGACCTACCCCGCGCCAACCATGCATTTTCTTGCCACGGTGAAGTTCATTGAGGATGAAGCGAATGGACATGGATATGTCTACTTCATGGTTGGGCCTAACCAATACTCACTCACTTTTGGCCCGTTTCCCTAACAACACGCTCGCATAGCGCTTCATGGATGAGGACGAGATGCCTTTGTGTTGTTTCTTCCACCCCTTCAAGATTACAACTCTGATCACTTCTAATAAAACTGTTTATGATTTTATGTTTGTTTGTTTTTTTTTTTGTCGAGAGTTTATGTTTTTATTATGAAGAAACATAAGTGCAAAGCTAATTGGAAGGAGTCAATGTTCAGCTCTTTTTTGTAATGAATTATCCTAAAGTCTGATACCAGTCTGGCTTTGGTCTACCGTTAGGTGGTTTGGTCTGCGAAATCCTAACTGTAAAAAAGCACAGCAGTGTATACCAAATTTTTGCATAATACAAGTAGAATATAAACAGTGTTTGCGTATACTCTGCTTCCAACGGCAGAGACTGAGAACACTTTGTTTTTCTTCTGCGAGTAAAAGTAGAGACTGCGCATACTCTTTTCTCTCTCTACTTGTACTCTATGTAGTCTACATTTACTTGCGTTGCAAATGTCAACATGCAGAAAGTGTGCCACCGGTCCGCGTTAACTCTGCTGGACTTAAGGGGTAGCGCTGGTATTTCCAAAAAGTGTACTAGTTCTACAATTTTCCCTACGAGGGTACCACGCTTGACATTAAAGTTAGAAAACGCACCATTTTGAACTATTTCTTCTTATTTATTTCTATATGATAGATGGTCACGGATGGATGGTAGTATATATATAGATGTAATGGATGATGGATATAAATGAATGGATCATAGTATGTAACTATATGGATGGTTATATGTTAACGTATAGATGGTCGCGTATAGATGGTCACGTATGGATGGCCATGTATCGATTGTAGCATATAGATGTTGTTTGGTTTTTGTTTCGAGACTTAATCTTCCTATCAATGTTCGTTCCTAGTGTTTATGTCGCTTTCTTCTTGCAGTGGATCCATGTTATTTCTTGGTTCTGATTTCAAGGCTTAATTTTTCCATCAAAACTCACTCCTAATCTCCTTGCCGCATAATTCTTATAGTGTCCACGTCAACCCTTTGGTTTTGATTTCAAAGCTTAAATTTTCCCCACCAATAACTCATAGTCTCCATATCACCGAATTCTTTTAATAGATACATGTTATAACTTTGGTTTTGGTTTGTTTTGGTTTAGAAACTTAAATGGTCCCATCGATACTCATTCTCATAGTATTTGTATCGTCAATGATGTGTAGGTACGAACCTAAAGATATCTTTGTAAAAAACACGTGTTTGGGAACCTAGGTATAATAGTTACATTTTGTAAATGGAGTTGATGGGTTAAAGTTTACCACATATATAAGAATCAATCAAAAATAAGGTATAAAAAATTGTTGAATCAGAAACAGGAATTTACAAGAAAATTTGGATTAAAACGTCGGATATGGTTCCTTACAAAAAAACACATTACAAATACACACGATAACACGTAAATATGCAAATGCAAAAAGACAACGGTTTAGATTTCATGAGAACTAGATCAATTTTTACTGCAGGGGATGATTCTCTTGACAATGACGGCAACGGTAATATCCTTAAGACTGACTTGCGCAAATGGGGTATGCAACAAGTCATCCTCTTTACACATAACATCTTTCTACACCTCTCTCTACACCATAGCAACTGGAGCCGGCAGAACCCATGTGTCCACATACTACCAGCCATTCGCTAATATCCACCATCCATTACGCTCACACATTATCATCCATACCTTCGTCCATATATGACCATCCATAATTCACAGTCCATCGTATCCAAGTGTCATCCCTATAACATCATTCATAAGTCGTCATTCATGTCCTTCTCCGTCACTTTAACACTTGAATCTAGTCAAACAAACCATTATTATAAATTTAATCATTGACATTCAAGTAAACACTAGGCTATAGTAATGAACCACAAACAAAGGAGAATTAAAACACATATACCATGAGAAAAAGAACTGAGATCAAAGCAAAACAACTGAGGAAGCCACAAGCATTTTACAAACACACATTGGTACTAACCATACATCACTCTTTACAAACACACGTTGACAGTAACCATAAAAAACTAAGCATAAAACACTACCATAAATCAAATCCTACGATGTTGTTTACAGTTTACAATTGCAAGAAAGGATTGATCCAAAGAGATTGTTATAAGACAAAGAAACAAATTTGGTGTTGTCACAGAACTTAAAACAGAGAAACTGGAATCTCACCAGCGAACCCATTTTTAGACAAGTCGAGAAACTTCAAGCTAGACATCTAGACTTTAGACCATCTCGAATTCGAGAAGAAGTTTGGAAAATAATGAAAGATATCAGAAAGACTTTACTTGGAGTCCACTGGTTTGAGACATCCATTGCAAGAAGCACAAATGATCCACAAAACATCACTTCATGTGTCAACCTGTACATAAAGTATCTTGGAGGAGATCCCAATCACAATTCCGTGTAGTATAATATGTTTAAAACCAAATACCAAATCGAGCGGAACACAACAAAACCAAAGAAACAACTTTTTGATTTAGGCATAAGAAAAACAAAAAAGATTGGTAGACAATGAATGAGATTTACTAAGATATTTGATTTACTCAAATATTTTTGTGGAACACCTAGCAGGCATCAAAAATCCTCTCTTTGTCTTCGTACATTAGCTTCTGATCTTGATAGTGAATACCCGTTGTTTCACTCAACATTTTACGAATTTGAGAGGGTATATAAAGAGATTGACCAAATGAAGCTTGAGGACTAATATTGATCTCACGGTACAATGCACCACACTTGATTTTAACTCTGGTCATCGGCGACGGTGGAGCTCTGATAGGATCTGCACTACAAAAAAGGCTCATTGATAGTACATTAAGATAACTCAGTTTTCGTAACTGATGTTTTGGTGGACTGGACTTACATATGATAGCATTTTAAAAACGCTAAGCCTGGAAATGACTAAGCGAAAATCTAAATTTAGTTTTGCGAGCCAAAAATTAGATGAAGCGGCAACATTTAGCCAATTTTTTTTGTTTTGCGCCTAAGTATTGGCCCAAAATATAAACGATGCCAATTTTTCCTTTCTCATTTCACAAAGAATCAAAAAAAAAAATCATCTCCTCCATTATCTTGACAGTCATCAATCTCCACCACGAATCCTGCTGCAACAACGAAACCCATCGCCGGCGACAATCTCGATCTCCGTCAGCATCAGTATCCTTTTGAGTATGGCTAGGTCTATTTCGACATAGATCTATTTCGACCTAGCTTTTCTTTAGCCTCAGTCTCATTCGACATTCTTCCTTCGGCCTCATTTCGCGTCCCTTCCATCGTTCCATTCGCTGCACCAAGACGAAACATAGTAGAGGTACCCTTGTTGCCTAATTGATGATTTTAACCCTAAATTCATCATTCCCATTCGCTTATATTTGTCTCATGTACTTTCATTTCACTCTTATTTTCCAGGTTTTGAAGCACGAGATAACTAAGAGGATCTATAATGAAGAGAAGCAAGAGAATCATCGTGGTTTGTTGGGAAGTGTTTTAGGGATTTGGTTCTACAAGTAAGTTAAGGGTTTCTATATACGAATAAGGGTTTGTATATTGTTCAAATCTGCTTGAACCCATTGTTAATCTAGGAATTAGAACATAATACTTTCAGTTCTTGGTTTGTGGTGTAGCTGATTGCAATATTGGAGAATTTAAGATTTTTTTTTTGGGTTGAAACAACATCAATTTGCTGTAGCTTATACATGGTAGTCTCATCTATCCAATTTTAGTATTATGATTGATGTTGTTTTTTTATTGTGGCGTTGATTGTTAATTTGTTGGATGAATTATACCTGTTATTTGTTGGAGATAATGCCTGTGAAAGTTTGATTTGTGTGCTGCTTGAGTCAAACTTGTTGTGCTTACGTGTTTGAATTGTTGTGGTTATGGGTTTTAATCAGGATTAGAACATATAATGTTGGACAAGGAATGGGTGCATTTTTGGAGGTAAGGAATTTAAATATATAAGTATTGTTTCAATGGGGGATTAGAGACTTTAAGAGTTTTTCTTCATTTTTTCCTTTCATTCAACTGCACTGAAGAGATGATCCTGCTTACGAGAGAGGTGCTTGGAATTTTATACGGGTTGTGGCTGCGGCGTTAGGAGACATTGACACGATAATATGCCCATGCATTGATTGTCGTAATGTAGATCGTCATTCGGGCAGTGATGTAGTTGATCATCTTGTAACAAGGGGAATGGATGAGGCTTGCAAGTTGTGGAGGGATTGGTATCATCATGGAGAAGTGAACTCGGGGGTTGAAGGTGGAAGCAAAGTAACTCAATGGAACGATGAGATTTTTGGGTTACATCAAGCTGTTGAATATTTCGATGAACAATTGGTTAGGAATGGTGACTTGGGCGAGGTTGCTGAGGGTGAGGACAAGAAAGAAGATGAGTTCCTTGCAAACCTAGCATATGCCAAAACACCATTATATCCAAGCTGTAGAAACCATAGCAAGCTATCGGAGATTGTGTCGATGTATATACTTAAGACACAGAATGGCTGGTCCGGCAAAAGCTTTAATAATCTGCTTGAGACATTGACGGACATGTTACCCGAGGATAATGTACTTCACATATCATTGTACGATGTGAAGAAATTTCTAAAGTCTTTTGATATGGGTTATCAAAAGATTCATTCTTGTTTGAATGACTGCTGTCTATTCAGAAAGAAGTACAAGAAGCTCGTTAATTGTCCAAAATGCAAGGCTTCATGATGGAAGATAAACATGCGCACTGGTGAAGTAAAGAAAGGTGTCCCGCAAAAAAGTATTACGGTAATTTCTGATAATTCCACATCTCAAGAGAATGTTAAGGTCTGAGGAAATGGCCAAGGACTTAAGGTGCATTTTAGTAATAAGAGCAGCGATGGAAAAAGCTGTCACCCTGGATTCTGTGACATGGGATCAAATAAATGCCGGTGAACAAATGAACATGCGGCTTGGACTTTCCACATATTGATTTAATCCGTTCAACATAAAAAATACTAGGTATAGTTGTTGGCTTTTTGGTTAGTGAACTATAATATGCCTCCTCACCTATGTATGAATAAGGAAAACATCATGCTTACCTTGCTGATTCCTGATCCGCATCAACCTGGAAATAGTATTGATGTCTACTTAGAACCTCTTATCGAAGATCTAAACCATATGTGGAACAAGGGAGAGTTAACCTTTGATGCCTTTAGTAAAAATACTTTCACTCTTAGGGCAATGCTTCTTTGGACTATAAGTGATTTTCCTACCTACGGAAATCTTGCAGGTTGTAAAGTGAACGGTAAAATGGGTTGTCCTTTATGTGGGGAAAAACAGATAGTTTGTGGTTAAGTAATAGCAAAAAGCATGTTTAGCAAAAAGGCTACTATATTAACAGGTCATAACCTTTGCCAACTCTTGAAAATTACAAAAATGATTTTGGAAAGGTTAAAGAACCTGGAAGGAAGAGAAAAAGGACTGATTGTGATTGATCAGGTTCAGATAGTGAGGATGTAGATAGTGAATCAGAGGAAGAGAAAGAAGTATAAGTAGACGAGGAGGAGTTAGCAAGATGGAAAAACGGTCAATATTTTTCAAGCTGCCTTATTGGGAGGTATGTTTATATTGTATAATATGCTTTATTTGTTCAGAATTGATCAATTTAGCTTTGTTTAACTTTGTTTTTTCTTCTCCGTATTTGTATTGTTTAGGAACTGTCGGTAAGGCATAATTTAGACGTAATGCATGTGGAGAGAAATGTGGCTGACAACATCGTCTCTACGCTATTTCATTGTGTAAAATCAAAGGACGGTCTTAATGCTTGAAAAGATCTGCAAGCTCTTGGTATTCGGAAGGATTTGCATACTAAAACCAAAGAAAATAACCTATATTCCCGCAGCACCTTGGTCTTTGTGCAAGACAGAGAAGAAAATATTTTGTAAGCGGCTTCATGACTTCCAAGGTCCGGACGGCTACTGCTCAAATATATCCAGGGGTGTAAGTTTAGAGGATTATAAGGTTACAGGCCTAAGATCACACGATTATCACGTCTTGATGCAACAACTTCTCCCGATTGCGATTAGAGGTTTGTTACCTAAAGGTCCTAGGATAGCAATTCTACGCTTATGTGCATTCTTCAACTATTTGTGTCAGCGAGTTATCGACAGGGAGCAGATTTAAGTAATGGAAACTAAAATTGTAGAAACTCTCTGCATGTTTGAAATGTTTTTTCCTCCCAGCTTCTTCGATATCATGGTACACTTGACAATACATCTAGGAAGGAAAACCTGACTATGTGGACCAGCCCATTTTAGATGGATGTCCCTATTTGAGAGGTACGACTTGTATTGTATTATATTTTTAAAACTTTTTTATCTTCTAAAAAATGGTTGTTTTGGTGTTAATCTATTGTGTGCAGGTACATGAAAGTTCTGAAAGACTTTGTAAGAAACCCTGCAAGACCAGAGGGTTGTATTGCTGAGTCATATCTCACCGAAGAAAGTATGCAGTTCTGCAGTGATTTTTTAAAAATGACAACAAAGGTAGAGGAAAAAACTGATAGGAATATTGAGTATGAGAGTAGCTCTATACTAGAGGGTCGTCCGATATCCGCAGCAACTTCAATTACTCTTACTGAAATGGAGAAAAAAATAGCCCATCTTGCTGTCATTCAAAATATGGTTGTGGTGGATCCTTATGTGGAGTAAGTTGCTCCCATTTTCAATTTTTGTTTTTACTTGTCATTTCCTTTACAAATTGCAATCTGCTGATATTTTTGTTTTTCTCCTTCACAAGCATGCACCCACAATATCTACAAGATTCTAATGCAAGATGTAGACGTTACGCAACCATGTTATGGAGTATGCATACTCAGAATTTTGAAGCTTGGCTAAAAGAACAGGCAAGTTGTAACTTAAGTTAATGTTGGGTACTGAGGTTTATATCTATAGGTACTATCTTAGCATATAAATTTTGTTTGAAGATACACTGACTTTTTATTTACAATTATTAGATACCTTTTGATTTAGAAGGACATAAAGATACACTTAAGTGGTTTGCATATGGTCCACGTAGTAGTGCCAGGTCGTATATGGGCTACATAGTGAATGGGCAGCGGTTTCACACAAGCTTATTTTGTAGGCAAAGTCAGAACAGTGGGTTCTGTATGAGGCAACAACAATGTGTAGAGCTAGTGCAAGTGACACTTCGCAAATGGTTGATTTTATATCATAATGTGGCATTGTTATCGACATTATATTGTTGGATTACAACATCTTTTATGTTCCTCTATTCCGCTGTCAATGGACAATCAGAGGTAATGGTGTAAAGGTAAAAGATGGCTTCACACTTGTTAACCTGAACCAGAGTCAAGTATCCTTATTGAGGGATCCATACATATTAGACTTTCAAGCCAAAAAAGTGTTTTATTCAAGGGAAGATGATTCATCGAGTTGGTATGTCGTTATGAGAAATCCTTCAAGAAGATACAGTGAGGAAGATGCTGATGAAGATGGAAATGCAGATGTTGGGCCATTGCCATCAAAAGTTGACATGGATGTTCAAGACTTACATGATGATGGTCCAAATGCCCGAACTAATTGTGAAGGCATATATGTGTGAAAGAAAAATGTAGTAGAAATGTTTTGGGGTTTTGGTTTGCTATAAAATGGATTTTTTTGTTTGATGGAAATGTAGCTTCTTCATTTTGATTTCTTGTTGAGTTTGTCAGAATAATCTTGTGTTGTTTGTGTGTGGTGGGATATATATCTGGCTCATTCTGTGACTAACTATTTTTCTTTTGTGTCAGGTGAATTAAGATGGCTCGTACAAAGTGGTCGAAAAAAGGAAGAAGCCTGAGCCAGTCATCGAGCCAGAAGATGTGTTTCCTTCGAAAGAGCAGCATTTGGAAGAGGATACAGTGGAAGAGCAGCCTTTGGAAGAGGAAACAGTAGGAGGAAAAGACACAGAGCACACAAAGCCCGAGAGGACAACAGATCAGTGACCAGCTGAATTGGCTGAAGAACAACAACTTCTGCAACGATATGATCTGACTGAACGAGTGAATGATGAGCATGAAGATGGCCCTGAAGGTGCGAATGAAGGCTCTGCTAAACGAATGAATGATGAGACTCATGATAACCCGCGAGATGAGAATGAATCTGATCTAGTCACCTCCGAGAATGAAAATGGTCTAGTTCAACCTCAGCGTAAAAAAAAGCGAGGACCAACAAAGATGAAAGACATTGCCAAGGATCCAAATACTCGAGAACAAGTTGGCTTCACTGAAATGGGAGAACCTTGTGGTCCGGGGTCAGTTAAGTTGTCATCATACCTCGGTCTCTTGGTAAGGGAACACGTTCCTATCATAATCGATGATTGGAGGAAATTTGGTGAAGAACGGAGAACAGTTCTGTGGAAATCTATTCAAGTGACCTTTTCTTCACCTCTACATCGGTTAAATATAACTTAGAACAATTTTCTTTTATTTTTAATTTTATTTTTTGGTGAAACTAAATGCATGCAAGGTTTGAACTTGATGAAAAGTATCAAAAGACTGTTGTATTTAAGCATATGGGATGTTTGTGGAGGGCTTCCAAATCACGCCTAGTCAGGTAGATTCTGGAAGCTAAGAATCTAAAAGAAAAGATGCAGCTACGACCGAAGAGTATTCCTCAAGTGGAATGGCGTAAATTTGTCAACCTTAAAACTAGCCCAACCTTTAAAGTATTCACTTGTATTTAAGTCTGTTTCTTGGCTTGTATATAGGTAACACATAAATATATAAAATGGCATTCATCTTTAGGCTGTGAATTTTCAATACATAGAAAGAAGGCGGAAACATATTCCTCACACTTGTAGCCGTAAAAAAATGGTTAGACTGGCAGAAGAAATGGTAAGACTACAACTTTTTACTCTAATCAGTTTTCTAAATGGCTTAGTATGAATGATATTTATTTTGCATAGAAAAAAAGATAGCCCAGAACCATCTAAGGTGACGAGGCTAAAAGTCTGGATCAAGTCATGTACCAAAAAAGATGGTACGCCAGTGAATACGAATGCAGCTGAAAAGATTGTAAGTTATGATTTTTGTTTTGTATGATTTATGAATGTGGATTTTTTGTTTTCAATAATTTATGAATTTGGATTTATGTTTTTCAGAGAAAGGCATCTGAGGTTGACAGTGGCGCTCCTTCATCATCAACAACAAATCCAAAAGAAGATCTCCTTTCACAAATTTTAGGACATGATAATCCTGGTTGACTGAGGGCAATGGATAGAGGGATGAGTATGACCAAATTAGCTTGTTTCCAAGTAGAGAGCAAGTGTATGGAACAAATGCAAGAAAAGAAACAACATTTGCAGCAAAAGGTACACGACTTATAAGATGCAATTGCCAAAATGCAGAACCAGGTTAGCCATACTTTAACACTGGTCAATTAATAAGTTGTTGAGTTATTAAGTGATAAAATTTGGCTATTGTTCTACAGAGACAAGCAGAACCTGAACTAGATGAAAACTAAGCTCCAAGAGTAAGTAATTAAGATCATATCATTGAAAAATTGCTTCTTTGAAGTTAACAAATTGCATGTAAGTGTGGAATTTTTAATTCTGAGTTTTTTTATAATCATTTTTTAAGAGTGCAAACACAAGATCACAACCTAAGTGGCTGTTGGTTTATTGGTCTGGTACCGATGACAGCATTGCTGAGGGCTGTCTTCTTTCTTCTGATCATGAAGACTTTGTGAACGACATTCCCATATTGGGCCTAACTCTGTTAAAGTCTTGGTTGAAACTGCCATCAAACCATATGCTTTTCTTTGGAAACCTTCACCTAACATGTTTACTATTGAGGAAACTGTTGGAGAAATGATTGCATGGCCTGCCAAGAACTGTGTTGTTTTAGACAAGGGGTTCGAGCCAGAAGACATTGCGCCTAAGGTAATAATTTTTTATTCAGCACCACATAAGTCAACTTAATGAACTGCCTGATTTAACATATTAGTTGGTCTTTGATGAGTGTATCTAAGTATAGGTTAGGATTGAACAGAATCATACTGGTTATTATAATCTTTACGTTTAAGTCTAAGTTTTGATTGTTTGGATTGAACATAATCAATCAGCTTAATGAAGTGCCTGATTTAACATATTAGTTGGTCTTTGATGAGTGTATCTAAGTATAGGCTAGGATTGAACAGAATCATGCTGGTTATTATCATGATTTACGTTTAAGTCTAAGTTTTGGTTGTTTGGATTGAATATAATCAGTCAGCTTTCTTTCTCTGTATCTATATTTAAGTTTGGATGATTTTTTTTGCATGTGTTTGACAGAGCCCAAACATCTATTCGATGAACAAATGCAAATTAATGGATTGGACTAGAAATGACGAAGTTGTTGCTGAAGGCCATTGGCAGTCTTGAGAACCTAAAGCATTGGTTAATGGACTTCCTCTCGGACCAAATGCAGTGAAAATATTTGTGGATGAGGTACTATATCCTCATACATTTCTGTGGAGGCCTACAACAAAAATGACAAACCTTGAGGATTTTTCGAAATCTTTAGTAGCATGGCCTACCAATAGAGTTGTGTTTGAAACAAACACAGATACAACAGGTCCAACATCTCCTCTAGAGAAATCTGCAGCAACTCCACAGTCTCCTCTTGGAAATTTTGAAGCAACACCTCAAGCTCCTCTAAATAAATCTAAAGCAGTACCTTCATAATCACCTCTTTGTAGATCTCAGGTAATTTCCTACCTTTTGTTCTATTTTCTATAATTTTTTGTAGATATGTTACGTGGTTTTTGCAGGTTGATGGATATTACCGGAAAGAAGTGGGTTGTTGCCAAAGGACGTTGGTCTTCAAACAATCCAGACCAAGTTGTTCACTTTGTACCCTTGGGGCCTAATGCAGTTCGAGTTTGGGTGGATATAGTGAAGGTAAAAAATGCAGCAGTTTGGAGGCCATCTTCTTAAATCGAATGTAGGGAAGATGCAATTGGTTCATCGATTGCATAGCCAGGGACAAAGTGATCATCTGCTAAACTGAGGTAAGAATTTAATTTAGATAAGTGTATGCTTTTACGTACTTAGGTTTGAAACCAGTTGGTTTTACTAACAATTTGTTGCTTGCAGGATTAGAAGTGGAAGCTTAGAAGTGCAAGTAAACCTCAGTTGAAGAAGTTTGTTTCTTTGTCCTTTATCTCATAAACCCTTGTAATTAGCACTTTTATTGTGTAAGAGTAGTACTTGATGTTTTTATTTAAGATTTGGATTAGACCAAGTTTGTAAGACTTGTTATGTTTTTTTTTTATTGATTTTCTATGAAATAAAAATTATATTCAAATATATATTCTTGACCAAAAAAATACATTTAAATATATAATGTAAAAACGGATTCAATTTAATTGGGAAAAAATGCACATAAAATGTTTCAAACCGATCACAACATGAACTAGGAGCCATAACAGTAAATATGATTGCATCGACAAAATTCTACAATATAATATATCACATCATAAATCAAGAGGTACAATTAAACCTAATACATCATCGACAAAATGCTACAACACAATATATCAGAACATAGATCAAGAGCTACAATTAAACCTAATACAACATCTATCATGAGCTGTAAACATAAATATTAAAGCATTGTATTAAAGCTATGTGAGAACGACCTATAATAGCATGCAAAAAAAATACTATCATATGGGGATCTAAGATAGCTCCGGTTGTCATATCGTTCATGAAAATGCTATTATACCCCTATGATAGCATTATCAGTGAGTTAAGAATGTCATTTTTCTTGTAGTATTAAATCCGGGTTCCATTTCCGAACCAACATCCTCCAGGTCTCATTTCCCAGTCATGCCCACCTGACTCCCTGCCGTTGCAACCGTCGTCGGAAACTCTACCGCCATTTGTAGCCGCCGCTGGGAGATTTGTCGGTTTGGTTCTCATCATCTTCATCATTTTCTCTTGATTAAACTATTTGTCTCCGTTGCGAGAATCTCAACAAAAACTTATAGCGGATGTGTACTTGCTCGAACGAATTTGGAAGCTTCTACCGGAGATCGGAGATCTTCATTCTATTGGATCCAGAAGATTTCCTCAAATTGAAAAAACAATTACGAATTAAATCGATAGGAGAACGATGCATTATGTCTTAAATTTAAAGGATTACTGGAAATGATGAAGATACCGAAGAATCTGAGCATAAAGTATCGACGGCGACGAAAAAGTGATGTTGCACGAGAAAAATATTTCGACCAAACAAATAGAAAAAAGAATAAAATGGTAATATACTCCTATAGAAATGTGTCAAATTTATAAAATGTCTATAAAAGAAATAAGTTTTATAAAAATGCCTCTGATGTTAAATAACTCATAATAAAAAGACAATTGTGTCACTTGCTACATCATAGTTGAGAGTTTAATCATTTATATTGAATTTTATCTTAGCTGTGCTATTATGTCAATTACTATGCGTTCGATTTTTGGCTGGGTGAAAAGAAACAGTTGAATTTTTAAATTTTTGAGGGCTACATTTATTCAATTAAAAAATGGAAGAAAAGATGTCGACAAAAAAAACACAAAATTAACAAATCTATACAGATCTTTACTGACATATATATATATTTTTTTTTTTGTCAAAACATTATTTTCTTTGATTAAAAATGCATCACATTTTTCTATTTCTTTAGTTGACGAACAAAATATGAAAGTCTTCTTTAATTGATTGGATAACAATGGTAGATTGTTAGGTGCACAATTTTTTTTTTTAATTACCCAAAAATTATGAATCGAAATCTGTAATTACCACATATCCGAAACCAGAACATGTAATATTAGTCTTGTCCCAAACTTCACTCAATCTTATGACCTCTAGGTTTGTTTTTTAATACTTTTCCAGTTAAGATGAAATTAGTATTAGGTACGCAGTTGTTTTAGTCATTTTGTGTTTGGTATAACAAATTCATGGTTTCTTGGCTTATTATATGTTTGTTAAACCACGTTGAAAACAAACTGTAACCGTTTGTGAGACTTGACAATCACTACTTGTAATATATATACTTTTTCTTTCTGATACGCAAGTGACGGATGAGAGGTGCATTTCTGTCATTTTTATTCTCTTTATTAGTCATTAAATTTTAGAATTTAACATGTTAATTTACCACCAAATATATTATTCAGCTAATTCACTTTATTTTTAAAGGAATTTTGTTTTTTCCTTTTGTTACGCTAGTATGAGAAGAATTATAAAAAAAACAAAAAAATTACGATAATTGGTAAAATTTTGAAAGAATATAGAGGAACACACTATATCTTCTAATTTTTTATTCTTCTAAAATAACAATTATTTTCGTCCTAAGTGTGTGATTGACTTTTTATTTATTTATTAAATCAAGCAAACCACCGTACTAAAACTGAAAATTTTTAGAAATATTTTTATAATACCATTTGTCAAAAATACTCTTGTTTGATGTTCATTTTTAAAAATAGAACTTTTTTTATAGACGTCATAAATTTGTTTATTAAAACTCAAATTTATAAAGATTTATAAAACATGTTTATAAGAATTTATAAAACATGTTTTATAAAGTTTTATAAGGTTTTATAAAAAATATTATAAGGTTTTTATAAGGTATTATAAGGTTAATAACATATTTTATAAATCCTTATAAACAAGTTTTTATAAACTTTTATAAATTTGAATTTTTACAAACATTTATAAAATTGATATTTTTGAAAATAGACAACAAACAGGTTCAGATATCAATCCATTTAACTGTGTAATCTATCATTACTCTGTTTTTCCTTTATTACTCTGTTTTCCCTTTATAACTGATCGTGATCTCTTGTCTTTGGAAAGTAGGTTAATGTATTTGGGTATATAAGCTTGTACAAAACCTTGGTAATAACACACATAAATTGTAAGAAAACAATGGTACTTTTAAAAATAGTATCATAATCAGATTTCTTTTTACGGTAACGTTTCATTCACAATAAACAAACCCCACAGCTTCGGCATATTCGAAATCTGGATATACTGTACATATACACACACATTAACACAAAAGCATCACAAACCTTGAAGATCCACGGTAATAACTTGACACGAATCTCCCTTTTCAACAAAAAAAGTTTTAAGAACCTTTTGAGACGAACTAGTAATAACTTCAACAGCATAATTTCCATGGTACCCTCTAAACGGAAACGCACCGTTTTGATCAATATGTCCATTAGCATGAGAAAGCCAATCCTTTTTCACAGCCAAAAGCCTTTTACCAGCTTCATTAACATCTCCCTCTGCATTAACCAAATGAGAGTTGTCTCTGCTCATGAACAACTCCCAAAATCCCCATAACATTATACCTTCAACCGCGGGGTGTCCGAAAGCTTCCCACATCATTACTTCCAAATCATCTCCCCTTATGTGCTCATTTATCGACGAGAAATCTAATTCCGTGAACCATATCGGTAAACCGAGGATTCCTAGTCTGTCTAGAGCTGAACATACGATTGGACCTACCGGACTATCGATATGGCCCTGAATCCCAATTCCTCCAACCGGTGCACCCTTTTCTTGCAAGTCAAGAATTTGTTCGATGTACTTTTCGGGGCAGGATTTTGGGTCACATCCGTCTTCTATGTGGTAATCGTTCACGAACAATGTCGCGGATGGGTCTAGCTGGTGTGCGGTCTTGAACATGTTGACTCTTATGTCTTTGCCTAGCTTGTCTTGGTAGAATGATCCGTGTAACATTTCATTGTTCACGTCGTAGTGTTTGAATTTCCCCTTGTACCGGTTTAGAAGACCAGTTAGGCGGTTTTGGACCGCAGTGTTTAAGTCGGTTTGGTTCATGTTTTGGATCCACTGTTGAACAGTTGCTTGGACTTCCCAAAAAATACAATGTCCTCTGGTTTCTATGTTGTTACTACTGCACAAGTTGAGCATATCGTCTGCGTCTTGGTAATTTAGCTTCCCTTGTTCTGGTTCCGTCCAGTACCATTTCAATTCGTTTCCGAAAACCGCCCAATTAAAGTTTTTCAAGAAGAAATCGACGAAATCTTCGTTATCTATATTTGTTCTGCTGATGCAAGTTCCCACCGGGAAGCTGTTCCTTATCTGTCGAACTCTAACAGTAGCTCCAGACAATTTGGTAGAATCAACACCGGAGAATTTGAGGATAGCATCGCGTTTACGGATCTGTAATTGAAAAAATTACTGTAAAGTCTCATTTCTCTTAACATTTTAACACAATAGATTGAAAGCAGAGTATTTGTGTATATACCTTGTCACATTGTCTTCTCAGATGTTTGATTCTTGCCAGTCGATCGACCGGGAAAATCTGCAATCCAGCGACCATAAGATCAACGCCAGAAGAAGGGCCTTGAACATAAACCAAAGCCTTAGATGGCTGCTTCTCGATTCTAAAAGAACCGCCAATTTCATGCCATTTATCATCGTTGATCTCTACTTGTCCTCCATTCACCCATTGGCTATCGATACCAAGTGCGACATTAACATTTTGGGGACTATTAATGCCGGAACCGACTTTGACCCAAACTGATATTTGGTATGTCAAGAACAGCTTAAGTTTATCTGTGATCATTTGAGCTGGACCCATCCATGTTTGTGTTCGGTTAGTGACAAGTATATAGCGTCCACTTAGAGGCTCGTGTGGTCCAAGCGAGTCCCTTCCCATCGGTGGGAGGATTCGAGGTGAGCCATTTGCAACGCTTAGCGTGCAGTTGCCTAATGAAAACCAGCCGTTGGTCGTTTCATCACTTAAGTGGCTATTTGTGAGTATGTTTACCCCAAATGCAGGATTCTACGAGAAAGAAACAAAGCGGATTAAGCTTTCAATTTTTTGTTTGCGTTTACATAATAGAATGTGGTATTTTTCCCAAATCAAACTACAAATTATTTTGCTAATTGTAAATGCAAACACAAAGGGAAGGAGGTTTCTTTCCATTTGCTTAAAAACTTTTTATGAGGGTGAAAATGTTATAATCTTTAGAAATGTAAAATTTGTTTTGAAAATTTTGTTCACAGGTAAACGCAAACGAAGAAATTGACATTTGAAACAATCACAGGTTAAGTGGATTTTACCGCGGTGAAAGTGTGAACTGGATCCTTAGACTAACCTCAATAGGCGGGAGCGGCGAAGGAGGAATTTTCTCGGCGTGTTTTACATTTAAGCTATTGAGGAGAATATCGGTTCCTGGAGGGGGACCTTCGATGTAAATGACTACCCGTGATGCAGAACCATTGAGGAGGAACTTACCTTTAACCTCTATCCACTCCTTGTCTGTTGCCTGCACACTTTTAAAGGACAAAAAATATCTATTTAGCATTATACAATGATTCTTGATCTAGAATGTGATATGTTAAACAACTAACTTGGCAATGCCAATGTATTGATCACGTTGATTTGGATTCTGGACCCATAGAGTAGCTTGTACAGTAGCATTTGTCACATTGTTTCCGTATATACGAACAACTGCGGTTGCCTCATAGACGTGTTTTCTCTGAACTTTCCCGGTGATCTCTTGCTGAATACCGTGCCAGTTCTGTGTGCGTTCTGTAGTGGAAGCGAAAGCTTTCCCTGATTCTGGTACTATCTTTCCATCAGCCATGGAGTCATGCAACACAACCTTGCAGCCTCTTCCAGACCAGTTATTTAGTCCATCTTCAAAGCTCGGGTTCACTACGATGTTCTCATCTTCCACGGTAACACGCTCCTCTCTTTCCAACTATAAAGAAAATGAAAATAGGTCATTCACTGACACACTTCACAAATCTACTTTCTTAAACACCAAAATTTGTGTTTGCATTAACATTTTTGATGAAATAATTTTGCAAAGTGTAAACGCAAACACAAAAAGGAAAACCAATGAATTTTGTTTAAAATACTAAAGGTAACTGAATCATTTGGAATAATCATCCGATTGTAACTTGTAAACCGAGTAAGCGCAAACGCAAACAAACAATCAGAGGTCATATGATTAATTACATACCTCAGGCTCGCTTTCACGATGAATGGTAACAGACTGTATGAGAAGATCGATCCCCGGTGACGGGCCTTCCAAATAGAAAATAACTCGTTCTGGTAAGCTCGGTAAAGAGAACATGCCTTCTAGTCTCACCCACTTCTCTTTGAATACACATGTTCTACAAATCCAAAATTGTTGTTCTTCGTTAACATTAACACAAATGTATATATGTGAAAAAGGCCTTACTTTGCGATGAACTGATAGTTTGTTGGCCATTGCTGGTTTTCGAGCTTCAAGGTGGCCATAACCTCTACCAATCCTTGAACAGGTCCAGAAACAGCAACATTTGCAGAAACTTTATAAAGACAACAAGGTTTCACTCTGCTTGTGATGTCTTGCTCCAAGCCTTGCCAAGTTTCTTTCCGGTTTTCGACAACTACGTAGCTACCACACTTTGACGGGTCTAAAACACCGTGAGAGACACCGGACTCAGCGGTGACAACAAAGGCCTCGCAACAATTCGGATGCCACGAATGCATCCCCAAAGAGAAGTCATGATTCACAATCACATTGGTGCGATCAGAATCGATAATTGATGCCACATTGTTGTCGTTCTGTTTTGCAGGCTGCTAGAGAAATGATTAAACAGAGAAAAAAACAGATTAAGGATTCAAAAGTTTAGCTTACAAATGAAGAAATTGTGTGAAAAGATGAACAAGACTTGACTACAAAGAAAGGAACATAACAAGAAAAAAACAATCAAACCATAACCCTAACCTCTTCATTGTCGTTTCTTGAAATCTCCATGCTTTCTCTTAGTTTCTTACAGAACAGAATCAAAACCCAGATGAAATCAAGACAAATTAGCAAATGGGTCACTGAAAAATTTGAAGAAAACACACAAAGATTCAACCTTTTTTTGTGTAAAGGAGAAGACAAACCTTGTCTGGATTTCGATTTCTGCTCTTGTGGATTCGGTCTGAGAAGCAACAAACCGTGAATCTCTTCATTATATAGACACAGATCAAATTAGTCTGTGATTCTTGGTAGATCTTGCAAATGGATCGCAAGATTTAAGTGAACTCCAAGATAAAAAAAACCGCGGGACCAGCTAACCAACAAAAATCTGTTTTGAAATTTTAATTCTTTTTCTAAACCTGAAGAACAGATAAAGCCTTTACTTTTTCTGGGTTTTTATGTAGTCCCTTGGAGGTTGTGCTATAGGAAGACAATTAAATAATTCTAAGGGTGACTTGCACAATAGAACACTTTTTCTTGTTTCAATAACCAAATAAACACTTTTGCTGAGGTGCACACTTTTGCCATTTCCATTGTAGCTTGTTTTTTAATACCAAAAACAATCCTTATAACCACAAAGTTTTTTCTAGTTAGACAATTTTTTTTTTTTAAGTTTGGTGATTATTGTTATGTCATGGTTTTTATTGGTTTTCAATAATGATATATGTTATTTTATCGAGTCTTTTCAGGTTCTAAATTGTTTTGGAAGAAAACAAGATATTTTGGAGGCAAACGGATATGTGAAGATGCAGGATCGTGCGGAAAGGTCAGAAGTTTGGCACTCGTTGAATAACTTTCCACCAATGGATCGACCTGAAATCTTCACACAAGTTAGAGCATCGAGTTAGCTTTCATTTGGAAGTAACTTGAGGTTATTCCAACGGTGTGATCGAAAGTTATAAAATTTTTAGTGAAAACATGTCATTCTGGCGAGCAAAAGAAGCATATGCAGAAAAAAAAGTCAGATCGATCAATCCAACTTCACTGTAACATTTTGGATCAATCAACGGAGTCCAGATCGATCGATCTAGGTTGGATCGATCGATCCACACTTGGAGGATTGATCGATCCAACATGCTGAGACTTTTCAGATCGACCAAATTCAAGCAGATCGACCGTTCCATGATCAGATCGATCGATCCATACCTTGGATCGATCGATCCAGACCAAATCGACCACAAAAAGGAAATTTTCAAATTCCTTAATTCACCGGGTTTTGCCTTTCAATTTCAACTAGAACGTTTTTATTATATATATTCTTGAGCCATTGTTTAGGCTAAGTTTTACATACTCTTTTCTATTCTATTCAGACTTTTGATTTTAGCAAGTTTTAAGTTTTGGAGAGACGAAACTCTGACTCTACATCTCTAAGAAGATTTTTGAATCCTTTTGGATATCTATTTTAATTGATTATGAGTTTCTCTTTATCTCCTTCTTGTTTCTTTGCTTTCATGTCTGAGTAGTTTCATAGTTAGGTTTAGAGTTTTAATGGAATTTATGAATCATTGAATCAGACATAGAGATTTATCACTTTGTCTTTACCTATCAATGTTCTCAGTGCTTAGATTAAATTGATTACTTAGTCTCTGATTTAGGGTTTAATCTATTCATCAAAAGTGTTATAGATTGCTTGATAGAACATACGTGAGCAAATTGTCCTTAACCAACGAAAGCTGATGTTAAGGCAATTTGTGAACATATCAAACCTGCTCATTAATGCTTGTTTAGAATTCTAAGACCAAACGACAGTTTAGATTCTTAGGTTGTTAGAAAAGTAATTGATACCACGACAGTGGATTGGTTAAACATTCATGTTTGAGTTTAACACTGCGCTTATTGTTCCCTGAATAATTGTCTGGTTCATGATCTTTGAATTCCTGCAAATTTCTTTTGACCTAACGTTTGTTTTTAATTGATTTTCACACCGTTTAATTTGCTATTTTCGTTTCAGATTTCTACCAACCATCATATTTTCGTCTTAGCTTAGTTTCATTCATAGGATTCGTAGTGTGACACTTGGTTCTCATGGATTCGATTCCTGAAATAATACTTCGTTTGCTGTGCACTTGCAGTGATATTTTAGGGTTAAAACTCGTTGTATCAAAATTTTGGCGCCGTTGCCGGGGACCAATTGCGTTACCTTCGAATTTTTGTTTGGAATTTAGACTAAGATTTACTAATTAGTTTTATCTTTCCCTCTTGTGTGTTTCAGGTGTATGCAAAGAAGAAGCAAAGGATTTGACAACCTTTTCAACTTCATCAACCAAGAACTTGCAAGGTTGGAGAGAGAGAACAGGAAGACAAGATCGAATCAAGTCACAATGGGTGATCAAATCGACAACGATGCATTCGCTACTGCAGCCGAACTTCAGAGGCTACAACAGCAGATGCAACAGTTGCTGCAACAGCAGCAACTATAGCAGCGACTGCCTGCGATTGGGGATGCGGACACTCCCCATACTTTCTACCAGAACATAGCTGCTATCTGTCCACCAGTCCTTGCAATGCAGGATTATGAGATCAAGCCTTAGCTGATCGGGTTGGTGAAGCAGCACGTGTTTCATGGTCTACCAGCTGAGAATCCGATGGATAACATAGAGAACTTCGACGATATTTGCAGCACTACTAAGTCAAATGGGGTACCTGCTGATTACATCAAGTGCAAGTTTTTTCCTTTCTCTCTGGCGGACAAGGCTTCGAGATGGCTCAAGTCTCTACCTCCTGGATCGTTGACTACTTGGGATGAATGCAGAGCCGCTTTCTTGGATCACTTCTACACTAAATCCAAGACGGTTTCACTAAGGAACAAGATCACCACCTTCCAGCAACATTCAGGAGAGTCTTTTTGTGAGGCTTGGGAGAGATTCAAGGAGTATCGCAAAAAGTGCCCTCATCATGGATACTCGGATGGGCAGATTCTTAGCATCGTCTACAATGGAGTCGAGTGGGATTACAAGAACGCTCTCAACGCTGCTAGCAATGGGGATTTCATGACTCAGAGTAAGGATGGAGCCTACCAACTGATTGAGAACTTGGCTGCAAGTTCCAACAACCGCTGTGCTGAGCATGACAGGTTTAAGCGTGTCAACAGCGTGGAGTCTCAGAAGATCGACGAGCTGAATGAGAAGGTAAATCAGCTATTAAAGGCAAGTCAAGGTCAAAGAGGTGTTCAGTTTTACGAGAGTAGAACGGGCTCTATTTTCTACCAGGATTTCGCTGAAGAAGGGGCTGATGAGTTGCAAGCGGTGAACTATGTGAATGGGCAAGGTTTCGTGCAAAACAGGGGTTTCAACCAGAATTACAGAAACCACCCAAATTTGTCTTACCGAAGCACGAATGTCGAGAATCCGCAAGATCAAATCTACCCACAGCAAGTGAACGTTCAGGGACAACAGTTTCAGGGAAAATCGACCGTGCAAAATGCGGGCGTCACTGCTTTTCAGGGGTTTACAGGACAGACGGGCGTGCAAAATCAGGGTTTTCAGACCAACTTTTCTCAGGGATTTCAGGAGAACCAGTTCGTGCAAAATCAGGACCAGAACAGATTTTAGGGTGGATTTCAGCAGAAATAGCCATTCAACAGCTTCCAGTCGATAGCGCCAGCCTCATTCCAAGCTCCTGCGAGCTCCGCGAATGACTCTCAAGATGAAACCAAGATTCTTATGCAGCAGCTCTTGCTCAACCAGCAGAAGAGATCAATGTTAAGGTGGACAACATGTACAATGATCTCAATGGTAAGATTGAATCTCTCTCTACTCACGTGAAAAAGCTTGACACTCATGTAGCTCAGATCTTAGCATCAGCCAAGCGACCACCAGGGACTCTTCCAGGAAAAGTTGAGAGAAATTCCAGAGAGCACTGCAGTGCAATATCAGTTCAGAGTAAGGTGGAGATTGAACCAGCAAAGCCATACCCACTAATGAATCAACAAAAATTGCATCTTGTGTGACCATTATCAGTGGGGAGAAGCTGACAATCGAGACAATGAAAGAGCTTGTTGCTAAGAGTGAAGTCAAGAAAGTCCGAGATGGAGACCCTCATATCACAACAAAGAAGACCAATCAAAAGAACAAAGTAAAGGAGAAGGTGAAGAGCCAACGAATCAAGGGAGATTCTCATATAACTCTGGTACCTAAGAGACTTGTTGGAGACACGATTGAGTACAAGGTTCTAGAGTTTAAGATGACTGATCGGGGAACTTGTTTTGGAGCAAGTTCCCATGCTCATCTTCTTGACTGATACATGAGACCGAAGTCAAGCTAATGACTATAAATAAGCGCTTGGTGGGAGGCAACCCACCGGTAAGTTTTTCTCTTCTTTTTTCTTTTTTTTTTCTTTGAGTTTATTTTACCTTTCTCTTGATTTATTTTCACACCGAGACGGTGTGAAGTAAGTCTGGGGGAGGGTATTCATCGTTTACTAACGCTATTTTCTTTTTCTTTTGTTTTCCCTTTGAGTCAGTCTAAGATGTTTTATTGAGTCAAAACTTTGTTGGGAATAATGACCTTTCTCTTGGTTTATTGCCTGGTTATTTCATCTGAGTAACCAGTGCTGCATAATCAGTTCAAATTTGACTAATGAAAAATCCAAAGACGGACCAGCTAACTAGAGACATCCACATTTCCAACAGAATCCACTAAGCCCGAGCTAATTTCTGAGCTCTTCCTTTTACCTCATCAGACGTGATTGATGTTCATAGGGCTTAACTCCTCGTTTGTTGCCTGACAAATGCATCATGTGTGAAAAGTAATGATATTCCTCTCTCTTATTCTAAGTTAAATAAAAGCAGAAAAGATGAAAGGATTTTCTTTCGAGTAAAGGGTTAGGAAAATTTTCTGTGATCCCATTATTTTACTTCGAAAGGAATGATCACACAAAGGTTGGAAGCGAGGTTAGGAAAATTTTCCATGATACCATTATTTGCTTATGCCTTTGAAATAAAAAATTAAAGAAAAGAAAAGATAAGAATAAAATAAGTTTGGGGGAGAGAACGAGTACCAAGGATTGTATGGATGGTTGTCATGACATTGTACGGGAATAAATCTAGAAGGTTCTTGGCATTGAGATCATCGATGAGACCCAGCGATGAAGGCTTATGGACAATGTTGCGAAATTGTGGGTTGAATCTGGGAGGCTGCGAATGTCTGTGGAGAAGTACATGGTGGTTCGATTTGGATTGGTGTTGCAGTATGTGGATTATGAATTGAGTAATCATTACAATGCTCTAAAGAGAAGGTGAGTTTCCGCGTTTTCAAACTTCTTTCACAAACTAAGTTCTTTGTTTTGCTTGAAGACAAGCAAAGGCTAAGTCTGGGGGAGTTTATATATCATGATTTTTATTGGTTTTCAACCATGATATACGTTTTTATCGAGTTTTTCTGTGTTTTTAGAGTCTTTTCAGGTTCTAAGTTCTTTTGGAAAAAAAAAAGATATTTTGGTGGCAAACGAATATGTGAAGATGCAGGATCGTGCGGAAAGGTCAGAAGTTTGGTACTCATTGAATAACTTTCCACCAATGGATCGACCTGAAATATTGACACAAGTTATAGCATCGAGTTAGCTTTCATTTGGAAGTAACTTGAGGTCATTCCAACGGTGCGATCAAAAGTTATGAAAGTTTTGGTGAAGACATGTCATTCTGGCAAGCAAAAGAAGCATATGCAGAAAAAGAAGTCAGATTGATCGATCCACACTTGGATCGATCAAGCCAACTTCACTGTAACATTTTGGATCGATGAAAGGAGTCCAGATCGATCGATCTAGGTTGGATCGATCGATCCAACATGCCGAGACTTTTCAGATCGACCAAATTCAAGCAGATCGACCGTTCCATGATCAAATCGGTCGATCCACACCTTGGATCGATCGAACCAGACCAAATCGACCACAAAAAGGAAAATTTCAAATTCCTTATTTCACCGGGTTTTGCCTTTCAATTTCAACCAGAATGTTTTTATTATATATATTCGAGTTTGAGCCATTGTTTGGGCTAAGTTTTACATACTCTTTTCTATTTTATTCAGACTTTTGGTTTTAGCAAGTTTTAAGCTTTGGAGAGACGAAACTCTGACTCTACATCTCTGAGAAGATTTCTGAACCCTTTTGGATATCTATTTCAATTGATTATGAGTTTCTCTTTATCTCCTTCTTGTTTTTTTACTTCCATGTCTGAGTAGTTTCATAGTTAGGTTTAGTGTTTCAAGAGAATTTATGAATCATTGAATCAGACATAGATAGGGATTTATCATCTTGTCTTCACCTATCGTTGTTCTCATTGCTTAGATTAAATTGATCACTTAGTCTATGATTTAGGGTTTAATCTATTCATCAAAAGTGTTATATATTTTTTGATAGAATATAGGTGAGCAAATTGTCCTTAACCAACGAAAGCTGATGTTAAGGCAATTTGTGAACATATCAAACCTGCTCATTAATGCTTGTTTAGAATTCTAAGATCAAACGACAGTTTAGATTCTTAGGTTTCTAGAAAAGTAATTGATACCACGACAGTGGATTGGTTAAACATTCATGTTTGAGTTTAAGACTGCGCTTATTGTTCCCTGAATAATTGTCTGGTTTATGATCTCTGAATTTCTGCGAATTTCCCTTGACCTAACGCTTGTTTTTAATTGATTTTCACACCGTTTAATTTGTTTTTTTCGTTTCAAATTGCTACCAACCATCATATTTTCGTCTTAGCTTAGTTTCATTCATAGGATTCATAGTGTAACATTTGGTTCTCGTGGATTCGATTCCTGACATACTACTTCATTTACTGTGCACTTGCATTAATATTTTAGGGTTAAAACTCATTGTATCAATTATCCATCAATTTAACACTAAACATATGTACCTAATCTCCGAGTGTCATCCTTTTAAGTTTGCTACTAATCAAACTTCACTTATGTCTAAGTGTTATTAGCAATTAAGAGGCAAATTTTGTCTCATGTTAATCTCTTTTCCTTTTATATATGTGGGATGTATTAAGAAAAATAATGGGTGATAATAAGAAGAATAATAGAAACTTTTACTTGTTATACTTTCTCTCATCAACTCTTGTATAACACCACTTCCACTTATATAATCATATACATATACGATATATACCCATGAGTGATTGCAGATCATGTGAATATTCACGGGGAGATACAATCAATGAGATCAGAGATGCAATTAATGGAATTGATAGATTGATCACGATGATGCCAAATGGTGATTCACAATACATCGTTGGTGAATCAACCAATTTCAACCGAGCTCCGCTGCGAGATGCTCCCAGGAAAAATATCCTTAACTTGAAACCTCTTCGTAGCTTTCTAGGTCATCGGTAATTTTAGTCAATAAAGTTGAAATGCATGTTTTTGAAGGCGTGCATACCTTTGGTTGGGTCGCAAAAATATACGATTGAAATGGTTATTTCGGTTAGGTACGAGGGAGACGAACTGGATTTTGTTTTCATCAACTTAGATGGGATGCTTTGAGCTGGTATAATGCTGAGATCCATCGGTTGCAGTTCGAGCGCTGGAGTAATTTCTAAACCAGGTTGATGAAGAGGTTTGGGAATGTCCATAGTCGAGGTCCAAGTCAAAATTTATTTTGCATCAACCAAACATGGTCTGTGAAGAAGTATGTACATGAGTTGGAAGAACTCTCTTCTCAGGTGGATGGTTTGGAGTATTACAAATTGGAGGGGATATTCTTAAATGGTTTGGCACCAGAAATGTGAGTAATGGTTCATCTCATGAAGCCACAATACTTACCTGAGATAATCTCAGTGGCTTTGAGTATGGAATCCGATATACTTGCATAGATGGTGAGCAAAGAATTGAAATCTGGAATTAGAAATCGGTATCAGAGTACAAGAACAACAATTATGGGAACAACAACAATTAGAAGGTGAAGACCATTCTTACCGATACTAGTTAGTCTGGGGAGAGACATCCAGCCAAAGTTGTGCAGAGACCAAAGTTGAATTGTACATGTGTTGAATTAGATGAGAAGAGAAGGAATAACCTATGTTTTAAGTGTGATGCTCATTGGTTTAAAGGGCACAAGTGTTCTAATAAAGAGATACAACTTTTAACTGTGATCAATGGGTATGAAATGCAGGTTCTAGATGAGATTATGATGGAGCTAGGAGATGATAAAAGGAAGGCAGAGGATGAAGCCCTAGTGAAACAGTAGTTAATGCAACAATATCTCAATTCATTTATAGGAATTAACTCTCCTACAACTACGAAGCTGCGAGGACTCATTCAAAAAATGGAGCTGGTGGTGATGTTGGATAGTGGTGCTACACACAACTTCGTAACTTCTCTAATAGTGCATAAAACTAAACTGTAGGTGCTTACACATATACGTTTATATATTTTGTTGGGAACTGGCTTTGAAGTTCGAGCATTGAGCTTATGCAAGACTGTGGAGTTCAGTTTGTAAAGACTAGAATTTACAGCTGATATGATAGTTTTGGATTTGGGGAGTGCATATGTGATTTTAGGGATTTAATGTATAAGAACTTTGGGCAAGTTTGAAATGTACTGGAAAATACATGAACTCTCCTTCATGTACAATGGCAAGCCAGTTACTTTGTATGGTGATCCGGCTTTACATGCCTCTAGTTTATACTTTAAAAAAATTACTATTAGTCATGTGTTTCAGTCAGAAGGGTTTCAAATGACATTGTGTAGTCAAGGAATATAAATGATGTTTCTCCAGAGACTTCCCGTCAACTTGACCTGATTTTACAAGAGTTTGCTCATGTGTTTGAGGAACCTAAAGGATTGCCATCAATCAGAGGAAGGAAGCATGCCATTCAATTGCTAGTTGGGTGTGGTCCAATAAGAGTGTGCGTCCTTACATGTATCCTCGTACACATAAGGAGGGTATGGAGAAGTTGGTAAAGAAAATGCTGGATGCAGGGACAATCATACCAAATCATATTCTTTTCTCGAGTCATGTACTTTTGGTGTATAAAATATGAAAATTGGAGGTTTTGTGTGGGTTACAAGGACTTGAATAGAGCAATTGTGGTTGATAAGTTCCCCATTCCAATTATTGATCAATTATTGGATGAGCTGAAATGTGCTATTATTTTCTCTCAACTAGATGTGCGAGTTGGGTACCATCAAATCAAATGAAGGAACATGATATCGAGAAAACATCATTCATGACTCATGATGGGCATTATGAAGTCTTAGTAATGCAATTTGGTCTCACAAACACTACTGCTACGTTTCAAGCTCCGAGCTGTTTTGAGAATTTTTGCATAATAACAACTCTTTGCCAACAAAAAGAAGTGTATTTTTGGGCAATCTCAAGTGGACCATTTAGGTCATATCATTTCAGCAGTTGGTGTAGCTACTGGCCCTAGCAAAATTGAAGCTATGAAAAATGGCCTACACCTAAGAATATGAAGTAACTTCGGGAATTTTGGCCCTTATTGGGTACGAAAAAGGTTTGTGAAGAGCTATGGTATTCTAACACGACTGTTAACTGAACTACTTATCTTTACGCTTGGTATCAGTTAGCATATGAAGCTTTTGAGTAGTTGAAGTTAGCCATGAATTTTGTTCTTGTGTTAGCCCTTCTAGACTTTGAAGAAGTGTTTGTAGTTGAAGTTGATGCTTCTATTTCTGGTTTAAGAGCTGTGTTGATACAGAATCACAGATCATTACTTATTTTAGCTTTCCATTGAAGGATTCAGACCAACTGAAACCAATTTATGAAAGAGAGTTGATGGCTATTGTGTTAGCTATTCAAAAACGGAAGCATTACCTTTTGTGAAGGAAGTTTATAGTGCACACATCAAAAAGTCTGAAATTATTGTTGGAGCATAGAAAATTTACAATGGATTACCACAAATGGTTAACTAAGTTGTTGGGGTATGATTTTGAAATACACTATAAGCATGGGATTGAGAATAAAGTTACGGGTGGGTTGTCAATGAAGAGTTTGTCTCAGTTGGAAGGGGTCACATTACTGTTGACTCTTACTTGGCTTTATGCTATTCAAATGGAGGATTTGTATAAAGAAATTGAGCATGATTCCATGATTCAAAACTTGGTTAAGCATATTGAACAAGGAGAATCAATCAAGAAGGAGTATTCAATTTAGAAGGAAAAGTTATGGTACAAAAGTAGACTGGTGATTTCTAAAACTTTGAAATTTATCCCTGTTATTTTGTCTGATAATCATGCATGACAGTTAGGTGGTTATTCAGGGGTGTTTTAGATCTTGGAGAGGATTCAACAGGTTTTTCATTGGATTGTATTGATGTTGCAGTACAGAAGTTAAATGTTAAACCATTAAAGTTGTCAAAATATATTTAAGTGCGATATCTCATTTCTTACATAGCCGTACACGCATTGGAAAAAGAACGAGAAAATGGATGATCACTTTCAGTCATATCCATGTGCAGTAATCGTTTAAAAATAAAAATCGTTAACCCACAATAAATAACTTATTACAAAAGGTTAAGATTGTTTGCTAAGTATTAACTAATTAAAAAGGCTAAACATAGTTTGTTTGCTAAGGATTAAGAAACCCAACATGTAGCTGAATTGATGTACTAGGGGATTCTTTAAAAACAGAAAACCTCAAGTTCAAAATAGAAACTTTGTGGTAAGCTAAAAATATATCAACAAACCCCAGGAAAGGACTAAGCGGGTTAGCCCAAATTAAGGTTACAATGTAATTGTTTCTAAAAATACATGTTCAGATATACATAGTTTCTTACACATTTCGAATTTCTGAACATGTACAATTTTTACATAGATAGTCGAATAAGGTTTTATCATTCATTTTGTTGTGATAGTCATTATTATTAATCATACATCAAATTCATGAATGTCATTTTCACAAGTGGATTCATCTAAATTTTTTTAAGATGACATCGCATGACCGAATTTTACAATATCGGAAATAATTTGTGATTATCTCTTGTTGATCATTAAGTATCCAAACTGTGACTGAAAATTGTTAGCATCCAAAACATTGATCTTACATGGATCACATTGTTTGAACTCTTTTTAAAAATCTCAGGGTGAAATTTCATACAATAGTACATCTTAAAATCTTCTTTTAATTTAATAAATATTAATTTATTAATTAATTGATATTTCTACAAATTAATAAAATTTCAAAACTTCAACAATATTAATTTATGGAGTTTTCCCTATATTATGATATCCCAATCCCATATAATTTAGATATTTGGTACCCGACGAATAAGGAGTATTATCCAACGTTAACCTGAACATAATTGACATTATGTAAATTTTAAAAATGCCACTTTTGAAATATCATTTTGCAAAAATGCCACCATGAGTTGTCCATTTTCAAAAATGCCACAAATTAATTATTTATTTAACACTTAAATTCTAAAATTTTAAACTTTAAAAAGAGTTTTGACCCTAACAAACCCTAAACCTTCAAAACTAAACCTTAACATAACATAGTTAACCCAAACATAAATAATATTTTGAATAAATGATATAATATTTGTGGTATTTTGAAAATATTTTTAAAAGATGGTAGTTTTGAAAAGCGGCAATTCAAAAGTGGCATTTCTCAAAAAATTTCTTTTTAAAAATAAAAATAAAAAGTTTTTGTGTAACAATATTTTATAAAATAAATAAACTAGGGAACCAAATACCTTTTCGGCCTATCAACCCTAAAATATTAAGGCCGCCTTAGTTGTTAGTTTTGTTGATGACTTGAAGTAAAATCTGTTATACAATTTGCAAACCAAAAAGGGGAAAAGAAGGTAAGAGGTTATCATCGTGAGGAAGAGCAAAACTTTAAAGATTGGTTAAGAGCTCCCAACTTGTTAATTTCTTCTAATTGTTTATACTTGGATAGCTTGGATTGGAAGCAAGCCATTCCTTTATACTCTAATCATAGTATGAAAGTTTGTTGAAAATGCTATTATTCAAATGGCTATTAAATTAGTACATTGACTCTCTTTTTTTTGAAGCTTTTACAAAATGACATATTTTATAAGAAAAAGAAATTGTAACTAATAAATGCAAACAGATTTTTATTTAAGGGTTGCAAATCTATCTAGATGACGTGATTTCAATATATTTGTGTTTTTGAAATAAAAAGTGCCCCATACATAAATGAATTTCAGAAGGTGATAAAATAGAAATGAAACTTTTTTTAATAAAGTGACATCTACCGAAATTTTTCATTAAGATAACGCCTCTACATACCACTATTACATCTTTGCTTCTACACTTTATCATCACCATCAAAAATACAAACTAATGTCATCAATTTTTTTTGTCTTGATTAAGTGATTTATGCGCTAATTAAAAAACAATGGCTCAGAGGAAAAATAAGATAATGGCGTTAATTGTCACACTAATTGCTTGCTTCATTTGAGAAAAAAATATGTGATTCATTTGAGAAACTTATGGAAAATGCAGAGAATCAAAGATGTTCAACAATCTCTATTAATAAGCAATTCTTCACAATAATAGGGATCAAGAACAATAAAAAAAAAAATCTTAAGACGTAGTCTGCAGGAATGCATGAATATTTCGAGGTGTTGTATGCGGGAATCTCTCGAGGTGTTATATGCGGGAATCTCTCGAAGTGTTAATCGTCTCAAGTTCCTTCCTCCCATATTATAGAAAAATCACCATGTTAAGCTAATCTGTGTGGGCATAAGACTTGGCTGTATAAGCCATAATCCACGTGGAACTAGGAACCTTCCGGTCAAACTCTGTTGTGAATAGGTATCTTGCAGTGTGTGTTTTTGTGCAATATGTGATTGCCTACCGTAAGCGCTTTTTGCGCTTGCCTACTGTAAGCGATTTCTGCGCTTGCGTACTGTATGCATTTTCTGCACTTGTCTACCGTACGTGGAATCTGCGCTTACCAACCGTATGAGCTTTCTTGTCTGCTTTAACCTTAATGGTATGAATTTTGTATTTACATTAGACCTAGCCCAATTAAATAAATTGTTCCCAACTTCCTCCTCCCCCTCTTCAATTCATGATTAGAATCTGGTATTCGTATTATGTATATGTGTCACTCATAGATGTTTTTTATGATGGCAAGCAACATGAATTACGATGTTACTGACTTCAAAATTAACCATTAGTTGCTCATGTCAGCAACGTGATAAAGTTAGAATCTTTTCAATCATGAGATAATGGCAACATGGTTCAATGTTTAGCATGCAATTGATGCAAAACCTGCAGTTGCTGATGAGGTTGTTGCTAAACTCGCAGTTGCTTCTTTTTTGTAGAAGTTGGTGTTCGATGATCGTGAGACGTATTCTTTTGTAGTCATAAGAGTTGCATTAGGCAATATTATTCTGCTAGCAAGTCTTATTTGGATGTCAATGCTTTATTGTCATTTGTATTCTTCCTTTTGGCGCCACACTTTTTGTGGCGTGTTAACCCGCTAGTTACACGGTGAATAATCTCATCATTTTAGAAGATCGTCGTTGACATTCATTTGTTTTTATATTGGCTTATCACTCTATTGGTGAGATATTTTGTCTTATTATTCGTGATAAAGTGTGATCACGTCGTGTAACTACATTTATGTCTTTTGAGCAATCATAAAATTTGCAGTACCGCATTATGGTGCATCGTCATCATTTAAGCATATTGCCTCCTAGGTTTGACAGTGTGCTATTTTGTGTGATTAATTTTACACTGTTTAGCAGCGTGTAATATGACCACACTGCTAATTTAGTATACACTTTATGTCGTCTGCAGTTCAGTGCACTTACTCCCATCTTTTCTGCTGTATTAACAACATGCAAATTTATCAAGTTAATTCAACAGTCCGTAATCTTTTTGACTACTCTAGTAGTATGCATATCTATTTCACCGCTTATGCCATTTATAGTTTTTCTTGATGCCTCAGTAGTATGCGGATTAATCTGACCGCTTATACAATATGTAATTTTTCTATTGCCGCAGCAGTATGCAGATTTATCCGACTGCTTATGCGGTCTGCACAATTTTTAGCTGTCTTAGCAGTATGCAAATTTATCTGACAAGGTATGCAGTCTGCAATTTGTTTTGCTGCAGTAGCAGTTTATAAATTTCTCAACTGCTTTAGCAGTCTGGAAAATTTTCATGCGGTTGACATAATTTGTAATTGTTTATGCTTCTTTAGCAGTCTATAATTTGTTTTGCTACCTCGGCAGTCTGCAATTGTTTCTAGTGCTTCGGTAATATGCATTCGTTTATGCAACTTTAGCAGTATGAAAAACTTATGCAGCTACTTTAGCCAGTATACAATTATTTTAGTTGCTTCAGCAGTCTACAACTTGTGCGTTGCTTCAGGCCTATGCAAATTGTGCAGCAGCTTCAACAGTCTGCAATTTGTGCAGCTGCTCCAGCAGTGTGCAAATTTGATAGTTGCTTCATCAGTATGTGATTTGTGCAGCTGCTTCAACAATATGCAATTTTTTCATGCTGTCTTAACAGTTTGTAATTTTTGCTACTACTTCAGCTGTATGCAATTTTTTTTTGGCTGCCTTAGCAGTTTTTGATTTGTGCAGCTGCTTCAGCTATATGCGCATTAACAATATGCAAATTGTGAGGTTGGTGTCTTTTTGGAAGTGTGCCATTTTTTTACGTTAGTGTAGTATGCACATATTGCATCTTTGATAATTCAGAATGTCGATTCTTTCTAATTGTTAGGTCTTTTTCGAAAGCTCACTTTTATTAAAAGCACTATTCTTACCTACGGACAAAAATAAAAGCACGAACACTAAAGTGAATCATCAAAACACTAAAGCCAGCACAAACTCCTAGAGTGGAAAGAAGACTAAAAATAATAGTATTTTAGATGCAGGACATTCCAGCTATTAGGTGGGTTCTTGTCTTTCTTATCTTGTAGTTTATATGCTTTTGATCCGCGTACCCCTACAATATGGTAAGGGTTTTCCCTTTTGAGGTAGTTTGATAACATGAACGTGAATTTTCTTGTTTTTCTTTGATCTCATGTATTCCCCACGTGGTGGAAAATTTGATGCTTTGATGGAGAGTTGGTGACACTGCTTTCATATCATGAATCCAAGAATCACTGCAAGAAAATAGAGAATGAGCGACTGCCTAAAACGTCACAAAATGGTCGTAAAGTCGCAATTTACGACTACTTATGGACTAAAATAAGTAGTCACAAAAATTTGGTCGCTAATTAAAACAGTCGCTAATGAAAATAGTCGTAAATAAGTCACAACTGACCGTTTAAAACAGTCGCAAATAAGTAGTCACAAAATTTTGGTCGCTAATTTGCGACTACTTATGGACTAAATTGTGACCGTTTTAATTGGTCGTATATATACGACTAATTTGAGACTAAGAAATATGGTGGTATATTAACAGCTAACTAGGGACAATCTGAACTTTTCGACTACTATATGACCGAGTATTGTGGTCGTTCTGTGAAGTCTAATTTGTGAGGACATGTGAAGTCGTATATTTGCGACATTTTTTAGACTACTACGGTAGAAGCTAATGAGGATCGATAGTCGCAAATCAGTCCTTAAAGCGTCACGTATGAAAGACTAGCCAAAGATAGAGACGAGCCAACGTTTGGCTAGGCATCAGGAAGAAGGAGCAACGAGCCAACGTTTGGCTAGGCATCAGGAAGAAGGAGCAACGAGCCAAACACTGGCTCGGAGGCAAGGAGAAGACAAGCCAAACACTTGGCTCGGCAACAGAGAACAACAGTGACGAGCTAAACACTGGCTCGGAGGCAAGGAGAAGACAAGCCAAACACTTGGCTCGGCAACAGAGAACAGCAGTGACGAGCCAAACACTGGCTCGGAGGCAAGGAGAAGACAAGCCAAACACTTGGCTCGGCAACAGAGAACAGCGGTGACGAGCCAAACACTTGGCTCGGCGATAGAAGTAAGCGACGAGCCAACACGTTGGCAAACCAACAAACGGTGACGAGCCAACATGTTGGCAAACCAACTTCCTGGCTCGGTATCAAGGGAAGTCAGACGACGAGCCAACTCTCTGTCTCAGCATTGGGAGAAGCAGGCGACGAGCCAACTCCCTGGCTCGGAATTGGGAGAAGCAGGCGAGACAAACGACGAGCCAGCTCATCGATGACCCAGTGAAGCAACGAGCCCAATATTTTATTGGGTCGAGGCAACGAGTTATAAGAGATTGGTGAGCCAAGATGACGAGCCAAAGAAAGAAGCCCGCATCCGAGCCAGAGAAAGGAAGTTTTCCTTATTCTTTTAGGAAAAAGGCATAGCCGACTTATTCTTGTATAAATAAGACATGTACCCCTTTGAAAAAGGGATCCGAAAATTGACCTACAAAAACACTTATTACTTTGCAACAGTTTTCAAAACAGCTAAGATAATAAAAACCATCTTTGGATCTCTGTTCTTGGTTTCTTTACATAGAAGTTTGTCGAATCCCTAATTTTTTCTTACCAAATTTAGTTGTGCGAGTTTCAACTCCCACAAGCAGGATGCGACACAGCTGGTGGAACAGGATGCACACAGGTGGAGCATATGTTATACAACTGTTGTGACAGATGAGACAGAGATTAAAGATGAACTTGTTGTGAGCTGGAAGCTGATCAAAAAGAAGATGCATCAGACCTACGATCAGGATGCAGAGGACTTGACATGACGCAGAAGCTGGCGTGTCAAGGAACTTGCTGAGCTAGGTCAACACAAATCAGAAAGCAGAGGATTTGACAAGACGAAGAAGCTGATGTGTCAAGGGACTTGCTGAGCTGGATCAAATAGGCATTTCAACAGGAAGTGTATCCAGGAGTTGCGGCTGTCATGGGCATTGAAGATAACGTGGGCAAGTGATAAAGTTCATGGTGAAGATGTACAGAAGCTCTGGCTCGGTTGTTGACTAAATCAGGAGATGTGCGACAGGACAGGCTTCACACAGCTGGAGGCTGACGCGTGCACTGCTGCTGATGTGGCAAGTGATGCTGACCTGTCAAAACGTGCAGAGGGAGAGAATATTCGCTGCATCATTTTTGGAATATATAAACTTGAAAAAGAAGGTGTATCTATCTATTCCTTACTTGAAGATCCTAGGCTTAGGGCTTTTTGTAAGTTGTATAAATAGGCTTGAGGGTTGAGGTTGTGCCGTCAACACTCAGAATCATATTTTGTGAGAGATTGTAAACCTAAAAGCTTTATAAAAAATAGAAGCTTAGAGGTGAGAGTGTATTCTGGTATAGTCGAGTTCTTCGCACTTAAGTTTTAGGATAAAACCTGACTCTTATCACTTATCCATCTTTAATCAGGTATAAAAAGGCAATTTGGTCTAAATGGACCCGACTAAAACGACACTAAAATCGGTCTATGGTCCAAGCCTATCATTTGAAGATATTTTACTTGAGAATGTGTGAATAAATTATGCCATTATTCATTCGCCAATACCCGATCTAATCGACAACATACAGTTCCGTCATTGTGGTTTCTCCGCCAAAACAACTTATTATCCGAGCAACTAAACTCTAGCATACCGCAGTTCGAAATTACATAAGTGAACGGTAGAAACGATATCGCTAGCCTCATTCTCCCTCCTTTTTTTACATGATTACATGTAATTTTATTAAAAATTCAATCATAAACCATGGTTTCTTCTGATTCAAACCTATCTTGGAAAATTTCTCCCAAACACAATCCCTTAACTTGACAATTAGATCACCATAAATAAAAGACATAAACACATTTTCCTTGGACCAAAGCTTCCATATCAATAATCTGATTATATGTAGAAATAACTTGCACATTAAACTCATCATAAGAAAACAAAAGTTAGACCGCCACTTATTCAATGAGCTTATACTGTAAAAAGGAATTTAAATCTGAAACGACGTTGAAAATTATGCATAAAATCGAAATCAGGTTTGGTCTCCAAGAGAAAAATAAATAATGGCCAATGTCATCTCCATAGTTCTCGTTTATGGTTAACTTGTTAGGTTATTGTCCAAGTCCTGGAAGTTCCAGCTTAGTACTTTTATGTACCAGTCGGTAGCTTCGGGAGGACTACATTCCCTTATTATCATTTCCATGTTTCCCACTAAAAGTACCTGAGAAAGATGTCTATGCTCCATTCGCCTTAGCACCAGCCGCTGCTTTTTTCTGTCTTACGCCGAGGAGTTGTGAGCAAATGCAGATTACATTACTTGGAATTATCTCCACTTAGCACCACCAAACTCCGCGCTGATTTCTTCTTTATTTATTTGTTAACCACCTGTTCCTCCATATGCATCAACTCCTCTTCTTCAACCATGTTTTCATTAATCAATTCCATTTCCATGTTCCCCGGATCCATCTCCTATTATGCCATAACCTCCTTGCTGTCATCATCTACATTTTCTTCTCCAATATTGAGCTAAATACTCTGCAAGAGTTTCATCTCGTCGTTTTCATCATATTTCCCAAGTTTATTCAATTGACCATTTTCTCGTAATATGCATTCTCATCAAACTCCACATTCACATCAAACATTGCATTCTCATCAAACATATCATCTAAACAGTTCACACCTAGAGGGTCCTTAACCTTCTTGATTAGAAGAGAGTGCCGAATTGTTGACCTCACTGGTAATACCGTGGTTATCAGATTGACCACTCTCTAGGACAGCCACAAGAGCATGGACCCTCTTGCGTTAATCCTCTGAACCCAATTGTGCCACTGTCGCCAAGAGCCCCTAGCATATTATCTTGTTCACCAGTAACATCAGAGATGGTAGTATAGACCCTAACCTATGTACTAGGTAGATTCTCTCTCCTTACTTCCTCCCTATTCTTAACAGTCACTCTTCTTATGTAAAAAGAACATTCTCCTTATTGTTGTCCATCCATCCTTATATACTGAAGATCGTTGCCATGGAAATCTTCCTTTTTGTTTCCTATGTACACTCTATTACCCGCTTGTCCTCTGTTCCGAGTAAATCCTTGCCTAACTTGGTGTTCTGCTGATCTTGAGTACCTTCCTGGCCAGACCTTCGACGATTAATAGCTTATCTGTCTCGAGGAGACCCTCTACCAACTTCAGGAACGGTTGTATCTAGTCTCATGCAATTGTCCGGTAAGTCTAGCGCTCGCCTTACCGGTAGCCTCTCAAATATTTGCCTCTTTGTTCCTCATCTTCTTCTCTAGATTTGTGAATGGTTCTTTGTTGAGAATCACCTATTTCCACATCAATTTGAGGCATCACTTGATCCTACACCTGTTGACGATGCCTAAATTTACCCTTCCTAGATACTAAGGATCCAATTAGGCGTGTGAAGCTTTAAATTTATAAAGCCTCAAATAGTCCACAAATACAAGGAACACCGTAAGGAGTATTTAAGGGTCGATCCCAAGAGACTATAAATTGCATCCTAGAGTTGTGAGACTCAACTTATCTAGAGCAATTGGGTTTTTTTTTGGTTTTTTGGACCTTTTAGGTTTTTTTGTTTTGGGTTAGAAACATATAAGAAACACATGAAGGTAAACTAAAACTAACAAATATGATTTCAAGAAGATGATGAAGCATGGATTAAAATGATCATGATTTATTCTACATGCTAGATAAATATGCAAGAACTTCTCAAGACGATGGACCACATTTTATAGACTAGTCCACGTTAATGGTAAAAGCCCCTTAGCATAGTCACATTCAAGATCCGCAGTTAGACATTCCATCCCAATGACTAAGCTACCTTTATGACCAAGTCCATCAAAGCCACAAGGATTTATAGACCACGACTAAATAGCTATGTGACCCAAGCTCACGAAAGATTTTTCAAACATCTCCCCAAACTTATTAGGTGAGGGGAAATCTTAAGATCTAGATCAATAATGATCAAGTTTCAATCTTGCATTAAGCTCTCTCTAAGTGATGAGAACATATAGATCTAGTTTTAATCTTTGTGAATGAACCATTAACATCTCAATCTAACAAAACTCATTCTCCACAAGTGAGATTTCTCACCCATGAACATGCAACAACACAAGATGAAATACATAATGAAAGCATAATTAAACTAAGCAAGTAAAGTAAAGATAAACTTAAAGTTATTGATATAAATGCATAAATATAAGAGACCATCTCACAAAATAGTTTAGATCTAAAGAATTCTTCAAGAACCCAAAGGTTTCTCTTAGAATCAAAGATAAAAACTTGAGAAATAAGGATTATCTTAACATAAATGCATAAATAAACAAGTATCCTTTCATAAATAATTTAGATCTAAATGTTTCTCTTATAGATCCATAAGATTTCTAAAAGAAACAAGAAGATGCATAAACATAAACATAAAGAACATGGATAAAAGAAGAGCTAAAAGAAAGGGGTGAATAATCCTTCTCTATAGAGTTTTTAGATACAAGATCATGTCCAAAGACTCCAAGGAGAGCTTTGGATCTAAGACTACATCTAAAAAAAAGAAAACTTAAGTTTTTAGGTCTTACAAGGGTTGTCTTTATAGGGAAATATCAAGGGGGAACTAGGGTAAACATCCATGGGCTTGAGTGGTTGGGTCTTGAGTTGAGTCGGCTTGAATGGAATGGGCTTTTGAGCTCTTGGAAGTGCAGAACCATCCACCGGCTGGTGGCTGGGTCGGCCGGTGAGTGGCTCGACGGATGGCTTGCTTCTTCCTTCGCGGCAGAATGATATGTCTTCACCAAATCTGCCATAACTCTTGAACCACAACTCTAAATGACATTACACAACTTGTAAAGTGCAGCTAACTCAATTTTATATGCCGTGTTAAATTTTCAGCTTCATCCGATCAGTTTAAGACTTTCGTTAGACATGATCTTTGAGACGCTTCAAACTGTTTCTGCATTGTCATTCCACTTGTTTGCATTCAAAAGTGTGTCCTCCATTGGTTTAACCTAAAATGACCCAATACCTACACAAAACACAATAAAATATATACAAAGACACTATAGGACTTTAAATACAAATAAGACTCCAAAGGGACACTAAATGCAAGAAAGTACCACTGTTTCCTCACGGCCATCAAAATCCACCACTGTCTCGAAGCAAAGCGGTTTAAACCCATCTATAGTGACTCGAACCATTCCATTATCCACATCAACATCCATATAATAGAGTCCTTCACCAATGCTGCGGAAAGTCTGCACAGCCCAGAAATGTCGAAGAACACCCAAAATCTTGATCCAAAAATTGATGGTCGATGGATAGTTGTGGACTATGCTGCACTAAGACGAATACATGGATAAGAAATGGGGACGAAAACGGGGACGGAAAACAGAAAATTTATGGATATGGGTACAGTATGGGCATGTTAATAAAAATGTAAGAAAAAATATCCATAAATTAAAAATAAAATGAAAGTCTCACCATAAGTATTAACATAAAAAAAACCTTCAGTATAATAGCAAAAATAAGTCAATCATTAAGTAGCTCATTTTTGAAATCCGGCTCATCTAGTGAAAGGTTCGCAAACTCCAAGAATCCCACATCTTCCATAGAATTAAGGGAGACTTGTTAGAATGGTACATTTTCTAACTTTAATGTCAAGCGGGGTACCTTCGTAAGAAAAATTGTAGAACTATTACACTTTTTTTGAAAATATCTAAAATACCCTTACGCTTTGGCAGAGTCTACGTGAATTTTGTAGACTTAAGGCTAAGGTTGGACAGACTCTGCTTAAACTCTGCTAATTGTGTAGCCTTAAGGCAGATATAGTGTGTCAATTGTGTAGCCTTAAGGCAGATATTGTGTGTGCTTTTTTGTAGACTTAAGGCAGATATGTGTGTACATTTTTGTAGACATAAGGCCATAAGGCAAATATTGTCCATCAGACGGTAGCATACTGTTCGCAGGGCCTGGCTTGACATTTGTAATGTAACTAAATTGTATAAACGGTCGGATTTTGAAGTCAATTACAATGTACTCCTCTCTTTTCACAATAATAACAAGAATGCCATTACTTCTTACTTTTTGAGTTTGCTATAAACCTTTTCAACTTCTCCACCTTTAACCTAGATCTACTATTTCAATTTCACCCTCAAAAGGAGATTTCATATTTTCCAAGAAACGGAAGCGAAATCTGAGTATAAGATTGTTTACAGCCTTTGATTTTGAACAAAAGTACGTACATTCTTCGGAAAGACGATCTTCGTTTACATCTAACAATATCTGCTGGTCAAAGATAATCCAAGGGTTGAAGGCGAGCATATTTTCGGGAAGAACAAACACATGTAACACTTCAAAACATTACACTAGTTATCTAAACCACCATCTTCTAAACTGCGTGTAGAGCTCTAGTACGTCTTTGGCAGAGCTATTTCTAAAAGACTCTGCTAAAGTGTTGCAGATCTTTTGCAGTTAATTTACTAGTGAACATTCTCTTTTTTGCAGATAATGTTGCATTTGTTGACTGTTTTTGGACAATGGAAGGTAAAAATGGGTTGGGATTTCGACGTTGATTCAAGCAAAGGAAGCAATTTGTTTGCGGTTAAAGAACATATCAAGTATGAGGAATTTCTCCGCATTGTTTGTGAAGATTACAACTTGGAAACGCAGATGAATGCAGTCGAGATTGCTTATAAGTTGCATACACATATCATGGAGAAAATGCCTAGCGACACACCTCCTATCTTATTGAATAACGATAGGCAACTTGCAAATTTTATCACAATGGCGGAAAAAGATGTTATCCAGATTTGCGTGTCATGGAAAAGCAACCATGGAATTAAAGAAGAAGCTGCGGGTAAAGATGAAGCTTGTGATGTCAAAGAGGATGGTGGTGTTGATTTTGATGATGTTGGTAATGTTAAAGACGAGCATATGATGCCATCACCGAACAACAGCAGAGACTGCCGACAGTCTGCGAAGCAACAGCAGAGGCCGCCTTTATTCTGCGATATATTCGATGACACGCCTATGAATCCATTACCAATGAAGAAATCTGGAACTATTAAGGTTGACGAAATATTTGATGACAAGGAAACATTAATTATGCAATTACGCAAGATTTCAGTCATTGAGAAGTTTGATTTCAAAATCGACACGTCGAGGAAGAAACTTTTTATCGCGAAATATTTGTTCCTAATAGTTCTTGGAGGATTTGTGCGTCGACTCTGTCAGTTTCATCTGAATCTCCAGAATTTCTCGTTCGGATATATTAAAAAGCTCATACATGCTCTGCTATCTATAGGTATTCTCGTCACCGACAGGCTAATGCAAAATGTATTGGAAAGATATATGTTGATAGGTTTAGTGGTGATAATGATCTTAAAGGAATCACACCTAAGCATGTAATGAACTATATTAAGTCACTACATTGTCTTGACATAGACTATACGAAGGCGCAAAAAGCATTGGCATATGCACAAGAGCTCGTCAGAGGCACTTTTGAGACGGGTTAGCAGGACTTACCTTCCTATCTAAACAAAATAGAGTAGGCCAATCCAGGTACGATTACAAAGCTTGAACGTGATGATCAACAAAGGTTTAAGTATTTGTTCATTGCTTTTGGTGCTTCCACAAAAGGATTTAAGTTCTTGAGGAGGGTTGTTGTGGTAGATGGAGCACATCTAACTGGAAAGTACAGAGGTGTTATGCTAGTAGATGCAGGTCAAGATGCAGATTTGAGTATATTTCCTATAGCTTTTGGGATTGTAGACTTAGAGAATGATGCTTCATGGGAATGGTTTTTTACACAGTTGGGTGGTGTGATACTTGATGATAAAAATTTGGCAATTATTTATGACCGTCATCTATCAATCGCCAAGGCCATTGAGAAGGTTTTCCCCACAGATGATAGGGGAATATGTTACTATCACCTCAAAAATAACCTCATCTTAAAGTTCAAAAAGAACGCAATGCTCAGTTTCGTGTGTCGTGCTGCATATGCATATCAACCGGTAGATTTTGAAACATTGTTTGCTGTGATTCGTCGTCAAAATAGTGAATTATCAGTTTACTTGGAAGAGGCGAAATTTCGATTATGGGCTTGTGCACATTTTCTAGGAGATAGGTTTGGTATAATGACGAGCAACATTGCAGAATCCATTAATGTCGCGCTTAAGGAAGATAGATCATTTCCTGTTAAACATTTCGTGGAGGGTATTAGAAAGTTGTTGTCAAGGTGGTTTGTGGAAAGGCGAGACAAAGCTGCCTCATTAAAAACAAATTTTCCCCCAAACGTTGAAAACTTACTGCATGAAAGACACGATAGTTTGGAAATTTTAAATGTTCATCATGCTGATTCAAATTGTAGCCATGTTACAAGTGGAGGTTATAATTGTGTGGTTGATCTACAGAAGGTATGTAAGCTTTTTTTTTGCTATTTATCACTGCCAGTTTCAGGAAATATTTCTTGAGAAAGTCTGCCAGTCTTAGGAAATATTTGTCTTGTTTATCTGCTCTGAGTTCAATTCCTTTTTAAAATTTATGATTGCAGAGACTTTGTACTTGTAAACAATATGATGTCGAGAAGATTCCCTGCGAGCATGCGATTAAAGCAGCATTAAGTCGGAAAACTGATGAAGTTACCCTGGTGGATGATCATTTCACAAAGGGCTACTTGTATTCAACGTACTCATAAGCTATAAAACCTGTAGACAAATATTTTATTCTACCACCGCACGTAATTAGTGAACAATGTCTGCCACCAGTCATAAAAGTACCTTCCGGTAGACCGAAGACAAAGAGATACCTTTCTGCTATTGAAAAGGCTAAGCGGTTTAAGCGTAATCAATGGAAGGAGGAGAAAACAGAACCTTCATAGAGTACTCCATCCACAAAGCAAAAAAAAAAAAAAATAGAAGACTCAATCCACAACGAAGAAAACGAAGCAGAGGACTTCATCCGTCACGAAGAAAACGAAACAGAGTACTCCATTCAGCGATAATATTTCACCCATTACTCCATCCCCAAACGTGAGAAGGAAGCGATCTCGTAATTCTCCAACTCCTCAAACACCAAATAAGAAAGCTAAACTTTCGCAGAGTACTCCACCCCCAAAGATGAAAAAGAGTCTTTTCCAGAGTAGCCCAAAATTCAGCACAGGTGCTCAAAATGCCATAATGCAGGACACAATCGAAAAACATGCCCATTTCCTTGAATCTGGCTTCACTCTGCTGTAACTCTGCCAAGATAGACAAATCTCCGGTTTCAAGTTTATTTAAACAAATCTTGGTTTATAACTTTTTTTATTTTGCGTAGTATCTGCTTATGTTCATTTATCTTGTCCTTATGTTATGGTGCGCCGTTTTTTTATGTTAATCTTTAGTTTGATGTGGATATCATAAAATAGTCAATATCACAGAGTCTGCATCTGGTATCGCAGAGTCTGCATCAAGTATCGCAAAGTCTGCGTCTGATATCTACCATTAATCATCCATTAATCTGCCATTAATCTGCATGTACTCTACTATAAATGTTGCTTGTATTTTCATGTTAAAAATATATATGCTCAAATCCGAGGGTAAAATATGTTATTCTAGAATGGATTTATAAATATCAATTAAAATCCACATCTTGAATTACGGAATCATAACTTTTCAAGGATTTCTAAATACATAAACAAATAAAATTAGAAGAAATAGTTCAAATCTCCTATGTAATGTGACAAAACTGTCTTGCGAACCAATACAAGTAGCAGTTTTCGCATCCATGTTGATATTGGTGCTTAGTGGCACAATTTGGAAAAGGCAAATTTGGACAGTCAGGGTATTGCCACGTTGATGCAAAAGAATGGTTCATGGGTGGATAGAAAGCTACAACCGCATCCAGAACCTCATCCCCAAGCCTGGTGAGTTGTCGACACATAATTTGAGAAGTTGTGCAACCCTTTCTTGTACGTCCAGCACATACACACAACATTCCACGGAGATAAGTTGCGTTAGCACTGAAAGGGACAAGCCGTTCCAAAAGCTCCATGGTTGCGCTGATGTCTTGTTATGTGGTCACGAGTCTTGTAGCCTCATAATAAATAAATGTTTGGTTTCCGGCGTCTAAGCATCTTACAAAAAAGCTACGATTTGTCCCGTCTAGGAGAATTTTAACTGTGATTTCACATAGATCATCGAGACTAAGTTCCTTGAGGACTTCATCACTGTACACTACATCTCTATTTGGAGGATGTGTCCGAGTCTCCACAAGGTGAGGCGGCCAAATTTTCGTTCAATGACAGAGATAATGTCCGGAGGGAGCTCCGGTATTTGGATTTTGAAAATAATTAACAGGGACTCTGTTCGTAAACAATGAGCTACTTTATAGATAAAAAAAGAAATGAAAAGGGTCGATCTTCGTTTAAATTGTCTTGGAAAAGAAAACTCAATTTACTCTGACATCGCTCAATCATATTTATAAAGTCGTGTCTCTTTAAAAACACATCTAGTACAATCATTGCACGTGCCTCATTTTATGAATCGACATGAGAGGCATGCAGGATGATTACTGTGCAACCGCTGAACTATCATAACATAAGATACTCTGCCTTCGAAAAGAAAACTCATTTTAATAAGAAATGGCAGAGAAGGCGCATATATTTACCGCGTTATTAAATGGCACGAACTCCCATAAGAATAAAGGACAACTCATTTATTACACATGAGGAGATGAATGACAACTCATTTAAAAAGTATACAGCCCGTCGCCCGAAACGGAAATTTGGCAAATGGTCAAAAAAGCAATGAACATACAGTAGTTGAAAACACATTTCCTAGTCTGCTAAAACCCTAGAGTTTATCAAAAACAGTAACGCTTGGTGTTCATATAGGAGAAAGTCGTGTCTCTTTGTCTCTACATCTATTTGTTTACCAAAGACACAACATTCATCTTCTTCTTCTCTCTTACCAACTTTGTGATCATGGGTTATAGTCTAAGTTGAATTAACATGGAACTTAAGCGGATCCAGAAGGATGTTCCTACACAATTCATCAGGACAGGTATAAAATCTAGAACTCCCAAGTCTTTTATGCAGTTAGAGGTAGTATTATTTACGGATGATAATGGGAACTTTACAGATGTAGTATTATTTAGATTAAATGTATGAGTTGAGTCTTATTTGTTTTAGGTCCCGTTGGTGATTGTGTTTACGAATGGGAAGCAGCTATCAATGGACCCTTCGACAGTCCCTATGTCGGAGGGATTTTCTTGCTTACCATCTATTTTCCTCCTGATTATCCGTTAAAGGCGCCAAAGATTCGCTTTTTGCTTTTTTAGTTACTTGTTATTTGTTGCAGGATGAAACTTCACTCTTGATCATCTTGCTTTTAATTGATATTCTCTTTCTCTTTGCATGCAGGTGGGTTTCAAAACAAAGATTTACCACCCAAACATCAACGCAAATGGAGCAATTGACTATGATATCTTGAGAGAAAAATTGTCTCCTGCTTTAATAGTGTCCCAGGTTTGGAATTTTTTTATATTTAACAAAGTTATTGTCGAAAAGAAAAATACGTCATCCAAACATGTGTGTTAATGCGATGGATTGTCGTTATGGAATTAGGTTTTGATGTCAATTTGGGCGATGATGACTGACCCAATCCTAGATGATCTTTTTGTGCCAGAGGTAGCCCATATTTACAGGATTGGCAAATCCATGTTCGAGTCAACTGCGCGAAGCTAGACGGAGAAGTCTGCCATGGGATTAGAGTGAGGTGGTGGAGGCAAAGAAATGATCAGTCTCACCTGTGTGTTCTTTTTTAGCTTTATTATCTTTTGAAGACTGCTTTGCTTTGCTTTAAGTGTGGTATTTTTTATTTAGTAATTGTAGTTATGTTTTATGTTTGCTTTAGTATCTTCTGAAGACTGGTTTGCTTTAAGTGTTTCATTTTGTATCGTTTCAATTCGGTTATCTTGAGCGAAGGCGCAGTATCTGGTTGTACTCTGCATCTTAAAGCAGATGATGGGCGGACTCTGAATTTAGGCTGCATCTACATCGCTTACACTGAGCATAAACTGCGTCTTCTCAACTTGTTTTCATCCACAAAGGTCTAACAAAACAAAATAAAGTATACCTAAATTACCGAACTATTGTAACAAAAGAAATACATAAGTGTTACTCCGAGTCTCAAAAGATCGAGTGAAATAACATTAAACAACACAGTTGACGAGGTTTATTCTAGTTGGCATTGTTAAGATGAATAGGGTCATCAATGTATGCATCTTCAAACATTGAGAAATCACCGGTCTTAACAACCCTTAGTTGCCGGATTGCTTCTTTAACGGCAGGAATTGCTAGATTAATGAGGAGTTCAGAGAATGGGTAGAGAGCCGAGACACGTATCTCACCTGCAATGTCAAAGAGTCACCTAGTCATATATGTTCAATAGTTCTCTATGATTGAATGAAGTAGTAATACTACCTCCAAAATAGTCCATATTCCAATTTCGTAGCACGCAGAATATGACCTTCCCAATTGGATGAAGTCGCCAGAAGAACTCGAATTCATCAACAAATGTTCTCTTCGCAATACAGTTGATATCTTCACCGCTGCACCTCACAAAGACGAATTTATAGTACTTCATTCTCAAAAGACATCCTAAACTATAAGCATAATTAACTTACTTGAAATTCCTCAATGTGAAGTGCAGAACTTTGTGACCGTAGTGTCCGTCACGGCGACCCTTAGAGCTCAAGCTGGATGCCGGAGATGTGGTGTCACTGTTGTTCATACCGTAATCGTAAGGACCGAAAGCCATAACCCCGAGTATTAACTCTTTTTTGAATGAGAAATGTGTGTTTAGCCACGACAATGAGAAATTTAGGTTCATGTTTGTCGATAATATACGCCAAAAAAGCACGAATCCCCTAATCTATTTAAACACGAGAAATTTAGGTTTTAGGGAGAAGATTGAAAATTCAAATCTCTTTGAATTTTTAAACATTTTTCATTTCATGGTAAATACGGGCTCATACCCATCTATAGAACTGATACGAAATGGTACTGTCGATAATATACGACAAAAAAGCACGCATTTTCCCAGTAAAAAGGGTAGAATCGTTATTTAACAGAAGAATCAAAGGACAATGTATACGTGTAGTGTTAACTACATTTCTATCCATTTGGCATTTCTCGTCATGACGTGTATTTTCTCTCTTTTGACTTTGATTATTTGCATGTTCACAAATATGGTAGAATATAACTTATTATACAATACAAATATTACGCGGCTTCTCTGCAAAAGGTGTATTAGATGTGTTGTTTACAAGCAGATTACGTCACATTTTATGCAGATCATAGCATTTTGCTTGCATAGCAGTGGCATATTTGATAACTAAGAGATAAATAATAAATGAATGTACCATAACAACTGTTTCTTTTATAACATTGAAAACTTATAATTACAAAATTAAATAGATAAAAAATAGTTGATATCCTACGAAGTGTACGGGGAACGGTCGCGCTTCATCCCTCTAGAACTCCTAGGAACATCGTAGCCAACGTCGGCCGATCCAAACTCGCGACTAATACGATCCAAGAACCCTGACTGGTGGGTCAAAGTTGCTGCCACAACCCTAAATGAATCCACATTCGTCTCCACATTCCGAAGACGAGTCTCCAACCCACATATCCTAGCACGTAGGGCTACTCCCTCCATCTCCAACTCTTGGCAACAAGGACAATGAACATTAGCGCTGCGAGACGGACACACATTTTTCCAAGTAAGCCTAAGGCGATCCAGGCTACCTGGTCGGACCTCTGCTTCATCGATATCCACTTGAAGAGAACTTCCGTCAACTGCGGCGTCTGAGAGAAGAAACTAAGGGCGCCGGTAAGGGAGTGGAATCAAGAAAAGGGCATTAGGAAATTTGGGATATGTGAGACGGTTCTACGTTTTAAGAACTGATGAAGCATAACAGAGAGAAAGTGCATGTTAAAAGAGTGAGATTGATCAATTCGTCAAACAATTACTTTTTTATAAGAGGGAAATTACATGGATCAGACCACAAGCGGGGAAGCCCGCCAGGACCGGAATGACGAACAAAGAAATAGTGAATCTTGTCATCATCACCACCCTCAATTTGGAAGGGAAGTTCAACTGGAGATCTGCAACCGTCACGAAGAACACATTTATATCTATTAGACTAGGGGTCTAAACTCCTAACCTCAAAAGCCCCAAAAATCACAGCACTCGAAACAGTTATTCCAGATAAGTCCAACAGTATTTGGATGGCGTTTATCAACCCCCATGAACATGCATTAAGCTGGCTGGGTGAAATCCAAAGTTCTTCATAAAACTCCATCATCAACAAAGACAGGCGATGGCGGAAACCTGCCCGAAAGAAAGACCAATAGATGGTGACATAACCTACCGGAGGAATCCCGGGTACGTCTTGAACCTCTGAATATTTGAACCAATCCGAATTCCAAGGCACAACAGGATGAACACTGTTGGGTTCGCTCTTGCCAGAGGAAGAAGCAGATGAGGAAAAGGCAGACATCAAAATCAAAGAAGATTGGTGAGACTGATGGGTAGAAAAGAAGAATAAAAGATTCGCTTGCGTTGTGGTAGCAGGGAGGAAAGGATAAATTATCTTTGTTTGTCCAAAAAAAAATGATCTTTTTACTCGTTGAAGGGAAACCGAATCGGTATGGAAGTCCTAATTGGTCATACTCTGCAGATATTACTGGACGCCTCTGAGATGATAATGCGGCATGCGAAGGGCCACGTGTCGATCATCGCATGATTGAACACGAGAAACAAGGTACATTATTAATTTTCCTACTATAATACGTCCTACCACGTGTAGATCATGCATGATACAACACAATAAATAAGGAATGACAGTAATTGCGACTACGCTGCTTATTTTCTGCAATACAATTAATAGTACTCTGCTTACGCGCCTTGTAATAGTACTATTTTTACGGGCCTTCTATTAGTACTCGTCTTTGATTTATAATCAAAACACGTGCCTTCTCTGCATATACTCTACTAGAGTGGACCCAATTCCTAAATAGAAGAGTGGACCCAGTTCATAAATACATGAGTGGTTGACGAAACCCACTTCTTATACTATACAAGAGTGAAGATGTTTGATATTCCACGTAAATGAAACTCTGCTGACTTTTGTTATACTGCATGGAACGCAAACGCACACTCTTATAACACTTATGGGCCCAAGGGCCCATAATGGATAGTATAAAAAACCAGATATTAGGGTTTCAGTGTCTCGGAGAAGTTCATTTTACACCTTCGGTGCCGCTTAGATCGAATAAAGAACCTACATTTTCTCTATACATGGACAGAGATGAAGACCCATCATGGCTCAGGTATCACCTCGTTCAACTCGACAAACATTTCTTCGAGGTTACCTTTCTTCTTCAATTGCAATTCAATGTGTTACATGTTTACTCCTGGCATAGTCTGCGGAAGATGTTTGGCATAGTTTACTACATGCATAGACTGCTATGAATCCCTTTATTTTGAGGTGTTTATTTTGAGACTTGGATTAAAACATTAAAACTTATGGTTGTTAAGCCTTGAGACCGTTGTAGATGAATATTAGTAGAGAAGGCGCAGTTTATGCTGATTTTAAGCAAAGAAGATGCAGCTTAAATTCAGAGCCAGCTTATCATCTCGGTTTATGCTGTGTAAGCAAAGAAGATGCAAAGTACGGGTAGAAGCTGCGTCGTCTCGGTTTACACTATATAAGGGTTAAAAAAAATTTTACCCTTGTAGATGAAAATCAGTAGAGAAGGCATAGTTTATGATGCGTGTAAATGAAGAATAAGCAGAATAAGTCCTCGATCATCGCATTATGCAACACGATAAATAAGGAAGGCCAGTTTATGCGAGTACTCTATTTATATTATGCATTAAATTTAATAGTACTCTGCTTACACACCTTGTAATCTTTTACGTGCCTTCTATTAGTACTCTGCTTTGATTAATAATCAAAACACGCACCTTCTCTGCATATACTCTACGAGATAACGGTTGAAATGATGGGAAGGTGGACCGTTGAAATGACAATTAAGCAAAAAAATGACGTATGTGGTTTCGCTTTATACCTCTCAGATCATAACTATTCCACTCCCGTCTATAAAAAGAAGAAGAACCATAAAAATAACTTCCAGTTTCTCTTCTACTCAATCTTTTTTTTGTCTGTGCAGTTGATTCCTATTATTAATAGGCACATTCTTGGCATTTTACTCTTTTACAGGCACATATTCAAGACATCATGGCCGCAGATCATTCGAAGAAAAGAACAGCACCAATGTCAGACCTGGAGTTGGAAGCGGAAGAGAAGTGGAACAATGTAGTTATGGAGGCGAAAAAGGAAGGAAAGGATCGCCTGAGGGTAATTCTTCTACTGGTATGATCTCAAATGAGAGCGAAGGACGAAACTCACTACGTCAAACTCAAGTTGGAAAGAATAGCCGGTAAACGCTATATGTTGGAGAAGATGATGCATGAAGAACAAGTGGTCATGGATGCTAGGCGGCAGTAGTTAGCAGAGAAAGAAAAGATTGCTGAGGAGGAGCTGAGAGGAATTACAGTTCCTCATATTGATTGGTTCAAACTTGATCTTTCGTTTATGGAGGACTAAAGTTATGTAGAACTCTTGTTATCTTTTTTTGCGTTGTGTGTTTGAACTTTAAACTTTAAAATCTGAACTTATGTATTTTGGATTTGTTGTTTGTACTCTTGTTTTGGATTTGTGTTTCTATGTGTTATGTCTTTCAACCTACAGACAGATTTGGAAGCGAAGTACAGGCCGATTTTGATGCAGAGTACAAATAGACTTGGATATAGAAGCAGAGTACCAGAAAAGTATGCGAAGCATAAACCTAGTTTCAGAGCAGATTTTAGACAGATTTTTGAACTTATGTTTATATACGTTCCATTTATGTTTCTTGTTTGTACTCTTGTTTAGGTTTGATGACTCTTAAGATTCATGTAAAATCTACTTTTGTTTTTGCTTTTTTATATTTAGTTAAGTTATATAATCTAGATAAGTTATACACAAATTTTCCAACTGTGGAGTACGAGCAAATGCTGCGCTTTCTCTGCATTTAGTACTGCTTCTTCTCTGTATTTATAATAAACATCAACTTCAATGCTGGAAAACGGGCTGATTTTTCATATTCCTTTTCTAAATTTATTACAAGAATTTCGAGGAAAAACTGGTAGATGTTCTTATTCGTCTTGATCATGGTGAAATACCTGGCAGATAATTTCCGAGATAGGGGCTATTTTGTCAATCCAAGATGTTCCCATTCTGAAGGATGGGCCTCGAGCCGTTTTATAATCTTCTCGATTCTCTTCTGTTTCTTGTGAAGTTTAGCCTTTTTCTTCAAGATGTTCTCATGAGTCTTGATTGCTCGCCGGTACTTGTCATTAAGATTCATAAAATAAAGTATAAATACATAAGGAACAACAACGGAAAACTCTAACATAACATGCAACATCTTTACCTTAGTTATGAACTCCGTGGATTGCTGAAAACATCTCAGGTTATGGTTCATGAGTAAAACTGAAGGAATATTCAATCCGGATCATTCAAATACATTTTTTGAACTCGCGGAAGATTCATTATCGTTCATCGGATTGAAGACTATAGATGGCTCCATTAAAATTCGGCTATATGTGTTCGCAAATAAAGAAAAAGTGTTGAAAATAACCTACGTCATAAATACAAGAGTGGACCCAGTTACTAAATACAAGAGTGGACCCACTTCATAAATACAAGAGTGGTTGACAAAATTCACTTCTTAAATACAAGAGTGATGACGCTTGATATTCCAACTTCAATGAAACTCTGCTAATTTTTATTATACTAAATGGAACGCAAACGCATACTCTTATAACACTTATGGACCCACGTTTATGGTGAGTGTAAGTAAAGAAGATGCAGAGTATGAGCAGGTGCTGCGTCTTCTCGATTTACACTCTATAAGCGTAGTTTATGATGCGTGTAAACGAAGAATAAGCAAAATAAGTTCTCTTCTACTAACGAAGGAAAAACAAAAATTCTGCATGTACTCCGCATAGTTTGGTTACTGTAATATTTACTAGAACAAAGATCCATATTTACTATATACATATATTTACTAACCATGCAATTAAATTTGAATGTCGTAGGGATCGTAGATACTTGCAATAATTTTTTCATCACACATGGGTTGTTCGATATACGAAGATGTCTCATCCAACACCTCCCAGCAAGATTCAGCCTCCAGGTCATCATTTTGGCATTACACAGTTCTCTTGTTGATAGCGGCAATCCTAACATGTGATACTCAATGTATTTGAGTGCGTATACTCCACAATCACCTACTAGTGGATGCATTTTGGGAACATCTTTTACAATTCTGATTGTAAACTCTACTTTATCGTAGTCTTGAGGAAAGCACATATTAATTGCGGCAGGAACCATTTGAGCAAAAGGCGTCTCCACTGCCACAATATCTACTTGTGGAGTATTTAAGCTATCATATATGTAGACAATCCGGTCAACCAATGATATGACTTTTCCAACCCAATGATTCGTGCTCACGTGTAGAACGAAGTATAATGTATCAACATCTTTGCTCCAGGCCAACTTTGTTGCGGTATAAACCGGAAGAATACCGTGTACATTCTCGTAAGTGCCACCAGGCCATCTTTCAAGCTTACGCCACTCGTCGTACCTATTCTTCCAAAGCATTTGAAATGCTGCATCCAATATAGCAATCCGCAGACTCTTGAAAGAACTAGGATTTCTCTTTAGTCTGAGTCTATACAAGTTCAGTGCTGTGTCAACGTGCTGATAATAAAAGAAGGACAAATGTTAGGTACCAAAGCAGAGTCTAATAGACACACAACAACAACAAAAAGCCGAGTCTGCCCGATACACAACAATAACGGTCTGCCAACTAAACATGAAATAAACACTTTTGCCAGATCCACTGTGATGAGGAAGAATGTACTTACCATATCGTATAACCATTCCCTCGGCTGCAAAAGTAAGTTGAAGAATTGATGGCCCTTTGTTTTCCCTCCAAATGGATAAATATTTGTTATGTCGAAGAAAATCAACATTCAAGTTAGACTGCAAGATAAAATAGACGATCTTATAGGCTGTGTGTACTTACTCATCAGCTCTGAATACGTTCATCCTGTCCATAGTGTTTGGTCAACATCTCCAAATACAATTTCGTAAGTAGATTTTTGGGCCATTGGGTTTGCGTTGTTGCTAGGTACAACAGGAAAATTTTGTCGATTTACTTAACATTTCACTCCTCCTTGTTATTAGCTTGTTGGTCTGGCGAAGATTTCTGGAGCTTTCGTATATTTTGATTTGAGATGTAGTTGGGTGGACTGTATCCACTGATGGTTCAATGACATTCACTGGCTGGGAGTTTCCTCTTCCTCTACCTCTTCCTCTTCCTCTTCCTCTTCCTCAAATGATTTTGACTGAATCTTCCGATGGATGTACATAATTTCTAGTGTCAATCACTGAGCCTTCATTACCATCTTCTCTAGTGGAAGAAATTGTCTCCATGCAGATGTTGGTTATCAATGCCGTAATGGGATCCTTAATGCAGACATTAGTTTCATCTGCTGCAACGACATCCTTAATGCAGACATTAGTTTCATCTGGCGTAATGTCATCATTTGCACAAATGTTTTCTTTGGAATCACCTTCCTTACAATAGACATCCTCAGCTTTTTCATTCCCATCTCTTTTTTCACCATCAGTTGCTTCGTTTGGCCAAGCTGCCTTATCACTAACCTCTTCTTTACTGTGGGAGTCGAAATCAACACAATTAGAATTTGTCGGAGGTTTGTTAAGGGGGATGAAATTTCTGCGGATGAACCACAAACGAAGAGATCCAAAGATGGTTTTTATTAAGCTGTGTCGAAAAGCTTTCGTACAAGAGTTTGAGAGCAAAAAAGTCTAGGGTTTTTTGCTAAGTAAATTGCGGATCCCTTTTTCAAAGGATGTACATAGATATATATACTAGTTTGAGTCGGCCAGGTCAATTCTAAAGAGATAAGGAAAACTTCCTAATCCTTTGGGATTTCCTTTTTAGCGAAGTCGGCTTGACTTCGTGGGGCTCTGTATCGTTGTAGGCCGAAGATGGGCTCGTTGTCTTCGTATAGAAATTACTTCGGCCGCGTCGTCTTCTGGCTTCGTGTAGACTTGATTTCGGCCAGACAGTTTCGTATGGAAATGACTTCGGCCGGACAGCTCCGTATGGGAATGACTTCGGCCAGGATCGTCTTCGGCAACTCTGACTTCGGCCAGACAGCTCCGTATAGATTTGACTTCGGCAAGACAGTTTCGTATGGAAATGACTTCGGCCACCTCGTCTTCTGGCTTCGTATAGACTTGACTTCGGCAGGCAACTTCGTATAGATTTCACTTCGGCAAGACAGTTTCGTATAGAAATGACTTCGGCCAGGCAACTTCATATAGATTTCACTTCGGCAAGACAGTTTCGTATAGAAATGACTTCGGCCAGGCAACTTCGTATAGATTTGACTTCGCCAAGACAGTTTCGTATGGTTTTGACTTCGGCCAGACAGTTTCGTATGGTTTTCACTTCGGCAAGGCAGTTCGGCCGAAGTGGACTGCTTGGCCGAAGTGGACTGCTTGGCCGAAGTGGACTGCTTGGCCGAAGTGGCCTGCTTGGCCGAAGTGGCCTGCTTGGCCGAAGTGGACTGCTTGGCCGAAGTGGCCAGCTTGGCCGAAGTGGCCGAAGACCGCGGGTTGTTTGCCGAAGTCTCCGTGGGTCATGGCCGAAGACCGTGGGTCATGGCCGAAGACCGTGGGTCATGGCCGAAGTCTCCGTGGGTCATGGCCGAAGACCGCGGGTCATGGCCGAAGTCTCCGTGGGTCATGGCCGATGACCGCGGGTTGCTTGCCGAAGACCATGGGTCATGGCCGAAGTCTCCGTGGGTCATGGCCGAAGACCGCGGGTCATGGCCGAAGACCGTGGGTCATGGCCGATGACCGCGAGTTGTTTGCCGAAGTCTCCGTGGGTCATGGCCGAAGACCGCGGGTCATGGCCGAAGACCGTGGGTCATGGCCGAAGTCTTTGTGGGTCATGGCCGAAGACCGCGGGTCATGGCCAAAGTCTCCGTGGGTCATGGCCGAAGACCGCGGGTCATGGCCGAAGACCGTGGGTCATGGCCGAAGTCTCCGTGGGTCGTGGCCGAAGACCGCGGGTCATGGCCGAAGACCGTGGGTCATGGCCGATGACCGCGAGTTGTTTGCCGAACTGAGGCTGCCGAAGTGAGCTTGGCTTGCCGAAGTGAGGCTGCCGAAGTCTCCATGCCGAAGCGAGCTTGGCTTGCCGAAGTGAGGCTGCCGAAGTCTCCATGCCGAAGCGAGCTTAGCTTGCCGAAGTCTCCGTGCCGAAGCGAGCTTGGCTTGCCGAAGTCTCCGTGCCAAAGTGAGCTAGGCTTGCCGAAATCTCCGTGCCGAAATCTCCGTGCCGAAGTGATCAGGCTTGCCGAAGTCTCCTTTGCTGAAGTGGCTAGGCTTGCCGAAGTGACGCTGCCAAAGTGATTAGGCTTGCCGAAGTCTCCTTTGCCGAAGTGGCTAGGCTTGCCGAAGTGAAGCTGCCGAAGTGAAGCTGCCGAAGTGGCTAGGCTTGCCGAAATGACGCTGCCGAAGTATCCTTTGCCGAAGTGGCTATGCCGAAGCGATGCTTCCTTCGAGGCTTGCCTAAGCGGAGACAAAGCTTGCCTAAGCGGAGACAAGGCTTGCCTAAGTGGAGACAAAGCTTGCCTAAGCGGAGACAAAGCCTGCCTAAGCGGAACAAGGCTTGCCTAAGTGGAGACAAAGCTTGCCTAAGTGGAGACAAAGATTGCCTAAGCGGAGACAAAGCCTGCCTAAGCAGAGCAAGGCTTGCCTAAGTGGAGACAAAGCTTGCCTAAGTGGAGCAAAGCTTGCCTAAGTGGAGACAAAGCCTTGCCGAAGTGAAGCTGCCGAAGTGAAGCTTCCTTGGCCGGAAATGGAGCTGCTTTGGCCAGAATGGCCCCTCTTGTGCTTAAGTGGACTCGTACAGAAATGACTTAGGCACAATTTCGGCCTTGTCCGATTCTTCGTATTCTCATACTAAGCCATTTTCCCATTGATCACAGCTGGGCGGATTTTGACCCCAACATTTACCACCATCTGATGCAGTGGCATCCTCTGCCTGAAGCCATACATTGGGATCATTATCTCATTTTTCTTCTTTGGCATCCTCTGTCTTTTTACCCCATCTATTTTTTCAACATCTCCAACTCTACCATCATCAAGAAGATGTTCTTCTTTAACATCCTCTGCCTTTTCACTCTCATCTCTTTTTTCACTATCAATTGCTTCGTTGGAAACAACTGCCTTATCAGATATAACATTTTCTTTACCACCATCAACTGTCTTTTCACTTCCATATATTTTTTCAACATCTCCAACTCCACCATCATATTGAACATGTTCTTCTTTGGCATCCTCTGCCTTTTCACTCCCATCTCTTTTTTCACCATCAGTTGCTTCGTTGGAAACAGCTGCCTTATCAGATATAACCTTTTCTTTACCACCATCAGTTGCAGTGGCATCCTCTGCCTGAAGGCAGACATTGGCATCATTTTCTCCTTTTTCTTCTTTGGCATCCTCTTCCTTTTCACGCCCATCTCCATCATTACTATCATCTTGAAGATGTTCTTGTTTGGCATCCTCTGCCTTTTCACTCCAATCTATTTTTGCATCATCTCCTACTTGTTCTTCTTTGGCATCCTCTGCCTCGATGCCATTATCATTTACTTTTTCTTTGCCATCTCTTCCTTTATCATTTGAAAAGGAGTCAGAGGCAACAACCTTGATTCTTTCTCCTTCGTTTTCTTTGCCATCTCCTTTTTTTGGCAACAACTTTGATTCCTTATCCTTTGTTGTCTTTGTTATCCACCGTCGTCTCTTCTTCGTCATTCTGAAAAATTTCAAAGTAATAACTGTTACACGAACTCAGCTTCAACTGATTACACCTTAAGGGCATACTCTGCCGTAATGGATATTAAGGGATGCCAATGATAAATAGTATTGAATGCCATTATTAGTCTGCCGTAACAATTACATGTCTCACATAAATGAATGATACAACATAGGCAAGCAGAGTATGCCATGCCCTTCTATTGTTCTACCAGATCTGGTAAAGCATGATATCGCAGATCATGCCAGCTCTTTTATTTCAATAATTGTTGAGTTGGACATACCATGCGATTGTCAGGTTTTAGTTTGTTGTTAGAGAAGCGAGTATCTTGCTCGAAACAAATCATCCTCTCGATCAGCTTTCCAACGACTTGGGCAAAGTTGTTTAAGGGTTCACTCAAAACTTTATGATGTTCCATGATGGTTCGTTGCTGTTCCGAGTTTAATCATTGCTGATCAAGGCTGGCGTTTTCAATTCTAGTTATAACTGCATCAAACTTAGTCTATTGTTTATCCAGGACAAATTCAATGATGTCGACAATGTCTGTTGAACCAGTATATGGGATTTTAGCTACAGAGAACTTCGGTTTCATGACATACTGTCAGTCATCTTCTTCTTCGATTTTTTCATCATATTCTTCAATTCCCTTCCGCTTCCTCTTCCTCTTTTCTCCATCTCGCTCTTCAATTCCCTTCCTCCTTTTCCCTTTTCTTCTCCTTCATTCATGATCTACTTTCCTTTTTTTCAAGTGCGGTTTTCTGGGACTGGCGGCGTTTGTGAGATGCTCCATTTGATGTCCGTCCACGCCTGGCCAGAGAGAATGTATTTGATGAGATTATCAAGCTTGAAATCTATTACGTCATTATCTTTCCAACGTGGATACATTTTTGCCCGGGATCTCTCACACATAGTAGTTACAGTCACCTGCAAAACACAGTTATATGGTTACATAAATGTCAGCCAGAAGTCTGCGTAATTATGCTAGAAGTCTAGCGACGGGAAAATGTAAACTTGTGGCAGAGTCTTTTTGCAGACTCTGCCACTGTGGCTTACTCTGCCAAAAGTCTACATTTTCACTTCAACAACCTATGCCAAAGATATACATACCTCTTCACTCGAAAAGATCTTCTCCATATCGGGTCTGCCAACTTTTCCCTTGTATCTTAGCAGATGTATACCTTCAAACGCTATAGGTGTTCCCAAATTTTCTCCCACTTCGGGCACATACACATACGCCCAGACCTGTAGAACTTGCACGAACCCCTTCAAAACATAAGAGTCTTGCGATATCTTCTCTTTAGTTACTAACTTAACCTGCTCAACAAGATCTTTGTAAGCAACCCTCCCCCAGGGATACCCTTTGAAAGTTGCCAAATCTATCACCAACCTAGCTAGGTTAAGTAGAATTTCGGTACGCCGATGAACACCCAACATACTGTTATATAGAATAGCTAGATAACTAAGCCTAATTTTTATCTTCCCTGGACCAAGATTTGTTTATAGCTCCACCATGCTTCATACACAATTTCACTATGTCCTCAATACAAGGACTAGCACGACGTATTTTGAGAAGACCCCGAAAGCGATTCCAGCTTAGGTGAGTAGCTTGAGAAGATACCAACCCATCCAATTGCGTAATTTTATTACAGTTAAGACCTATGATATATTCAAAACTCGAAGAGCGAGAACCGTGTTGGCTGCCTCGCGATCAAAAACCACAACTCAAATGGGTTTCCACACTCTAGTTGTTTGCAAATAAGATAGTGGGTGCACAAATTCCGCACTCCATCTGAAACCCAACTTCTCAAACTTACAAATAACTCATAGCGGTGACTTGCGGACATAATCCCACACTTTATCACCCACTACACGTTCCACCAGTGGAAGATGATTGAACTTCAAACTGCAGTTTATTTTGGTATTTGGATCTGGCTCGTTTCCTTTGGAATAAATCATGGCAGGAAAATCCATCTCGTAATCATTCCTATTCATCTCATAATCATTCCTATCCATGATATATTCGAAGGAGAAATATCAAAGAAATGAAGAGATTGGAGAATTATCGGAGAAATGAAGAAAGAGATCGAAAAAATTGAAGATACACTCCTCTACTCTAGGGTTGCTGAGGGGAAGAAGAAGAAGAGTTAATGTTGTGTTTTTTAAGCTTTCTGGGCTTCGGCATGGGCGTGAAATAACTGATTTGAGGCTCGAATATATATTGTGGAAATTTTAAAAAAATAATATTACCTAATTAAGACGGTGCCTCCTTTTGTCGTACAGTTAAGACAGCGACGCCTTTTTCGTTTAGTAAAAACTCTTCAAAAAATGTTGCGCTACATCTACATATAGTCTGCGAAACCTTAAACCACTCAAAATGAATTAAAAACTTCGATTAACATTTGTTTAGACGTCATAACTCTAAAGTGATTTTTAATCTAAGAGTTTAAAAAAGCTTATTTACATTGAAAACATAGAATAGAAGAAAAATCAATAACCATGGTAAATACCAAGGGAATATTTCACATAGTGCCGTGTTGAACAAAGAAACATATGATAACGAATTTTGTTTTTTAGTTTTTCTTTTTAACATAAGTTTTATTTTGAAACCAGTAAGAAATAATGTATAAAAGAAGTGGAAGTATATACAAATATACAACAACAACAAAATCACTACAAACAAATTCTCTTATATCAATCTGCCTTCGGTCTGCCGTTGGTGATATTCATTCAGTTTGCGATACCCTAACCACTCGGTTTTCACTGTGGAGTTTTTCTATTTAATATAAGTTGTACTTTGAAAACAGAAAGATATATAAGAAATAATGTATAAAGGAAGTGGAAGTATATACAAATATACAACAACAAAAACTCACTACAAACGAATTCTCCGATATCAATCTGCCTTCGGTCTGCCGTTGGTGATATTCATTCAGTCTGTGATACCCTAACCACTCAGTTTTCACCGAGTTTTTTGAGATTGCTTATCTCGTTTTGGCTTAGACCGGTTAATGCACTACTGGTGATTGTCTTCTACCGTTGGTGATATACATTAAGGGGTAGGGCTGGTCTTAAGGGGTAGCGCTGGTATTTTCAAAATCTCAAGGAAGACTAGGGTCTCAAAATCTCGAGGAAGTCGAAGGGTCTGTTGCTTACAAAACCTCTTTTCATCCTTAGAATCGCAAATTCACCCTCAAGCTCTCTTTTTCCTCTCAGATCTCTCATTTCTCATTTGCACACAACAATTGTTTTTCAAAGAGGATTTCAAAAATCACAATCTCTTTTTCCATTAACAACTCCATCATTTACCAAGCAAAAGGTATGGTTAAAGCTCAATCTTTGATTTCATCGAGTTTTTGGTTTTCGTTCCATTTGTGCTCTTTAAATGATGGATAGTAGCATTTTGTTCTCAACTATGCCTTGTTCTATTTGGGAAATGTTTTTGTAGATACAACCATTTTGTCATGCTGCCGAACCATCTCAATCGTTTAATTTGTTTTTGGCTCGGCAATAACGTTAGTTTGAAGTTCTCTTATCATGACCATAATTTTATTGGGAACTGTAAACGTTTTCGCATATTCCCGAGGCCGCGTGGCGTCACGCGCTGTGCTTCCATGCCTTTTTTATATCAGATCCTTGTCTCAATCCTCATAACTTACTTCTCCACATTTCCGCAAAATCAGGTAGCTCTCTTCTCTCTCTTATTTTCTCTCTTTTATCTTCAAGTTTTGGCTAGGTTTCGATTGGTTTCTTCCCTTTCGTCGCCAACCTTTTGAGTTTTCCGACCCATCTTCAAACGTGGCTCGGCGGTTCTATAACTTTCCCGGTCCATCTTTAAATCCTTCTGGCGACTTCTTACGTTTTCCGGTCCATCATTATCTATCTGCGGTGAGTGTTTGAGTTTCCCGATCCATCATCATTCAGATCGCATCATTACCTTGATTGTTTGTCACCGAGCCGAAATTCTTCATCTCAAGGGTGTTGCCGAGCCAAAATCTCTCCAGTTCCCAAGTATCAGCTTGTTCCCGAGCCAAAATCCTCAATGTCTCATGTTGCCGAGCTGGAAGACTCTATGGGCTCGACAAATTCTGCCTCGTTGCTTGGACGGAAGATGGTGTTATCTTCGCAGATTACCGAACCAGTGGAAAACAATCCGCCGCCAGGTCAATTGCAGATTATTGTCCCATCTCTGATTGACGAAGCATTTGATGCCCAGGCGGATGCCGAGGCAGCCTTGATACAAAAGGCTCTTGAAGAATTTAAAGCCGAACCAGAAGAGTACATCATTGACGAGGCAGAAAAGATACGGTTGGAGAGATTGTTTGCGAGCCACCAAGCTAGCACATCGACGAGGCGAAAGCCTAAGAGAAAAGCTCCTAAGAGACGACTTGACCCGTCCGGTTTGTCCTTGTGCACCGCTGAATCCTTGGAGGCACTGAGGCATCGATTCCATATTTAAGAGGATATAGATCTGATTGCTCCTGCCTCAACAGACCGAGCTGAGTCTCCGCCACCTGGGTACTTCTCTCTTTATGAGAGCTTCTTTTACCAAAGTATGCTATGGTTCCCAATTCCCGGGTTGATCATCCGTTTTCTGTCGAAGCATGGGTTAGCCCCGAGCCAAATTACTCCCCGAGGTATGCGCCACTTGGTTGGAATTTTGGTTCGGAGCTACGAATGTGATGTGACCGTTCGCATCTCCCATCTTCGGCAGTTCCTTGAATTTCGAAAGATCAAAAACTCCAACGCCTACTACATCTCCAATAAGAAGCAAAGAAAAATCACTGAAGGCTTTCGAAGCAAAGACAATGATTGGGGGCACTATTTCTTCTTCGTTCCTATTAATGATGCTACGGTAGAAGCCGAAAAGCGTCCATTATGTCAAGTCGGAGTGGGAAAATATTGGTGGGCGAGCCGTAGACCCTTCAGGAGATTGGTTAAAGTTTCACTTTGTAGCGAGCTGAGCAATGCCTTTTTCTTTTGTTTTTGCAGTTCGGCAGATTCTTCCTCGTTACCCAGAAGATAGACTTACGCTTCGGATCACGCTTGCTGCCGGAAAGTGCCACTGGGAAAATCATTTCTCCCTAAGGAGAGTTGAAAAAGCCTGAGCCATCTTCGGCGGTGTTGAAGTATCAGATAGCTCGGAGTCTGAATCTCCACCTCCAAACTTCCAAGAAAAAGCTATGGGAAAGAGGCTGACGATCCGCGATAAGTAAGCTTTAAAGGAGAAGAAACACAAGGAAACTACCAGCCGAGCTGCTGATGGGGCTGAACCAGCTTCCGAGCCAACTTCTGAAATGGTTGGTGAGATCGAAGCAGGAACAGAGCATCAAACTCTTACCGAGCCTCCAACTCTTGAAGCCGAGGCCAGGGAGGTGGTTTCAGCTCTTGTTCCGGTAGCCAGGCCTTCTAGCTCGGTGATATCTCAACATAGAGTGGGAGAGAAAAAGACTTCCGGTAAATGCTCCGAACCGGACAAAGAGAAAACTAAGGAGAAGCAGGAGAAAAAAAAATGCCACAAGCCCGCCGATCCAACTACTACCGAGCCGTTGCCGTCGTCATTTAGGTACGAGGGATCTGAGCCAGTATGCAATGACGAAGCAGCCTCAGTGACTCTCTTATCACAAGTGCGTTGCTCGGGGGATAGGCTGCCACCTCTTGATGTGCTTTCTCATGGCAATTTATACGCCGACATATCGCTCCGAGGCACCAAGGTACGTTTGGAGATTATCTGTTTCGATGATTAAAAAATGACTAAGTACTGACTTTTTTTTTCTTCCTACGATCAGTTTGTCGCATCTATCAACAAGATCGTCGCCGCCTTCGAACATGACATAAGAAAAGACATGCGCCGGGTCGAAGATGCCCGCAAGGATGCATCTTTCTTTAAAGAGAAGGTCACCGAACTGGAGGGAAAACACGCTGCCGAACTGGCAACTGCTTCAGCTCGGATTGAAGCTCTCGAGAAGGAGAAAGCATATCTTAAGGATGAATGGGACAAAATAGGCGACTTGGCGATGAGGCTGGACCGCTCGAAGCAGAAGAAAGCTGCTGAAATTGAATCCTTGAAAAGATAACTCTCGGCTGTTAATGCTTTGCATGAGGCAAATGTAAAAAAAGCACGCAAGGCAGCGAGGCGAGAGATATTGGAAAGGTTTCAAGAGCGGCTTGCCAAGATTGAGAAGAGCATCGACGAGCTGAAGGCGGCGAAAGAAAAGGAGCTTGATCTAGCTTAGGTCGACAGCAACCTACAACTGCTCGAGATCTTGCAAAAAGAAGATGCGCCTACTTTCGACTCCGAGGTGACGAAATTGGCAGGGTGGAGACTTGATCTGGCCGACGCAACTGACGAGTTTGAGAGGATTGAGGCCGAGCTGAAGAAAGATCTGACGCTTTCACCTCTTTCCTCAGATTCTGTAGACACTCTCCTGGGTACCGACCCAACAGAGAATGCGGTAGCGACAGCCGGAGTTATAGATTTTGTAGGCTCCAATGTTGGCACACCAGGGATTACTGATCTTGCCGCTGAGAAGCCTTCCGAGCCGGATCTTCTTGAATGATTATTCTCCTTATTTTCTTTAACTCGAGAACTTTCTTTCTTTTGTTCGGTATCGTTGAGAACAAGTGCCTGGATGGCTTTATCCACCCTTTTTTTGTAATGACTGCCGTTTGTAGGCGTAACTCCTTTTTTGTTTGGATTTTCTGCTTATGTTTTTGTTTAAGTAATCTTTCACTTGTGCTCTGATGTGATATTGCGAACCATATTTGTTCAGTAAAAGTATGGTTTTCTTTGTATTGAGTGCTTTGTTGTCAGTTTAGGGTTCGCGGTGTTCCGACTTACATTCCCGTTCTTTTGACAATGAAACATATTTAAAATCTCATACTAACTGGTAGGTTTAGTATCATGTTTCGGAGATATTTACGACTAGTGTACAAAGAGGTGTTTACTGGGTTTAAGAGTTTAATTCGAGTTTTAACACTTGCAAGATTTCGACTTACGGGTCCCTCTCGAAGATAAACTTGTAAGAATATCGTCAAGGATATACCTTTCGGATATTAGAACAGGACATACCCGATCAGAGCGCGCTTTTTTACCCGTAAGAGGGTGTTGAGAACCCTATCCCATATAGAGATAATGGTTAAAATCCATAAAGGATGTGGTTGTCCGTCTGTTGTGGCCAGCAACAGACGAGGTGATAGAATATCGTGAAGGATGTAAAGTCGTGATTCGTGTAGACTAAGTGACACGAATTTGTGTTTGAAATAGTTTGAAGTTATTCTCTTTGGGAAGTGTAATGCGAGATATGGGAGTATATGTGTAGTATACGTGGATACGTACCCACTCCCCCCTTTTTTAGGGAGAGGGACAACTGAACCCGTCCGAGGACGAGCTGCCTACGTACCCTTTTCAGGGATCAAGTCGTCCCGTAGTTCATGCGAAGTTATTTAGTGGTAATACCTCTTTAGGTGCATTGCGTTCCAAGATCTTGGTATCAGAACATCAGCGATGTTTGAGAGCTCGTACACTCCTGGTCGAACTATTTTGGTGATTTTGTAGGGTCCTTTCTAGTTTGCTCCTAGTTTGCCAGCGTTTGTTTCGGCTGTGTTCTGAAAAACTTTGCGGAGAACAAGATCACCTTCTTTGAACTTGCGACTCTTGACTTTGGCTTTGTAATACTTAGCCGCTGCATGTTGGTAATTTTGAATCCGAACCAGCGCTTGATCTCTTCGTTCGTTAACTAAGTATAAATTATCCAGTAACATGAGGTGATTCAGTCCTTCCTGCCCTGAAAGAAGTCTGCGGTGAACTCCAGGAAATTGGACTTCAGCTAGGATTACACATTCTGTACCATAAACAAGAGCGAAAGGTGTTTCACCGGTAGCTCGCCGCGGAGTGGTTCGGTGTGACCATAATACTCCTTCGAGTTCATCTGCCCAGCGTCCTTTCTCTGCATCAAGGCATTTTTCAGAGCATTCCGGATAGTCTTGTTCACTGCTTCTGCTTGTCCGTTCCCTTGTGGATAGCGTGGTGTAGACTTGCTGAGTCGTATCTTCCATTTTTCGCAGAAAGCTTCAAACCTTGTAGAGATAAACTGTGAGCAGTTGTCAGTGACAATCTCGTATGGAACTCCATGCCGACATAAGATATTTTTCCAGACAAAGTTTTCGACTTGGGCGTCCTTTATGTTGGCGTAAGAATATGCCTCGATCCATTTGGAGAAGTAATATGTCAAAACTAACAGAAACCTCTTCTGCTTGGACCTATGTAGAGGCCCGACAATATCCATTGACCAGCGCATGAAAGGGTAGGGCGCTGAGATCGACGATAGCAACTCTGTGGGTTGGTGAATCATTGGGGCATGTCGTTGGCATTTTTCGCATCTGGCAGAGAACTTTCCACAGTCCTTTACCATAGCTGGCCAATAGTAACCATGTCGCTTGATCTTGATTGCCAAAGTTCTTCCGCCGGAGTGGTTGCCACACGAACCGCTGTGAACTTCTACCATGATTTCTCTAGCTTCGGCGCCTTCAACACAGGCCATCAGTGGGCCTGAGAATCTCCACTTGAAGACGTTTCCATCTAAGAAAACATATCGAGCAGCTTGAGCTCTGAGTTTTCTGGCAGCCCACTTATCTGATGGTGCATCGCCGTCCAGGATATATACTCGGATTGCTCCCAACCACTCTTTGTCACATCCATAGTCCGTTTATGTTTGTTGTAGGTCTTCCTCCATCTCCACTGCTTCACCTTCGGCCGGAGGATCTGTTGTAGGCTCTTGCTCTATCTCAATTGCCTCGTCTTCCACTGATGGTGTCATGTTATGGTCGTCTAGAGCGATCGTATCGGTGCTGCCCTTTTCTGCGAGATTTTGCCCAGATATACCTTCGGCCTGTGTGGTTGTTTGGGAGCGAGTGACTGCGTTCACGGTATCAAAGAGGTTGATACTTGGGTTTTTGATGAATTTTACTGGGATTATCCTTTTCAAATCCGGATCGGAGGTGGATGCAAGTGCTGCTAGCGTGTCTGCCGAAGTGTTTTCCCCGCGTGGTATCCGTGTTAATGTGAACTCTTCCAACTGTGAGGCCATCTCTTTGACGATCTTCAGATAAGCTTCCATTCGGTCGTCTCTGGCCGTATACTCACCGCTGACTTGGTTGACCACCAGCTGTGAATCACAATAGGCCTGGATGTGCGAAATTTTAAGTCCGCGAGCGAGTCTCAATCCTGCGATCAAGGCCTCATACTCTGCTTCGTTATTAGATGTGCGAAAACCCAAGCGGAATGATTGTTCGAGAATTTTGCCTGTTGGAGAGATTAAACGTATTCCTACTCCAGATCCTTGTTTTGATGATGATCCATCCGCGTGGAGCTTCCATATTGGGCTCGGAGCCGACTCTTCTATCGCTTCTTCTGGGAGTTCTATCAGAAAATCTGCAAGGACTTGAGACTTCGCGTAGGTTCTGCTTCGATACTCGATGTCGTATTCGCTCAACTCTATTGCCCACTTTGCCAATCTTCCAGACTGGCTAGGGCTATGTAGGATGGATCGCAGTGGGAAGGTAGTCAAAACCACAATTGAATGTGACTGGAAGTATGGTCTTAGTTTTCGAGCGGAGATTATCACGGACAGCGCCAGCTTCTCTATCTGTGGATACTGGGTTTCAGCGTCGGTGAGAGTTTGGCTGACATAAAAAATAGGCTTCTGCTCGCTGCGCTTTTCTCTGATGAGTACTCCACTTACTGCTCTTGTCGAAACGGCCGTGTAAAGGAATAATGGTTTGCCTTCGACTGGTTTCGTAAGTATTGGAGGGCTGGCTACGTATTCTTTCAGTTGTTGAAACGCTTGCTCGCATTTTTCTGTCCATTCAAACTTCTTGTTCCCACGCAGTGTGTCGTAGAAAGGCAAACACTTATCAGTTGACCGAGAGATGAAACGATTCAGCGCGGCGACCCGTCCTGTTAGCCTCTGGGCTTCACGCTTTGTTTTCGGTGACACCATCTGTATGAGCGCATCAATCTGCTTTGGGTTGGCTTCAATTCCACGGTGGGTGACCAGATATCTAAGGAACTCTCCGGACGTGACCGCAAATCTGCACTTGGTCGGGTTCAGTTTCATGTTATGCAGATTTAGTTGCTTGAAACATCCTTCTAGGTGAGCTACGTGATCCTTCTCCTCTAAAGATTTCACCAGCATGTCGTCTATGTATACTTCCATCGTCTTCCCCAGTTGGCCAGCGAACATTCGGTTCACTAATCACTGGTAAGTTCCTCCGGCATTTTTAAGACCGAACGGCATCACTTTGTTCCAAGGGTCATGGTTGTTTCTCCCGAGAATCCAGTTAAGGGCTTCGGCGCGGCTGTGATTTTGGATAGGTCTATGTTCATCCTTCTGAGAGTTTCCCAGAAGATCACACCTACAGAGTTTCCTGTGTCTATCAAAACTCGGGCGACGTCACAATCGTCTACGATTAATTCTATCACGAGGGGGTCATTATGTGGTCGGTCAATGCCGGTGGTTTCACTTTCTTCGAACGAGATAACATCGTTGGGAAGTTTGGAAGGTGCTGACCAGTTGATACTCACATCGGCTCGCCGCTGGAAGGCTTTGATTGAAGACACCGTGTCCGAACAGTATTGTGATCCTCCCATTATCATATTTATTCTTATTCGAGAACCTAACTGTGTCGCCTCATCATCTCGCCTTCCTCGCTTGGGGGCTATAATCATTTTGATTTGTTTGGTTCGGCTGATCTTTCTCATCTTCTCGTTCGAAGTCCTTCAGGCTGACAGCGTTACCAAGTTCTCCGGCTACTAGCTTCGCCGCAAGCTTTATTCCCAGGGTTCGGTACTTGGCAGTTGAGTGACCATGCATGTGATGATACTTGCAATAGAATTTTTTGTCGTACGAACTCTGACTTCGTATCCACGTGTTCCAAGGTGTTTTGCCTCGGCTTGTTCCCACCTGGTAGCTGTGGGCTCCTCCGAAATTGGGTTTCTCGTGATGTACGTACCCGCTTCCTTGATTACTCCTCTTGGGAGGAGGTGGGTTCGGAGTTTGGAAGGGACGGCTCGTCGTTCTGGCTGCTCCATATTTCTGAGACAAGACCCTCATCTCTTCTTTGTTGACTATGAAGTTAGAGGCTCGGTGTAGCGCGTCTTGGATTGATAGTGGTGTGTTCAGAGCAATCTCTTTTCAGAACTTCGACTCATACCACAGTGACCTCGTCAATGCGAGCACGGCATCCTTGTCACTTACGCCCTTAACCTTTGACATGACCGCTTTGAATCTTCCCATGAAGCTTCGTAATGTCTCCGTAGGGCCTTGAGTTAAAGTCCAGAGGTCAGCATCAAAGGCTCCTTGATCCATAAACATGGAGTAATGCTTCAGAAAAGCAGCAGACAGTTGCTGGAAATTGTCAATGGAGTTCCGCTCAAGCCTGGAAAACCATTGGAGTGCTGCGGCTTTTAGATGCTCCACAAACAGCAGACAGAAACTGGCATCTCTCTCTTTTTCCCTAAAATTGGCTCGGCCCATTGCTATGATGAACGCCGTGATATGCTCCTTTGGGTCGGTGTTTCTTTTGTAAACTGGAACCTTGATTTTTCTTGGGTCAGAAATTCTTGCTTTGGTAATCCGAGCTGTAACCGGTGTGTTGTGTGCTTCTTCTAGTACGCGATCTATCTCCGGGACTTTACTGGTTGCTTTGTGCACCTGGGATCTGACGGCTTTCATCTCGGCAGTGGCACGATCCAAGGAAGCTCGGATTTCATCAAATTCTTCTCTCTGGGCTCGGCTTGTTGTCCTTGGTTCGTCAGCGTATTGTGCCTGTCGTACCCATAAGAGATTTTCTTCCTCTTCTTCTAAGCTTCTGGCTCGGTTCAGGTTAATGTCGCATTCGCTGGTTTGGGCTCCCGTCAATGTTGGTGCAAACCCTTCATCAGCGGGATTCTCCGTGTTGTGATCTCCTTCCACGCGTCCTTCTTCGTCAAGAACGATTGTTGCAGCAGTCCCACCGTTGGTGTATTGGTCACGCCCACCGCTGGCTTCTCTTGTCCCGCGAACCAGTCGGGGTGGCTCGTTGATGGGATATGGCGGTGGCAATCCTCCCAAAGTCCTCGGTGCATCGCGTGGTGTTGAAAAATCCACGGATGTTGGGTTTAAGCCGAGTCATCTAGTGATTCCCCTTACGGGTGGATCCCGTGTCGAACCCATGCCTCAGAGTCGTGAGTTTCTGGCTCGGCTCTCTGTTGCCAATATCTCGATTCTCTCCGTCAACGAGCTATTCAGCTTGTCTTGCTCTTCTGCCCTCTTCAGCAAAGTGGTCATCATGTTCTTTAATTATATCAGCATTTCGGATGTTCCTTCCGTGTTTGCTGGCGGCGGATTGGTTCTTGTCCCAGGAAGATCGATGCCAGTGTTGCTTGCGTCATCGCCGCTTTGGTCTCCGTCGGTGGTCATTGTCTCAGATCTCGTATTCGGCGGTTCTTAGGTGTCAAAAAGTTTGAGGTCTCCACAGACGGCGCCAAATTGTGGGAGTCGAAACTCGCACAACCAAAACTTGTAAGGAGAATTTAGGGATTCGACAAATTTCTATGTAAAGAAACCAAGAACAGAGATCCAAATATGGTTTTTATTATCTTAGCTGTTTTGAAAGCTGTTTTCCAGAATAACAAGTGTTTTGCTAGGTCAATTTTCGGATCCCTTTCTCAAAACGGGTACATGTCTATTTATACATAAATAAGTCGGCTAGGTCTTTTTCTAAAGGAGAGAGGAAAACTTCCTAATTCTTCGGGATTTCTTTCTTCTCTGGTTGGTTCGGATGTGGGCTTCTTACTTTGTCTTGCTTACTTGGACCACCAAACTCTTGCGGCTCGTTGCCTCGGCATGTTAAGCTATTGGGATCGTTGTTTCACTGGGTCATCAGTGAGGTGGCTCGTCGCCTATCTCGCCTGCTTCTCCCAATGCCGAACTAGAGGAGTTGTTTTTGTCGGCTCGTCATATCCTCACCTTAACAACGAGCCAGAGAAGTGTCAGCTCGTCACCTTTCCTCAATGCCGAGCCAAAGAAGAGTTGGCTCGTTGCCTCTCCTCATCATCGAGCCAGAGAAGTATCAGCTCGTCATCTCTCCTGGATGCCGAGCCAAAGAAGAGTTGGCTGGTCGCCTCTCCTCATCGCCGAGCCAGAGAGAGGTTGGTTCATGACCGTGTTTGGCTCGTCACTAAATTGTGGTTCGCCAACATGTTGGCTCATCGCCATTCGTTGGCTTGCCAACATGTTTGGCTCGTCGCTGCTTCACAATGCCTAGCCAATCATGTTGGCTCGTTACTTCTTCACGATGCCTAGCCAAGAGTTGGCTCATCACTCCATCTTCCTGATGCCTAGCCAAGAGTTGGCTCATCACTCCTTCTTGCTGATGCCTAGCCAAAAGTTGGTTCGTCGCTCCAAAGTCGGTTAATCCCAAGATCTTCTAACCATTTTGGTGGCCATTCTCGATGGGGTGGAAATCGACCCCAACAACACACAACCATGAGCAATTCAACAAGAATTAGTTACCATTCTTTTCAAGGCACCTGCGAGTTTGAGGAGTGGACACAAGAAGGTTCAAGCACTTGAAGGAGTTGGAGCGAGCCACATTCTTTCCTACCCGTTTTGCTTGTCGGGATATCATGTTCGAAATGGGGATACAAGACCAAGTGGATGATCTGGTAGAGCAGATGAATTTGGGGAGGTTAACACATATGGACTACTTGACCTACCCCGCGCCAACCAGGCATTTTCTTGCCACGGTGAAGTTCATTGAGGATGAAGCGAATGGACATGGATATGTCTACTTCATGGTTGGTGTTGGGGTCGGTTTTCACCCCATGTAGATCAACACTTCTCTGGCGCAGTATTGACAAAGGGCGACGAGCCAACACCCCTGTTGGCTCGGCAGCAGGGAGAAGTGGTGATGAGCCAACATCTTGGCTAGGCAGCAGGAAGAAGCAGTGACGAGCCAACGTTTGGCTAGGTGATGAGCCAACGTTTGGCTAGGCATGAAGAAGCAGTGACGATCCAACATCTTGGCTAGGCAGTAGAAGAAGCAAGAGATGAGCCAACATCTTGGCTAGGCAGTAGGAAAAAGCAGTGACGAGCCAACTTTTAGCTAGGCATGAAGCAGTGAGTGACGAGCCAATGTTTGGCTAGGTGACGAGCCAATGTTTGGCTAGGCATAAAGAAGTGAGTGACGAGCCAACGTTTGGCTAGGTGACGAGCCAACGTTTGGCTAGGCATGAAGCAGTGAGTGATGAGCCAACATTTGGCTAGGTGACGAGCCAAAGTTTGGCTAGGCATGAAGCAGTGATTGACAAGCCAAAGTTTGGCTAGGTGACGAGCCAACGTTTGGCTAGGCATGAAGAAGTGAGTGACGAGCCAAAACTTGGCTAGGCGTCAGGAGGAAGCAGCACTCCTCTGGCTCGGCGTCGAGAAGAGGTAATGACGAGCCAAACACTTGGTGACAAGCCAACCTGTTGGCAAACCAACAAAACGGTGATGAGCGAACACGTTGGCGAACCAAAACCCTCGCCTCGGCAGCAAAGAGAAGTAAGGGACGAGCCAACACTTGCCTCGGCATCAAGGAGAAATGGGCGACGAGCCAGCCCATCGATGACCCAACAAAGCAACAAGCCCAACATCTTGGATAGAATGAGGCAACGAGTCACAAGACATTGGTGGGCCGAGGCGACGAGGCAAAGAAAGAAGCCCACGAAAACCAGAGAAAGCAAATCCCGTAGAATAAGGAAGTTTTCCTTCTTCGTTTAGGAAGAAACCTAGCCGACCTATTTGTGTATAAATAGACGATGTACCTCTTTGAAAAGGGGATCAGAGAATTAACCTAGCAAAACACTTATTACTTTACAAACAGCTTTCAGAACAGCTTGAATAAAATCTCCATCTTTGGATCTCTGTTCTTGGTTTCTTTACATAGAAGTTTGTCGAATCCCTAATTTTCCCTTACCAAATTTAGTTGTGCGAGTTTCGAATCCCACAGTTGGGCCAACCCAATACTCACTCACTTTCTCTGATTTTTGTAAAATATACCGCTTCCCATCCTCCACATTTAGCGCTACTCAAGAGTTTCGTGAAGCATCCACCGTATGGAGAAACATAACAATGGATGGTCATTCTCCACCGCATCTCGCATGTCCAAGGTGCGAAATCCAACTATCCACTATGCTCTCCGCCTCTTGGCCAACACGGTTTATGCTCGCCACAAGTCGGGTGTTCATACCAATAATGAACTAACGATGTTATATTGTGCGATCCGGTATTGGCTTCACAACCATAATGGACGACCCATTGAGTATGATCCCATTTTCCACCTTGATGACTCTTCAATGTTCCTTGGAAACCGTTTGCACATTCGAAACAAGGAGTCTTTGGTTAATAATCCGAAAGTCTACATTGGAGGCATGCTCACTCCACTCTTCTACCGCGTTGGAATCAACCTCGACCTCTACAGTCCTCTTCCATAGAGGCCTAAGATGGACTTGGTTGGGGTCGATATTCACCCGCTGAAGTTAACTGTTCAAGATAAACGGGTCGGTTGTCACAACCCAGGGTGAAGAAGGTTGGGTCGTGTACCCCGATCCATGACAACACAAACGGATCGGGTGTCATGACCCAGGTGAAGAAGGTTGGATCGTGTACCCCGATCCATGACAAGACAAACAGATCGGGTGTCACGACCCAGGGTGAAGAAGTTTGGGTCGTGTACCCCGATCCATGACAGGACAAACAGATCGGGTGTCATGACCCAGGGTGAAGAAGTTTGGGTCATGTACCCCGATCCATGAAAAGACAAACAGATCGGGTGTCATGACCCAGGGTGAAGAAGTTTGGGTCCTGTACCCCAATCCGTGACAAGACAAACAGATCGGGTGTCACGACCCAGGGGGAAGAAGGTTGGGTCGTGTACCCCGATCCATGACAAGACAAACGGATCGGGTGTCACGACCCAGGGTGAAGAAGTTTGGGTCGTGTACCCCGATCCATGACAAGATAAACAGATCGGGTGTCACGATCCAGGGTGAAGAAGTTTGGGTCGTATACCCCGATCCATGACAAGACAAACAGATCGGGTGTCACGACCCAGGGTGAAGAAGTTTGGGTCGTGTACCCCAATCCATAGCAAGACAAACGGATCGGGTGTTACAACCTGTAATAGGGGAAGTGGATCGGTATCAAGGCGAGAGTCACCGGTCATCACCCGAGCCATTTGTATGGTGGGACCCGAGCTGTTTGGATGATGTCACCCGAACTATTTGTATGGTGTCACTCGAGCTATTTGGATGATGTCACCCGAGCCGTTTGGATGACGTCACCTGAACCATTAACCATGGTGCCACCCGAGCTGATCAATCACCGCCATCCGAGGCGAAGCCCAAGGATAAGAAGTTGGGTCGAGCCGAGTGAATGAATGGATGGGCCGAGGTAATGAGCCCATGAATCAAAGCCCACGGCGATGATAGGCTTTGCTAAAAGGAAATCCCGACAAATTAGGAAATCTTCCTTATCCTTTTAGGAGTCGCCCTAGCCGACTAAGAATGATATATGTACTCATGTAAACCCTCTAAAAAGGGGATCCGCAATTTGACCTAGCAAAAATCTGTACTTTTGCTCTCATACAAAAAGCTTTCTAAGAAGCTTAATAAATCACCATCTTTGGATCTCTGTTTGTGTTTTTAGTGGTTTTTACTCAGAAATTTCGTCCCTCTTAACAAACCTTCGACAAATTCAACTGGCGTGGATTTACACTTCCATAATTTGGCGCTAGAAGGAAGGGGGGGGGAATTATCTTACACCAAAAAACCACCGTAAAACCGATCCGAAGGAGGATGGCCAACGACGGAGAGCAGGACGCTACTGATGTTAGGAACACCGGCATGGAGGATCAGACGAACCAATCCAAGGATGCTGGGGAGACTTCAACAATACTCACGGAGATGGAGGCCTTGCTAGAGATACTGCTCAAGAAGGCGGCAGTGCCAGACAAACTCAACAACACGATGACGGGCGAGCTGAAGGCTTTGGCGACGGCGAGTCGAACCCGTGGGATAGGCTCAGGCCTAGATCCAACAAGACGAGTCGGGAGGCGCCTCAACCCAACGGCCCTAGATTTATCAACCCCGCTCAACCCGTTACGAACCCGTGGAAGATTGCCGTCACTCCATCAAAGTTCAGCAAACCTAGCCTCCGGAATGCAAGTAGCAAGCGACACACCGATCAAAGAGGAGCCTGTCCCAATCATCAATTTAGAGAAGGAGAATCGAATGGAGCAAAATGTAGAGAGCCGTGATAACCCCGAACCCGTAGTAGCTGGCCATACACGAGCTGAAAGATGCGAGGCTATCCTTGAAGGAGATCAATAGCTAACCAAGGAGGAGGAGAACATACTCTGGGCCGAACAAGCACGGATCAACGAAGAGCTCAGAGCAGGCATCTGAGCCCAGAAAGAAGAGATGGCTATGATGCGAGCAGATATGGATCGAGCAGCTGCCGACATAAAAGCTGTCCGATCCATGATGCACAAAGTGACTAGCAAGGTGCCGGAGATAGATCGTGTAATAGAGGAAGCACAGAACACCCCGTTCACAGCACGGATTACTAGCACAAGAATTCCAGACCCTGGAAAGATGAAAGTCCCGATCTGCAAAGGAAAGACCAATCCAAAGGAGCATCTGACGGCTTTCGCTATAGCCATTGGACGCTCTAATTTCAAAGAAAATGAAAGGGACGCCGGACAGTGCCTTCTCTTCGTCGAGCATCTCTAGGGACCGGCGCTCCAGCGGTTTTCCAGCCTCGAGAGGAACTCCATCAACAGCTACAAGCAACTGTCTCTGGCATTCCTAAAGCATTACTCCATATTCATGGATCCCGGAACATCCGACGCCAATCTTTGGACCCTGGCTCAAGGGCAGAATGAAACACTCCGGAGTTTCATTGGAAGATTCAAAGCCGTCATGTCCAAAGTGGAAGTCCTGAGCGATAAAGCAGCCTTATTGGTCCTGAAACGAGCGCTCTGGTTCAACTCCGATTTTTGCAAAGAAATCACGCTAAACACCCCCACAACGATACATGATGCAATGCATCGAGCTGCAGACTTCATCACCGAAGAAGAAGAGATGAAGATCCTAACCGAGAAGTATGGGAAGGCAAAGGCAGTTAACCACTCTGCCCAAGTCTCCACCCCTTCTAACACTAAGAGGAATAATCAAGGTTCCGGCTATGTGCAGCACGAGGGCGGTTTTCGAGGAGCCGATAACTATCAAATCGATGCACCCGGCTATGGTAGAGGAAGAGGCCGAGGCCGCGGAAGAAATTCATGGAGCACTTGGACCAAAGCCGAAAGCTCTTACGACGAAACAGCATACTGCGAACACCATCGCATCTATGGACATTCCACCGTGAACTGCCGAATTCTAGGTTTGAAGCTTGCTAAAAAATTAGCAACTGGCGAGCTTGGAGGAAAAATCAGCCTCAAGGATTTCAGGATGGACGCGAACACATATAAACCCGACCTGACAAAAGAAGATCACACCAAGCGCGATAGAAGGGATGACGAAGCGCCGCCCTCCGGATCAAGAAGAAAGATAAGCATGATAATGGGAGGATCTCACTATTGCTCAGATACCATCTCGTCAATCAAAGCATTCCAGCGAAGGGCAGACGTCAGCATCAACTGGTCTAAACCATCAAGGTTTCCAAACGACGTGATATCATTCGAGGAAAGGGAGACGATCAGAATCGACAGACCACATGATGGCCCTCTCGTGATCGAGTTAATTATCAACGACTGCGGCGTAGCACGTGTATTGGTGGACACTGGGAACACTATGGATGTAATCTTCCTCGAGACTCTCTGAAGAATGAATGTGGACCTGTCTGAAGTGATATCTACTCCCAAACCCTTGACTGGATTCTCTGGAGAAACCACCATGCCTACTGGGACAATCAAACTGCCTGTCCAAGCTGGCAAAGTTACAAAAATCGTCGAATTCTCTGTCGTGGATCACGCGGCTATCTATAACGTCATCATGGGAACCCCTTGGTTGAATTCCATGCGCGTCGCCATTTCAACCTACCATCTCTGCCTCAAGTTCCCTACACCAAACGGAGTGAAAACAATTAGACGAAACCAAAAAGAGTCTCGTGTCTGCTTCATCGCCGCACACAAGCTCAGAAACCCGGTGACCGATCCGACGGTAAGTTCAAAATGCAAGAAGATGAAGACTGACAGAGAACCTGTGAAGGAGCTTTCCAAACTATTATAGCAATTACAGATTGCGGAGGATCCCGAGGAAGAATTATCTAAGCAAACTTGCGACCCCGTAGTATCAGTTTGCATCGACAATGAACATCCGGAGCGATGCGTGGAAATTGGAGCAATGTTAGATGAAAAGATCAAAGAAGAACTCGTTGCATTCCTGAGGACAAATATTAACACCTTCGCGTGGGACGCAGAAGATATGCCTGGCATCGACATCAGCATAACAAGCCACAAACTGAACATTGACCCAATGTTCAAACCAGTGAAGCTAGAAAAGGAGAAAGCTTGGGCAGACAGAGCCAAAGCAGTCAACGACGAAGTAGAAAGACTCCTGCGAGTTGGTTCAATAACTGAGGTGAAGTACCCGGATTGGCTGGCTAACCCAGTGGTGGTCAAGAAGAAGAATGTAAAATGCCGTTTATGCGTGGAATTCACTGACTTGAATAAAGCTTATCCAAAAGACAGCTTCCCCCTTCCGCATATCGATCGCCTAGTTGAAGCAACGGCAGGGAATGCATTACTGTCCTTCATGGATGCCTTCTCAGGTTACAACCAGATCTTGATGAACCCCGATGATGGCGAGAAGACCGCTTTCATAACGGATCGTGGAATATATTGCTACAAGGTGATGCCATTCAGTCTAAAAAATGCCGGAGCAACGTACCAGCGACTGGTGAACAAAATGTTCGCCGATCAACTCGGAAAGACAGTGGAGGTTTATATAGACGATATGCTGGTGAAATCACTAAGAAAACATGACCACGTCACTCATCTCAAGGAATGCTTCTCACAGCTGAACTTTCACAAAATGAAGTTAAACACGACCAAGTGCAGATTCGCAGTCACCTCGGGGGAATTCCTCGGGTACCTAGTAACTCACCGCGGCATTGAGGCTAACCCTAAGCAAATCGATGCGCTCATCCATATGAATTCACCAATGACAAAAAGGGAAGTGCAAAGACTTACCGGGAAGGTAGCCGCGCTTAACAGATTCATCTCACGGTCCACCGACAAATTTTTGCCTTTTTACGATACATTGCGAGGGAACAAGAAGTTCGAGTGGACGGAAAAATGCGAGGAGGCTTTTCAACAACTAAAAACTTACCTGGCTACGCCTCCGGTCCTCACAAAACCAGAAGCTGGGGACCCGCTTCTTCTGTACACCGCAGTTTTCGCCACAGCAGTAAGCGGTATACTGATCCGGGACGAGCGTGGAGAACAAAAGCCGATGTTTTACGTTATAAAAACCCTTACAGATGCCGAGAAAAGGTACTCACAGATGGAAAAATTGGCGCTATCCATAGTCATGTCCACAAGAAAGTTAAGGCCGTTCTTCCAGTCTCACTCGATCGTCGTCCTAATTACCTTCCCGATTAGGTCTGTTCTGCACAGCCCAAGTCAGTCAGGAAGGCTAGCAAACTGGGCAATAGAACTAAGCGAATATGATATAGAGTATCGCGGACGCACATGCGCGAAATCCCAAGTCTTGGCCAATTTCCTTATCGAATTACCTGAAGAAAGCATTGATAACAACACACATAGCCAGGCCTGGAAACTCCACGTTGACGGCTCATCCTCCAAAAATGGCTCAGGAGTAAGAATACGACTAACCTCTCCAACCAGCGAACTGCTGGAACAATCATTTTGCCTTGGCTTCCACGCGTCCAACAATGAAGCAGAGTACGAAGCCCTGATAGCCGGGATGAAACTTGCTGGTGGCCTAAAGATTGAACAGCTTCACGCATTTTGCGATTCCCAACTAGTCGCAAATCAGTTCAGTGGCGAGTATATGGCAAAGGACGATCGAATGGAAACTTATCTGAATATCGTCAAAGAATTAGCTGCGCAATTCAAAGAATTCATCCTTACACGCATCCCACGAGGAGAGAACACTTCGGCTGACGCACTTGCAGCCCTTGCATCAACTTCTAATCCAGATCTAAAGAGAATCATCCCGGTAGAATTCATCCAGTACCCAAACATCAGTCTGACCGGCACAGTGAATGTCGTAACCCGTTCCCAAGCAGCTAAACAAGTAACAGACGTCACAACTAGGCCAGAGGAAATAGATGAAATGCAGAAGGAATTGGCAAATCTGCCATCCGCTGAGCCGAAAACAGCCCCAATGGAAGAAGATATTCTGGAAGAATCACCAATCATCGAAAGCAGCAACGACCCTGTCATCGAACCACGACCCGACGAGGAAGAAAACGAGACCAACGATGAAGCAGAATATTGCTGCGACAAGGAATGGCTCGGCGAAATCAGAGAATACATATACGACAGAGTCTTACCAACCAAAAAGTGGGCAGCCCGTAAGCTTCGAGCCCAGGCAGCTCGCTACGTTTTACTCGATGGAAATGTCTTCAAATGGAGATTCTCAGGACCATTGCTAAACTGCATAGAAGGAAAGGACGCAAGGAAGATTATGGAAGAAGTTCACAACGGTTCGTGTAGCAATCACTCTGGAGGGAGAACACTAGCCATAAAGGTCAAACGTCATGGTTATTATTGGCCGACGATGATTAAAGATTGCAAGGAGTTTTCAGCCAAATGCGAGAAATGTCAATGCCACGCTCCAATGATTCACCAACCAACGGAAATGCTCTCATCAATCTCATCACCATATCCATTCATGCGATGGTCTATGGACATCGTTGGGCCACTGCATCCCTTAAAACAGAAACGATTCCTGCTGGTTTTGACAGATTATTTTTCGAAATGGGTCGAAGCCGACTTATATGCTAACATTAAAGATGCGCAGGTGGAAGCCTTTGTCTGGAAAAACATCATATGCCGACATGGAGTACCATACGAGATCATGACGGATAATGGCTCGCAGTTCATCTCAAATCGTTTCAAAGCTTTCTGTGACAAATGGAAAATCAGGCTCAGGAAGTCTACTCCAAGATATCCACAAGGGAATGGACAGGCCGAAGCGATCAACAAAACAATCTTCGATGGCCTGAAGAAGCGTTTCGATGAGAAAAAAGGACATTGAGCTGAAGAATTGGAAGGAGAACTCTGGTCTCACCGCACCACCCCAAGACGAGCAACAGGAGAAACCCCATTCGCCCTCGTATATGGAACAGAGTGTGTCATCCCACCGGAGATATGTTGGGATCGATTTCCACCCCATCGAGATTGGCCACCAAAAATGGTTAGAAGATCTTGGGACTAACCGACTTTGGAGTGACGAGCCAACTTTTGGCTAGGCATCAGGAAGAAGAAGTGATGAGCCAACATTTGGCTAGGCATTAGGAAGAAGGAGTGACGAGCCGACGTTTGGCTAGGCATCAGGAAGAAGTAGCGACGAGCCAACGTTTGGCTAGGCATCAGGAAGAAGTAGCGACGAGCCATACATATGGCTTGGCGAGAGGAAGCAGTGACCAGCCAACATCCCTGGCTCAGCGACAGGAAGCAGTGACGAGCCGACACCTGGCTCGGCGATAGGAACCAGTGACGAGCCGACACTTGGCTCGGTGACAGCAAACGGTGACAAGCCAACATGTTGGCAAACCGGCAAACGGTGACGAGCCAACATGTTAGCAAACCAACAAACGGTGACGAGCCAACATGTTGGCAAACAAACCAATGACAATGAGCCAAGTAGGCGAGACAAGCGACAAGCCAGCTCACTGATGACCCAACGAAACAACGAGCCCAATATCCTGTTGGACCGAGGCAACAAGCCACAAGATATTGGTGGGCCGAGGCGACGAGGAAAAGAAAGAAGCCCACATCCGAATCAGAGAAAGGAAATCCCGAAGAATAAGGAAGTTTTCTTTTACCCTTTAGGAAAAGGCCTAGCCGACTTATTTGCGTATAAATAGACAATGTACCTCTCGAAAAAGGAGATCCGGAAATTGACCTAGCAAAACACTTATTACTTTGCAACAGCTAAGATAATAAAAACCATCTTTGGATCTCTGTTCTTGGTTTCTTTACATAGAAGTTTGTCGAATCCCTAATTTTCTCTTACCAAATTTAGTTGTGCGAGTTTCGACTCCCACAATTTGGCACCGTCTGTGGGGAGTCTCAAATTTTTTGACACCTAAGAACCACCGAATACGAGATCTGAAGCAATGACTATCGACGGAGACTAAAGCGGCGATGACGCAAGCAACACTGGCATCGATCATCCTAGAACGAGGACCAATCCGCCGCCAGCAAACACGGAAGGCACGTCCGAAATGCTGACAGAGTTGAAACACATGATGACCACGTTGCTAAAGATTGCCGAGGAGCAAGACAAGCTAAATAGCTCGCTAACGGAGAGAATTGAGATACTGGCAACGGAGAGCCGAGCCAGAAATATATGATCCGGAGGAATTGGTTCGACTATGAACCCACCTATTAGCAGAATAACCAGACGGCTCGAATTAAACCCAACATCCCTGGATTTTTCAATACCACGTGACGCACCGAGGACTTTGGGAGGATTGCCACCACCATATCCCATCAACGAAGAAACTGGCATTGTCTGTGATAATGTCCGCTCGAAAACTGAGACCATACTTCCAGTCACATTTAATTGTGGTTTTGACTACCTTCCCACTGCGATCCATCTTGCATAGCCCTAGCCAGTCTGGGAGATTGGCAAAGTGGGCAATAGAGTTGAGCGAATACGACATCGAATATCGAAGCAGAACCTGCGCAAAGTCTCAAGTCCTTGCGGATTTCCTAATAGAACTCCCAGAAGTGATAGAAGAGCCGGCTCTGAGCCCAATATGGAGGCTTCACGCGGATGGATCATCATCAAAACAAGGATCTGGAGTAGGAATACGCTTAACCTCTCCGACAGGCGAGATCCTCGAACAGTCATTCCATTTGGGTTTCCGCGCATCCAATAACGAAGCAGAGTATGAGGCCTTGATCGCAGGAATGAGACTCGCTCACGGACTTAAAATTTTGCACATCCAGGCCTACTGTGATTCACAGCTGGTAGTCAACCAAGTTAGCGGCGAGTACACGGCCAGAGAAGACCGAATGGAAGCTTATCTAAAGATCGTCAAGGAAATGACTTCACAGTTCGAGGTATTCACATTAACACGGATACCAAGCGGGGAAAACACTTCGGCAGATGCACTAGCAGCACTCGCATCAACCTCCGATCTGGATTTGAAAAGGATAATCCTAGTGGAATTCATCAAAAACCCAAGTATCATCCTCTTTGACACCGTGAACGCAGTCACCCGCTCCCAAATAGTAACCCAGGCCGAAGGTGCATCCGGGAACGCCGGCATCACCACTATGGAAGAAGATCAAAACATGACGCCATTGGCGGAAGATGAGGCAATTGAGATAGCAGAAGAGCCTAACACAGATCCTCCGGTCGAAGGTGAAGCAGTAGAGATGGAGGAAGATCCACAACCAATGGAAGAAAATTACGGATGCAATAAATAATGGATTGGAGCAATTCGCGTATACATCATGGATGGTGAGGTACCATCAGACAAATGGGCTGCCCGAAAACTCAGAGCTCAAGCCGCCCGATACGTTATCTTAGACGGAAATGTCTTCAAGTGGAGATTCTGAGGACCACTGATGGCATGTGTTGAAGGCGTCGAAGCTAGAAAAATCATGGAAGAAGTCCACAACAGATCATGCGGCAACCACTCCGGTGGGAGAGCTTTGGCCATCAAGATCAAGTGTCATGGTTACTATTGGCCAACTATGGTCAAGGATTGCGAAAAGTTCTCTGCTAGGTGTGAGAAATGCCAACGACATGCCCCACTAATTTACCAACCCACGGAGTTGCTGTCGTCAATCTCAGCGCCCTACCCTTTCATGAGCTGGTCAATGGATATAGTCGGGCCTCTGCACAAATCAAAGCAAAAGAGATTTCTGTTAGTCTTGACGGATTACTTCTCCAAATGGGTCGAGGCAGAGTCTTACGCCAACATAAAGGACGCCCAAGTCGAAAATTTCATCTGGAAAAATATCTTATGCCGACATGGAGTTCCCTACGAAATCGTCACAGACAATGGCTCACAATTTATCTCTACAAGGTTTGAAGCCTTCTGCGAAAAATGGAAGATACGACTCAGCAAGTCTACGCCACGCTATCCACAAGGGAATGGCTAAGCAGAAGCAGTAAACAAGACTATCTTGGACGGTTTGAAAAAATGCCTTGATTCAAAAAAGGGACGTTGGGCGGACGAACTTGAAGGAGTATTATGGTCACACCAAACCACTCCACGGCGAGCCACTGGTGAAACACCTTTCGCTCTTGTCTACGGTGCAGAATGTGTCATCCCAGCTGAAGTCCAATTTCCTGGAGTCCGCCGCAGATTTCTTTCAGGGCAGGAAGGACTAAATCACCTAATGTTACTCGACGAGTTAGACTTGGTTAACGAACGAAGATATCAAGCACTGGTTCGGATTCAAAATTATCAACAAGCAGCGGCTAAGTATTACAACACGAATGTCAAAAGTCGCAAGTTCAAAGAAGGTGATCTGGTTCTCCGCAAAGTTTTTCAGAACACAGCCGAAATAAATGCTGGCAAACTAGGAGCAAACTGGGAAGGACCCTACAAAATCACCAAAACAGTCAGGCCAGGAGTGTACGAACTAGCAAACATGTTTGACGCTACGATACCAAGATCTTGGAATGCAATGCACCTGAAGAGGTATTATCACTAAAACATTTCACATGAACTACGGGACGACTTGATCTTTGAAAAGGGTACGTAGGCTGCTCGTCTCCGGATGGGTTCAGTTGTCCCCCTTCTTGAAAAGGGAAGGGGGGGAGTGGGTACGTATACATGTATACTCCCATATCTCGCATCACTCTTCAAAGAGAATAACTTCAAACTATTTCAAACACAAAACTCGTGTCACTTAGCCTACACGAATCACAACTTTACATCCTTCACGGATATTCTATCACCTCGTCTGTTGCTGGCAACAACAGATGGACAACCACATCCTTTACGGATTTTAAACCACTATCTCTATATGGGATAGAGTTCTCAACACCCTCTTACAGGTATATAAGCGCGCTATATAAATTCTGACTGGGTATATCCTGGCCTAATATCCGAAAGGTATATCCTGGATGATATTCTTATAAATTTACGTTCGAGAGGGACCCGTAAATCGAAAACTTGCAAGTCTTAAAACTCGAAGTAAACTCTTAAACCCAGTAAACGCCTCTTGGTACACTGGTCATAAACATCTCCGAAACATAATCCTAACCCACCAGTTAGTATGAGATTTTAAACATGTTTCATTGTCAAAAGAACAGGAATGTAAGTCGGAACACCGCAAACCCTAAACTGACAACAAAAGCTCTCAATACAAAGACAACCACATTCTTTTTACAACAAAGACGGTTCGCAACATCGCACCAAAACGGTGTTAAATACTTAAGCAGAAAATCCAACAAAAATATAAAGAGGAACCGCACCAACAGACGGCAACTATTACATAACTTAGTGGATAAAGCCATCCAGGCATTTCTGTTCGAAATACAAAAAAGTTCGGAATCAAAAAACATAAGGAGATATCAGTTGGGAGGGTCCAGCTCAGCGGTCTTTTCTAGCTCGGCAGACAATTCATTGGCGAGAGCAGCAACTCCAGGCATATCGACGTTCGAGCCGGCAAAATCTGTGACTCCGGCTGTCGCTACCACGTTCTCTGTTGGTTCGGTTCCCAGGAGAGTGCCTGTAGAATCTGAGAAAATGGGTGAAAGCGTCAGATCTTTCTTCAGTTCAGCCTCAATCCTCTCAAATTCATCAGCCGCGTCGGCCATATCAGCTCTCCAGCCTGTCAATTTCGTCACCTCGTAGTCGAGAGCAGGTGCATCCTCTTTTTTCAAAATCTCAAGCAGCTGTAGGTTGTTGTCGACCTGAGCTAGATAAAGCTCCTTTTCTTTTGCCGACTTCAGCTCGTCGATGTTCTTCTCAATCTTGGCGAGCCACTCATGAAATCTCTCCGATACCTCTGGCCTCACATCCTTCTGGGCCTTTTTAACATTGGCCTCGTGCTAAACCTTCACAGCATTGAGCTTCCTCTTAAGAGATTCAATTTCGGCAGCTTTCTTCTGCTTAGAGCGATCCAACCTCATAGCTAGGTCGCCAGTCTTGTCCTTGAGGTATGCTTTCTCCTTCTCGAGACCTACAATTCGAGCAGACGCAGCAGCTAGCTCAGAAGTGTGCTTACTCTCCAGTTCGGCGATTTTGTTCTTTAAGAAGGATGCATCTTTCTGAGCATCTTCGATCTAACGCCTATCCTTCCTCACATCCTTTTCGAATGCGGCAAACATCTTGTTGATAGACGCGACGAACTGATCAAAGGAAAAAATGGTCAACACTTAGTTTTTTTACAACAACAAAAAGACACACACAATCCCTGAAAAATACCTTAGTGCCTCGGAGCGACATGTTAGCATACAAGTCGCTGTGAGATAGAACGTCAAGGGGAGGTAATCTGTCCCCCGAGCAACGAACCTGCGAGAAGAGGGTTGCTGAAGCTGCCTCGTCATTGCATATTGGCTCGGATCCCTCATGCCTGAACGACATAGGCTCCGGTTCGTTAGAAGTCGGGTCCACAGGCTTATGGCGTTTTCTTTTTTCCTGCTTTCCTTTGGTTCTCTCTTTATCGGCCTCGGAAGCAGGGCATTTGCCAGAAGGTTTCTTGCCTTCCCTGTGCTGGGACATTGTTGAACAAGAGGGTCTAGCAACCGAAACGAGAGCCAAAACTATTTCCCTAGCTTCAGCGGCAAGAGCTGGTGGCTCGGAAGAAGGATGAATCTCGATTTCAGTCACAGTTTGGCCAGGCACCTCGGTAATTGGCTCGGCGGATTGTTTAATTGCTTTAGTTGCCTCGTTGGCTGGGCTAGCTGCCTCTCTTTCTTCCTTCTCCTTCAGAGCCTGTTTATCGCGGATCGTCAGTCTTTTTCCCATATTTCTTCTTGGACGACTTGGCAATGGAGATTCAGACTCCGAGCTGTCGGATACTTCAACACCGGCGAAAATAGCTCGGGCTTTTTTGACTCTTCTTAGGGAAAAATGTTTTTCCCAATGGCACTTTCTAGCGGCAAGTGTGTTCCGAAGCATGAGCGTGTCTTCTGGGTAACGTGGGAGAATTTGCCGAACTGCAAAAAAAAAGAAGGGAAAGCAGTGGTCAGCTCGCTACAAAACAAAACATTAGCAAATCTCCTGAAAAATCTACGGCTCGCCCACCAATAGTTCCCCACTATGCCCTGACGTAATGAATGCTCTCGGCTTCCACCGTAGCATCGTTAATAGGGACAAAGAAAACATAGTTCCCCCAGTCACTGTCCTTGCTTCGGAAGCCTTCGATAATCTTCCTTTGCTTCTTATTAGAAATATAATAGGCTCGGGAGTTTTTGATCTTTCGAAACTCAAGGAGCTGCCGAAGATGGGAGATGCGAATTGTCACATCACACTCATAGCTCCTAACCAGAATCCCAACTAAGTGACGCATCCCACGAGGCGTAATTTGGCTCGGCGCTAACCCATGTTTGTACCAAAAGCGGATGATCAAGCCAGGAATCGGAAAGCATAGTAGACAATCGTAAAGAAACACTCATAGAGAGTGAAATGCCCGGGCGGCGGAGATTCAGCTCGGTCTGTCGAGGCTTGAACAACCAGATCTACATCTTCTGAGATATTAAATTGATGCCTCAGTCCCTCGAAAGACTCAGCAGTGCATAAAGATAAACCAGGTGGGTCGGGTAGTCTCTTAGGAGCTTTTCTCGTAGGCTTTCGCCTCGTTGATGTGCTAGCCTGGTGGCTCGTAAACAATCTCTCCAAACGCACCTTTTATGCCTCGTCAATAACGTATTCTGTTGGCTCGGCTTTGAATTCTTCAAGAGCGCTCTGAATCAAAATCGCCTCCGCATCTGCCTCGGCATCGAGATTTTCGTCAACCAGAGGTGGAACGACAAGTTGCAGCTGAAGCAGAATTGGCCAAACCAACCGAATCCTCCAGCTCGGCAATATGAGACATCAGAACTCACAGCTCGGGAATACGCCCTTTACTTAGAAGGAAATTAGAAAGAGTGTGGCTCGGAAGCACACTGCTACTTAGCAGAAATTGAAGAATTTTTGGCTCGGAGGAACGGAAAATCAGGGCAGTATCACGACCCAGATGAAGGTGGATTGAAAAAAGCAAGCAATCGACGGAAGAGTTTGAAGATGGATCAAAAAATGCAAGGAGTCGCCAAGCCACGCTTGAAGATGGGTCGGAAAATTCAAAGTGGCGGCGGCGGAAGAGAGGAATCGATAAGAACTTAGCCGAAACTTGAAAATAAAAAGAGAGAAAAGAAAAGAGAGAAGAGAGCTACCTGTTTTTTCAGAAATGTGGAGAAGTGAGTTATGAGGAGTGAGACAGGGATCTGAATATAAAGACGCATGGAAGCACAGCGCGTGACACCACGCGGCCTCGGGAACATGCGAAAACGTTTACAGTTCCCAATAAAATTATAATCATGATAAGAGATACTTCAAGCCAACATTACCGCCGAGTCAAAGATGAATCAAACTTATTGGGATGGTTCGGCAGCATATCTGAAGAAGATGGCTCGGCGGAATGGCAGTCTAAAGCAATACAGCAAGACGACGAGCCAAATAGCTCGGTCATACGAGTGATAAATCAAACTTATTGGGTTGGCTCGGCAGCATGACAAAGGTGTCGGTTCAGCGAAATGATAACTTGGATCAATCACGAGCCAAAGTGGCTCGGCAACGCAACTAATAGTATGGCTCGGCAGCATGTCGAGGAGTTGGCTTGTCGACATAATACTCCAGCATTGGCTCAATAGTAAACACCTCGGCATTCACAAACACCTCGGCATGCACTATCCCACGTTCGGTAAAATCAATCAGGATACCGAGCCAAGGAAGCATGCCTCGGTAACACCCAGTCTGCTCAGCATACATTGACGTAGGAATGACAGCTTCACCGCAAATTTGGCTCGGCAACTCAAGGAGCGTTGATCTCAATTTTAAATCCTCACCTCATCACTATTATCAATAATACTACCGAGCTGGGGGGCTAACTGTTGGGGTCGGTTTTCACCCCATCGAGATCAAATGCTGAAAATACTAAGCAGGGAGGAAAAGTCTAGCCAAATGAGTGTAAAACCTAGCCAAACCAACACTTGGTTCGGCGACAGAGGCAAGATAGAGGCAAGCCAAAAATCTGGCTCGGCGGCAGAAAAACAATGACAAGCCAAACACGGCTCGACGACGGAACAAGCGGTGACGACCCAACACTTGGCTCGACAACAGGAAGAGGCGACGAGCCAAACGTTTGGCTAGGCATGAAGAAGTAGGCGACGAGCCAACGTTTGGCTAGGCATGAAGAAGTAGGCGACGAGCCAACATTTGGCTAGGGATGAAGAAGTGAGTGACGAGCCAATGGTTGGCAAGGCGACGAGCCAATGTTTGGCTAGGCGACGAGCCAACCTTTGGCTAGGCATGAAGAAGTGAGTGATGAGCCAATGTTTGGCTAGGCGACGAGCCAATGTTTGGCTAGGCGACGAGCCAACGTTTGGCTAGGCGACGACCCAACGTTTGGCTAGGCATGAAGAACTGAGTGATGAGCCAACGTTTGGCTACGCATGAAGAAGTGAGTGACGAGCCAATGTTTGGCTAAGTGACGAGCCAATGCTTGGCTCGGAAGCAAGGAGAAGCGATGACGAGCGAACATGTTAGCAAACCAACAAACGATGAGGAGCCAACATGTTGGCAAACCAACAAACGGTAACGAGCCAACATGTTGGCAAACCAACAAACGGTGACGAGCCAACATGTTGGCGAACCAACATACGATGACGAGATAACATGCTGGCAAAACAATGACGAGCCAACATGTTGGCGAACCAATTTTCTGGCTCGGCATTGAGAGAAGCAGACGACAAATCAACTCCCTGGCTTCGCAATGGGAGAAGCAGGTGAGACAAGCAACGAGCCAGCTCACCGATGGCCCAGCAAAGCAACCAGCCCAATATATTAGTGGGCCGAGGCGACGAGGCAAAGAAAGGAAATCCCAAAGAATAAGGAAGTTTTCCTTATTCCTTTAGGAAAAGACCTAGCCGACTTATTTGCGTATAAATAGACAATGTACCTCTTGAAAAAAGGGATCCGAAAATTGACCTAGCAAAACACTTGTTATTCTTTGCAACAGCTTTCAAAATAGCTAAGATAATAAAAACCATCTTTGGATCTCTGTTCTTGGTTTCTTTACATAGAAGTTTGTCGAATCCCTAAATTCTCCTTATAAGTTTTGGTTGTGCGAGTTTCCACTCCCACAACACCCACGGAAACCAGATCAAGTATCACCGAGCCACCTCGACTGGTTCGCGGAGCAAGAGAAGCCAGCGGTGGGCATGACCAATGCACCAACGATGGGTCGGCTGCAGTAATTGTTCTTGACGAAGAGGGGAACGTAGAAGGAAACCACAACACGGCGAATCTAGCTGATGAGGGATTTGCGCCAACACTAACGGGAACCCGAGCCACCGAAGGCGACATTAACCTAAACCGAGCTAGGAGCTTAGCATAAGAGGAAGAAAATCTCTTATGGTACAACAGGCACATTACGCTGACGAGCCGAGAACAATGAGCCGAGCCCAGAGAGAAGAGTTAGATGAAATCCGAGCCTCCTTGGCCCGTGTCACTGCTGAGATGAAAGCCGTCAGATCCGAGGTTCACAAGGCAACCAGTAAAGTCCCGGAGATTGATCACGTACTAGAACAAGCACACAACACGCCGTTTACAGCTCGGATCACCAAAGCAAGAGTTTCCGATCCAGGAAAGATCAAGGTCCCAGTTTACGAAGGAAACACCGATCCAAAGGAGCACATAACAGTGTTCATCATAGCAATGGGCCGAGCCGATTTTAGGGAAAAGGAAAGAGACGCCGGTTTATGTCTGCTGTTTGTGGAGCATCTGAAAGGTGCAGCACTCCAATGGTTTACCAGGCTTGAGCGGAACTCCATTGACGATTTCCAGCAACTATCCGTTGCCTTCCTGAAGCATTACTCCATGTTTATGGATCGAGGAGCCTCTGAGACACTACGAAGCTTCATGGGACAATTCAAAGCAGTCATGTCAAAGGTCGAGGGCGTAAGTTACAAGACTGCCGTGCTCGCATTAAAAAGATCATTGTGGTACGAATCGGAGTTCCGGAAAGAGATCGCTCTAAATACACCGTTATCGATCCAAGATGCGCTACACCGAGTCTCAGACTTCATAGTCAACGAAGAAGAGATGAAGGTTTTGTCTCAGAAATATGGAGTGGCCAAAACGACGAACCATTCCTTCCAAACTCCAAACCAACCACCTCATAGGAAGAATGCTCAAGGAAACGGATATGTACACCATGAGAAAACCAATTTCGGAGGAGCCCACAACTACCAGGTGGGAGCTGGCCGAGGCAAAATGCCATGGAATACGTGGACACGAAATCAGAGTTCGTACGACGAAAAAGCTTATTGCGAGTATCATCACATGCACGGTCACTCGACTACAAACTGCCGAATGTTGGGAATAAAGCTTGCGGCAAAGCTAGTGGCCGAAGAACTCGGTAGCGCTGTCAGCCTAAAAGATTTTGAGCGAGTAGATGAGAAGGATCAGCCGAACCAGACAAACCAAAACGGTTATCCTCTCCCAAGCGAGGAAGGCAAGATGACGAGGCGACGCAGTCAGACTCTCGAAGAAGAATAAATATGATAATGGGAGGATCACAATACTGTTCAGACACGGTGTCATCAATCAAAGCATTCCAACGGCGAGCCGATGCAAGTGTCAACTGGTCAGCAGCTTCCAAACTTCCCAATGATGTCATCTCGTTCGAAAAAAGGGAAACTATCGGCATTGACCGTCTGCATAATGACCCTCTTGTGATAGAATTAATCGTAGATGATTGCGAAGTCGCCTGAGTTCTGATAGACATGGGAAGCTCCGTAGATGTAATTTTTCGAGAAACTCTCAGAAGGATGAACATTGACCTATCCAAAATCACAGCCGCGCCGAGGCCTCTAACTGAGTTCTCAGGAGAAATAACCATGACCCTTGGAACAATAAAACTTCCCGTCCGAGCTGAAGAAGTAACCAACATAGTGAAGTTTTCGGTTGCAGAGCATCCTGCGATCTACAATGTAATTATGGGTACCTCCTGGATAAACTCCTTGCGAGCCGTACCATCAACCTATCATCTTTGCATCAAATTGCCGACCCCCGGAGGAGTTAAAACAATTTGGGGAAACCAAAAGGAATCACGCATTTGTTTCCTAGCCGAGCACAAACTCAGGAACCCCGTCACAGAGATCAATACCAAGAGAAAGAAGATGAAGACTGGCAGGGAACCTGAGAAGGAGTTGGCAAAACTCTTATAGCAATTACATAATGCGGAGGAGCGTGAGAGGAAGGGAAAACCCACCTGCGATCCCGTTGTTTTAGTGAACATTGATGGCAATCACCTAGGTCGCTGCGTCAAGATAGAGGCCGAGCTGACAGATCCGATAAGGGGAGAGCTGATTTCTTTCCTTAAAAAGAACGTAAACACCTTCGCATGGGAAGCAGAAGACATGCCCGGCATCAGCATCAACGTGACATGCCATGAGCTGAATGTGGACCCGACCTTCAAACCAGTCAAACAGAAAAGACGAAAACTTGGGCCGGACAGAGCACAAGCAGTGAATGACGAGGTGGAAAGATTACTACGTGTGGGATCAATAGTCAAAGCAAATTACCCAGACTGGCTCGCCAACCCTGTAGTGGTTAAGAAAAAGAATGGGAAGTGGCGTGTATGCTTGGATTTCACCGACCTGAACAAGGCCTGCCCAAAGGATAGCTTCCCGCTTCCACATATCGATTGATTAGTAGAAGCCATAGCGGACAACCAACTCCTTTCGTTTATGGATGCTTTCTTCGGATACAACCAGATCCTAATGAACCCGGACGATCAAGAGAAGACAGCATTCATCACAGACCACGGAATATATTGCTACAAAGTGATGCCATTTGGGCTCAAAAATGCCAGAGCAACTTACCAGCGGTTGGTCAACCGAATGTTCGCCGACCAAATCGGAAAGACGATGGAAGTTTACATAGATGACATGTTGGTGAAGTCTTTGGAAGAAAAGGACCATGTAGCTCATTTAGAAGAATGTTTCAAGCAACTGAATCGGCATAACATGAAGCTCAACCCAACCAAGTGCAGATTTGCGGTGACATCCAGAGAGTTCCTTGGATACCTGGTTACTCACCGTGGAATAGAAGCCAATCCGAAGCAGATTGATGCGCTCATACAAATGGTGTCACCGAAAATAAAGCGTGAAGTCCAGAGACTAACGGGACGGGTCGCCGCACTAAACCGGTTCATCTCTCGGTCAATTGATAAGTGTTTACCTTTTTAAGATACACTACGCGGGAACAAGAAGTTTGAATGGACAGAGAAATGCAAACAGGCATTTCAACAGCTGAAAGAAAACCTAGCCTGCCCTCCAGTACTTACGAAGCCGGTGGAAGGCGAGCCACTTTTTCTATACACGGCCGTTTCGGCAACAGCAGTAAGTGGAGTACTCATCAGGGAAGACTGCAGCGAGCAGAAGCATATTTTCTATGTCAGTCAAACTCTCACCGACGCTGAAACCCAGTATCCACAGATGGAGAAACTGGCATTGTTTATGACAATGTCCGCTCAAAAACTGAGACCATACTTCCAGTCACATTCAATTGTTGTTTTGACTACCTTCCCCCTGTGATCCATCCTGCATAGCCCTAGCCAGTCTGGGAGATTGACAAAGTGGGCAATAGAGCTGAGTGAATACGATATCGAGTACCGGAGCAGAACCTGCGCGAAGTCTCAAGTCCTTGCAGACTTTCTGATAGAACTCCCAGAGAAGTGATAGAAGAGTCGGCTTTGAGGCCAATATGGAAGCTCCACGCGGATGGATCATCATCAAAATAAGGATCAGGAGTAGGAATACGGTTAACCACTCCAATAGGCGAAATCCTCAAACAGTCATTCTGCTTGGGTTTTCGTGCATCCAATAACGAAGCAGAGTACGAAGCTTTGACCGCAGGAATGAAACTCGCTCTTGGACTCAAGGTTTCGCATGTCCAGGTCTACTGTGATTCACAGCTGGTTGGTCAACCAAGTCACCGGAGAGTACACAGCCAGATACGACCGAATGGAAGTTTATCTAAAGATAGTCAAAGAGCTGGCTGCACGGTTTGATGAGTTCACACTGACATGAATACCACGCGGAGAAAACACTTCGGCAGACGCGCTAGCAGCACTCGCATCCACCTCTGATCCAGACCTAAAAAGGATAGTCCCAGTAGAATTCATCAAACATCCAACCATCAACCTCTCTGATTCCGTGAACGCGGTAACCCGCTCCCAAACAGCCAACCAGGCCAAAGATACATCCGTGGGTACTGAGTCCACCACCTTAGAGGAAGACCAAAACATATCACCTTCGGCGGAAGAAAAGAGACAATCGAGATAGAGGAAGAGCTCAAAACAGATCCTCCGGCGAAGGTGAAGCAATCGAGATGGAGGAAGACCCACAACCGATAGAAACAGACTACGGATGTGACCAAGAGTGGATGGGAGCAATCCGTGTTTACATCATGGATGTTGAGTTACCATCAGATAAGTGGGCCGCTCGAAAACTCAGAGCTCCAGTTACTCGATGCGTTCTATTAGACATTGACGTCTTCAAGTGGAGATTCCCAGGACCGCTGATGGCTTGTGTCGAAGGCGCCGAAGCTAGAAAAATCATGGTAGAGGTCCACAGCGGCTCGTGTGGCAACCACTCCGGCGGAAGGGCTTTGGCAATCAAGATCAAGCGTCATGGTTACTATTGGTCGACTATGGTGAAGGACTGCGAGAAGTTCTCCGCTAGGTGCAAAAAATACCAACAACATTCCCCAATGATTCACCAACGCACGGAGTTGCTGTCCTCAATCTCAGCATCCTACCCCTTCATGCGCTGGTCAATGGATATAGTCGAACCTCTGCATAAATCTAAGCAAAAGAGATTTCTGCTAGTCTTGACATATTATTTCTCCAAATGGGTCGAGGCAGACTCCTACGCCAACATAAAAGATGCCCAAGTCGAGCAATTCGTTTGGAAAAATATCTTATGCCGACACGGAGTTCCATACGAGATTGTCACAGACAACGGCTAACAGTTTATCTCTACAAGGTTTGAAGCTTTCTGTGAAAAATAGAAGATACGACTCAGTAAGTCTACGCCACGCTATCCACAATGAAATGGGCAAGCAGAAGCAGTGAACTCGAAGGGACGCTGGGCGGATGAACTCGAAGGACTATTATGGTCACACCGAACCACTCTACGGTGAGCCACCGGTGAAACACCTTTCGCTCTTGTCTACGGTACAGAATGTGTCATCCCAGCCGAAGTCCAATTTCCTGGAGTATGCCGCAGACTTCTTTCAGGGCAGGAAGGACTAAATCACCTCATGTTACTCGACGAGTTAGACTTGATTAATGAACGAAGAGATCAAGCGCTCTTTCGGATTCAAAATTACCAACATGTGGCGGCTTAGTATTACAACACCAACGTCAGAAGTCGCAAGTTCAAAGAAGGTGATCTGGTTCTCCGCAAAGTTTTTCAGAACACAGCCGAAACAAACGCTAGCAAACTAGGAGCAAACTGGGAAGGACCCTACAAAATCACCAAAACAGTTCGACCAGGAGTACACGAGCTCTCAAACATGTCTGACATTCCGATACCAAGATCTTGAATCGCAATGCACCTAAAAAGTTACTACCACTAAGTCACTTAGCATTAACTACGGGACGATTTGATCCCTGAAAAGGGTACGTAGGCAGCTCGTCTTCGAACGAGTTCAGTTGTCCCCCACCTTAAAAAGGGGGGGGGGGAGTCGCGATCTTTCGCATTACACCTATCAAAGAGAACAATTCGTTACTTTTTCAAACACTAACTTTTGTTACGCAAGTCGCAAACTTTACATCCTTCACGGATATCCTATCACATCGTCTGTTGCTGGCCACAATAGACGAACTACCACATCCTTTACGGGTTTTTAACCACTATCTCTATACGGGATATGGTTCTCAACACCCTCTTACGGGTATAAAAGCGTGCTATACAAATTCTGATCGGGTATATCCTGGTCTAATATCCGAAAGGTATATCCTGGACGATATTCTTACAAGTTTATCTTCAAGAGGGACCCGTAAGTCGAAAGCTCGCAAGTCTTAAAACTCGAAGTAAACTCTTAAACCCAGTAAACACCTCTTGGTACACTGGTCGTAAACATCTCCGAAACATGATACTAAACCTACCAGTTAGTATGAGATTTTAAACATGTTTCATTGTCAAAAGAACGGGGATGTAAGTCGGAACATCGCAAACCCTAAACTGACACTAAAGCACTCAATAAAAAGACAACCATACTTTTACTAAACAAAGATGGTTCGCAATATCACATAACATAAGCAGAAAATCCAAACAAAAAAGGAGTTATGCCAACAGACGGCAATCATTACAAAAACTTGGCAGTAACGTACCAAAAAATGCGTGGATAAAGCCATCTAGGCACTTATGTTAAAAAAACATCATAAGAAATATTCTAAAATGAAAGGAAATAAGGAGAGGGGTTAGTTGGAAGGATCCAGCTCGGTAGCCGTTTCTTTGACAAGATCCGCAACTCCGGGTGTACCGACATTCGAGTCGGCAAAGTCTGTGACCCTGGTTGCCGCTGCCACATTCTCTGTTGGTTCGGTACCTAGGAGAGTGTCTACAGAATCCGAGGAAACAGGTGAAAGCATCAGATCTTTCTTCAGCTAGGCCTCAATCCTCTCAAACTCAGTTGCGTCGGCCAGATCAAGTCTCCACCCTGCCAATTTCGTCACCTCGGAGTCGAGAGTAGGCGCATCCTCTTTTTGCAAGATCTTGAGCAGCTGTAGGTTGCTGTCGACCTGAGCTAGATCAAGCTCTTTTTCTTTCACCGCCTTCAGCTCATCAATACTCTTCTCAATCTTAGCAAGCCGCTCCTAAAACCTCTCCGATATCTCTCACCTCGCAGCCTTTTGGGCCTTTTTAACATTGGCCTCGTGTAAAGCCTTCACAGCACTGAGCTGCCTCTTAAGAGATTCAATTTCTACTGCCTTCTTCTGCTTAGAGTAATCCAACCTCATAGCTAAATCGCCGGTTTTGTCCCATTCATCCTTGAGGTATGCCTTCTCCTTCTCAAGAACTTCAATTTGAGCAGACACAATTGCTAGCTCGGCAGTGTGCTTACTCTCCAGTTCGGCGATTTTGTTTTTTAAGAAGGATGCCTCTTTGTGAGCATCTTCGATCCGATGTCTATCCTTCCTCAAATCCTTTTCGAATGCGGCAACCATCTTATTGATAGACGCGACGAACTGATCAAAGGAAAAATGGTCAATACTTAGACTTTCTACAACAACAAAAAAACAGCAATCCCTGAAAGTACCTTAGTGCCTCGGAGTGACATGTCAGCGTAAAGGTCGTTGTGAGATAGAACATCGAGAGGCGGCAATCTGTCCCCCGAGCAACAAACCTGTGAGAAGAGGGTCGCTGAAGCTGCCTCGTCGTTGCAAATTGGCTCGGGTCCTCCATGCCTAAACGACGTGGGCTCCGGCTCGTCAGAAGTTGGGTCGGCAGGCTTATGGCATTTTCTTTTCTCCTTTTTTCCTTTGGTTCTCTCTTTATCGGCCTCGGAAGCAGGACGTTTGCCAGAAAGCTTCTTGTCCTCTTTGTGCTGGGATATTATTGAAGAAGAGGGTCTAACAACCGAAACAAGAGCCGAAACTACTTCTCCACCTTCGGCGACAAGAGCTGGTGGCTCGGAAGAAGGATGTGTCTCTATTTCGACCACAGTTTGGCCGGGCACCTCAGCAACTGGCGCAGCGGTTTGATCGATTGTGTTAGTTGACTCGTTGGCTCGGCTAGCCACCTCTTTTTCTTCCTTCTTCTTCAGAGCCTATTTATTGCGGATCGTCAATCTTTTTCCCATATTTTTTCTTGGAAGACTTTGCGATGGAGATTCAGACTCCAAACTGTCAGACACTTCAACACCAGCGAAGATGACTTGGGCTTTTTCGACTCTTCTTAGGGAAAAATTATTTTCCCAGTGGCACTTCTTCGCAGCAAGTGTTCTCTGAAGCGTGAGCGTATCTTCTGGGTAACGTGGGAGAATCTGCTGAAATGCAAAAACAAAGAAAAGAAAGCAGTGGTCAGCTTGCTACAAAGCAAAACCTTAGCAAATCTCCTGAAAAGTCTACGGCTCACCCACCAATGGTTCCCCACTCCGTTTTAACGTAATGGACGCTTTCGGCTTCCACCGTAGCATCGTTGATGGGAACAAAGAAAAAGTAGTTCCCCCAATCACTGTCCTTGCTTCGGAAGCCCTCGATGATCTTTCTCTGCTTCTTATTGGAGATATAGTAAGCTTTGGATTTTTGATATTTCGAAACTGAAGGAATTGCCGAAGGTGAGAAATGCGGATAGTCACGTCGCACTCATAGCTCCGAACCAGAATCCCAACTAAGTGATGCATCCCACGAGGCATAATTTAGCTCGGCGCTAACCCATGTTTGGATAGAAACCGGATGATCAAGCCAGGAATTGGAAACCAGAGCAGACATTGGTAAAAGAAATACTCGTATAGAGTGAAATGCCCAGGCGGCGGAGATTCAGCTCGGTCTGTTGAGGCTGGAACAACCAGATCTACATCTTCTGAGATATTAAATCGATGCCTCAATGCCTCCAAAGGCTCAGCAGTGCACAAAGACGAACCGGGTAGGTCAGGTCATCTCTTAGGAGCTTTCCTCTTAGGCTTTCGCCTCGTCGATGTGCTAGCCTGGTGGCTCGCAAACAGTGTCTCCAGCCGCACCTTTTCTGCCTCGTCAAGAGTGAATTCTTCTGGTTCGGCTTTGATTTCTTCGAGAGCCTTCTGTATCAAAATCGCCTCGGCATCAAAAGCTTCATCAACCAGAGACGGGACAATAATCTGCAACTGACCTAGGAGAGGACTAGGTACAACTGGTTTGGTAACTTGTGGAGACAACACCATCTTGCGTCCAAGCAACGAAGCAAAATTTGCCGAGCCCACAGAATCTTCCAGCTCGGTGATGTGAGACATTGGGGATTTTGGCTCGAGAATACGCTTGATACTTGGCAGGAGTTGGAAAAAATTTGGCTCGGAGTCAAACTGATACTTAGCAGGAGTTGGATAAATCTTGGCTCGGAGACACACTTGATACGAAGAATTTCCGCTCGGAGACAGAGAAAGTCAAGGCACCAGCGTGATCCGGATGATGATGGATCAGAAAATTTAAACACTCACCGCATATGTATGAAGACGGATCAGAAAACAAAAGAGGTCACCGGTAGAGTTTGAAGATGGATCGAGAAATGCAAGGGCTCGCCGGATACGTTTGAAGATGGGTCGGAAAACTCAAAGAGTTGGCGGCAGAGGAGAAGAAACCAATCGAAACCTAGCCAAAACTCGAAAATAAAAAGGGAGAAAAGAAGAGAGAGAAGAGAGCTACCTGATTTTTTGGAAATGTGAAGAAGTAAGTTATAAGGAGTGAGACAAGGATCTAAATATAAAGACGCATGGAAGCACAGCGCGTGATGCCACGCGGCCTGAGGAACATGCGAAAATGTTTGCAGTTCCCAATAAAGTTATGGTCATGATAAGATATACTTCAAGCCAACATTACTGCCGAGCCAAAGACAAATCAAACTTATTAGAATGGTTTGGCAACATATAAGAGAAAAGATGGTTCGGCAACATGACAACTTGAAAGTGGCATCACGAGCCAAAACAGCTCGGTCACACAAGTGATAAGTTGGTTCGGCAGCATATCAAAAGAAGATGGCTCGGCGGAATAGCAGTCTACGCAATTCAGCAAGATAACAAGCCAAAATAGCTCTGTAACGCGACAGCCTCAAGTGGCATCACGAGCCAAAACAGCTCGGTCACACAAGTGATAAGTTGGCTCCGCAGCATGTCAAAGGAAGTTGGCTCGACAGCACAACACGCCAGTTTTGGCTCGGCAACGAATGCCTCGCCGAAACTTCCCCTCAAAACTGGTTCGGTAACATAAGATAAGTCTTGGATGCCAATCTCAGAGATGGCCAAATTTTCACCTCATCATCATCATCATCACAGACTCTAACGAGCTGGGGGGCTAACTGTTGGTGTCGATTTCCACCCCATCGAGATTGGCCACCAAAAATGGTTAGAAGATCTTGGGACTAACCGACTTTGGAGTGACGAGCCAACTTTTGGCTAGGCATCAGGAAGAAGAAGTGATGAGCCAACGTTTGGCTAGGCATCAGGAAGAAGGAGTGACGAGCCGACGTTTGGCTAGGCATCAGGAAGAAGTAGCGACGAGCCAACGTTTGGCTAGGCATCAGGAAGAAGTAGCGACGAGCCAAACATATGGCTCGGCGATAGGAAGCAGTGATGAGCCAACAGCCCTGGCTCGGCGACAGGAAGCAGTGACGAGACCGACACCTGGCTCGGTGACAGCAAACGGTGATGAGCCAACATGTTGGCAAACCGGCAAACGGTGACGAGCCAACATGTTAGCAAACCAACAAACGGTGACGAGCCAACATGTTGGAAAACGAACCAATGATGATGAGCCAACATGTTGGCGAACCAATGACGACGAGCCAACATGTGGGCAAACCAATTTCTTGGCTCGACATCGAGGAAAGTCAGACGATGAGCCAAGTCCCTGGCTCGGCATCAAGGAGAAGCAGGCGACAAAGCCAAGACCTCGGCTCGACATCGATGAACCAAACTAGCCAAGCAGGCGAGACAAGCGACAAGCCAGTTCGCCGATGACCCAATGAAGGAACGAGCCCGATATCCTGTTGGACCGAGGCAACAAGCCACAAGATATTTGTGGGCCGAGGCGACGAGGCAAAGAAAGAAGCCCACATCCGAATCAGAGAAAGGAAATCCCGAAGAATAAGGAAGTTTTCCTTTACCCTTTAGGAAAAGGCCTAGCCGACTTATTTGCGTATAAATAGACAATGTACCTCTTGAAAAAGAGGATCCGAAAATTGACCTAGCAAAACACTTATTACTTTGCAACAGCTTTCAAAATAGCTAAGATAATAAAAACCATCTTTGGATCTCTGTTCTTGGTTTCTTTACATAGAAGTTTGTCGAATCCCTAATTTTCCCTTACCAAATTTAGTTGTACGAGTTTCGACTCCCACAAGATAGATTTCCCAGGAATTCGCCGCAGACTACTACCAGAACAAGAAGGGCTCAATCACCTATTGATGCTTGACGAATTGGACTTGATCAACGAAAAAAGGGACCAAGCCTTGATCAGGATCCAGAACTATTAGAACGCGGCAGCAAAATATTATAATTCCAATGTTCGAGAACGACGATTCTACAAAGGCGATTTAGTTTTACGAAAGGTTTTCCAAAACACAGCAGAGACGAATGCCTGAAAACTGGGAGCAAATTGGGAAGGACCTTACAAGATCACCGAGGTAGTCAAACCTGGAGTTTACAAACTTGCTAACATGACAGATGTTCCAGTACCAAGATCATGGAACGCAATGCATCTCAAAAAGTATTATCACTAAGTTACTTTACATGAACTACGGGGCGACTTGATCCCTGCAAAGGGTACGTAGGCAGCTCATCTTCGGATGGGTTCAGTTGCCCCTTCTTTCAAAAAGGGGGGGGGGAGTGGGTACGTATACATATACTCGTATACTCCCATATTTTTAATAGATTCTACGATCCATGAAAGCAAAGATTTCAAAAACAAGTTGTCTTCACATCCTTCGAGGATCACTAAGTCTCAACAAAACAGACATATTCGAATAAATCAAACTACAATGGGCATATCGCCACATCTTCATTACTGCTGGCCACAGTAGTGAATTCTTGCATCCATCTCGGATCTAAAACTGTCACATCTGCCCCAGGATTAAAAGCGCGCTATACAAATACTTTTTTCATTGTCGGAGCGGATATGTTTACGGTAACGTATCCGTAAACTGAAATATTCATCCAAAACTATACAAGCATATGTCCATTATCGGAGCAAATACACTTATGGTAGTGCATCCGTAAACCGAAATGTTCAAACTAAACTATGCAGTTTTATGATCAATTTTGGAGCAGTCAAGTTTACGATAACGCGTCTGTAAGCCAAATCGTTCATCTTAAACATAACTACTGACTACGAAAGCCCATACTCAGATGCATATCATATCAAAGACGATACAAGCAAAAAATTCAGACTCGTCATCAAACAAGAAAAGCATACTTAACGTTTCTTCGTTATCTTCAGGCATCGTCTCGATGAACTCCTTGTTGGGGTCAAAACCCACCCAACTGTGATCAATGGGAAAATGGCTAAGTATGAAAATACGAAGAATCGGACAAGGCCAAAATTGTGCCTAAGTCAGTTCTGTACGAGTCCACTTAAGCACAAGAGAGGCCATTCTGGCCAAAGCAGCTCCATTTCCGGCCAAGGAAGCTTCACTTCGGCAGGGAGATTTCGGCAAAGCAGGGAGAGATTTCGGCAAAGCCTTGTCTCCACTTCAGCAAAGCTTTGGCTCACTTAGGCAAGCTTTGGCTCACATCGGCGAAGCTTTGCTCCACTTCGGCAAAGAAGGGAGAGACTTAGGCAAGCCTTGCTCCACTTAGGCAAGCTTTGTCTCCACTTAGGCAAGCCTTATCTCCACTTAGGCAAGCCTTGTCTCCGCTTAGGCAAGCCTTGAAGGAAGCTTCGCTTCGGCATGGAGACTTCGGCAAGCTTGGTTGTCACTTCGGCATGGAGACTTCGGCAAGCTTGGTCGTCACTTCGGCAAGGCCTGGTCTTCACTTAGGCAAGCCTTGTCTCCATTTAGGCAAGCTTTGTCTTCACTTAGGCAAGCCTTGTCTCCACTTAGGCAAGCCTTGTCTCCGCTTAGGCAAGCTTTGGCCCACATCGGCAAAGCTTTGCTCCACGTCGGCGAAGAAGGGAGAGACTTCGGCAATAAGCAACACGCAGCTCACTTCGGCAGCTCACTTCGGCAGCTCTGCTTCGGCAGCTTCGCTTCGGCAGTCCATTTCGGCAGCCTCACTTCGGCAGCCCACTTCGGCAGCCTCACTTCGGCAGCCCGCTTCGGCAGCCCACTTCTGCAGCCTCACTTCGGCAGCCCACTTCGGCCGCAATTCACTTCGGCCACGGTCCACTTCGGCCACGATCCACTTCGGCCACGATCCACTTCGGCCCAGCTCCACTTCGGCCATGCTCCACTTCGGCCAACGAGCTCGCTTCGGCTATGATACGAATCCAATTAGGCACGATACGAGCTCGTTTCGGCCGAAGTAATTTTTATACGAAACTACTTGGCCGAAGTCAAAATCATACGAGACTGTTTGGCCGAAGTCAAAATCATACGAGACTGCTTGGCCGAAGTCAAAATCATACTTGACTGCTTGGCCGAAGTCAAAATCATACGAGACTGCTTGGCCGAAGTCAAAATCATACGAGACTGCTTGGCCGAAGTCATACGAAACTGTCCGGCCGAAGTCATACGAAACTGTCTGGCCGAAGTCATACGAAGCTGTCTGGCCGAAGTGAAACGAAACTGTCTGGCCGAAGTCGATTCTATACGAAACCTGAAGACAACGCGGCCGAAGTCATTTTTATACGAAGCTGGAAGACGACGCGGCCGAAGTCATTTTTATACGGAGCTGGAAGACGACGCGGCCGAAGTCATTTCTATACGAAGACAGAAGACGACGCGATCGAAGTCATTTCTATACAAGGACGACAAGCCCATCTTCGGCCCGCGCTGGGACAAAAGCCCACGAAGTCAAACCGACTCACGAAAACGGAAATTCCGAAGGATTGGGAAGTTTTCCTAATCCCTTTAGGATTGACCTGGACGACTCAAACTAGTATATATATCCATGTACATCTCTTGAAAAAAGGATCCGCAATTTTGCTTAGCAAAACCCTAGAATTTTTGCTCTCAAACTCTTGTACGCAAAAGCTTTTCGAAAACAGTTTAATAAAAACCATCTTTGGATCTTCGCTTGCTTGGTTCATCCGCAAAAATTTCATCCCTCTTAACAAACCTCCGACAAATCTAATTGTGTTGATTTCGACTCCCACAATTTGGTGCTAGAAGGAGGGGGATTTGAAACTTTCTTACTCCAAGGAACCACTGCACGAACGATTCGAAGAAGATGACTAGCGACGGATGAACCGACGACCCGCAGGACACGGGGATCGATGGATCTAGAGCAACAGATACACCAACACCGGCAGTCGTGGAGACGAGCCCAGAGGCCCTATCACAGATCAAGACGATGCTGGAAACGCTGCTCAAGAAGGCAGAGGAGCAGGACAAACTAAACACAACGATGACCGATAAGCTCGAAATCCTAACAACGGCGAGCCGAGCCCGTGGCAGAGGCTCAGGAATCGACCTAATAAGGCGCCCTCTTCGACGTCTCACCCAACGACCCTCGATTTCTCAACACCCCACCATACAACGAGAACCCAAGGTGGATTGCTCCCTACAAACCAAGCAACCACGACCGCTGGACTGAACGCGACACCGCAGGAGGCAAACACGCAGACTATGGGCGGAACGAATCCAGTGATCAACCTGGAGGACAACCCAGAGGGTGAACACGACTCGGAACACCGCCGCGAAGCTGAACTCACGGGTGCGACCCAAACTCGAAACGAACAAAGCAACACCAACCCTGGCCATGATCAGGACCTCACCGAAGAGGAGGAGAACATCCTCTGGGCCCAGCGAGCCCATATCGAGGAAGAGAGCAAAGCGATAATCCGAGCCCAAAAGGAGGAGATGGCCGAAATCCGAGCAGGCATGGAGCGAGCTGCCGCCGAGATGAAATTCGTTCGATCTCAGATGCATAGGGCTACTAGCAAGGCTCCAGAACTCAACCGAGTGCTTGAAGAAGCCCAGAACACCCCATTCACGACTCGAATCACTAAGGCAAGGGTTTCTGATCCGGGGAAGATGAAGATACCAGTCTACGAAGGTAAAACTGATCCAAAGGAGCACTTGACCGCCTTCGCAATAGCAATGGGACGAGCAAACTTCAGAGAAGGAGAAGAAGACGCTGGACAATGTCTCTTGTTCGTTGAGCACCTAAAAGGCCCAGCTCTGCAATGGTTCTCCAGGCTGGGAAGAAATTCGATCGACAATTTCAATCAGCTGTCGTCGGCGTTCCTTAAACATTATGCTATATTCATGGAACACCGAACGTCCGATGCGGATCTGTGGACCATGGGGCAAGGATAGAACGAGATATTGCGAACCATCATCGGACGGTTCAAGTCAGTACTGTCAAAGGTAGAAGGATTAAGTGACGAAGCCGCACTGCAAGCCTTAAAGAAAGCCCTATGGTTCGACTCCGATTTTCGGAAAGAGATTGCGCTGAACGCTCCAACCATGATCCAGGATGCATTGCACCGAGCGACGGACTTTGCCTCCAACGAAGAAGAAGTGAAGATCCTAGCCCAGAAACATGGAAAGGCGAATTCCACGAACCACCCTCCCTCTGCTCCGAACCCACCGAACAACAGAAAGGGCAACCAAGGCCTTGGATACATCCAACACGAAGGGGGATTCAAAGGAGCCCATAACTACCAAGTTGATTCGTCAAGCTATGGGCAATGATGAGGTCAAGGCCGAGGAAGAGGTACATGGAGTAGCACGTGGACCAGGGGCCAAGGAACTTACGATGAAACGGCTTATTGCGAACATCACCATATCTTCGGACACTCAACTGCAAATTGCCGCATCCTAGGTTTGAAACTCGCTGCCAAGCTGGCGGCCGGCAAACTCAAAGGTGATATTAGCCTCAAATACTTCGACATGGATACCAACGCAAACCGCCCCGAGCAGGCAAACGAAGATCTCACTAAGCGAGGGAGGCAGGATGACGAAGCGCCACAATCTGGCCCAAGAAGGCGGATCAACATGATAATGGGTGGGTCTCCCTATTGCTCAGATACCATCTCATCGATTAAAGCTTTTCAACGATGAGCCGATGTCAGCGTTAACTGGTCCGCACCCTCCAAGTTCCCAGATGACGTAATCTCATTCGAAGAAAGAGAAACAGCCGGAATCGACAAACCACACGATGACCCTCTCGTAATTGAGTTGATCATCAGTGGCTATGATGTAGCTCGGGTACTGGTGGATATGGGCAGCACAGTGGACATAATCTTCAAAGAAACTCTCAAACGAATGGATATCAATCCGTCTGACATAGTGGCTACCCCTAAACCATTGACTGGATTTTCCGGAGAAACGACGATGACAATCGGGACGATCAAGCTGCCTGTAGAAGCTGGGGGTGTCAACAAGCTCGTCGAGTTCTCGGTAGCCGATCACCCAGCAATCTATAACGTCACCGTTGGCACACCTTGGTTAAACTCAATGCGCGCCGTAGTGATATATCATGGTTTTTATGAGTTTTAAAGCCATGATATATGTATATAATCGAGTCTTTCATGTGTCTTTCGAGTCCTTTTCGAGTCTTTTACAGGTCTACACACAATTTGGGATCATTTGGACATTATGGAGCAATTATGGAGCATTGTGGCTGAAAAATCGAAGGTTGCATTTTTCAAGTTCAGCTGTGTCGACCAACACAGCCATGTGCATCGGTCGACACAGCCCGATTTCTGCACCATCACGTGAAAACCAAACTTTTTGGAGATTTTGCAGCTTTGCCCAGAAGTTTCATGTATTTACAGAAGGACCCAATTTGTGTTTTAGGATATATTTTAGGGTTTTTGAGTTAGAGGAGGCATCTTTCACTTTACACTTTGGCTTGATTTTGCTCTGTGTTTTTGGAGAAGAACTTGGAGATTTTGAGAGCTTGGGGCTGATCTGATACTTGTATTTCTTTGAGAGAAGATTTCGAACCCCTGTTTTTATCTCTCTTTTCTGATTTCTATGATATTTACTTCATTCATGTCTTTGATTTCAATTGATATGTGTGAGTAGATTCCCTTGTTAGGTTTAGGGATTCTCATTAGGGATTTCATGGAATGATATATTGATTTATTGGTTAGGATTCAAACTTGATAGTTCTTCACCTAGGGTGCACTTAAAACTAGTTCTAGATTGATCACCTAGTATCTCGATCTTAGGTTGTTAAATTGGCACGAAAGTGTGATTTATAATCTGATAAAAACCTAGAGTGAGAAAATTAGATAATTGCAAAGAAATTTGGATTAGATAATTTGTGAACAAATCGAACCTGTGTTTAATGCTTGTTTAGGATTTAGGATTCGCAAAGAAATTTGGTTTCTTGAGTTTTAAACATATTTAATTCTCGCAACGAAAGTTGGTTTATTTTACATTAGTGATTTGAGTTCTGGAATTTGTTCGTAATTCGATCTTAACCAATTAATTGATCTTCGTTACTTGATTTCCTGAGAAATTCCCTGGACCTGACGCTTTCCCATCTGATAAACAACCCGTTTTTAATTATTATATGCATCGTTATTTAATTTCTTCCATACTCGCTTAGCTGAATTCGAAACGAAAAAGTCTATCGTGAGGTTCTTGAGTCCTTGTGGATTCGACCCCTAAGTACTGCATTGATCTGTTAATTTGAGAGAGTAGCTCTAGGGATTTTAATTTGAGCGATATCAAATTTTGGCGCCGTTGGCGGGGACTCTTTTGAGTTTCCGATAGATTTAAGTGTAGAATCTAGACTAAGTTTTTATTTTAAGTTTTACTCACATTCGTTCTATCTTTTTGTCTTGTGTTTCAGGTGTATGCCTAGTCGTGTTACCAGGAGCAACAAAGACAGTCAGCTTTTGTTTCTTCCGAATCAGGAGCTTGCAAGGGTGGAACAAGCGAACATAAAAGCAAAGAAGCCGGTGGAGATGGTTAATCCTGTATTTTACGTCAGGACGAAGCTGGTTTTATCAGGGACCAAGAGGGTCATGTTTGCAACGAGCAAGGTCAGAGATTGGATGGAGATGGAAACCCCATCGTGGCAATCGTTGTTGAGAATGCGCAGGCACATGCGCAAGCCGGGAGAGTAAGGACGCTTGGGGATTACAACAGACCTGATGAGTTTTATGCGAATAGGTCTGCGATCAGACTTCCTACCTTTGCTAGGAACGATTTTGAGTTGAAGCCGTCCTACTACACGCTGGTTGGTCAGCATCCTTTCCATGGATTGGCTCATGAACATCCTATGGACCATATTGAGAGGTTCGAGGACTTGGTGACTAGCATGAAGCATAATGGAGTCAGCTATGACTATCTCTTTTGTAAGCTTTTCCCACACTCTCTTGGTGGTGAAGCAGCTTATTGGTTGAAGCAGTTACCAACAGGGTCTCTCACCAATTGGGAAGATACCAAGAAGGCGTTTTTGCGTAACTTCTATGATGATGCGAGATCAGAGGATTTAAGGAATAACATCTCTCAGTTCATGCAGAGACCGACTGAAGCATTCAAGGCTGCTTGGGTGCGATTCAGAGCTTACCAACGAGATTGTCCGCATCATGGTTTCAATGAGGTTCAGCTGCTGGGTATTTTCTTCAGAGGCATAGATTGGAGGTATCAGATGGCTCTCGACTCTGCAAGTAATGGAAATTTCAACATGCGTTCCCCCGAAGAAGCCTATGTGTTGATTGAGAACTTGGCGTCTAGCAATAGCACCAAGAATGCTGATTTTGAGAGGCAGAAGCAAGCTGGGAGCATAGATGGAAAACATATTGCTGAGTTGAAGAACAAGTTGGACTCAGTTCACAGCATTTTGGTGAACAAGAAGACGGTTCAGTTTGCTGCAGAAGTCGAGACTTTCGAGCCCGAAGAAGAAATTGAAGAGGATGTCAACTACATAGGTGGAACTGGTTTTCAAAGATTTGGAAATCAACAAAGCCGAGGTGGTTCTAATAGCTACGGTCAGAGGAGTAACTTTACGGGCAATCAGAACTCGTTTGGGTATGACTCTAAGCCTCAGAATCAGAAGCCTTTCCAAAGCAACAACAATTTCAGCAGGACTTATGGATCTTCATCTTACCAAACACCTCCTGCACCAACAGAGCAAAGTGAGATGAAATCTATGCTTGAGTAGATACTAGAGGGACAGCAGAAGATCACGGTTGACTTTAATGGGAAAATCGATGCCATGTACACTGATTTGAATGGTAAGTTCGAGGCCTTGAACACTCATGTCAAGAAGCTAGATACTCAGGTTGCGCAGACTGCTGGGTCTGTGAGAAGACAAGATGGAGTTCTTCCTGGAAGCACCGACGCTAACCCGAAGTATCAATGCAATGCCATCATGTTGAGAAGTGGTAAAGAGCTTAATCCAATGCAAAGAAAAGGTCTAAGTGTTGATAAACTCGTGGAGTTAGAAGAAATTGAAGAAGATTTTGCAGAAATTTCGCCTGCGTCGACCAACGCAAGTGGAGTGTGTCGGTCGACACACCTGAAAGACGGGCAAAAATCAAGCCCCGACGAACCAAAATCGAGCTGGGACGACACCAAGGAGGAGTGTCGATCGACACCTTCTGAAGATATGCCAAAATCGACTGTGTCGACCAACACACTTCCCTGTGTCGGTCGACACGAGCACCTACAGAAAATCGATGAAACTGGATTTTCGACTAAGGACAGAACTGGAGTCCCTGTGTCGACCAACACACCTCCCTGCATCGGTCGACACACCGAGCCAGCAGTGACACAGATTTCTGAGAAGCCGAAAACTTCAGTGGAACGAGTCTACAAGCCTAGGGTTCCATTCCCAAGAAATCCTAGGAAGTCAAAGCAGGAGCTGTATGAAGCTAAGTGCAAGGCCATGATGGACAAACTCACCATTGAGATTCCTTTGATTGATGCTATCAAGACTACTCCGGTGGTTAAGAGGTGTTTAAAGAAGATGCTTACATAGGACATGAGAGAAGAGGAAGGTTTGATGATGATCTCTGAGGTTTGCAGTGCCGTTATTCAGAACAGGATACCAGAGAAACTTAAAGATCCGGGAAGCTTCGTTTTGGATTGCTCTATTTTCATGGATAGGTTCAAGAATTCGCTGTGTGATCTGGGGTCAGGTGTTAGTTTGATGCCTTACTCGGTTGCTGTGGGACTCGGGATGACTGAGTTCACACCCACTAGGATTTCTCTAATTCTAGCCGATCGGAGTGTGAGGATCCCCGAGGGTCTTTTAGAAGATGTGCCCGTAAGAATTGGTGATTGCATGATCCCCACGGATTTCATAGTTCTGCGGTACACCGTTGAGCCTAAGAATCCTCTTATCCTGGGCAGACCTTTCTTAGCTACAGCTAGTGCCCTCATTGACGTGCGAGGGGGCAAGATATCTTTGAATGTGAGAGATCTAGTGATGAGTTTTGACATGGACAAGCTGGTAAAGCGACCCACCATTGACGGACAGACTTACTACGTGGATACCCTTAGCGATTTCGCAGAGGAAATCTTTCATGAGATGCATCCTACGGACCCTCTAGAGAGAGCTTTGATCAGTTAGATTGAGCATTTAGATGACATTACTGCTGGGTATGTCAAGATGTTGGATGCTAGTGAGCGTGTGATGCAGTTAGTCTCTCATGAGGAGCTCATTGATACATCACCCAAAGCCGCGGCATTGAGTGATTGGAGCGAAGATAAAGCTCCCAAAATCGAGCTCAAACAACTCCCTACGGGGCTAAGGTATGCGTTTCTTGGACCGAATTCCACTTATCCTATTATTGTCAATGCTTCCTTGAACAACGCAGAACTCACGTTACTACTAAGTAAGCTGCGCAAGTATCGCAAAGCTCTTGGCTATTCTCTTGATGACATTTTAGGTATCTCTCCAGACTTGGGCATGCATAGGATCCATCTCGAGGATGAGACGAAGTCGTCAATTGAGCATCAGAGGCGGCTGAATCCGAATTTGAAGGAGGTCGTTAAGAAGGAGATTCTGAAACTCCTGGAAGCTGGGATCATCTATCCTATTTCGGACAGTGATTGGGTTAGTCCGGTACACGTGGTTCCGAAGAAAGGTGGGGTCACAGTGATTAAGAACGAAAAGAATGAGCTGATTTCTACGCAGACTGTGACTGGACATAGGATGTGTATCGATTACAGGAAGCTGAATGCTGCGACAAGGAAAGATCACTTCCCGTTACCGTTCATTGACCAGATGCTTGAGAGGTTGGCTAACCATCCCTACTACTGCTTCCTCGATGGATACTCGGGTTTCTTTCAGATTCCAATCCATCCCGAAGATCAAGAGAAGACCACGTTTACGTGTCCCTATGGTACATTTGCATATCGCGGAATGCCATTCGGACTTTGTAATGCTCCTGCGACATTCCAGAGATGTATGATGTCTATATTCACAGACATGATTGAGGACTACATGGAAGTGTTCATGGATGACTTCTCAGTTTATGGACCATCTTACCATGAGTGTTTGGAAAACCTATGCAAAGTGCTCGCTAGATGTGAAGAGAAGCACTTGGTTCTGAATTGGGAGAAGTGCCATTTTATGGTAAAGGATGGCATTGTTCTTGGGCACAGAGTTTCGCAGAACGGGATTGAGGTTGATCGAGCAAAGATTGAGGTTATGATGAATCTGCAGGCACCGGATTCAGTTAAGGCTGTGAGGAGTTTTCTGGGGCACGCCGGTTTTTATAGGAGATTCATCAAAGATTTCAGCAAGCTTGCTAGACCGTTGACTGCTTTGTTGTGTAAGGACGTGAAATTTGAGTTCAATACTGATTGCCAATCAGCTTTCGAACGGATCAAGCAAGCATTAGTGAACGCTCCAATTGTAAGTTCGCCAGACTGGGATTTGCCTTTCGAGGTGATGTGTGATGCCAGAGATTTCGCAGTCGGGGCTGTTCTGGGGCAGAAGAAGGATAAGAAACTTCATGCTATCTATTACACTAGCAGAACACTAGATGATGCGCAGAGAAATTATGCGACTACAGAGAAAGAGTTGTTGGCTGTGGTGTTTGCGTTTGAGAAATTTCGTTCGTATTTGGTTGGTTCTAAGGTAATAGTACACACAGATCACTCAGCTCTGAAGTATTTGATGTAGAAAAAGGACGCAAAACCAAGGTTGTTGAGATGGATTCTGCTTCTCCAAGAGTTTGATATTGAAGTTCGAGACAAGAAGGGAGTTGAGAATGGAGTTGCTGATCATCTTTCTAGGATTAGAGTTGAAGATGATGTTCCAATCAATGATTTTCTGCCTGAAGAGAATGTCTACAAGGTTGAGATTGGTAAAATTTCGGATTTAGAGGAAAAACAGCAAAATTGTCGAGTTGAGGTGTCTGTGTCGACCAACATAGCCGTGTGCGTTGGTCGACACAGGTCGAACACGAACCCAGAATTTTCAACGAGCCAAATCGGTGACTACAACATGGATATATGCGCTGCGACTCTTCCCAATCGACTGTGGTATGCTTATATTGCCAATTACCTTGCTGCTGAAGATGAGTCCGAGAGTTTCACGGGATATGCCAAGAAGAAATTTTTGAGAGAAATTAGAAGGTTCTATTGGGATGAACCTTACCTGTACAAGTACTGCGCAGATGGCATGTACAGAAGATGCATCGCTGAGACTGAAGTTCCAGATGTATTATTTCATTGTCATGGCTCTGAGTATGCTGGGCACTTCGCGACTTTTAAGACAGTGTCTAAGATTCTCCAAGCCGGGTTTTGGTGGCCTACAATATTCAAGGATGCTCATGCATTCATAGCTCAGTGTGATGCTTGCCAGCGAAAGGGAAAGATTAGTAAGAGGCATGAGATGCCACAGAATTTCATCTTGGAGGTTGAGGTGTTTGACTGCTGGGGTATCGATTTTATGGGACCGTTTCCTTCGTCTTACGGAAATTGGTATATTTTGGTTGCTGTGGACTATGTGTCTAAGTGGCTGGAAGCTATTGCTAGCCCGACCAACGATGCCTCTGTGGTTCTTAAGCTGTTTAAGACCATAATCTTCCCTCGATTTGGAGTACCTCGGATTGTGATAAGTGATGGCGGTTCTCACTTTATCAACCGAGTTTTCGAGAAGCTGCTGAAGAAGCATGGTGTGCATCACCGTGTAGCTACTCCTTATCATCCGCAGACGAGTGGACAAGTAGAGGTTTCGAACAGACAAATCAAGGAGATTTTGGAGAAGACCGTGGGTAAGACTAGGAAGGATTGGTCTACAAAGCTGGATGATGCTCTATGGGCTTACAGGACCGCGTTCAAAATGCCACTTGGGACCACGCCATTCCATCTTCTCTACGGGAAAGCTTGCCACCTCCCAGTTGAGTTGGAACACAAAGCCGCATGGGCAGTCAAGATGATGAATTTCGACATCAAGTCTGCTGCAGAGAGGCGATTGATTCAGCTGAATGAACTGGATGAAATCAGATGTCATGCCTATGAGAACTCTAAGTTATACAAGGAGCGAACAAAGGCATATCATGATAAGAAGATCATCTCCAGGAACTTCAAACCGCATGATCAGGTACTTCTGTATAACTCTCGTTTACAATTATTTCCTGGAAAATTGCGTTCCCGTTGGTCAGGCCCTTTCACTGTCAAAGAAGTCCGACCATATGGTGCCGTCGTCTTGACAAGTGCTGAAGGCAAAGAGTTCACAGTGAACGGCCAAACGGTGAAACACTACTGGGCAAAAGCCGAAACCCCATCAGGACACGTTGTGTCTCTAACTGATGCACCCGCTGCTGCCTAACCACCTTGCAGTCGAGCTGAGGACGTTAAACAAGCGCTTGGTGGGAGGCAACCCACCGGTAAGTCTGTAAATACGAATTTCAGCGTCTTGTTTTCTTTCTATTTTGGATTTTGGTGTTTTTGTACAGAAAAATTCGGGAATTTATCGTCTATAAATCTCTGTGTCGGTCAACACATGTGCGTGTGTCGGTCGACACGCTCACGCCGATACTGCTGGAAAATTCGCGTGTGTCGGTCGACACATACGCGTGTATCGGTCGACACAGACTGCCACGTGGTAAGTGTTTTTAAACCCTTTTTCTTTTTCTTCTTCCTCAATATTTTTCTTCCTCTCTTCCTCGACCTAGCTCGCCGCCGAACACCCCCAAACACGATAATCTCTGATTTTTAATCAATTTGGGTGATTCGAGAGAGGAAAATCATTGGATTTTCTTCCCCTATCCGAATCTAACACTCCTTTTAAGCCGAACTCGAGGTATGTTCTTCAAATCTCCCAATTTCAAATTCGGTCCCCAAGGTTACAACTTCGAATTTCGTCTCTTTTAGCTTATTCTATTAGCTAATTCGCAGTGATTTCGATGTCTAGAAGAAGATTGTACCTCACGCATGTGCTCGTTTCGAGAATTTTGAAAGAATTTTGAGAATTTTTGATTTGATGATGAACTTGCTTTCAATTTTTTTTTTTCAATTCACGAAATTGGGGTTGATTATGAGCAGAATTGATGTTGCTTTTTATATGGATTGTTGCTTGTGATATCTAGCACCCAATGTTGCGAATTTGAATTTCTCTTGTGCTTTGAATGTCATTTTTGATTTGTGTGTGGATACATGATTGGGTCTTTGGTTTATCTCTTGTGGTCTTTGAATGTAGATGAACACACGCAACAAGAGACCACGCAAGCAACAAGGCGAGGCCTCCAGCTCAGCGCCACTCACCCAAACAGCCCCAACCGTCGGACTCACCAATTCGCAAATCCGGCACCCATGGCCTAAACCCGAGCATCTCAAAGTTAAGATGCGACGGCATTGGGAGCATGATCCGAAGACTGAAACTGAGAAGCCGGAATGCTACAATTGTCCAATTTCAGAGGATTGGGACGAGTATGACACACTTTTCTACAATGCGTGGCAATCCGTCGAGATGAAGCCCACACGGCTACTTGATCATTTCACTGTCACGGACTTAGGAATTGGGACTGAGGTGCTGCGGATATTGGAGAGGATTGGTTTAGGCACCATGCCTACCAAGCAGTATGCTCTTTTTCCAGATTTGGCGTGCCAATTTCTGGCCACTTGTCGAGTTTACTACGCCAACGAGGCCAACAAGGTGGCACAAGAAGGGGTCCTGGCCTTCATGTGTAAAGGGGTGCGATATCGTATCACCATCACTGATCTGTGTGGATTATACGAGTTTGATACGGAGCCTACTCGAACTGTTCTCACATCCGAGTGGCATGACATCAGCACCTTTTGGTCACACATTGACAATGGAGCATATGAGTCACGAGTGAGTAAGCAAACAGACGTTAGACACCCAGTCTTGAGGTATGTTTTGCGTGTTTTGGGAAACACTATTCTCTGCAAAACCGACCCAAGCAAGATGAGGAAGACCGAGCTTATACTCCTTTACCTCGGGATTGGACACATTTTTCCTGAGGAGTTTTGGCAATACCCCGAGCCGTGTGAAGACTTGAACATGGGATCTGTTTTCTTGAACCATCTCTCTACACTCAAGTCGAAGGCTTTCACGAGTAAACAGGTTGAAGGAGTGGGAAGCCTCTTGACTCCGATTTTCCAGCACTTCAACATCGTTATGAGCAACGCCACCATCATCACTGGCCACTTGTTTATGGATCAAGCTCATCTGAAGAGCGCTACATGGATGAAGCCCGGTGGTATTTGGGTTTTTACTGATTCGGAGGGTCGTGATTGGAGCATCAAGCTTCCCCAGCAGAAGCTCACCGCCATCACCAGTAACGTGTCCATGTTGAGTTTCAGTCCCGATCCATCACTTCTAGAGCCCGTCTCACGACGCAAGCTTTGTAGAGGGACTCCTTCTAGTGCTACACCTTCTGTTGTAGAGGACGAGCCGGTTGATTACCTTACTGGAGGTACACTTCCCGACTTGACCTTTCCTGAGCTGCCTGCAGGTTATGCTGATGATGGTCCTGCTTTCAAGAGATACATGGTTGGCACTATGCGACAGATGTGGAAGCTCTTAGCAGCCAGTGTCACTTGTACACGTCCCACTTTCGAGACTCGACGGCGTCGTCGCTCACCCATTCCGGACCCCCGCACTCCTCCTTCTCACACTGCTCATGCCGATTCTGATCAGACGACCAGCATGGACGATGCACTCGAGGAGGACTAGTTATCCCGCTCAAATTTCCTGGGTTTTTCTTCTTTTTCGTTTTCTTTTCTCCCTTTCGTTTGTCGTTTTAACTTGCGTCACTTGTCAGTCTTTGTTTCTGCAACTTGAGGACTTGAAACTATGCTAGATTGTTGTTCTAAATTTGTGCTTGAGTGTTCTTGACAGGTTGAGATTTGTGCCATACACGTAAACCAGCCTCATCTAGGAAACGTTGTGCTAAAACCCTTTGTGTCGACCAACACACTTGACTGTGTCGGTCGACACAACCACTTATTCAGAACAACAGCCTCCGTGTCGACGAACACACTTACCTGTGTCGGTCGACACAGGTACTAATTCTTGATTCTTTTTATTTCCTTACATTTTTATCATTTTTAACCGAGCCTATACTTCAATAACACTGGGGACAGTGTTATTCAAGTCTGGGGGAGGTGGTTACTGACAATATCTTTTATTTTCTTAGAGTCGTTTGTCGTTTTATTGAGTCAAAAATTTGTTGGAAACTACGATCTTTCGTTTAGTTCGTTTTGTTGATTATTTCATCTTAGTGACCATTGTTGCAGAATCATTTCCAATCCAACTAATGAAAAAACTAAAGGCTAACGAGTTGACTTGAGACTCCCATATTTCCATCAGAAATCCACCAAAGCCTGAGCTAATCTCGATCTTAGGTTGTTAAATTGGCACGAAAGTGTGATTTATAATCTGATAAAAACCTAGAGTGAGCAAATTAGATAATTGCAAAGAAATTTGGATTAGATAATTTGTGAACAAATCGAACCTGTGTTTAATGCTTGTTTAGGATTTAGGATTCGCAAAGAAATTTGGTTTCTTGAGTTTTAAACATAGTTAATTCTCGCAACGAAAGTTGGTTTATTTTACATTAGTTATTTGAGTTCTGGAACTTGTTCGTAATTCGATCTTAACCAATTAATTGGTCTTCGTTACTTGATTTTCTGAGAAATTCCCTGGACCTGACGCTTTCTCATCTGATAAACAACCCGTTTTTAATTATTATTTGCATCGTTATTTAATTTCTTCCATACTCACTTAGCTGAATTCGAAACAAAAAAGTCTATCGTGAGGTTCTTGAGTCCTTGTGGATTCGACCCTAAGTACTGCATTGATCTCTTAATTTGAGAGAGTAGCTCTAGGGATTTTAATTTGAGCGATATCGCGTAGCCTCGACCTACCATCTCTGCGTCAAATTTCCAACACCGAGCGGGGTCAGAACGATTTTGGGAAGTCTGAAGGAGTCCCGCGTATGCTTCCTAGCTGCACACAAGCTCAGGAATCCTGTCACCGATCCAATAGCCAAGTCAGGACGCAAGAAGATGAAGATAGACATGGAGCCAGTAAAAGAGCTCTCCAAGCACTTATAGCAATTACAGATTGCGGAGGATCGCGAAGAAGAACCAGCCGAACAGCCCTGCGACCCCATAATATCAGTTTGTATCGACGACGAACACCCGGAACGATGCGTAGAGATTGGATTCGGCCTCGATAAAAAAATCAAGGACGAGCTGGTTTCATTCCTAAAAGAAAACATCGACACTTTCGCGTGGGCAGCAGAGGATATGCCCGGAATTGATATCGATGTAACCAGTCACGAATTGAACATCGACCCAACCTTCAAACCAATCAAGAAAAAACGGAGAAAGTTGGGTCCTGACAGGGCGAAAGAAGTGAACGACGAAGTCGAAAGACTTACGAGTCGGGTCTATAATGGAAGTCAAGTACCCGGATTGGCTGGCGAATCCTGTTGTGGTCAAAAAGAAGAATGGAAAATGGCGGGTGTGCGTTGATTTCACCGATTTAAACAAGGCGTGCCCGAAAGACAGCTTCCCACTACCACACATTGACCGACTGGTCGAAGCAACGGCCGGTAACAAGCTCTTATCTTTCATGGACGCATTCTATGGATACAATCAGATTCTAATGAATCCCGACGATCGTGAGAAGACAGCCTTCATTACGGATCGTGGAATCTATTGCTACAAGGTGATGCCTTTCGGCCTCAAGAACGCCGGAGCCACATATCAGCGCTTAGTAAACAAGATGTTTGCTAATCAACTCGGAAAAACGATGGAGGTTTACATAGACGACATGCTGGTGAAATCGCTAGAGCCTACGGATCACGTGTTACATTTGGAGGAATGTTTCCGACAGCTCAACTCGCACAACATGAAGCTCAACCCGACAAAGTGTAGATTCGCAGTCACGTCCGGTGAGTTTCTTGGTTACTTAGTTACCCATCGCGGAATTGAAGCAAATCCAAAGCAGATCGACGCCCTCATCCAGATGGCTTCCCCAAAATCAAAACGTGAAGTACAGAGACTGACTGGCAGGGAGGCTGCACTCAACAGATTTATCTCGCGGTCCACCGATAAGTGCTTACCGTTCTCGACACTTTACGAGGAAACAAGAAATTCGAATGGACAGAGAAGTGAGAAGAGGTTTTCCAGGAGTTGAAGAAATATCTCGCTAGTCCCCGGTGCTTGCAAAGCCAGTCAAGGGAGAGCCACTCTTCTTATACACCGCAATCTCCACCACGGCAGTAAGCGGAGTGCTGATTCGCGACGAACAGGGCGAGCAGAAACAAATTTTTTACGTCAGTAAGACCCTCACCGACGCAGAGACAAGATACCCGCAGAAGGAGAAGTTGGCTCTATCGGTGGTCATGTATGCCAGGAAACTAAGGCCGTACTTCCAATCACACTCCATTGTGGTCCTCAGTCCTTTACCCCTACGATCAATTGCACAGCCCAAGCCAATCCGGGCGATTGGCCAAGTGGGCTATCGGGCTTAGCGAGTACGACATCGAGTATCGCAGACGAACCTGCGTAAAATCGCAAGTGCTTGCTGATTTTTTAATCGAGCTTCCGGAGGAGAGCCCCGCCGAAGGAAACCCGAATTCGACTTGGCAACTTCACATTTACGGCTCATCATCCAAAAATGGTTTAGGGGTCGGGATACGTCTAACGTCACCAATGGGCGAGATACTTGAACAATCCTTCCGCCTAGGTTTTCACGCCTCCAACAACGAGGCAGAGTACGAAGCCCTCATTGCCGGAATAAAGCTTGCGCGAGGACTCAAGATTGACTGCATTCACGCGTTCTGCGATTCACAGTTAGTCGCGAACCAGTTCAGCGGGGAATACGCAGCTAAAGATGATCGTATGGAGGCGTATCTGAAAGTCGTCAAAGACTTGACTGCACAGTTCAACGAGTTCACACTCACGCGTATTCCACGAGGAGAAAACACTTCGGCCGATGCACTGGCCGCCCTCGCATCCACTTCTGATCCAGCCTTGAAACGAGTTGTTCCGGTGGAATTCATCGAACGCCCGAGCATCACTCTTCCAGAAACAGTGAGTATGGTTACGCGATCCCAAGCCGCCAGGACTGCAAGGGAGAAAACCTGTGCACCGGACAATGCTGGAGATGACATTGACGAACGAGAAGCAGTAATCAACGGCTCAATGGTCCAGGACGAGACATATGCGGCAGACGAAAGACAGGCCTCTCAGATGGAAATAGATGCAATCATCGAGGATGAAGATCCTGCGAATGCTGCAGAAGAAGCAACGTCTATGGATGAGGACTCTACGACCCTCCCTTCCAACGTCGACCCCTGCCACGAAACTGGAGTCGTCAAGATGAATGGAGCGTGTACGGGCATACGGTATGGCTGCGACAAAGGGTGGCTTGACGACATCCGCGGATACATCTGCGATGGTATCTTACCTTCAGACAAATGGGCAGCCCGAAAGCTTCGGGCGCAAGCAGCGCTCTACATCTTGCTCGATGGTAATGTTTTGAAATGGCAATTCTCGGGGCCATTACCCGCCTGCGTCGAAGGAAAGGAGGCAAGGGCAATCATGGAGGAGGTCCATGGCGGCTCCTGTGGTAACCACTCGGGAGGACGAGTCTTGGCAATAAAAATCAAACGACACGGCTATTACTGGCCGACCATGATACAAGATTGCGAGAAATACTCGTCCAGGTGCGAGAAGTGTCAACGTCACGCACCAATGATTCATCAGCCGACCGAGATGCTTTCTTCGATATCATCGCCCTATCCATTCATGCGATGGTCCATGGACATCGTCGGACCTTTACATCCGTCAAAGCAGAAACGATTCTTACTGGTCCTGACAGACTATTTTTCAAAATGGGTGGAGGCAGATTCGTATGCCAGCATCAAGGACGTACAAGTCGAAAGTTTCGTATGGAGGAACATCATATGCCGACATGGAGTCCCATCCGAGATCGTCACCGATAATGGATCACAGTTCATTTCCATAAGGTTCGAAGCTTTCTGCGAGAATTGGAAGATCCGGCTAAGCAAATCCACCCCACGATATGCACAAGGCAATGGCCAGGCTGAAGCAATAAACAAAACGATTCTCGACGGTCTCAAGAAACGCCTCGACCAGAAGAAAGGCCGATGGGCCGGCGAACTGGAAGGTGTATTGTGGTCTCATAGAACGACACCACGACGAGCAACCAACAAACTCCGCTCGCTCTCGTCTATGGGACAGAATGCGTCATTCCACCAGAGATAAATTTTCCTGGAGTCCGCCGAAGACTACTCCTAGAACAAGAAGGACTCAATCACTTGTTGATGCTTGATGAGTTGGACTTGATCGACGAAAGACGGGATCAAGCCTTTATCCGAATTCAGAATTACCAGAATGCAGCGGCAAAATACTACAACTTTCACATACGAAATCGACCGTTCTACGAAGGAGACCTTGTCCTACGGAAAGTTTTCCAGAATACTGCTGAGCGGAACACCGGAAAACTCGGAGCAAATTGGGAAGAACCTTACAAAATCACGAAAGTAGTCCGACCCGGAGTGTACGAACTCGCCAACATGTCTGACGTCCCAATACCAAGATCGTGGAATGCAATGCACCTCAAGAAGTACTATACTTAGGATACTTCACATGAACTACGGGGCGGCTTGATCCCTGCAAAGGGTACGTAGGCAGCTCATCTTCGGATGGGTTCAGCTGCCCCCTCCTAAAAAAAAGGGGGGGAGTGGGTACGTATACTCGTATACTCCCACCTTTGTAATAGACTCCGCGTCTACTCAATGCAAGCTTCTCAAAGCAATTTAATCACTTAAAGTCCTAACTAAAACAGGCACCTCTCTTCACCCTCGTTGCTGCTGGCCACAACAACGAACTACTACATCCTTTACGGATCTAACTACTACATCCTAGCGGATTAAAAGCGCGCGCTATATAAATAACATGTCCATTGTCAGAGCGGATATGCTTACGGTAGCATATCCGTAAACCGAAATGTTCATCCTAAACCCAACAACAAATCGTTGGTCCTAACAGTACTACATGTTCATTGACGGAGCGGATATGCTTACGGTAGCGTATCCGTAAACGGAAATGTTCATCCTAAACCCAACAACAAATCATTGGTCGCAACAGTACTACGTGTCCATTGTCAGAGCGGATACGCTTACGGTAGCATATCCGCAAACCGAAATGTTCATCCGAAAACCCAACAAACAAATCGTTGGTCAAAACGCCTGTGCTCATAATCGAAGCAAGTATGCTTACGCTAACGTAATCATTCAAAACAAACAAAAAAACGAATCGTCGGTATTAACACTAGCACAAACTATAGCAAAACGGATCAGTCCTCCTTGGATAAAAAAGCATTCAAGCAACAAGTTTCAATAACAAAGAAACGACACAACCAAAGCCAAAGCCACAAGGCAAACATAACAAGTCAATATGGATAAAGCCATCCAGGCACCATGTCCAAATAACGTCAAAGCATAATTAAAATGATGACTTGGGCAGTTCCCCATCATCATCATACCTTACCCCTTGAAGACGCACCCTATTCATCATCGGAGGATTCGACCGTCGTCTCGGATTCAGAGGCTTCGTTCGAACCAAGCTTACCCCTGTTGGATCCGGAGAATACGCGAATGCCGACATCCACCGCTAACGCCTTAATAGACTCATTACCAAGCACGACATCGGCCGAGTCTTCAGAGATCGGCGAGACCACTAGGTTGTTCCCCAACGAGGCGACCAACTTATCAAACTCATCATCGGCACCAGCATACCTCGCTCTCCATCCCTCGAGTTTCTCAGTTTCGGCATCCAGCGAAGGTGGTTCCGTCACCGCGGAGCAGCGCAAGGAGTTCAAGGTTCCCGTCAACTTGGGCAAGATCGACGACGCTGTTCTTCTACGATTCGCCCAAGATCTTGATCTTCTCCTTGGCTCGGTAGACTTTAGATTGAAACTTCTCGCCCAGTCCGCGCATCGCCCCCTTCTTAGCCCGTTCAACCTTCTTGTCGGTCATGGCCCTCTCCGAGCTCAACATCCGCTGGAGCTCGGCCACTTGAGCCTCTTGCTGGACCCGATAAGATTTCAAGTCTTCCTTCCGTTTCGACGCTATCTCCGTCGCAGCATCGCGCTCACGCTCGGCTTCGGTAAGCTTTGATCGAAGCCCTTCGGCCACTTTCCGTGCACGCTCGGCCCTCCTCGCATTCTTATGGACGTCCGCCTCGTAACCGGACGTCATCTTGTTAATAGAAGCCACGAACTGAACGGAGAGAAAAAGAGAGATCAGGCATCGCATTTTCAACAAAGTACAAAAAAAGGAGGTCGACGCAAACTACCTTAGCACCACGGCGAGACATTTCGGCATATGGCTTGCTCCGGGATAGAGTATCGGGAGGAGGAAAGCAATCCCCCTTGGAGAGAATCTTGGAGAAGAGAGTGGCCGAGGCCGACGCATCGTCACTAAACATTTCAGAAGCAAACGTCTGAGATACAGGTTGCGAAGGCAGCTCGTGCTCGGCGGCACTACTAACCAATGCGTTATGCCTTTTTCGTCCAGGAGCGTCATCCTTTCGAGGATCTTTCCCTCTGTCAGCCTTTGCCGGGACACGTCTCCGGACTGGCCTCACCTGATCGGCATCCTCACTTGTAGCCGCAGCCTTGCCCTTTCTGCGGTGAACCGGAGGCAAGTCCAATCGCCCGAGACCCAACACGATCTCTCTCATGATGGGGATCGACGGAGCCAGCGCGGACGGTCCAACAGATGAGTCACCCGAGGGAAAAGCAAGGGCAGCACTTAGCTGCTCCGCAGAAATCTCAGTTCGACCGACCTCTGCCTGCTGCATCGCGGCGCGGCTTTCGGCCTCCATCCTTTTGCGAACATATGGTCTTTTCCCCATGGTTCTCTTCGTACTGCTAGAAGAACACGAAGGAGTTGAACTCGGAGAATAATACCCAAAGTATCGTGCCCGCACTCTCTCTACTCTTTGAAGAGTAAAATCTCCTTGCCAGTCGCACTCACCGGAAGCTAGAGTCTCACAAAGCGTAATTATGTCCGGAGGACACGTCGGAAGCGGATTAGGAACTGCAAAACCAACAAATAAGGCGGAAAGTCATGACATGTTCAACAAGACAGAAAAGCTCGTAAAGCTATGGATCGGCTACCGATTTTTCTCCATGTGGTCCTAATTTTTTTAACCCAATCTGCACCAACCGAAGCCTTGGAGATGGGCACAAAGAAGAAATAATCCTCCCAATATCTGTCTTTACTTGGAAATTCTCCGATAATTTTGCGGTGAGCTTTGTTCGAAAGGGAGTAAAGAAGCGAATCCTTGGAGCAAAATGTCCGGAAGGATAGCAGGTTTAACAAGTGATCCACGGTGACTTCTTTGCCACACTTGAAGCTGCGGACCACGATCCCAACCAGGTGTCGAATTCCCCACGGAGTTATTTGCGCCAGAGCCAGTCTATGCTTCCACAGATACCCAAGGATGACCCCTGGTATTGGGAACCATATGAAGCACATGTAGAAACAACTCTCGTACAAGGTAAAAAACCCTTTTGGGGGCTCACTGGCCCGATCCGATGGCGATGGAAGGATGAAGTCAATTTCTTCGGAAATGTTGAAACGGTGCCTGAGGGTCTCCAAAGATTCAGCAGTGGATAGAGTAGATCCTGGTGGATCAGGTGCCTCATGCTTGTATCCGCCCTTAGAAACTCGCCATTTTGAAGAACACGCCCGAAGGCTCGCGTCTTGCCTAATCCTAATACAATCGGAACTCCAATTCTCCATCTCGATTTTTACATTGAAAGGACTCTCCATTTCGCCCAACAAAGGAAATCACTTCGGCGAAAAAGTATTTCGGCCGAGCACCACTTCGGCAAAAGATTACTTCGGCAGAGCAGACTCCGGCCGAAGACAATTTCAGAGACAACAACAAAAAAACAACCTAAAAAAAAAAATCTTCAAGAGGAGGAGAGAGAAGGGAGGAGAGAAGTTACCTTGAGATTTTTGAGAAGTGAAGAGGAAATGAGGAGAAGGGGGAGCATATATAGGCTCATAAAGCAAAAGATGATGTCATCATGCATTGGAAATCGGGCCGAAACACAGTTGAATGAAGAAATTTCTACTGGAAAAAAGATTATCAGTCTGAAGACAGAGAACCTGGTAAACATCAAAAACAACGGACTCAGCGTCATGTCAGCTCAGCTCGTACCAATCGACACGGCACATTGATCCCAGCTTGGACTTCCTCTACCTCGGCACTATCATCACTAAAACTACCAAGCTGGGGGGCTAACTGTTGGGGTCAAAACCTACCCAGCTGTGATCAATGGGAAAATGGCTAAGTATGAAAATACGAAGAATCGGACAAGGCCGAAATTGTGCCTAAGTCATTTCTGTACGAGTCCACTTAAGCACAAGAGAGGTCATTCTGGCCAAAGCAGCTCCATTTTCGGCCAAGGAAGCTTCACTTTGGCAGGGAGACTTCGGCAAAGCAGGGAGAGATTTCGGCAAAGCCTTGTCTCCACTTCGGCAAAGCTTTGGCTCACTTCGGCAAAGCTTTGGCTCACTTAGGCAAGCTTTGGCTCACATCGGCAAAGCTTTGCTCCACTTCGGCAAAGAAGGGAGAGACTTAGGCAAGCCTTGCTCCACTTAGGCAAGCTTTGTCTCCACTTAGGCAAGCCTTGTCTCCACTTAGGCAAGCCTTGTCTCCGCTTAGGCAAGCCTTGAAGGAAGCTTCGCTTCGGCATAGAGACGTCGGCAAGCTTGGTCGTCACTTCGGCATGGAGACTTCGGCAAGCTTGGTCGTCACTTCGGCAAGGCCTGGTCTTCACTTAGGCAAGCCTTGTCTCCATTTAGGCAAGCTTTGTCTTCACTTAGGCAAGCCTTGTCTCCACTTAGGCAAGCCTTGTCTCCGCTTAGGCAAGCTTTGGCCCACATCGGCAAAGCTTTGCTCCACGTCGACGAAGAAGGGAGAGACTTTGGCAATACGTAACACGTAGCTCACTTCGGCAGCCCACTTCGGCAGCCCCACTTCGGCAGCCTCACTTCGGCAGCCCACTTCGGCAGCCTCACTTTGGCAGCCCACTTCGGCAGCTTCACTTCGGCAGCTTCACTTTGGCAGCCTCACTTTGGCAGCTCCGCTTCGGCAACCCACTTCGGCAGCCTCACTTTGGCAACTCCGCTTCGGCAGCTTCGCTTCGGCAGCCCACTTCGGCAGCCTCACTTCGGCAACCCACTTCGGCAGCTTAGCTTCAGCAGCCCACTTCGGCAGCCTCGCTTCGGCAGCCCACTTCGGCAGCCTCACTTCGGCAGCTCCGCTTCGGCAGCTCCGCTTGGGCAGCTCCGCTTCGGCAGCTTCGCTTTGGCAGCCCACTTTGGCAGCCTCACTTCGGCAGCCTCACTTCGGCAGCCCACTTCGGCAGCCTCACTTCAGCCCACTTCGGCAGCCTCACTTCGGCAGCCCACTTCGGCAGCCTCACTTGGGCCGCGATTCACTTTGGCCACGGTCCACTTCGGCCACGATCCACTTCGGCCACGATCCACTTCGGCCACGATCCACTTCGGCCAAGCTCCACCTTGGCCATGCTCCACTTTGGCCAACGAGCTCGCTTCGGCTATGATACGAATCCAATTAGGCACGATACGAGCTCGTTTCGGCCGAAGTCAAAATCATACGAGAGTGCTTGGCCGAAGTCAAAATCATACGAGACTGCTTGGCCGAAGTCAAAATCATACGAGACTGCTTGGCCGAAGTCAAAATCATACGAGACTGCTTGGCCGAAGTCAAAATCATACTTGACTGCTTGGCCGAAGTCAAAATCATACGAGACTGCTTGGCCGAAGTCAAAATCATACGAGACTGCTTGGCCGAAGTCATACGAAACTGTCCGGCCGAAGTCTTACGAAACTGTCTGGCCGAAGTCATACGAAGCTGTCTGGCCGAAGTGATACGAAACTATCTGGCCGAAGTCGATTCTATATGAAACCTGAAGACAACGCGGTCGAAGTCATTTTTATACGAAGCTGGAAGACGACGCGGCCGAAGTCATTTTTATACGAAGCTGGAAGACGACGCGGCCGAAGTTATTTCTATACGAAGACAGAAGATGACGCGGCCGAAGTCATTTCTATACAAGGACGACAAGCCCATCTTTGGCCCGCACTGGGACAAAAGCCCACGAATTCAAACCGACTCGCGAAAACGGAAATCCCGAAGGATTGGGAAGTTTTCCTAATCCCTTTAGGATTGACCTGGACGACTCAAACTAGTATATATATCCATGTACATCTCTTGAAAAAGGGATCCGCAATTTACTTAGCAAAACCCTAGACTTTTTGCTCTCAAACTCTTGTACGCAAAAGCTTTTCAAAAACAGCTTAATAAAAATCATCTGTGGATCTTCGCTTGCTTGGTTCATCCGCAGAAATTTCATCCCTCTTAACAAACCTCCGACAAATTTAATTGTGTTGATTTCGACTCCCACACTCCTCAACTTTCTCCTCCAAATCGGCCTCGTCCTCTTTCTCATGAAATGGTTCGGGAGCTGGCTCCTCATAAAAAGCCTCTTCATCTTTTTCTGGAGACGGTTCGGGAGTTGGTTCCTCAGCGACCACCTTCGAACTAAATTCAGCTAGGCATGGCGTTCTCTTGTTTGAGCCAGAAAAATCCGGAATGCTAACGCTTGCGACAGCCGTCTCCATGGGTTCATATGTATTAAGTTCCTTCAGGATGTCAGAAACAACAGGGGACAACTTCAAAAGTCCAGTCGCCTCGGCCACGAGCTTAGCAAATATCTTGTGGGCTCCGTCTAGGTCGATCTTTTGCTCAGCCAGAATTTTTGCCTCAAAATCGAATGACGGCGGCTCGCCGCTTTGGAGCAGTTCTATGAACTGAATGTTACCTTCGATCTGAGCTAGATCAAGCATATTTTCCTTCAGTTTGCCGGCAATCTTGTCAAGGATTTTACTGGCTCGGGAGAATTTGTCTTTAAACTTGGATGACATCTCCTGCTTGGCCTCGAGCACAGCTTGCTCGATATTGCTCTCCCGCAGTTCATTCCCCGCCTCCAGTTATCTCGTTAGGCTGGCGATGTGAGCATCCCGCTTGATCTGCCAGATTCTAGCCTGAGAATCCGTTCGTCGGCTTCTTTGATGTATTTCTTGTACCCCTCTGCTTCGGCCTCAAAGGCCTTGATTTTCTTAAGGGTTTTTTCCCGATCAGAAGCATGACTGACCTCAACATCCTTGAGCTTTCTGTCTAACTCAATGCCCCTTTTTCGGGCATCCTCGACTCTCTCCCTATCTTTGCGGGCGTCAGATTCATACCCGAGAACCATCCTATTAAGATGGGATATGAACTATGCAAAAAATAGAGAAGGCAGTTCAGCAAACAAAACGTCGAACAAAAAAGTTCGGTCAAAAGAAAAGATAGAAACATACTTTGACGCTTCGAAGGGACACCTCGTTGTAAGCTTTCTCTCTAAGTAAGGTGTCCGAAGGAGCAAACTGATCACTAGGACAAGTAATCTTGGAGAGGATGGCAGCAAACGCTGCAGCGTCATTATAAGCCCCTTCGGTATTAAGGGGCACGGCAGACAATGGGATTGCCTCGGGGATAAGTCAAGGAGCTTCAGCACGACGCCTCCGCTTCACTATTTTGGCTAGCCCTTCGTCTCTGTCATTTGCCTGGCATTTTTGGCTCGGCCCTTTCTTTTCTTTAGCTTTCCCCTTTCCCGTGTGCAGCACCAGCTGCGACTCCGTGGGACGAAGCCTTGGTACGGCCCCTTTTGAGTTTAGGCTGGGACTTGGTCCGAGAGGATTGCTAGGAGTTGGATCGGGGACGGTAGTGGCAGAGATCTAGGGGTTTGGGAGGCGAAGTTTACCGAACGCTTCGGCCTGCTTAGCTCTCTCCTTCGCTTCGGCCTCCGCCCTTGCTTTGGCTACGGCTCTGTCTCTGAAGGTGGGTCTTCCCATCTTATCGTCCGAATCGTAAGAAGACGACGAACAAACAGATTGACCGTCAAACAAGGCTCGGGCTCTTTCCACTCTCTGGAGGCTGAAATCCCTTGTCCAGTTGCACTTCCGAGCTGAGAGCGTTTCGTGAATCTCAGACAGGTCGGGAGGCAACAAGAGTTGAAATTGTCGTGCTGCAAAAGAAGGGAAAAATATAAGTAAACCTAAAACAAGATCAATATAAAAGGAAACTGAGTCGTAGCCCAAAAAGAAGCCACGGGTCGGCTACCAAATTCTCCCCAGCTCTTCTTGACTAAGTCAAGGCATCTTGGCCCCACTGATGCCTCGGTAATTAGGACAAAGAAGAAGTAATTCTCCCAGTTGTCATCCTTGCTCGGGAATCTGGATATGATCTTTCGCTTGGCCTTTCCCGATATATAATATTTTAATTCCCGTTTTTGCGACACCGGAACTCGAGAAAACTTCTCAAATGTTCGACCCCGATGTCTACATCGCACTTATAACTCCTTACGAGAATACCGATCAAATGTCTAATTCCCCTAGTGTTGATCTGGACAATTGCCAGATTATGTTTCCAACGGAATCGCGAAATCACTTCGGGGATCGGGAGCAACAGCAAGCAGCGGTAGAGGAAGCTTTCGTAAAGAGTGAAGTGCCCTGGGGGAGGTTTGTTGGCTCGGTCAATCGGAGATGGAAGAATAAATTCAATTTTCTCCGAGACATTGAATCTCTGCCTAAGGGCTGATAATGAATCTGGGGTGAAAAGGGTCGATCCCGGTGGATCGGGTCTCCTTTTCGCTTTAATCTTCCTTGGGGCTCGTCGGATAGGTCCCATCAACCTCTCTAACTCCTGTCTCGCTACGACTGGATCGTAGAACCAATCCTCCGGTTCAATCTTTTCCGGCTCGTGATTTATGATGTCCGTAAAGGGATTCACCGTCTTGTTACACGGAGAATCGTGAAGACGGGGAATTTCGAACTCCACAAGAGCCCCGGCATTGCAGTCAGCCCTTGAAGAGTCAAAGAGGACCATTTATCTACCAAGGAGAGAAGGTTCTATCGCCGAACCGGTTGAATCATCCAAATCCTCTAGGATGTTCGCACCAGATGAATCTGCTCGGCTGCAACTTTGAGCAGAGACTGGATCGGTGGGAAATGAAGATTTGGGAAATGATTGGTCCGGGTCAACTAATAATCTAGATTCTAGATCGGTGACGCAGAAGCAGATAGTCGAGACATCCTTTGTTAAAAATGGATCGGTTTTTTGGACTGGAGAACAAACAGATCGGGATTCCCAGTAGCTCGGGAGAAAGGATCTAGGTTTCAGGAAACAGATCGGATTTATCAACAAACTTTACAAAATGGATCGAAGCTTTTTAATAATCGAATAACAGGGCGGGATCTTCAAAATGAATTTGAGATCATATCCAAATCTTCACGCGAACTACCGGAAAACTCAAGGATAGCGGCAGAGCTTCTTGAAGATAGATCGAGAAACTCGAGGGGCTCGGCGGAAAGGAAGAAATGACGGAGGAACAAAAAAAAAACTTAAGCAAAAATTAGAGAGAAAAAAAAAGAGGAAAGTTACCTGCTCGAAGGAATTCCTAAGGAAATGAAGTAGTGAAAGAAAAATGAGAAGCATCACAAGTTATATAGGCAAAAAAGGTGATGTCACGTACCTCGGGAATCGGCAGAAACGTTTACACTCCCCGATAAAGGTGATAGCTTCCTAGCATTCCCCGAGCTGAGTCCAAACTCTTAACTACGGGTCGACGCGATAGCTAAAAATGGATCGGGATAACGGTGAAAAATAGTTCGATGTCATGAAGAGAAGTGGTTCGGGGTAATAACGAGAAACGGCTCGGTATTACAGAGAAATTTGGTTTGGAGCATGTTAACTTCAGACTGCTTTTTACCTCGACACTTTCAATATTAAAACTGACGAGCTGGGAGGCTAACTGTTGGGGTCGATATTCACCCGCTTGAAGTTAACTGTTCAAGACAAACGGGTCGGGTGTCACGACCCAGGGTGAAGAAAGTTGGGTCGTGTACCCCGATCCAAGACAAGACAAACGGATCGGGTATCACGACCCAGGGTGAAGAACTTTGGGTCGTGTATCCCAATCCATGACAAGACAAACAGATCGGGTGTCACAACCCAGGGTGAAGAAGTTTGGGTCGTATACCCCGATCCATGACAAGACAAACAGATCGGGTGTCATGACCCAGGGTGAAGAAGTTTTGGTAGTGTACCCCGATCCATGGCAAGACAAACGGATCGGGTGTTACAACCTGTAATAGGGGAAGTGGATCGGTATCGAGGCGAGAGTCACCTGTCATAACCCGAGCCGTTTGTATGGTGGCACCCGAGCTGTTTGGATGATGTCACCTGAACCGTTTGTATGGTGTCACTTGAGCTGTTTGGATGATGTCACCCGAGCAGTTTGGATGACGTCACCCGAACCATTAACCGTGGTGCCACCCGAGCTGATCAACCACCACCATCCGAGCCGAAGCCCAAGGATAAGAAGTTGGGCCGAGCCGAGTGAATGAATGGATGGGCCGAGGTAATGAGCCCATGAATCAAAGCCCACGGCGATGATAGGCTTTGCTAAAAGGAAATCCCGACAAATTAGGAAATCTTCCTTATCCTTTTAGGAGTTGTCCTAGCCGACTGAGAATGATATATGTACTCATGTAAACCCTCTGAAAAGGGGATCTGCAATTTGACCTAGCAAAACTCTGTACTTTTGCTCTCATACAAAAAGCTTTCTAAGCAGCTTAATAAATCACCATCTTTGGATCTCTGTTTGTGTTTTTAGTGGTTTTTACTCAGGAATTTCGTCCCTCTTAATAAATCTTCGACAAATTCAATTGGTGTGGATTTACACTCCCACAGACTTCGAATATTTGGTACTCACACACACTTTGGCGGCCCGTTCCCCTAACAACACGCTCGCATACCGCTTCATGGACGAGGACGAGAAGACCTCAAGTTCTCAATACTACACCGGTTGCTTCTTGCCAAATGTTCGATATTGCAACACTAGTTGCTTCGAAGACCTCAAGTTCTCAATACTACACTGGTTGACCTTTGCTCTTCCACCGCCTCAAGATTACAACTCTGAAAAAAATGAGTTAGACAATGTAGAAGATTGTTATTATTCACCCAACGAGCCACTAATATCTGATAACCAACATCATAGAAGAGACTATCTTCAGACATTGGACGTTGTTCTCTCTTATAGATTTCAAGCTTCACCTTCTCAATCATGGAATCCCACGTCTCATATACCAAGTGAAGGCGTGGCTTGTCTGTATCAGAAAATCTAATCATATCATATATATAGGTCTTGTGAAATCAATAATATAAGACACTTGTTCCCACCAATCATCACTCACAATCTTTTCCTTAACAAAATTGCTTCCCCCATGGCATCTTCTCTATAAGTAGACCACTCCCCACTTATGACCATAACTTGAAGGCCAATTTTGATAAGCTTCAATCTCTTAAGCATCACAATGATGGAAGCAAAACGAGTATCGACAACCGAAAGCAATTTAAGATGAGAGAACTTACTAAAGATTGCTAGTCTTATGTTGTGGTTCATGATGAATGTTTTATTGCGAGTGCATCCCCACGAATTTTAACTATCCAATTGCACTCCTCATGTGTTGCATCATTCCCTTCCATATTCTTTGCTGCACAAATATTCTCTAAAGCAAGATTAAGGGTATGAACAACACATGGTGTCCAATAAATGTGAAGAAACATACACTTACTCATCTCTCCAGCTACCTTACAATTTGTTGCATTATCAGTGATGATTTGCACAACGTTTTGATGAGCCATTTCATTGATAACATCTTTCATCAAATCATAAATGAAGAATCAATCTTTAACTTCGCCAAAACAATTCACAACCTTTAAAAACAAAGGACCATTTCCAGAAGTAGCAATGAAATTAATCAGAGGTTTTCTTGTAGGATCGCTCCAACCATCTGACACAATCGTCATCCAATTTTCTTTCCATGTTAACTTAAATAGTTCTAATAACCTCTCACCATGGTTTCTCTCTTGGTGTAGCAAGGTTGTTCTCAACTTATTGTAACCATGGGGCACATAACCATCAATTTTATTGGCAGCATCAAACTAATATGATCTATGATAATGTGAATTTCTTGCAAGGTTAAATGGCAAGCCTATAACATTCTCGCAATTTCTTGATCCAATGGGTCCCTCATTACAACACCAAATGCTCTAATGATAGGTGAGAAGCTAAACTTTCTTTTCTTTGAGGAAGTGTTTGTGTTACTAGGAAAAATAAGTTCTCTAGGTTCATATTTACTTTTCTTCTTTTCAAACTCGTCTTCCAATCTCTGCATTTCAAGTCTTTCACTCCTAGTTATTTTCTTACAAACAGCAACACCATAATTTTTATTTCAAGCAAATGCGCTCTCACTCGGGAATAAAAGCTTTTTTGTTTCATTGCAAATATTACACTGAAAACTCCAAGTTCCCCTTGCTGCTCCTTATTTCTCTAATTTAGTTACATAATTCCACAATGGAGCTTTTGAGTAGATCCACTGCTACTACCAACATTATCACTTTGTTTTTTGAAAAGTCATAATCTCATATAATTATATTGTAAAAAGCGAAAACAAAAAAAATGAAAAATATAAATTGAGATACCTTATATAATCTCAATTTTCTCATAAAATTTCTTAATCTCAAACAATCAAGTCATAAAATAATAAAAATTTGAAAAAAAAATAAAATAAAAAAATAAAACAAAGAACATAAACGATGAAAAAAACTAGGGGGAAAAAGGCAAACAAAAAACATAAAAGAGATGAGCGATTAGAGAATAAAGATACTTGGTTGTGGTGGTGGTGAGTGATGTAACACTCTCGAACTGTTCTATGGATATGACAGTCTGGAAGTGCCACAAGATGATATCCGTAGATAGTTCGACCCAAGTTCGGGAACAAATCCAAAACCTAAATCAATCCATCCGCGGTATAATTCCTCTCGATCATAGCATAAGGCTTTTCAATCCGTACTACAACCTTGAGTTGTGTTAGTCTAGACAAGACTAATATCATCGAATACTCTTAGGTTTTGCTTAAAAATATTTTATTTATACTAAGTATAATACATTATCAGATCGTTACCCAAAACCATATAAGTTGGAGCTCCCGAATCAAAGATTCTACATAGTAAAAATTACTACCTTTACACTTGCAACATGAAACTACACCAACCGCCTAACGAACCAATCACAGATTGACACCTATGTTGTCCCATGATGAAAACTGAATTCGACCATCCATCCATCCATTCTCGACAACTAGGTCGTACTTACAGCACCACGGGTGATGAAACCTCGACCATACCCGAAGTTTTTTCGACCCAGCATTTTCTCGACCGCTGGTTCAGACTGTCCCGACTACTGCATCGTACTACCTCGACTAGAAGTGGATCCTCTCGACCTATGGGTCGTCTTGACTGATCTTGACTACTGATCCAACACTTCTTGACCATTGGGTTGTATCTGACTGACCCGCGGTAGCAAAAACTCGACCCAAACTAAATTTTACTCGATCCATTTAATTTTTGCCTTGACCAAATATCTTCTTTTGATCTCCTCTATCATTCCCAACTTGGCTCTTCCTGTTCTAGTCACTTTGATTTCCGGTCCTGTGTTTAGTTTTTGATCGGGTTATTACAAGCGATGCGAGAACAGTCAAAGAAACGTGATGAATGTTTCTTAAATTTTTTGAAAAACGTGATCATATTGAAGGAGAAGAGAACACAAATAGTCTACGTGAGAAATAAAAGGGAGATATAATTAAAATCTTAAAACCTAGTATTTTAAAAATTGAACGAGTTTTTCTTTCTTTCTTCATTTTCCATTTTAGTATTGTTTGAAAAAAAAAACGTTAAATAACATGTTTCATATGGAGACACTCAGGGGTGTCCAATCTGAGTTTTGGATCGGTGTTGGTTCGGATTGTTCGGGTTTCGGTTTATTCAGTAAAGTAAAAATAACTACCAAACAAAAACCATATCTATATGGTTCGGTTCAATTCGAAATCATACGATTTTTGGATTTTTCGGTTTAAATCAAAACAAAATATAATTACGATATTTGGTTTAGAATTGTATAGATTCGAATTTTGGTTTTATACTCTTAACTATAATACAAAAAAAAAAAAATATATTAATATATAATAACTCAGAGAAATTAGAAATAAATGACATTTTTTAGCTTGTCCATATATACATTTTTAATAATTCCTCATTTATGCCTAAACTATCCTTTTTAATAGATTTAACCAAAAATTTTAAAGAAACCAAAAAAAAAAAAACACGTGAAAAAAAGAGAGGAAGAAAACGTGAGGACAAAGGAATGATTGATGTTTGGGATCGATTGAATTTATTCTATTTAGTTTAGAATACTCCTTCCATCTTTTCTATATATTCTAGAAAATCTAAATTACGTATTCTATACACTCTACATATTCTACGAAGTCTAAAATTCATTTATGTTTTACGAAGTCTAGTATTTATTTATGTTCTACGATATCTAGAATTGAGATAAGATATACGTTCTATGAATTTTGGAATAAGTATTCTATATTTTACTCTATTTTCTACTAAAGTTAGAATAGGTAGTCTACCCATTACTCTATGTTCTAAGAAATTTAAAATAGGTCGCCTACCTTTTACTCTAAGTTCTACGAATGTTAGAATACATATACTTTTGTTTCTCAATGTTCCAAAAAGTTTAGAAAATCAATTCTGTGTAGTTTAGAATTCCGTAAAATAAGAAAATTGAATCGTAAAATAAGTAAATTGAATCTATATGTAATCTATTATTTATGGGAATCGTATATGTTGTTTTGATTACATTCTACGAAGTTTAGAATATATTTTTTTTAGTTTAGAATCCCGTAAAGTTATGCAAACCGTTTCCCTATGTATAACCTAATTTGGGATCGATTTTCTGTGTGTCACAAATGAATATGCTGCAGATCTATGTAAGGTGTATGGAGATCGTCTGACAATATGGAGTGGAGATATATTATTGATGAAGAAAAATGTGCCAGATTACTTACCTTGCAATCCACTACAACTCTTGAAGAGCTAAAGATGATGGTTTCAGAAGACTACATAATAGAACAGAGTATGGTTGATGTGGAATTCAGTTATTTCCTACTGGTCTCAGCGTTGATTCTCCTCCGATTCTTATGACGAATAAGCAGCAACTGGAAAAGTTTATTGGGTATTTTAAAAGAAAGACTACGATACGGTTGTGGTGACGTTTAAAGCTAGAGTTTATGACCGAAGGAGTAAAGTCAATGTTATTGTAGAGTACTAAATTTTTATAAATTTAAAAATATTTTAATCACATAAACTCCCAAACCAATTTCATTTATCCCAAATATATTATCTTAGTTAATGGCTACAATATCATAATATAACTATGGAGGTTCATACTTCGCAATTCGGTCAATGAATATTGGATCAGATACTGCTTCCTATAGAATAACTGCAATCATGTGACACGCATGTTGAATGTTGTCATCGTCCAACAAATCCATGTCTTTGAGCGCATACACTCTGCAATCAGAGAATGGTTTATTGAGTCAAGACGACACCAACTCATGTACGATAGAATATGCAGACAAATGTAGTTTTTTCCATAAGATTTTGTGTGAATTTTCTTCAGAATTCGAGGGATAGTGATTGTGAATGCATTCACACGCCTTCTATTGTTGTGACCATAACAATCGAAAACTTCAACTGTTCTTAGAGCGAAGTTAATGCACAATGAAATCCAGTGATTACCATTGACAAAGAGCGGAACATAAATACTGTCAAAATCTAAACCCCATTTTTTCATGTCTTCCGAGAAGGTAATTCATTGTTGGCGTAAGCCAGGATCAAACTGTCCCACTTGTGGCTTCGTTTATTTTCAAATACTGTAGGTATTCATTTTTCATTTGCATGCCAAACATACAGTTCATGAAACCAACAGGAGCTGACTTCAATCGGCCTAAAGATATCTTCTCCCGAAATATATACATTGTAACATCCATATCCTAAAAATAAGGAATCGTCAAAGAATCGGTTTACCACAACATGTTTGCAACATTAAGTAATGAAAAGTTAATAACAATCGTTAAAATGCACCTCGTTGCCAAGCCATACTTTCCGTCCCATGACTCGATAGAATAATGCATCATTATTAACACGTGGACCAAAATTTAAATTTCTAAAAATATAAAATCATGAGAATTAACTTGATTGGTGAATCATAAAATCATAATAATTTTAGAGAAAAACAATTGATTGAATTACTCGTGCTTCATATACCACTCCATAAAAGCATCCCATCTATCTTTAGAAACGAACACCAATACAGAATCTTTCTCATTTTGACCCGCTTCCAACTTAATCTTTTTCTAAAATTTTCTTTTTCTGGAACATTATCATGTCCGCAATTTCAATTTTGATTGATGGCAAGTGAACTTCTTTGCGAAAAAAATTCTGTGTAGGATCGAACTCATGTACTTGTGATTGTTGATACAGATGTCCCAAGGCTTTTTGTAGGCACTCTTGTATCCAAATTAAGGTCTATTTCACAAGATTGGGTGAAAATATCAGCATCTAAAGGCTTTTCATCTTGCCAATCGGAAAAGGTCAACGAAAAACATTAAACGAAAAACTTACATAGCTGAAAACATTTACAACACATTACATTAAGTATACAAATACATAATTTTCATACATAAGTTTACAAATACATGATTGTTATACATACCACATATTTCAAAAAAGTAGATCAAATTACTATGCTGCTCTATTGGATTGGACGGTCGCCAAGTCATGGATCTCCTTAGGGATATAAACCCCATTTGGGTAATTCGGGTTTTCGAGTTTCGGATTTTTGGGTTTAGGGATATAAACCCCGTTTGGATATTTAAAATTTTATGGTCGGATTCGATTCGGGTATTATCGGGTTCGGGTCGGATTCGGTTATATGATTGAAACCCGAGAATACCCGAATTTTTTTTCGGGGTCGGGTTTTTCGGGTATTTAGTACCCGAACTACTAAAAGCCCCGAAATATTTGAAAAAAAACCTGAAACAAAAAGCAATGTAAAACAATTTACACATTCAAGCAAGTGTTTTAGACATACAAGTCCAAGAACATTTCAATCTGATAACAATTACGAAAATCCAAAAGCCAGAACAACAAGAGAGACAACCTAATGTTGTAGACTGTTGTTTCTCCATTAGTCCATTTCAAGAGAGTGTAAATGTAGAAGCAGCAGAAGAGTGACAAAAGGAAAGCACCTACTGCAGCAATTCCAAACCGAGAAACACATTCCAAAAGAAAAATCAGACATTCTCCATCTCTCTGTTACAATAGAAACAAAGTAACAAACTGAGAAAGTGAGAATGATTCTAAAATGAAAGTTACAAACCGATAATAATTCACCATCTCATAGGAACAATAAATGAAAGTGATAGAGAATCAGAGATGTTACCTCATATTCGACACTGCTACTCATTGATTTGTGATTCAATCATCTTGAATATGAGAATCTTCAAACACTGAAAAAGACAAACAAAGATAGAATGTTAATATATAATCAAAGAATGATTAGTAAATAAAATGGAGGAGACATAATACATACTTTTCTGAAGATTATCAAGCATTTCGATATCAGCTAGCATTTGTTCATTTGTGATCACTGTTTTTCACTTAAATGAATCTGAGCATTCAGCGATTGCTCTGTACACATCAAAACTTTGATAGAAAAGTGAGTTAGGCAGCTCCTATATGGATCTAAGAGCCTACCACTTGTGCTAAAAGCACTTTCTGATGCAACAGATGAAACTTGCATTGCAAGTAGATCCTTTGCTATTTCTGCTAAAACAGGATACTTCCCCTTGTTTACCTTCCACCAAGAGAGTACATCATACTCAATTCCTATAATTACCTTAGGATTCTCAACAGGTTCCTTCAAATATATATCCAGTTCATTCCTTGGATCATCAACCCCTGTTTCATCTACCATCTCCTTAAAACAAAATCCATCCTCTCATAACCAAAATCTTCATAAGCCAACTCCATTCTTTCCACTACTTGGTCTTGGCCACTCACTGATGAAGTCTGACTAGACTGTGATGATGGTATAGAAGAAGTAGACCCTTTACTAAACCGCCCATTATACTCTTTAAACATGGAACTAAGAAGATCAAACAAAGACTCATACATCAGAGTAGCCTCAGTAGTTTCTTTCCCGTACAACTTATCAAAACACAACTTAGCAAAATTCAGCTTCTTCCTAGGATCAAATACAGAAACTATAATCAACATCTTATTGATGTTCTTTATACCATCCCAATACTTAAGAAACTTCTGCAACATCTCATTGGCCTTTAGATTCAACTATGAATCATAACTATTAGCCATGGAGAACAAATTCCTCTCTATTGTCACAATCTCACCATATCACTTATATGAATTAACCGTAGTAGAAGCAGAAACCACCAAGGTGCTATTGTAAAAAATGACTAAGAACCTAACTAACTTTTCCACTGCATTCCAGTCACGAAAATCAGGAGGTCCTATTCTCTTATTCCCATTCTCAAGTTATAAAAAATAATCATTATAGAGCTTATCTTCTGCTTCCATCTTATCAAAATCTACCCTAAACGAATTGCTCTAGACAATATAAGAAATGTGGATTTCTATCTAGTCTTTAATCCATAAACAAACTACCACGGGTCAACCTTCCTGTATCCACTTTTAACTCAAAAGACTTCAACCTATTAGTAGATGCTCTAAGATACGTAATTGCATTACGTATAGCAGCCACATTATCACGTAAGTCAGACAAACCTTCCTTTGCAACCAAGTTAATTATATGAGCACAACATCTCATATGCAACAAATTTCCATCTAACACAAAGGCATCACTAGAAACTTTACTAAACTCCATATGAAACCTCTTTAAAGCTGAAGTATTAGCAGTTGCATTATCAACTTTAATGCAAAAAACTTTCTCTATTCCCCATTCAGATAGTACTTCTAACAGAACTCTAGAAATAGTCTGGCCTTTATGGTCCGAGACATACTTGAAGCCAATGATGAGTTTCTTCAACCTCCAGTTTGCATCAATGAAATGGGCTGTTATAACCATATAACTACCACCTGTTGACAATGCAAAGTGAAAGCATACATCAAATATCAGTGAAACTTAATAGAAAGAAGTAATGAATCAATATATTTACCTGTAGTTTCAGCTACCCAAATATCAGTTGTAAGAGAAACTCTTTGTTTGTTACTTGAGATCCAGTTCTTCAGTTCTTCTTTCTTTTTAGCATACATCTTTACTATGTCTCTAGTAGCAGTCTTTCTTGAATGAGGTTTATACAAGTTCACCTTCAAAAGAGAAAGAGTTAGATTAAAAGAGATAAACAAATTCAAAGAGACATAGACAAATAAAGACATTTATAGTAAAGTAACCTAACCTTATTAGAAAAGTGTTTCCAGGCAATGCTTTCAATGAAAGACAGTGGCAACTCCCCTAAAACAAGCATTTCATTGGAGGCTTCTCTGAAAACATGTTTAGGCACTTTGGCTGCCATCAATTGTCCATCTTGATTGATAACAGGCTGAGTATGACCTTGCCCATCTACCCATGAATTGTACTCCTTGTAGGTTTGTAGATGCTTTGTAAGATGTGAAGTGCCTGACTTTGTTTGACATGATAGGACCCTTTGGCAGTAGTTACATGTGCATTTTTCCCAATCATTCTTTGTTCTAGTAAAATTTGTCCATGCAGGAGATCTTGTGTTGAGTATCTTCTTTGCTTTAGGCGGCTGAGAAGTAGCTCCACTTGTGTATCTTTCCTTTTCTATCTACTTTCAGGAGTCAACAACTTCTCTGGATCATCTTCTATATTCACTTCTGCATCTTCTTGATTGACATTTTTCTCTGGATTTCGAGATGCTGAAGAATCCATCTGAAAACAAGAAGCACATGTATCAAAATTCATCCGAGATAAGAAGACAGCACATGTATCAAACTTCACATCTTTGAAATACAATAATTATACCTAGGGCTAATTAGAAGTAAACCAAATGAAGAAGGCAATACATCATAAGACAACAAACACAAACAGAGAAGAAGAAAACATACGGAGACAACAACTAACCAAGATCTATCGAAACTAAAGAGACAGATAAGAAGACAACACACTCACACACACATACCCTAAATCAAAACGAAAGAGACATGGAGTAAAACAAACTAAGGAACAATATCGATTCAAACAAAAAATTCTAATCAAAGTTATATCGACATATAACAAAATCGAATCAGAAACAAAATCGAATAACAACTAAGAAATTATATCGAATCAGCCAGAAAGCCTAATCGAAGCTAAATCGAATCAGGAACTATATCGAATCAGCAACTACATCGATTCAGAAACAAAACTCAAAACCCTAATCGAATCGAAAGGAGTCATGTACCTGTGATTGATTTCTAGACGCCTCTGATGGAGGAGACGTTGGCCTTTGGCGATTTCGATCTTCCAGTGTTTTAGAAAAAATGAAGAACAAAACCTATTTGGAGATTTAGGGATTCAAAAATCTATTTGTGAAGTTCAACAGGCAAACCCAGGTAAACTAATATTCGGATTTACACATGTGATTTCGGGTCTAATCGGGCACCAGGTTGTATTTCGGGTTTCCCCGAACCCGACCCCGAAACCAAAGTTCTCAACATTTGAAACCCATTCGGGTATTCAGACAAAACCGAACCCGAACCGAACTCTATTTTCGGGTCGGATTCGGGTTCGGGTTTCGGGTTCGGATTATATGCCCAGACCTAGATCTCCTTGTGTTTCTTGTAATTTCAGATGTAGAGATCGAATCCTTGAGTTGTGAGAACTCGCCCTCTAATTTTCCCAATCGCGCGACAATGTTCTTCCTAAGACTAGAGAAAGAAGCTTCAAACAATACTTGAATAAAGGACTTCATTTCTTCATCAAAAGTTCCATGTGCTGCTGCTACTCACTGGCATAGCAATTTCTTTTTGTGTGTCTCTGCACCATGATCAGGTTGCTTCTTCTTAATCCTCTTCAAACCAGAAACATGATTTTCTCCATCACTCAGATGTGAGACATCATTGCCATCTTCATTAATCTCATTGTCACCTTCATCATCATCATTCTCTAGTAGATTCTGAATATTTTCACCTTCCATATCATCATCTTCTACACATCCCCATATCATCATATAAACCCTAACCCCACTGATATAAAATATGTCTAAACAGTTGAAGTTTTGCGTCTCTTACGTGGAGCTCGAGTCGGTTGAGCTAGTTGAGCTTCACTTTGCTCTGCTGCTTCTACTTGTGTATCTAAAGTATCTTCCTCGTTCATGTCTATTAACTCATTTTGAGCATTCAAAAATGCTATCGTCTCTAAAGATTCGAAATCCATGCTGCAAATTAACATAAACACAAATGTGAAAATATGCCAAACAATCTTTGGCTGAACCTATAACACACTGGAAATTCTATAGTTATGAATCATAACTTATGAATCAAATTTCATTGACCAATCAAGTGCACATACAACCAGAAAAAATCACTTAATTTAGAGGAATCATTAAAATCACATCCAATAATCTTCGGAGAAGACAAAACCAAAATTACTTTCCAACACAACAACGATGAAGAATCTCACTAAAGCAAGATTTGGTTTAAGATCAAACTAAACACAGTCCCAAGGAATATGACATAACCATGAAGAAGACAATCTGAAATCCAAGATTCTCTGTGTACGAACACATCTCATGCTTTGAACACAGCTATATGAGAAAGATTTAGTTGCAATCACCTTGAAGATAGATCTTCTAAGAGAACGTTCGTTTCCAGTTGAAACTGAGAAAGCAGCAGCCTGTAAGATAGATTAAAAAACCCATTCGAAAATCAAAACTCTCTTCCGATTTAGGAAATCAACATAAAGTTTCTGTTCTGAGAAATCAACATAAAGTTTCTGTTCTGATAAATCAACATAAATTAAAAAAACTCATTCGAAAATCAAATCTTGTTCTGTTATGAGAAATCAACATAAAGTTTCTGCTTGGTTTTTCCCGAGAAAATTGGATCACTAACAGAACCCTAAATCCAACCATTTCGGACCAAAGTAATAACCAACCATTTCGGACCAAAGTAACTAAGAAACCACACTAAACGAAAACTCTGCTTCAGGCTTCGATAGATATACAAGGTCACAAGACACACGAGGTCTTCTGAGAAAGCTAAGAAGCAAGTGAATAGAGACGAGAAAGTGAATGGGTTACCTCGCCGGTTTGAGAGAAGCAGGAGGAAGCAGCTTTGAGAGAGACAATCGAAGCAGGAAGAAGCAGCTTTGGGTAATTCTCGTCGACCCAATAGGGTCATTCCTCATAGACAATCTCGTCGATCCAAGCAGCCGGATTTAGTTGCTGGAGAAATATCTCAGAAACACAAACTCGTGTTTGATCGAAGAGGGGAAAAATAAAACCCTAAGTATGATAAACGACGTCGTTTGACTTAAAAAATTTATTAAAAAAAATGTAAACGGGTCTAATAGGGTCCCCATTTATTCGGATCCAAAACCTTTTTAATAAACGGGTCTTAACCGGGTGCCCATTTAAACCCAGTAAACTTAATTATGATAAATGGATCTAAACGAACATTTATTCACTTTAAAGGCCCATTTAGACCCGCGAATTTCTGAGCCCATTTTAACATCCCTAGTCTGAACCTTACCAAGATCTATTACCAACTTAATGTACGAATGTGGGATAATTTTCTTCTCATCCTTAGCCATTACCAACGCATCTATTATACATAACATACACCAAATGGATTATGTCCACATGACTCCATGTGTGAACATCTCCTATGTGTTCATCCATCAGCATCTTTATGTAAATCTTTCCCTTTCTCTTCAGTAATTTACTCCAAACCCCTTTATCATCTTTCCACTTCTCTAAATCACAGCTCACATCATCTTTGTACTTGAGTCCAGTAACTGCATAAAATTTTTGCAGTGAAAATCTAAGTGGCTTCCCTCCGAACACAAACCATAGCTCATGCTTTTTCTCTGTAACCAATTGTCTACACATGATGATGTGTATCAAGCGAGCTGGATATCCTAGACCATTTTCGTGTATTGCAAAAACATTAGCAAAGACTGGATCTCTCTTCACTTCATCATACTCTGCTGACAAGGCTTCTTTTATTTTGGTCAGAAGAGACATTCTACAGCTGTTGTTTACCTTAGATATTTGTGGCTCGTTTCCATCTCTGAAAAGGCATTTTGGATACTCGCCTTACATGCCTGCAAAAAAAAAATTAACAACACGGTAAGTATCAAGATTCATGTATCCTTTAATTTTATGACACATGACTATCAACAACGAAAAACAGAGTTTATAATCATATAAGAAAAACAGAGCTTATAAGTTAAATCAACAAAAAAGACATGAGAAAACCAAATAGCAAAACTTGTATTTTTGGAGAGCAAAAAGCTTAGTTTCTTATAACCATATATGAAAAAGAGCTTATAAGTTAAATCAACAAATAAAAAAAGAGAAAATCAAATACCAAACCATATATTTTTGGTGAGTAAAATTAGAGTTTATAACCAAAGAAAAACAAGGCAGATAATAATATAAGAAGTTTGAACTCATCAATACATGAAGAGAGAGACCAGTTCGATTGAGCTTGAAACTTCCTGATTGTTAGACTTAGATGACCATCAACAAAATAACCTCATAAGGGCTTGGTACTGTCTACAGATATCACTTGAATAGAGATCAAAATGTTCAGCAAAAAATTGCACATAATAGAACCATTGTCAAGACTGAGATCATAAACCCATTGTCAAGACTAAACACCAAGCGTGCAATACAAGTCAAATATAATGTGAACCCTCTGTAGAGACTTAAGCTAATCTGCAGTGGAGCAAAACCCTAGGCTACAATCAACTAGATACTTGAAGATAACTTCGATTAGAGCAAAACCCTAGGCTAGAATCAACCAGAAACTTCAAGTTAACTTGGACTAAAGCAGATGGCGATAAACAAAGTAAGGAGTGAGAGTGCGAACTAGTAGGGAGAGAGCGAGTTGCGGTGCGCGAATAAGAGGAGAGAGTGAGGCGGTGCGCGAGCCAGAGTTCTATTAAAATAGTGTAGAGAGTGAAACGAAAACGTAGGTTGGGTCGGCGATTGGGTTCGAGTTAGTCCGATTTCTCCGCCCGAAAAGAACAAGGAGGAAGAAGAAATTGATCGATGAGATGGTGAAGCGGAAAATTAACGACGACGGAGACACGATTCTGCTGGAACAACACAAAGAGGAAGAAATCGATTTGTAAAATAAGGGCAATTATCCCAAATCAATTTCTTCAATACCTAATATGAACCATCTTGAGCAATTAGATGGTTTGAGATTAAAACCAAATCGATATCTAGAATTCAGATTAGATATACGTTCTACGAAGTTTTGAATACGTATTCTATATTTTACTCTATGTTCTACTAAAGTTAGAATAGGTAGTCTATCCATTACTCTATGTTGTAAGAAATTTAGAATAGGTTGTCTACCTTTTACTCTAAATTCTACGAATGTTAGAATACATATTTTTTTGTTTTCTCTATGTTCCACGAAGTTTAGAAAATCAATTATGTGTAGTTTAGAATTCCGTAAAATAAGGAAACAGAATCGTAAAAAGTAAATTGAATATATATGTAATCTATTATTTATGAGAATCGTATATGTTGTTTTGATTACATTCTACAAAGTTTAGAATATGTATTCTGTTTAGTTTAGAATTCCGTAAAATTATGAAAACCGTTTTCCTATGTATAACCTAATTTGGGATCGATTTTTTGCGTGTCACAAAAGAATATGCTGCAGATGTAAGGTGTGGTGTATGGAGATCGTCTAACAACAAAGAGTGGAGATTTATTGTTGATGAAGAAAAACATGCGAGATTACTAACCTTGCAATTCACTAAAACTCTTAAAGAGCTAAAAGATGATGGTTTCAGAAGACTACAAAATAGAACAGAGTATGGTTGATGTGGAATTCAGCTATTTACCTACTGGTCTCAGCGTTGATTCTCCTCTAATTCTTATGACGAATAAGCGGCAATTGGAAAATTTTGTTGGGTATTTTTAAAAAAAACTACGTTACGGTTGTGGTGACGTTTAAAGCTAGAGTTGATGATCGAAGGAGTAGGTTAGAAGGTCCACAAATGCATTATTAACTGTTCGGGTCCTACCAACATTAAAATCACTTCTAATCTAATCTGTGTAAGAACGAAATAAAACATTAAACTTGAATTTGATTTCAGCCATACGACTGCTTATAGATCTTGTGCCTTCGAGCATCATTCCTGTATGGTTCTCATGTATATGTGTTTCGTCCATAGCCATCGGTTTTGATCTTCTATTTAATGTTCTTTGTCTAAATGCACATGAGTTGTTTGTGTAAATGCCTGTTCTTGAATATTTTAGTATCAGGAAAAATGAGAGAGAGCTAAAAACAAAGTTTAGATGCTGAGATTCAGTAACCTATTCCTAAAAAGATTTGGTTCTGTTCTGTCCTACTGTTTCGATGTGGTCTCAAAATACTCAAATATATGGATATGTACAGTGTTATACTCTTATGGTTATATGATCAATCAAATTTGCAAGAGCTGTGACAGGATCACATGTATTACATTGAAAGCTGTGGATATAAAGGTTTTCATGTAGCTTCGGCAATAAAGTATTTTCATTGGATTTAGACACCAAATAGTTTAGATAAAAAGACCAAACTACTACATATATTTTGTTTACTCTCCTGAGGACTCTCTCATGGATCTCAAACTCACTCATGGATAGTCCGGAAAGGCTTGTATTCCTTGACACTACTTATCAGTCCTGCGATTGATCCAGCCCCAGCTAAAAGCGAGACGATCAAGCAAACCCAGCACAACATTTTCAGCCCAATCCATCTAGGAGAGTACTTCTTAATCTTAGTCTGTGCAATGTGCATCTCCACCGGGAAATAAACCGTTAAAGGCCAGAATGAAGCTGCTCCAATCAAACCCAATATCGCGTTGAAGAAAGGGAATATCATAGCTACGACAGTGGTTATAACCACATAGGCTGTCCTCCACACCAATCTGAAGAGGCTGATGTTGAATTTTCCAAGGAGAGGTATGTTTACCGAGTGTTCCGAAGTGATGAACTTGTTGTCAGGCCAGTTTCTATTGCATTTTTTCTCAACAAACTGGAAAATCGGCTGCGCAAACACCTGCAAATGACGGTTCTTTTTCATTAGTTGACCAAGAGAAGGTGCAAAAACACCAAGCTTTCTCTTCTTGGTTTTGGGTTTTACCTGATAGGCGCCGATAAGGTGGACAGCGATGCAAGCGTTTGCAAAGTCAATGAGCCAAAAGGGCTCGAAAAACCCGAAATCTGTGAGGAAATCTCCAGGGGCTTTGTTTCCAAATGCAGCATAGCCGATACAGCCACATAAGATGTAGAAAAAAGTGGTGGTTGATACTCCCACAAGGCTTGCTCTTTTCATAGCTTTGTTCTCTGCTGGGATAGATTTCAATGTGTCCTGCAAAAATCATCGAGCTTTCACCGGTTAGTGTATACAAATCATCATTTCATTCAATTCGATGCAATTTTGTCTCATGGGTTAAACTTTAATCTTATTAAATCGTCACTATCTAGTCGACATATACTCTATTGTACCAAATATCGTACACTCATTAAATGGTGAAAACTACGATCATTAAGAGACAAAATTTATGAGTTGTAATGTCAACTCATTAAGCTAACTCCTGTTGATAAGAATTATATAATTGTTTGCTGTGGGGAAGAGATTGACAATATCTTTGAATGTGACTTCTTGTCCTTAATAAGCACATGTTTTATCTTTAAGCTAAAAGACAGATTCTCTACTTTTTGACTCTTTTGGGTAAAGCAAACAAAAGTGGTCCACAGGGAAATTGGTTGTCATTGTCAATAATCTCTAACCACAATTCTCTCAATAGGATCATATTCAAAGTTAAAAAGACTCAAATAAATTTTATTGATAACTTGCCTGAATCTCGATAAGAACCGTTGCATAAGCATAGGCGAACGCTATGTCCCCAACCGCTTGAAACGATCTCCATATCTTCTGAGCCGCGGTTACATCAACTCCTACCACCGTGCCTGTCAAATTCGTCTTACCAACTTTTCCACCTATCCATATTGTAACATATCCACCGTTACTTTTGTAATTTTTATGATTCCTAATCGAATTGTTTGGAATATAAAAGTGAAGCAAATCATTTTTAACTACTAATAGTGGACTAATTGGTGTATTTCTACAATTTTTTATATCATTATTATAAAATCATAACAATATAATTATAACCAATGGTTAACAATGGCAATTTTACTACTAATCCAATCTTTAAAAGAATTGTATGTACCTACAACAGTCGCGATGGCTAGGCCAATTCCAATAGTTGCGTAAGTGAAGGACATGACCGCGGCCAACAGGGAGAGAAAAGAGAGCTTGTGAAAATTTGGGATCTGGCTAAGAATAATTTGTATGATCCCGAAAACCGCCATATACGGATAAGGCGACAAAGCACAATCTGCGCCATGCCCTTTATCGTGGAAACAGTTTGATTTCCCGACCGCTCTGCCCAAACACCATACCAACCACATCAATAATTTTTCATAACTTCTAACAAATCTAATCACAATAGAACAAGAAATTTAACAGTAAATTTGGTAACGGTTAGAAAGTAAGTCACATATTCACACATAGTTGACTTACACCAAACTAATAGAAGCAGTGATGGTGTAACCAACAGTGATCCCAATTAGATTCCCATACTGTGCCACTCCACAAAGCTGCACTTTCCTACCACCTGTCAATTTTACAATAATTGCAAAGTTTTACTTAGAGTCTATTATTATTTATTACTTGTGTTTTTAAGCTATTAATCAATCTTCTGTTTCATAAAGCAAACACAAAACAGTCCACGGAACTATATATAATATCTATTTATATTTTCTTCTATCAACATCCAACACCAACAATAATAATGCTAATACTACAAAAACCCGTTGCGTCATAATGTCAAAATATTCTTTAATTTTCTGTTGTTTTCCTCGATTTTCACAATTTGAAGGAATTATAAACAGTGCAAAACTTAATTAATCAATATATTAAACAATCTGTTTGAAAATATTATTGATAGGTTATAAAAAGTTTCAGCCTAATTAATTATTTCAACAACCTTAGTGTATAATTGGAAATTAAAGGACGGTTACCACACTTTTACATTCAAGTCAATGTTTTGCTTTAAAGAAATAGAGTATGACTTTCAATCCATAGTTCTTATTCAGTAAACGAAAAATTACAGGGATTTAATTTTAAAGGAAACACTATGAAATCTAACAAAATTATTTACTACATCTACAATCCTAACCACAACCCAATCTGATGCACGAATCTCGAATTTATATTGAACCAGACATGACACACATATAGATTGTTTAAGATTACCCTTGTACGAAAATAACAATTCAATATTATGATATAAATTATTTTATGAGAAAATTCATAACAACACCCAATTTTTCTTTTATCTCATTGATGAAACATAGTGTCGGTTTTAATCACCTTCGAATTTTAGATAAAATATTTATTTTTTTCTTATCTAACCACACTAATTCATCCGACAAGCATCATCCTAACTAAATCTAATGAAACAGAACCAAGCCTTCAAAAAAAACAAAAAAAAACAAATCTCCTTTTTTCGCAAAAAATAAAATTTCGTAAAGAACCCTTTTCTGAAGAAAAAAATATTAAAGTTGGTGCAAAAAGTGTCCATTTTTTTCAATTTCCTTTGCAAGAAAAATCAAAAATAGAGAAAAACAAAAAAAACATACCGAGGTAAGATCGAACAACGTCCATGTAAGTGTAATTTCGTTTTCCGGTGACGGGATCCGGCGCACGGTAGCAATCAGCGAGCATAGTAGAAGTGAAATAAGTGATAAAAGAGAAAATGATCAAAATCAAAGTCCCTGCAATCCAACCAAGCTGAGCTATTGCCCATGCCAACGACAAAACTCCGGAGCCTATCACCGCCGTGATAATATGCGCACTCGCCGTAAGCCACGTCCCCGTCCTCTTCTCTCTGCCGTCTTCATCAACGTTCTTTGTCGGGTCGGACTCGGCGAAGACATCGCCGGATTCCGCCGCCGAGTGATTGTGTTCTGTGTTGAAACTCTTCATAGTGAGAGAGAGAGAGAGAGAGAGAGCAAAGAAGAAGAAAGATAGAGAAAGAAGATAATTAAATGGGCAAGTCAGAGAGAGTAAATGAAGAAGTCTAATTATAGTCAACAGATTTGTGTTTACATAATATCATATATATAGACATAATTGTGTGTATATATATATATATATATATTATACAGTTAAGCTAGCATATATGCCAACAAGACGTATACGTAAATACGTGTTCGATTTTTAGCTTTTTTTTGTAAAATGCTTTAGGTTTCGGCTTGGGATGCGTAATGGCTTTGGACTTGGACTTAGCGAAGGGGGGGGAAGGGGGGGGGGGGGGGAGGGGATTTAATGTTCAGATTCTTTAATAATTATTCAATAGTTTTTCTAAATATTTATATAGTGAATTATAGAAGAAATTGGATTATTTTTTTCCTTTTCAATAATAATGAAATAAATATTTACTATAAATGAAAGAAACATCAGTATATAAGGTACACAAAATCTTTTTGAAAAACTTCAAAGATACATTTTTAATAACTTGTAAACTAATTTATATATATTTTTAATCAAATTCTTTATTCCCTAAAATTCATAAAACATATTCCGAAATGGCTATTTTTTAATGTTCAGATTCTTTAATAATTATTCAATAGTTTTTCTAAATATTTATATAGTGAATTATAGAAGAAATTGGATTATTTTTTTCCTTTTCAATAATAATGAAATAAATATTTACTATAAATGAAAGAAACATCAGTATATAAGGTACACAAAATCTTTTTGAAAAACTTCAAAGATACATTTTTAATAACTTGTAAACTAATTTATATATTTTTTTAATCAAATTCTTTATTCCCTAAAATTCATAAAACATATTCCGAAATGGCTATTTTTAAAACACATAAAGATGTTTAACTTTAAAACAAATCCTAATAAAATCCTTCCATAATCTTGTATCTAGAATATTTTTAAATATATTTTTTAACCAAAATAGCTATTTTCTATTCTTTTAAATTTAATTAAAAGATGTTCAATTTTGTTATTTTTATGGTATGAAATGAGAACGTATATTAATTTGGTGTTTTAAAAATATAAATATTACTTATTGATGAAGAAATTATATTGAAACAATGCTTATCATGAAACGATGAGAATAGCTGATTACCATAAATAATTTTAATTTTCTTGTGGTCATCAAAAATTTAAAATAAGTTTAAGAAAAAAAATAGAATTTGATAAAAGGTAAGAGTTAGAAGTCAAATGATTTACAACAAAGTCAAATTTTTTTTATCAACGGAGTAAAATTTGCTTGTATTTTCTTTTCTATTAAACGCGAGTTACGAACAGATAAAACACATTTTAACAGTATTAATATTCACTAAAATGGTTTAAAAATCTAAATTGTTAATATATAATTTACATAAAAATATCATACGGGTAAAATTAAACATTACTAAACTATATATTTAAAATTTAAATTGGGTGGAAAAAAAGAGAGAGAAAAAAAAAACAAAAAAAAATTATCACAAATTTAGTTTGTCGGGAAAGCAGATCAATTATTCGATGTAAACACTATTTTCATCAATTTAAAATTATTTATTACGAAAGCCATTGAACTCCGCATAATAATTTTTTTTTGAGACAACCGAAAACTATATTAAATTAAAGAACAACTTTATTTGTGGTCACCTACACAGGAAGAGAAGCGTTTACAAATGAAAAACTATAAGAACGTAAACGAGAAGATCGAGCTAAGCAATTCGCCTTCGAATTCCGAACACGAGGAATCAAAGAGAGAGAAGCTTGGAAATCTCTCCTTAAGCCCACTAAACTCCTCTAACAGAGTAGCAAAGTTCGGCCAGATTCCTTGTGATAGTCAGTGTAGGAGTCGAAATCAACACAATTAGATTTGTCACGAAACTTTTAAGGGATCTGAAACTTCTGCGTATAAACCACGAAAACGAAGATCCAAAGCTGTTTGGAAAAGCTTTTGCGTACAAGATTTTGAGAGCAAAGAGTCTAGGGTTTTGCTAAGAAAATTGCGGATCCCTTTTTCAAGGGATGTACATAGATATATATATACTAGTTTGAGTCGGCTGGAAAAATTCCAAAGAGATAAGGAAAACTTCCTAATCCTTCGGGATTTCCGTTTGCTAAGTCGGTTCGGCTTCCTGGGCCTTCGTCTTGAGATCGGCCGAAGATGGACTTGTTGCTTCGGCCCGTAAGATTGCGTATTCTGCTTGGTCCATTGCCTATGCCGATCTATTTTGTAAAGGGCTCAGCCCATTTATTTGCTAGGATTGGGATCGACCTTTCTCTTATCATCGGCTTAGGCCTTATCGACTCCGTCGGCTTAGGCCTTAACTGCTTCGTCGGCTTCGGCTTTAGGATTCTTCGTTGGCTTCGGTATTATTGGCTTCGGCGGATTCGGCCTGATTGGCTTAGGCCTTAACTGCTTCATTAGCTTAGGTCTTACCCGGTTCGTCGTATTTCTATACTTAGTCATTTTCCATTGATCTCAGCTGGGTGGAATCAGATCCCATGCCGGCATATGATATTCTTCCATACGAAACTTTCGACTTGAGCGTCCTTTATACTGGCATAAGAGTCCGCTTCGACCCACTTGGAGAAATAGTATGTTAAGACTAATAAGAAGCGCTTTTGCTTTGACGGGTGGAGTGGTCCAACGATGTCCATAGACCATCGCATGAAGGGATACGGTGACGAGATTAAGGAAAGCATTTCAGTTGGCTGATGAATTGTTGGGGAGTGCCGTTAAAACTTTTCGCACTTTGCAGAAAATTTCTCACAATTTTTCACCATAGTTGGCCAGTAATAACCGTGATGCTTGATTTTGATAGCCAGTACCCTTCCCCCGGAATGGTTGCCGCAAGAGCCACCATGAACTTTTCCATGATTTTTCTTGCCTCTTCTCCTTCGACGCATGTTAACAATGTCCCCGAGAACCTCCATTTAAAGATGTTTTCGTCGAACAAGACATATCGATCCGCTTGAGCTTTGAGTTTTTGAGCCGCCCATTTGTCAGAAGGGACTTGACCGTCATAGATGTATCCTCGGATTGCATAAAGCCATTTTTTGTCGCAACCATATTCTATTGCTTGCGAATCTTTGTTCATATCGATTGCTTCTCCTTCATATGGAATATCGTCATTGAGGATGGTTTGTGGATCTTCTTTCATCACTACTAGGTCTTGTTCGATCGAAGGTGTATCCCTCGGATTTCTTTCTTCGGTTGTACATGTTTCTTTTCGATTAGAAGGTTGTTCGCTTAACGTTTCCCCCATCCCTACATCTCCTTAGATCGCGTCGGTTTTCTCCTTTGCTTGCCTAGCTGCTTGAGATCGAGTGACTGCATTCACTGCCTCTGGAAGAGTTATACTCAGGCGATCAATGAATTCCACCGGAATTATTCGCTTAAGATCTGGATCGGAGGTGGATGCCAGAGCTGCAAGTGCGTCGGCCGAAGTGTTTCCCCTCGCGAAATACGTGCCAGATTGAATTCCTGGAAGCGTGCGACCATGTATTTGACTACCTTCAGATAGGCCTCCATGTGGTCGTCTTTTGCTGCGTACTCGCCGCTGAATTGGTTTGCGACTAACTGTGAATCGCAATAGGCGTGAATTCGTTCGATCTTAAGTTCGAGTGCAAGCTTCATCCCGGCGATGAAGGCTTCATACTCGACTTCATTGTTGGACACGCGAAAACCTAAGCGGAATGATTGCTCGAGTAGCTCGCCAGTCAGAGAAGTTAAACGTATCTCGACTCCTGAGCCATTTTTAGAAGATGATCCGTCGACATGGAGCTTTCAAAGCGAGTTTGGGGCTTCCATCTCTATGCTTTCTGCGGGAAGTTCGATCAGGAAATCGGCAAGGACTTGTGACTTAGCGCACGAGCGCCCGCGATATTCGATATCGTATTCGGTTAATTCTACCGCCCATTTGGCTAGTCTTCCGGATTGGCTTGGACTATGAAGAACTGATCGAAGTGGGAAGGTACTGGGAACTACTATCGAATGAGATTGGAAGTAAGGCCTAGCTTCCTCGCAGACATGACAACAGACAGTGCCAACTTCTCCATCTGCAGATATCTGGTTTCAGCATCGGTGAGGGTCTTGCTGATGTAAAAGATTGGCTTCTGCTCGTCTCGCTCATCTCGAACAAGCACCCTGCTTACCGCTGTGGTGGAGATTGCGATATACAAAATAGAGGCTCTCTCTTAACTGGTTTGGCGAGCACTGGAGGGGTGGCTAGGTAATTTTTCAATTGCTGGAATGCTTCTTCGCACTTCTTCGTCCATTCAAATTTCTTGTTTCTCCGTAAGGTGTCGTAGAAGGGAAGGCACTTATCGGTGGAACGCGAGATAAATCTGTTGAGCGCGGCCACTCTTCCGGTCAATCGCTGCACCTCTAGTTTCATTTTTGGAGATTTCATTTGAATAAGTGCGTCGATTTTTTTGGGATTACTTTGATTTCTTTTTGAGTAACCAAGTATCCAAGGAATTCACCCGACGTGACTGCGAATCTGCACTTTGTTGGGTTCAGTTTCATGTTATGCCGGTTCAGCTGCTCGAAGCATTCTTTGAGGTGTACTACATGATCCTTTTCTTCTAAAGACTTGACCAGCATATCGTCTATGTAAACTGCAATCATCCTTCCGAGTTGACTAGCGAATATTTTATTCACCAGACATTAATATGTTGCTCCAACATTCTTCAGGCCGAACGGCATAACCTTGTAGCAGTATATTCTGCGATCTGTTATGAAAGCTGTTTTCTCTCGATCATCGGGATTCATCAAAATCTGATTGTATCCGGAAAACCCGTCCATGAATGACAGGAGCTTGTTGCCCGCTGTTGCTTCGACCAGTCGATCAATGTTTGGGAGCGGAAAGCTGTCTTTTGGACATGCCTTGTTTAAGTCGTTGAAATCTACACACCCGCCATTTTCTGTTCTTCTTTTTGACTACTATAGGATTCACCAGCCAATCCGGGTACTTGACTTCCATTCCAATCCGGGTACTTGACTTCCATTATCGAACCGACTCGTAAGAGTCTTTCGACTTCGTCATTTACTGCTTTCGCTCTTTCGGGCCCCAGCTTCCTCCTTTTCTGCTTCACTGGTTTGAAGGTTGGATCGACATTCAACTCATGACTTGTCACATTGATATCGATCACATGCATATCTTCTGCTGTCCATGCGAACGTACTTATGTTCTGTTTCAAGAACAAAATGAGCTCCTCCTTGATCTTCTCATCGAGCTTGGCTCCGATTTCAACGCATCGCTCAGGGTGGTTATCGTCTATGCAAACTGATATTACTGGATCGCAGGTCGGCTCAGCATCTTCTTCTTCACGGCCTTCCGCAATCTGTAATTGCTATAAGAGTTTGGAGAGCTCCTTGACCAGCTCTCTGTCTGTCTTCAGCTTCTTGCGCTCTGCCTTGGTGGCCGTATCAGTAACGGGATTACTGAGCTTATGTGCGGCTAAGAAGCAAATGCGGGACACTTTTTGATTCCCCCAAATTGTCTTTACTCCGTTTGGGGTTGCGAATTTTATCCAGAGATGATAGGTCGAGCCCACGGCGTGCATCGTGTTTAACCACGGGATTTCCATAATGATGTTGTAGATTGCCGGGGGATCGGCCACTGAAAATTCCACAATTTTGCTTATTTCTTCGGCTCGAACAGGTAGCTTGATTGTTCCGATCGTCATTGTCATTTCTCCGGAGAACCCAGTCAATGGTTTTGGAGTCGCTATTACTTCAGACAGGTCGATATTCATTCTTCTAAGAGTCTCTTTGAAGATTATGTCCACCGTGCTTCCCGTGTCTACCAACACTCTGGCCACATCACAGTCGTTGATAATTAGCTCGATTACGAGAGGGTCATCGTGAGGTCTGTCGATTCCGGTAGTTTCCCTTTCTTCAAATGAGATTACGTCATTTGGAAACTTAGAAGGTTCTGACCAATTGACGCTGACGTCGGCTCATCATTGAAAAGCCTTAATCGATGAGACGGTATCTGAGCAGTAATGAGCTCTTCCCATTATCATGTTTATTCTTCTTTTTGTTCCAGCTTGTGTTGGTTCATCATCCCTCCTTCCACGCTTAGGGGGCTCGTCATTTGTAGGTTCTATTTGGGCATCTCTCTGCTCCAACTCGAAATCCTTGATGCTTACGTTGCCTCCGAGTTTGCCGGCTGCTAGCTTCATCGCGAGTCTAGAGCCTAGCACCCGACAGTTGGCTGTAGAGTGCTCGTAGATGTGATGGAGTTCGAAGTAAACTTTCTCATCGTAAGTCGTATTTCTCGTCCAAGTGCTTCCAGAGCCTCTTCCTTGGCCTCGGCCTCGGCCGTAACTGGGCATATCGACTTGATAATTGTAAGGTCCTCTAAAACCTCCTTCGTGCTGGACGAATCCAGCTGCTTGATTAATCCTCTTCGTATTTGGCGGGTTCTGAGGCTGAAACGTGTTGTTGGCTGTTTTTGTTTTCCCATGCTTCTGGGCCAAGACTTTCATCTCCTCTTCGTTAGTTGCAAAATCTGTGGTGCGATGCAGAGCATCTTGGATTGTTGAAGGGGCGTTCAAGGCAATTTCTTTTCGGAAGTTCGAATCGAACCATAATGCTTTTTTTAACACTTGAAGAGCGGTTTCGTCGCTTATGCCCTTTACTTTTGTCAGCACCGCTTTGAATCGTTCGATGAAACTTCGTAAAGTTTCATTCTGTCCTTGGACCATGGTCAATAGATCGGCGTCCGACGCCTAGCGCTTCATGAATATAGCATAATGTTTCAAGAAAACTGCGGATAATTGCTTAAAATTATCGATTGAATGCCGTTCAAATCGGGAAAACCACTGGAAGGCTGGTCCTTTGAGATGTTCCACGAACAAGAGTCACTGGCCGGTGTCTTTCTCATCCTCTTTGAAATTGGCACGGCCCATTGCTATGATGAATGTGGTGATGTGCTCCTTTAGGATGGTTTTCCCTTCGTATGTTGGTACCCTAATTTTTCCTGGATCTAAAACTTTTATCCTGGTGATCCGGGTGGTGAATGACATGTTTTGCGCTTCCTCGAGCACTCGATTAATCTCCGGTGGTTTGCTGGTGGCTTTGTGCATCTGGGATCGGACAGCTTTTAGGTCGGCGGCTGCTTGGCTCAAAGAAGCTCGGATCTCGTCCATCTCTCTTTTTTGGGTTTGTGCTGCCGCTTTTCGGGCCTCCACTGCTTCCAACTTGCTTCGTTCAAGTCGAGCTCGGCCAACGCCTGCGAGTTCGGGCTCGTCGAGGCTCTCCAAGTTACGATCGCCTTACGGGTTTTCCTTCAGATAGATCACCGGAATCATTTCGTCCACAGTTTGAGTGTTCGTTTCTTGCGCTCCCGTGTTCAGTTTGGCGGTTGCGGCTGGTTGGTTCGGAGTTCTCAGCGCATCAAGAGGCGTTCCAGCTTATCGATCACCGTCGTGTTCATCTTATCCTGCTCCTCCGCCTTTTTGATAAGCGTCTCTAGAATCATCTTTATCTGAGTCAGGACCTCCGGGCTCGTGTCAAGAGCTGCAAGTACGGGTGCATTTTTTGCACCGAATCCGTCGGCTCCGGTATCCTGCATGTCGTCGGCTCGCCTTTCTCCGTCGTTGGTGGTGGTTTCTGGTGTAAGAAATTTTCAATCTCCCCTCAGACGGCGCCAAATTGTGGGAGTCAAAATCAACACAGTTAGATTTCTCATGAAACTTTTAAGGGATATGAAACTTCTGCGTATAAACCACGAAAATGAAGATCCAAAGATGGCTTTATTAAGCTGTTTCGAAAAGTTTTTGCATACAAGAGTTTGAGAGAAAAGAGTCTAGTGTTTTGCTAAGTAAATTGCGGATCTCTTTTTCAAGGGATGTACATAGATATATATACTAGTTTGAGTCGGTTGGGCCAATTCCAAAAAGATAAGGAAAACTTCCTAATCCTTCGGGATTTCCGTTTAGCTAAGTGGGTTCGGCTTCATGGGCCTTCATCTTGAGATCGGCCGAAGATGGACTTGTTGCTACAGCCCGTAACTTTGCGTATTCTGCTCGATCCATTGCCTATGTCGATCTGTTTTGTAATGGGCTCGGCCCATTTCTTTGCTAGGATTGGGATCGGCCTTGCTCTTATCATCGGCTTAGACCTTATCGACTCCGTCGGCTTAGGCCTTAACTACTTCATCGGCTTCGGCTTTAAGATTCTTCGTCGGCTTCGGCTTTATTGGCTTCGGCGAATTCGGCCTAATTGGCTTCGGCGGATTCGGCCTGATTGGCTTCGGCCTTATTGGCTTAGGCCTTAACTGCTTCGCTAGCTTAGGCCTTACCCGGTTCGTCGTATTTCTATACTTAGTCATTTTCCATTGATCTCAGTTGGGTGGAATATGACCCCAACAGTTAAAATTTTCTAGAGAACGGAAACCAAGTCCACCCTCTATTTTTTGTTTGCATAAATTATCCCATGTTGTCCAATGGAGGTTACTTCCATTAGAACTCCACCAGAAATTAGAAATTGCACTGGTTAACTTAGAAGTTAATGACTAGGGAAGTTAAAGCATGACATAATATAAGTCGGAAGAGCAAGAGCCACTGATTTAATCAGAATCTCCTTTCCCCTTTTTGATAAAAACTTAGACGACCAACCATTTACCTGATCATGAAGTCTCTCATTTACATAGCTAAAAAATTTACTCTTCGATCCACCCAAACTTTCTGCTATTCCCAGATATGTTCCCATATCTCCTTCCTTATAAATACCAAGGATTCGCTGGAGATTAGTCAGTGTTTCACGCGGGACATCCTGTCCAAACATCACCGATGATTTTCCAAAATTTATCTCTTGTCCCGAGGCTTTACCATATTTTCCAAGAATTTTCAGGATTTCTCGACATTCATTTTCCTCTGTTTTACAAAAAACAGACTGTCATCTGCAAATCACAGGACTTCCACATGCTATTTTTAACCCCGAGATGGCCTTTGCTTGTTCTTGTTTTCGTAAATTAGCAATCAACACTTCTGTACACAAGATACATAAGTAAGGACATAACGGACCCCTTCTCGTAAACATCTCTCTGGTTCAATATGACCATGTGGTTGGCCATTAATCAGCACTCTAAAGGTAACCGATCTAACGCACCGCATTATCCAAGACACCCATTTAATTTTATCCTCAAAGCCTAACCGAATTAAAATCCCTTCCAAAAAAAACCCACTCTATTCTTTCATATGCTTTATTCATATCGGTCTTAATGGCCATGAATTTTTATCTACACGCCAAGTTTCTCTACAAAATTATCTTATAAAATTTTAATAGTTTGACTACTAATCGCTTTTTCGCTATTGGTAACTGGTAAAGGTTTCCTCATTCTCAATCAGGTCAAATAATACAATTGCACTTTTTACAATAGCAATGTTAGACCTTACATAGATCCATTATCTTTTTGCTATAATTTATTATATATTTTCATGTGCTTCTTTAGAAATAAATGGTAAATCATTTAGTGCAAAATAAGAAAAAAAGGAAGAAAAAGAGAATTGATTTTTTTTTTGAAAAAGCTCTATTAGCGATTAATATTATGTATGTTCAGACCAGATTTCCGGTTCTTTGTACAGGGTCGTACATCTCATGCAATAGATTTTGAGGTGTTTTTTGAAAATAGTCGTGGGAGCAACAGATAGGAGTTTTATCCTATGGGAGATGAAAGACGCATCCCTCGCAGATATTGTCTCCAGACGACGGCCGTGCAGATCGTCCAGGATGCAGTTGTACCTGCACAAATAACGTTGTCAGAAAGATCTTCGAGAGAAACGAGAAAGGGTTTCCTTTCCAAAGACTCTCTGACGCCCAAGTTAAACATCCATTAGAAAGTGAGTTTAATCGGGAAGTATGTGTGGGTTTTGTTTGGTATCATGTCCGAAGATCATGACCACCGTCTGCTATTTATGGAGTAAGCGGGGAGAGAAGGAATAAGGACTCCTAGGGAGAGTGAGGTTAGAACTCTCTCTTCAAGAAGTAGGATTTTCTGGGATTCTCCTGGAGAGATCCTCGTTAGTATGATGTTTAGTCCTATTTAGTCTCTTGACTTCTCTCCTTCTTTCTTACGGATCCACCTGCAAATCAACCTCTCCGAAAGGATCCTCCTCCAGCTCTCCCTCCTTAGAGGTCCCTTTCTTAGTATTTATAGAGGGATTTTACTTACTGTCGTCTAACTCAGTCGAGACCCCATATCTAATCATGTCGTCCATGCTTTTCGTAGGGTTATTGGCACTGTTCCCGAATGGTAGCAGGTGAAGCCAATGTCGGCCTAACAAGTCATGTACGCCCCGGAGCAGGCCTACTCTACTGCGGAACAGAAGATCCATGTCTCCTAACTGACGTGGCAGCTTCTTATTGGGGGATGTAAAACCATCCCCAACAATTGCCCCCAACTCCTTCCTGTAGACAATTGTTCGACTTATGGTTAAGTGTTTTCTCCCTCGCGGGGTTTTGAACTGGATACTCCCTTATGGGTATTCTCCTGAACGTGCTGAAGTTTGTCCGGTGTTGGTCGGGGCGCGCTCCTGTTGGGTCCAGTTTACCTAGTTTGCCACCTAAGTAACCGTTCACCATTTCAGGGTAACCTGGGATTCCGGGTTGAAGCTCCAAGGTTGTGGCGCTTGCCGTGCAGGGCAGTATTTTTAGTTTCCATTGGGGACGACACTTGACTATGTCATATGAGACATCTCTCTGAAGGAATTAATCCTTCCTACTTTGCTCGTCTCTTGGTAGGTTGGGGCGTTATGTTTTACTTACTGGTCTTGTAAGTAGGAATACACTCCACCGACCACAAGGGTTAAGGCTGAGTGATGACGCTTGACTCGATAGGCACCTGCCTGAGGATCCTTTGGATGCCCGGGAGAGAGAAAGATTATCTCCTAATGCGGGTCGCTAACTCAGAAGGGGGTCGTTATTTTTTGTGCAGTTTTTTGCGCACTAGCTTGTGGCAAAAAGACATTTCCCGAAGGTGTTACCCCGACCCCATACTATCAGGACATTCTTCATGTTGTGCTTACATGGTGGTTGTTTGGATGATTTTATTGGATCATGATTGGTACGTCCCCGGGAGAAGCGCATGAGCATTTGTTTTTTTCTCATCTCATCCATGCGAGGAGGAGAGTCGGGGTAGGCCAGTTGAGACAAAAAATGGGTCCTCAAGTGAGGACGCCTTAGGTCCCCGGAGAGACGACAATGTTTTCAGGCGCGCATGTCCTTCAAGAGCGTGAGTTTTGGTACCTCGGAGGGCAAGCCGGCAAAAGGCTATTGGTGTGGGATCCACGTGGGTACGACTACTTTAGAGATGCACGTCTGGGGATGCACGTGTTGAATAGACCTTTTAAGTTATAAGTTAGATGTTAGTTGTGACCTAGGCTAGTAAGAACTAACCCTAAGAGGCATGTAAGTGATCAAGCAAATAAGCAATTAAGAACCCCAAGGGAAACCAAGTAAATAAACATTCAAGAACGCCAAGGAGAAATCAAGCAATCAAACAAATAAACACTTAAGAACCTCGAGGAAAAATCAAAAAATTTATCAAACACACAATCAAAAACCCCGAGGAAAAAGCAAGCAATTAATCAAACACGCAATCAAACTTCTGTTTGCGGTATATCCTCCGCGAGCGTGATTACCTGTCATTGTACCGCCTTGTGAACTCTTCTGGTTGAGGTTATCTTCCGAGAATATGATTATTTGTTGGCATACCGCCTAGGTAGTTTTCATCTTTTGTTCTCGTCTCGTTACTACGAGGACTGTTCCTTAGTTGTTGCTTGGTTGAGTTTTCCATGCGATAGGTTATTGTTTGTTGCCTGGAGATGAGGCGTGTCATGAAATTTGTCCTCGTTATGCGGTGAAGCCGCTTATCCATCTGTCGCCTCATGCCCCAATATTAATTATGAGTTTTGGACTATTTCTTTACGAGATATCTCGTCAAGGTGAACTACTCGAGGCGTTGAAGTTGTACACTTGGTCTCTGGGTTTCTTTTGTTTTTTATTCTGACTCCAAAAGTTTTAAAGGTCAATTGGCCTTCCCATAATGCCTATAAAATGCGTTACTGGCTTCTAGGGTTCCTTATCTCTTTCGCTTTACTCACTTTTCTGATAGCCATTGTCTTCTCCTTTTCCTTTGGAGTATTCTTGAGCGTACTTTCTTTCCATGATTTTCCTATTTCTCGATTTCTTTCTCTCGGCTATTATGCCATGTCGAGATGCAAAGAGTTGAGGGCACTGATGGAGTGCCTTCATTTTCGTAGAGAAACTTCCCAAGCACAATGATCGGGCAGTCGCCAACCACCTCCGTCCTTTTCGCCTGAGTCGGGAAACTCTTTCTCGAGTAGGGCATGCATTAAGGAAAGGCATCTATCGTGAAGATCCTGTCCGGTCTCCGAATGGACGAGGGAGGCCTTCTCCTCATGTCCGGGTGAGTCCTCCAGAAGCCTCTGGCCATTGCTTCCTTCCCGAGACCACGAATCCTTACGGTGTTCTCTTCTCCGACTTAAGAGCTACTGGTCCCGAGGTCATGAGAGATGGTTAGGCTCATGCTCTCGATGTTGATCTATGTCTTCGGCTGGGGGTTCGTCATTCGGTGGTCGACTGCACTATAGACTCCCTAGCACAAGCGATATGCTCGGTGGTGTACCACCAAGATACTCTGGCATGGTATTGGTCCCGGGAGGAACCAATGGTCAAAGAGGCCACGTGCCTACGATGTACCACTCTGATATGTACCAGCCGGTGTACAGGCGATACCTCTACGAGCATAAGGTGTATCTCGGAGGCTGTGATGCACTCCGAGATAGCATATCTTGAAGGTTGCCTAGAGGCAGAGCGGGGCCAGGTGGATTCCCTCTGGTCCGACATGTGGACGTTCAGAGGTAGGCTGGTAGTTCTTTTTAATCGTGTTGTTAGGATGGAAGTGTGGGTTCGTCGAAGCGGTGCCCCCAAACCTAAGGTTAACGATGAGGATGGATGGCTCAGCCTAATGCTTGACCTCATGGGCAACCTGGCGGAGAGCGCTCGGCTGGTGACGGATCTCCAGGGCGCAAATGATGAGCTTCAAATAGAAAATCTCTGGCTGCAAGGTCGTATCCACGACCTAGAACTCAGCATGTTCCACGAGCATTGAGTCAGCAACGACTCTGCAGGTGGAGCCTCGTTTTCCGGTAGCAAGGAACTCCCAGTCGGGCAGCCGTCTCCTCGGGGCAGGTAATGACCATGGAAGAGTGGCAACATATATCCAGGTATGGGAGCCATGTTCTAGGCTTTTCTTGCGTTGGCCTTGAAGTTCCAATCTTCGGCTCCCCATTTTTTTGTACTTTTTAACAACATCGTCGGTTCCTGAGCTTTGTTTGTTGTCTTAATATCCGCTTTTGAGTGCCTGTTGTAATAGGCTTTCCGCAAGAGAACATTCTTTATATTAATAAAAGATTTATTTCCATGTTATTCTCCACGCCTCCATTTTCTTTATGCTTTGTTGTACTTCTCATGTGTCTCTTATTGGATATAGACACATATCTGGCCACTCTCGGAATCCATCTCACCCGACCTTTCTCTCGGAGTTGTCGTGATTTTCGACAAGGAAAATTCAGGTCCCACTGTTACTTGATACTCTTGTGGGAACTTTCCCTCAAACCTCGCATTCCCAAGGTAATTATGTTCCATGAATGCGTGATAGCGTGGGCTCTATTACGTAGACCTTTTGCGGATATTGGTCCCTGCGTACCGGAGGGGCTTCTTCCCCGAGCGAGGATCAACAATTTGTCTGGGCTGACTCCTGGCAGCTGACTATGATCAGTCGTCATGAAACATAAGCATGGTCAGGTTTGACTGGTTGAATGCCCTGAGGATAATGAGGACTGCTTCTACGAAGACTATCCCATTCTCTATGGAGCGATGCCAACTGACCATGCGCTCGCTAGGTAGGTTATACGATCCTTTATTTTGGCCTCGACCATATCTTGTTCATTTCTCGGGGTAGCATTTTCTGGTGGAGTTTATGTTCTCTCTCACCCCCCCCCCCTCTCTCCCTCTTTCTAGTGCCAATGGTTCGAGCCAGATTTTGGGTCTTCCATACGGGATCGTAAATCTCATGATATAGACCTTGGGGTACTTTATGAGAATAGCTGTGGGAGTACCGGGTAGGAGTTTCGTCCTTTGGGGGGGGGGGTGAGACACGCGTCCCTTGCATATCGTCCAGGATGCGGTTATACCAGCACAGGTAACATGGTCAGGAAACTCTTCGGGAAGAACGAGAGGGGGTTTTCTTCCTGTAGACTCTCCGACGCACAAGTCATACTTTCACTATAGAGCAATTTTAATCGGAAAGTAGGTGTGACTTTCGTTTAGTACCGCATCCAAAGATCATGACCATTGTTTGCTATTTATGGAGTAAGCGGGGAGAGAAGGAAGAAGGACTCCTAGGGGGAGTGAGGTTGAAACTCTCTCTCGAATGATTTTCCGGGGATCTCCCAGAGAGATCCTCTTTAATATGTTGTTTATTCCTCCTTATTCTCTTGAATTCTCTCTCTTAATCTCTCTTTCTCTTACGGATCCAGCTGCGAATCGACCTCCCCGAAGGGATCCTCCTCCGGCTCTCCCTTGTTAGAGGTTTCTTTATTAATATTTATATAGGGATTCTACTTACTTTGGCCTCTAGTTCAGTCTAGACCTCGTGTCTAGTCACATCGCTCATGCTTTTGATAAGGTGGTTGCGACCGTTTCCGGATGGCGGCAGGTGAAGGTAATGCCAACCTAACCTGCCAGGCACGTCTTGAAATACGCCTACTCTATTGCAGAACAGAAAGTTCACGTCTACCTGACATGGCATCTTTTTATTGAGAGAAGGAGGGGGAGCAACAATATATATATGAGGAATCCATAATAGTTATGTTTTACTAATTGTTTCAATAATAAAAATAAAACCCGACACGTTTCCAATAACTTTTTGAAACAAATAATTTATCTGAATATTTTCTGAACAAAAAGAAAAAGTTATTTATAGAGAAACATTCTACATCGAGTCCATGTTACCCTCTGGGATAATCGTTCATTTCTCTTAGACTCCCCCTAACCGCCCAAGACAAAGCCTCGTCTTACCGTTTCCGGTGGCCGGATTCTCAACGGAGCCGTGAGAGGGTTGCTTTCTTTTATTTTATTTTGCCATTTTGCTTCTTTTCTCTTTGACTTGATCTTCATCGCTGGGCTAGGAGCTTTACCGGTCCGTTTGGTTGTTAGCCCCAGTTTTGTTGCGACACATATTCAAGGACAAGACGGTAGCTCTGGGTTTCTTCGTCTTCAGGAGTCCAGATCTGTGAGGACTTGATGCGGTGAAGCGCATAGATCTTTCGGTAGTGGTTGTTGGTGTTTTGTACGGTTCCGGAGACCGATCGTTCGAGGGACGTGGCTATGGGGTCTCCGATCGATGGTTGATGAGAGGTTTGGAGCGATGCTTCTGGAGTTTGGGGTTCTCTCTGCCCTCGAGATTGTGTTTTGCTTGAGGACGGCTTCAGATATAGGGTATGGGTTCTGATGGCTCTCTTCTCCAAGTTTTGTCCCTCTCTTTCGTTCTTGACCGTTGATTTGGTTAGTCTCTCATGGTCCTGTTTCGGTGACTAAGAGGTGTGGTTAGGGTTTCTTTCCTCTTTTGGTTGTTGGTTTCTGGTTCGTTTCTATCTTTGTAATAGCTTATGCGGTTCGAGGGTGGGTTTGTCCGGAGGTGAGTTCTCAGCTTCGTCGTGGCGGAGTTTCTGGCTCTGTCCCGATATTATGTTCTTCCGACGGTTATGTCCAGTTTTGTTTACAAGATTGGCCGGCTAAGCTTCCTAGTGTTACCCTTTGGGATTGATGGTTATGGTCTTGGCGGAGTTTGGAGATCGCTGGTTTGGTTTTTGAGTATGTTCTTAATCTTGCTACTCTTTTAGTTGCTGTTGTGGTTTCTATGGTTTGAGTTTTGCTAGGTCATGTCGCTTGGGTTCGCTTTGGATGTTATATCGCTGTGGAAGCATATACTGCCTTTTTTCGTTGCCTTAGGTGTTAGGAGTTGGTATTACTACGAAGCAGTGGTGTCGATTTTCAGCTCTTCTCTTACGAGGAGGTGGCTAGTGATTGGTCTGTAGATGACTTTGGCTGGCTTACGAGTGTCCGCGTGTTAGAGTTGGTGATCTTCTTTGGCATTTTCCCTTCGGAGGTCAAGGCTTTTTCCTTGAGCCTAGGGTTTCTCGAGTTCCCGGGTTCTTCGGTTTCGTCGCTTGGGTGTGGTGTATGTGCTATGAACCTTCTCCGTTCTACCTTCTTCTCCGTCCTCTTTGCTGCTTGTAGAGTTTGATTTTGAGCAGTTCCGTTGCTGGCTCTGTTAGCTCATGGTTTTTGCGCTGTTTTGCATCAAATTTTTTTGAAAAGTTGGTTGTTTCGTTGCAGTTCTATGGTTCGGCGTTTGGTTTTGTTCCTCTTCTTCCTCGTCTAGCGGTTCTTTGTATTCTTTGATTCTGATTTTATTGTCTTTTTTTGGTATTCGTGTTTCGGGTTATTCCGTTACTTTGGTTGTAATTCCAGACTTTGTTTTAATATAATTAAGATGACACATTGTACAAAAGTTATGATAAAGAAGATAATTATAGATCCCTTATAGTTTTTCCCAAAAGACTTCTCATTTTTTACATATATAGCTCTAACACCTTTGAAGAGACAAGTTAATTCGATTGTTCAATGAAACTCTTTCAACGAATGAGTCTTTGAAATCGTATGACAAATGTCTAGTTTTATTTTTATAATGATCAACAAAGACTTCATATGTGAAAGCTTGACTTTTTTGTCTCATGTTACGTATTAGGTGTACTCACATAATTACATAATTACATAACTACATAATTACATAATCACATGAGTTTTCTTTTAATCAGTAATTTCTAGAAAGATTCGAGACCTAATTCAAACTTTAATAAGTAATAATGGCATTTATGGAATCTTTCAACAATTGGCATGGGGAGACAGGTCCGTTCAGTAACGCTTCAGAATCTGGATTTGCCTAAAAAATAAAAACTTGTGGTGGTGAATCTTCCCTTAACCGACAGTTGTACAGCAAGTGCCCTAAGGTTCATGCAAGATAATTAAGACTAATTTTATCGCAAAAAGATAATTAAGCCTAATTAATTAATTAAATAATTGTGATATTTAGGTTGGATATATAACATATTTTTTATAATAAAAAATTGTTTGCAAAACTAACGGTCTAGAAGAACGTTTGATGTGATATCACCAAAATACCTCGTTTTTAAAAAAAAATTCCTGCATTTGAGATTTGTTTTCAACGAAAAAATTATATCATGTGTCTGTTATCAATGTAGTCTGATGGAGATAACTGATCGTTAAATAGAGCAAATTTTAAAATTGATGCAAGAATATAAAAATTTGTCCATTATAGTTTAGAAATGAAATTGAAACGGAAATTTCACGTTTAGGGGTGTAAAAACTCTAACATTTGGAATGGTTTTTTTTTGTTAAAATGATAAATATATCATATTATTCAATCATGAATTCTAATTTATTTTTTAGAATCAAGTGTTATTGGTTATAATATTTGTAAATATCTCTTAAATCCAAAGTTACTAAACTACTAATTTTAAAAAATACATTCAAATTTAATATTATGAAAAATATTTAGTCATTGTTTTAGAATTATTTCTAAACTCTCTCGCCTCTCTCCTCTGGTACAACCTTCAATCAGATCGGTGCTTTTTGTTGCCGGCGTCCGGTGTCGCAAAGCCACAGGCGCTGTGCTTTCACGGTGTATAGGCAATAAAGCTAGACTCTCTCTTCTTGTTTTCTCTTCTCTAATTTCTCCCTTAGATGTGGCCTCCAACATCAATCTTCTTCGAATTGGTGGTCTTCAAACCATTCAATTTGATCAGATTATTGTTGTCAGAGTAGATCTTTTGTTCTGGATTACAGTTGCCGGTGATTTAGATCGAGGTAGAGACTTATGCGGCGCTAGCAAAGATCTATTATTATGGCTTTGGGAGATAGAATCGGTTGGTGGAAAGCAGATGGTTTCTCCATCGATTGTCAAAGGAGTAAGTTTTAGTGGAAGTGCAGCTTTGGCGGTGGTCCAAGGAAAGAGAACCTCCGGCATCGGCAATCCTCTTCACCTCGAGGAGAAAAAAGATGTGGTTATCCCATGGCCACGTGGCAACCTTATCCTCTTGTTTTTTCTCTCTTTTATTTATAATGTTTTTATATTAATAGCATATAAAATATTTATTTTATATTTAAAGTCGGTCTTATTTGTACTAGATCTTGGAGATAACCACCCATTAGGATATACCTCCTACGGTAATATCATGCATCGGTTTTTACCGAAAAATAAGATTTAGTGGGTATCTCCGAGTCTGGCTATTGGGATGACGCCAGATTTTGTAATTCGGTGTTACGGGAGCAATCCCATTTCATCCTAGGAATTTTATTAACCTCCGTTGTGAGGTTAGATAATTACTCTTTAATGGGGGTTTTATGTTCCCCTGTGGGATGATTTGTATATAATGGATTATTTCTCTGACATAATATAATATTTGGCTGACGAAAAAAATTTTAGTCATTATTTTTTTTAATGATTCCAAAGTGTCTTAAGAGATATTGCAGAAGATTTTCAATAACAAATCATAAAAAAAAAATTTAAATTCACCCAAAATCATAAAAATTATTGAAAAATTATGAAAACTCAAATCAAATCTAACATTTGGAATGATTTTTTTTTAAATGATAAATGTATCATGTTATTCAATCAGGAATTCTAATATTTTTTCTAAAATCTAGTGTTATTGGTTATAATATTTGTAAATGCCTCTTAAATCCAAAGTTACTAAACTACTAATTTAAAAATATACATTCAAATTTAATATTATTGGAAATATTTAGTCTTTTTTTTTAATGATTTCAAGGTGTCTTAAGAGATATTGTAGAAGATTTTCAATAATAAATCATAAAAATTTCTTTAAATTCACCCAAAATCATAAAAATCATTAAATTTTTTATCAAAACTCAAATCATTCAAAATATATAGTTGAATACACTCCAAATAGGAGTGAATAGTGTTGGAGTTGTAAAAAACTAAGAAATTTATGTCACTCTTGTATATATCTCATGATATCTTTTATTATAGGGTGATCGATTGAGAGCCCCACAAAAAGTTTTACGTCTTGTTTCAACCACACAAAATTTGAGTTTTTTATGAATTATAAAAAATGAAATTTTACAGTCCAAACCATACAAAATTTGAAAATCGGTTTTTTATTGAATTTAGTTGAAATAATACGATCTAAAATCAAAATTAAATCGATTTCGTAATTAAATCGACGAAAACAAAATCACAGAACATTGAATGACGAGGTTAAATGTTCAAACTAAATTGATTTTGTTGGTATTGGTTAAGTCGGCTTAACTTTAATTTTGAATAGTGTTTTTTTTTTTAATATTAAATTGAATAAAAAACCGGTTTTGAATCGATTTTCAAACTTTGTATGGTTTTGGATCGATTATCAAATTTTGTATGATTTTGAATTGGAAAGTTTTGCTTTGTATAATACTTAAAGAGGTTCAAAATTTTTATGTCTAAAGCAAGACATAAAACTTCCGATAGAAGTGTAGACCGATCACCATCGTGTAAATATACCTCTCCCTCGTTCTATGAAATGTGATTGTGTTATGTAAAGGAGATTGTCTTATTTAAACACAAGTGAAAATACTTTGATCTCTATTAAGGCACCCCAATTAGATATGCAACAGCTGTTAATCCATTCCTATCAGTGAAAATGTGCAACATCACCCATTGTTCAAAACAATGGAGAGCCAACAACAAATTTTGTATACACTACATGAATCGTGAGGACAAGCTTATTTATGGCATTTCTCGGTTCAATCACTGTTCCTCTTCAGCCTCTTGTTGCAAATCATAGAACTTAGAAAATAACACTAATTTTAAAATCTCTTTTATTGTATTTAACTACAAGTTGTAGTGATTTTTTTTTCTTCGAAACGTGGTTGTGGTTATTTTGGAGACAAAAGATTAATTATCTTTTGAATCGAAGACATAATTCGAGAAGAGAAATCTAGGTGTGGGATATCAATCTTACGTCACAATATATTTACCAGAAAGAGATTTTGCGATATCGGTAAAGCAATATATAAAAGTAGTTTTGGGATTGCAGGACATGGTAAAGTAATTGACCAAACGAATTTTCTTCTTACTTTATTTAGTGCAATGTCTATTTCACTAGCTCTTATAATATACGTGGGAGGTTCATATTATTTACAAACTTTGAGATACGATATAATTTATCAAATTCAAAGACACGTGAAAGAGTTTGGCCTATAAAGTCGACCCCACTAAAATAATTCCAAATAATCAACTTACAATGATTTCGAGTATGGAAAAAGGAACTTTGAATTTTGCATGTTAATAAACTGTTATTTAATTGTTATGAGACAACTAATTGTGAATAAAATGGACGTGATTGTTAAAAAACTTTAGTGCCGACTTATTGGAAAGTCAAAAAAGGTAAAACAGCAATATTTATCCATTTTAGGGGTTATTGGAAGTAGGATTTGTAATGATTTTTAGATTTTAGTGTTGTTGATTTATAAATTTTAATAATTTGAATGAAATTTATTGTTATTGGTCTGATGATTTTAAAATTCCATTCAAATTCTATTGTTATTCAAAAAGTTTGGTTTTTATTGATTCTATAATTTTATTAAAATTCAGTATTATTGGGACATGAATTCTTAACAATTTTATTCATTAAACACAACTTTCATAATCTTAAGAATATACATGACATTCTGAAAATTCTTAAAATACAGTTGTTTGATAGATTTATTAAATACACAAAACTCTTTCTAAACTTAACAAATCTCTCTACGAATTTAACAAATCTCTAAACTTTTAAAATAACCAAACTCTATCTAAATTCTACTGCCAATAACTCCTCTCCCCCCAAATTAAGCGTCATTATGCTATTATTTGTTTGTTTCAAAATACAGTAGAAACTTTATAAATTAACACTCAATAAATTAATAAACACGATAAATTAATAATTTTCTCCGGTCTCGAGTTGGGCCGGTTCAAAATATAACACAATTCGATAAGATAATAAGATAATAATTTAAAAAAAAAAAATTCTATACAAATATATTATCCCATTAATATCATAAAATAATAATTAGTATATATTTTCTTCATTTTATAGTAAGTGATGTTTTAGGAGAAAAAAGTTGTTTCAAATTATCTTATATTTTTAACTTTCAATAGAGAATTAATAATTAGAAGGATATATTAAAACTTTTAATATATTTTTCTAATACGTGTAAAAAAATTTAAATGTCACTTATAATGAAATAGAAGAAGTATAAAACAATACAATAAATATTAATTTAAATAATAAAATTGGTTTCCAAATATCACCAAAGTAGTTCTCGGATTCCCATTTGAAGTCATATCACCTGATTTTTTAAATGATCATTAGACCTTATCGACCGGACTAGTCCAAAATACGACTCAACTAATACTCTTAGTTCATGTTAGTCTTTGATATTGATTGATTTGATGTTTATTATGTTTTTCAAAATATAAAGTAAAATTGACAATGAAAAGTTTCATGGCAGTTAAATAAATAATAAATAAATTCAATTCAATTTTAAAATGGGAAAATGTCTGGACCATATCTTAGTTTACATTTTCTTATATATATCATTTTGTATTTTAAAGTAAATTTAAATTTTGAAGATAAAATTATATTTAAAGTCTTGTGTATAATTTATATATGTAGGCTTTTTATTTTCTGAAGATGGTAGAAAACAAAAAGCCATCATAAATAAATAACTAAGTTTGAAAACAAAAAACCATCTTAAATGTTAAGTTTCAAATACTTTTCTTTTTCGGACCCGTTTTTGGAAATTCCATTGACGACAATGGTTTCAGATGCCACCATAGAAAACAACTGAAAAATTCGACGATCACACACTTGCCAAATCCTGATTTTGATATATTTTGCGGGAAATGTACATGACTTTTAAAATAACATGTATTATTAAAAAAAATAGTTGTAAATTTACATATTTACGTAATTTTTAAATATAATATTATATAAAGTTTTTGGATATAAGAAAAAATTCATTTTTTTGAAGAAAAATACATCTTCAGAATTTGAGACTATTTTTATGAGTGTTAAAGAATAAATTCACGTTAGCGATTAAAAATAAAGTAATTTTAGCACATTACGTCATATTTAGCACATTCGTATTTGATATGGAGTTATGTTCATATAAGCATTTAATGATTTTTACGATTGGATAAATGGTCAACATCAAAATCTCTAAAGAGATGTCCCCATGGGACTTCAATATGGAAGCAACTTTCTCTGGGATTAAGAGTCGTGGGATGGTCACCTACACTTGCTACTATTAGAGTAAATTCTTAATTTCCCAACACTACTTCATGTTGCAGTTTGATATATTTTGCAGGCATCACGCATACAACGATTTTAAATCTTGATTTTCAGCCTCAAAGACATGGAATTAACTCAGAATTTTAGAAGCTTAATGTGCCTTGGTTTCGTCTAATATGGTGAAATAAATCACAAATGGTGCCTTATTCATTAACAAGAAGAAGTATTTATGCACAAGTATGTTTTCTTATCCGATAAAATAAAATCTAAAGTATATATTATTGACACATATCTTCTAGACCCAATACTCCCCCTCAAGTTGGTAGTACGAAATGTCGAACGCCCAACTTGGACAGTAGATTGATGAATGTCGGTCCCGGTAGAGCTTTGGTGAGGAGATCTGCAACCTGTTCTTTCGTGGAGATGTGAGGAGTGGTAATCAATCCATCTTGAACAGCATCTCGCACTTGATGACAATCGAAATCAATGTGTTTAGTACGCTCATGGAAGACATGATTTGCAGCGGTGTGGATGGCGGCTTGACTATCACAATGGAGATGAATAGGATATGGATGATCAAAACCGAAGTCGCGAAGAAGTGCTTTAATCCATTTCAGTTCACGAAGTGTGTAAGTCATAGCGTGATACTCTGCTTCAGCAGACGAGCAAGAAACGGTTTGTTATTTCTTTGTCTTCCAAGAGATAGGAGAGTTCCCGAGATAAACAACATAGGCTGATAGAGAGCGACGAGTTGTCGGACAAGCAGCCCAGTCGGAGTCGCAATAAGCAGAGATAGTGAGATCATTGGAATAGAGGAAGGCTTAGAGCCCAAAAGACTAACTTCAGCAATAATATCGAGAGCATATTTTCGTTGAGATAGACAAGATCCTTCATATAAAAACATTTGTGAAGGTAGGTTTTGAAGTGTTGAATGGCGGATAAGTCATTGCCGGCAACAATGAAATCATCGACATAGACAAGCACATGTAGTATCTTTCCACCCTTGATGAGTGAAAACAATGAGTAATCCTGATAACTTTGAATGAACGCGAATTGAGTCAAGGCCGTAGATAACTTTTCAAACCAACAACGTGGAGCTTGACGAACACCATATAGAGACTTACGGAGACGATAAACTTTATTCGGATCAGAGGAGTGGAAACCAGGTGGAAGTTTCATGTAGACTTCCTCCTCAAGATCACCATGGATAAAGGCATTGTGAACATCCATCTGGTGAACCTCCCAGTCTTTGGCTGCTGCAACACCAAGAAGATAACGCACCGTTGTCATTTTAGCTACTGGTGCGAAAGTTTCCTTAAAATCAGTACCCTCTTTTTGGCGATTTCCCAAGGCAACGAGACGAGCTTTGTAGCATTCCAAGGTACCATCGGAGTTGAATTTCAACTTATATACCCATTGAATATCAATATCTTTCTTCCATGATGGCAGGTCAACAACGTCCCATGTATGATTAGCTTCAAGAGCAGCGATGTCGCTTTTCATGGCTTCACACCATTATTTAATAAGAACCGCATCTTTGAAATATTTAGGCTCCGTGCAATCAAGAACTGCAACCATGAACACGATATGGTTTGCTGGAAAACCACTGTCTAGTAAGCACTCGGCAATAGGATAGAGAACCTTACCAGAAACCATAGACGAGTCTGAGTTAGAGATACCAGGTGAAGAAATGTGAGCGAGAGAGGAGTGTACGTGCTTGGTAACAAAATCTTTGAGTAAGACCGATGGCTTGCGAGAGCGATGACCACAGCCCAATAATTCTGGTAAGCGTGGAGATGGTGCTGTGTCAGCTTCAGATGCGTTAGGAGGTGGTGATGGAACCTGATGCACAGATTCTTCTGTGGCAGTATCTGTCTCAGGACCTGTAGAAACTGGAACAAGAACTGGCTCAGGAACTGTGTCAGGAACTGGTGCAGGAACTGTGTCAAGAACTGGCGCACGAACTGTGTCAGGAACTGGCGCAGACACAGTGAGACTCGGGGCAGTAGGTAAACACCATTCATCACCAATAAGTTTAGTAGAAGTTGTAGGCAGTACATAATTTGTCTTAGCCGAGTCCAAAAAGGGAAACACATCCTCTTGGAAGTGAACGTCTAGACTAGTGAAAAATGTTTCTTTCTATAGATAAAAAGGCGCCATCTTTTCTTCCCATAGGGATATCCTACAAACACACAGCGACAACTACAAGCCCCAAACTTGTCTTTGTCCCGAGCTCGATGGTGTGCATAACATAGACATCCAAAAGTACGCAACATATCATAAGAGGGTCGCATACCAAAGAGTATTTCATATGGAGTTTTACCCTTTAAGACTAAAGAGGGCGTGCGATTAATCAAGTGGGTTGCTGTAAGGATGCTCTCACCCCTAAATTTGATGGGAAGACCACTCTGAAAGAGACAAGCGCGAGCAACATTTAGAATATGTCGGAGTTTACGCTCCACACGTCCATTTTGTTGTGGTGTATCCACACAAAAAGTTTGATGAAAAATCCTACGTTCTAGGAAATATGAAGTAAGACACATGAACTCTGTGCCATTATCACTCCGGAAGGCTTTGACAGGCTTTCTAAATTGCCGTTCAGACATGGCATAAAAGTTACGTATAAAGGCAGAAACCTTTGATTTTACAGACATGAGATACGTCCACACAGAGCGAGAATATTCATCAACTAAGGTGAGGAAGTAAACAGCTCCAGAAGAAGAGGGGATTTGATAGGGACCCCAGACATCACAATACACAAGTGAAAAGCAATGGGAAGCTTTATTAATGCTATCATGAAAAATGGCGTGTGTTTTTTTTAGCGCGACAATAAATATCAAAATTTTTGATCGCTTCAAAAGCACTAGGGGACTGATCACACTCTGATAAAGAAAGAAAAACACTAGCAAACGGATGTCCTAATCTACAATGCCACAAGGCTCCTGAAGTAGATACTGAAGCAGACACTGAAGTAATTGTTTCTTTAGAAGCTCTATTAAAACGAGCAGCCAAAACTCCGGTAAAATAGTACACTCCCTCACGCTCTTCACCCGCTCCAATCAAAGTCCTCGAAAAATGGTCCTGCAAGAAACACAACGTATCAGTAAAGATTGCGATACAGCCCGTTTGACGTAGTAATTTAGATACATAAATCAAGGTGCAATCAAATCCTGGGACAAATAACACATCGTTAAGTAAATAAGAAGAACTGAGAGCCAATGCTCCATGTTTAGTAGCGCGAGATATAGTCCCATCGGGAAAATTGACAGCGGAAGGAATAATGTCTACGACATCCACCAAAAGAGAATAATCTCCAGTCATATGATGTGATGCACCCGTATCAATAATCACGTTAGTAAGATAAGTTTGACCCGACAACCGCTCCGAATATATATTTGGGCATTGAAATTGTACAAAACTAATAAGATGTGCAATCTGATCATTGACAGTATCAATGGTTGAAGCAGTGCCCGAAGCAGAACGAGCGTTATTAGCTCGACCTCGTCCATGACTTGTACCACGCTGAACTGGTCGAGAACCCGTATTGCCAGCAGAAATCAAGCACGATGATTGTGTTGATGTTGTTGTTGTAGGTACAACGGTGGTAGTGGTAACATCGAAAGACATGATGATCTCACGATGGTGAAGCTTAGGATTGAAGAAGAAGGCGGCGGCGGTTGTTCCAAAGATACAACGGTGACGGTGGCGGCTTTGAGAAGCGGTGGCGATATATATGGTAGAAAGTGCAATCGGCTTTGAAGGCGGCGGTTGCACAAGTATAAAGACGGCAACGATGGTGACTGGAAAGTTACGACATAAGCCAAACAAAAAGAAAGAGAAAAGGTATAGGTCAAAAGATCTTATGCTTTGATACCATGAAATAAATCACAAAGGGTGCCTTATTCATTAACAAGAAGAAGTATTTATACACAAGTATATTTTCTTATCCGATAAAATCAAATCTAAAGTATATATTATTGACATATATCTTCTAGGTCCAATATATGGTTTCTTTAACATATTCCTCGTTGTAGCTTTATAACATGGTTGTTGACTGTATGTGGTGTCGTGACTTACGTAAACTTGCATTTTATCCGGAGAACAGAATGAGACAGACGATCACGTATGCCCATATGCATACACGTTATGGCTGGACATATGTTCGCCTGTTCTTAGCTCCCAGCAAAATCCATATTCGACGGACACACTAGAACTGTTTACTTCTTCATATTTCTTCAAACTTTGACAAACTGCATTTTATCTTCTTCTTATTGGCTAATCACAATGACGCATCTTTGGCGTGAGAGGATTGACCGATGTCATCAACGTCAATACCGCACCACTACTCAGCTAACACACATCATCGACATGATGGTTCAAAATCGACTTCAGTATCTACGCTACCAAAACAATCCCCATCGATGAAATTTGATGCAAATATAGCTCATAGTTGCTTGCTCTGTTTTATTTTTCTTCTGTTCATCATACTGTTTCTTTCTCTTGTCTCACATTTTTGTTTTTTGCCTTAAAAAAATATTCCCTTATGCAATTTTTTTCTACTTTTTTTTATAAAATAAATTTTATATTCCAAAAAAAAATCATTAACTTTAGGTAGATTTATATATTGCAATTTTACTCATTCCACATCATTGTAAAAACAAGAGTATATCAACTCTCTAGTGAAGTGGCTGTAGTCTAGTGACATTTGTAAATTCATTTAGAGCAGGCACCATCACACCCATGATCGAGTCCCTTCCCCCTAATGTAGAGATTAGGCTGATGGGTCGGCCTGTTGTGGCCCATGTTGACAAAAAAAGCATATCAATTCTCCAATACTTAGATCTTTGTTTGGCTTCAAACAAAACATAAATCAAAGTATAAAAAAGAAATTTGAAAACGTAGAAACAAACTTACCTTGGAAACCATTTCTTGAGTTGCAATCTGCAAACCACTAGAACAATAATTAACCTGGGCATTTTATTTGTAAACCCGCCACAATTTTCACTAACTCCACATGCATTAAGAAATTCAGGAATACAAGACTTTCTCACATTGATTGATTTATTTCGTATAGTCTCACGGAGGGAGTATCGATCACACAATACTTTGATTTTTTCCCAGCGCTCTCTTTTTTTCATTATGTCGACTCCTTCTCTATGGCCTTGATTGGTATGGCTAATAGTAGAGCAGTCGCATTAAGCAACAAAAACAGTATGCTGCTGAAGCTGTATGTTTTTATTACTATTACACATTTTAAGTGATTGACAGATATGTGAGTGATTAGATATAAAATTACAAAAAATATTTTATTATATTTATTCTAATGTATTACATATATTGTTTATATATTATAACATATGTTTAATATAATTTTTCATATTTTAAATTATATTTTGTTAAACTATTATTTACTAGAATACTATTTAAAAAATAATATAATAAATAAATTAATGGTAAATATTTAATTAAAATATAAAAAATAAATTTTAATATAAATCTATTTTATGTTATCTAACAAAATAAATAAATTATATTTATTTTAATGCATTATAAATATATTATATTAATAAATTATAACATATATTTTATAATTTTTAATATTTAAATTATATTTTATTAATTTATTCTCTTATTATAATAGCACAAATATAATATATTGATAAATATTAATTAAAATATTGATTTTTAATATAAATATATTTTTCATGTTGTCTAACAAAATAATTTATTTGTATTTTTGATGCATTATAATTATAAGATAAAATTTCTATAATATTTTCATATTTAAATTATATTTTATTAAATTATTATTTTATAATAATATTACTGTAAAAATAATAGAATAAATAAACTAATGTTAAATATTATTTTAAAATATTAAATTTTAATATAACTCTATTTTATGTTTTCTAACAAAATAAATTAGTAATATATATTTATTTTTAATTTTTAATATATTCTAGGTCAATGCTCCGCAAAAAACTTCATATGAAAGCATAGAGGAGACGGAGCATTTGCAGAGCATTTACTACTTTTAAATGCTCTCTTTTATGCTTTATCTACAAAAATTGGTTAGGTGATAAAAAAACATAATGCTCTTCTAAAAGTTGTGACAATCAAGCCTTATATCTCTCATTCCTGCATATGTATATGTGTGTGTGTATATATATATATTGTGAAAGCCAAAATCCTCACAACTAAACTTCGTTAGGGATTTTTAAAGGAATATAATACGAACCGCAGAAACTGAGATCCAAAGATGATTTTTTTATTGCTGTTTTGATAAGATTTTGAGTACAAGAATTGCAAAAGAAAAGTGTAAGTGTTTTTCTAGGTAAAGTTTCGGATCCCTTTTTCTAAGTCTCTTCTTCTGCTTTTATAGAGATGATCTTCGAAACCTAGCCGAGAATATCGGGGTAGATTCTCTTCAAGATTCGTCTCCATCTTCATGTTTCTGCCGACGTTATGCACTATAACTTCATTTGGTTCAGCCCAAGGCTTCTTCGGTTCGGCCCACGTCTTCTTCGGCTCGGCCCATGTCTTCTTCGGCTCGGCCCACTGCTTCTTCGGTCGACCCACGTCTTCTTCGGTTTGGCCCACGTCTTCTTAGGCTAGGCCTTTGCCGAGCCCAACTCTTCGGAGGCCCACTATGCGACTAGCTATTACTTAGCCATTTCACATGTTGATCTTGGCTAGGTGAAATATGAGCCCAACAGTAAACCCCCAGCTCGTCAGATTCAGGAAGTGATTGTCACGAGGTGAAAGTTCAAAATGCCGAGTTGTGAACAAGATCAACATGTCGAGCCGAAATCCGCGGTGTTCAGGATACACCATACGGCTTCGGGATAATTTCGAATTAAAGGTATATCTCTGGAATCAGGTCATTATGTCTGATAATGATTATCTTGGAAATTCAAATCATTTTCGTCGGTTCCCGAGGTCAATTATGTCCACGCGCCTCACCATGAATGTCTATATAAACCGATGCATCCCCCTTTTTCTCATATCTTCACTTTGTCTCAAAACTTCGAAAAGGTAGTTCTCTTATCTCTTTTATTTTCCCTCGTTTATGTATAAGTTTTGGCTAGGGTTTCCCATATTTTTCGTCCTTCCACCACAGCCACCTTGAGAGCACATCATAGAAATAATGGGCAAAAGGATGACGTTCTGCGACAAACATGCGCAAAGAGAAAACGAGGCGAATGAGACAACTCGAAGAAATGCCGAGGCGGCGATGGAGGCAGCTTGGGGAGATGCCAAAATGGCATCCGAGGCAGCTCGAAGAGACACTGAGACTACAGTTCATATTCAAGAACAAGTGACTGAAGATGGTAACGTTGCTGTCGAGGAAAAAGAACTTGACTTCGCACAGGTCGAAGACAATCTTCAGCTCCTTGAGATAGTGAAGAAGGACGACGTGCCGGCTCTGGATTCCAATGTGGCGAAGTTGACTAAGTGGAGAGCCTGATTAGCCGGAGCCCATGAGGAGTTTGAGAGAATCGAACATTAGCTGAAAAACGAGCTGAAAAACGAGCTGAAACTTTCTCCCATTTCATCTGACTCAGTCAATTCGCTGCTTCCCACCGAGCCGATGGACAATGCCGCGACGTCTGTTGGTATCAAAGATTTTGCTGGATCCAATAAGGGTACGCCTGTCGCCGATAGCCTCGTTGCCGACCAGACCGTGGACCCCAATCTACCCTCTTAGCCTTTTTGATATACTCTATATTTTACTACTTTTCATATGGTTTTATTATATTTTATATGCATTTTATTGCTCTTTTTTACCAACAGAAGTAGTTTTCTTGTATATGTAGGTTTTAGAGTTTTAACAGGTTAAAACATCAAAAATATGCAAAAGGATCCAAAGGAGTATTAACTATGCTACAACTATTCATTCAAGTCAAAGGAACCAATCCAAGTCACTTTATCTTCAAGAATATGCACTTTCTCAAGTTGGAAAGAACAGAAGCACCTGAAATTTAGCTACAGACGAAGGTTCAAATCAACCTGAATTGGATGACGAGAAAGATCTTTGAGTTAGATTTCCAATGGATTTGGAATCATATCATTTGGAGTTGTGGTTAGAAAGATACACTCGATTTACTGAACACATGGCAGTCTGCCTCGAAGCTGAAGCAAGCGCATGGTAAGCCCAGTACCGGTCAAGGACTTGACCTGGTATCACAGGCTGATATCAGCATGCGTGAAGACAGTCCATGAAGTCCCAGTACCGGTCGAATCCCTTGTCCACTATCAGGCAGTTTCGTACCAAATTTCCTCTTTTTCCCTAAACTTAATCCTAGCCGACTTAGGACTCTTGTAACCATATATATACTTGCTTTTAGCCTCTCAAGGAGAAGAAGAAGCCACATATTATCACCATGAGCATTATACACGTTTTTCATATATCTCTTTCATAGTTTTGATTATAAGAGTTTCAAAGAGAAGATCTCACCTTTGTACTTCGATATAGAGAAGATTTCTAAACCTTTACTCTTTATATTTGATCTATCTATGATGATTTCTACAGTCTCTTATCATTGACTTCCTACTTTTACTATATATAAGTAGTTAACTTGTTAGGTTTTAGGTTTTTCAATGATTTCATGATCTTGCATGTTTGATTATCGAAATTCTAGGGTTCATCTTATGGTTCATCATCTAAATTTATGGTTACTGCTCTTGCTTGATTCACAATCTACTGCTATTAGGGTAATATACTCACCGAAAGTGTTGTTAAATTACTTGAACTAATTTAGATAAGGAAAGCGCCATAACCTGCGGGAGTTGAGTTATTGAGCTTTGTGAACAAAGAATTATAGCATACGGGAGTAGAACTATGAAAATTTGTGAACATATTGAAAGTGGATTGTTAATGCTTGTTTAACTACTTGATTACATGCGGGAGTTGTGTAATTTAGGTTATTTTGACATAGTAATTGGCGCTACGGTATTAGGTCAATTACTCATTCGTGATTTAAGTTTTAGAACAGTTCTTATCAAATCTTTAAATCGATATATCTCTTGTGTTTTCATGTGTTTCTGCGAATTGTCTATTACCTAATTTCTCTATCATTTATTTTACTTGCTATTATTTATTTTATCACGATTTCATAAAACAAAAACCCCAAAATATATTTTGTCTTAACTTAATTCGAGTCTTATAAATTCATAGCGTAACATCTTTTCAGTTCTCAGTGGTTCGACCCCTAAGTACTACTGTATTTGTTGTGCACTTGTAGGAATATTTCAGGGTGTATAAATATTAAAACCTGAGCACATCAAGTTTTTGGCACCGTTGTTGGGGACTGATTTGTTACCTACGAATTTCAGATAAGAATTTAGTCTAAGATTTGTTTTTCTTTTATTTACTTTTGATTTTTTTTTTTCGTTTTTCTTTTGTTTTTGTGTGTTTCAAGGAATCATCAATGGAACACTACAATCCTTATTCTAGAAGGATGGGGTCTCTTCATCATCGTGAAACCATTGGGAATTATATCCCAATTCCTCATGGGTACTTTCAACCGCATTCCTTCAACAATTGGAACGAGCTTAGGAGACCTAAATCATGAGTTAAGGAAAATCTCAGGCCCTTAGACAACCATCCTCAAGCCTAAAAACTCTAAGGAGTCGAGCTAAAAGACTTTAAACACCTGAAGTTTAGCTACACACAGAGGTGTAAATCAACCCATAATTGGATGAAAATTGGTGACGAGAAATATCTTTGAGTTAGTTTTCCAATGAAGTTGGAATCATATCATTTGGAGCTGTAGTTAGAAGATACACCAGATTCACTGAAGACATGCAAGTATGCCTCGAACTGAAGCAAGCGCAGGATGAGCCTAGTACCAGTCAAAGACGTGATCCGGTATCATAGGCTGATATCAGAATGCCTGAAGACACTCCATGAAGGCCCAGTACCAGTCGAATCCCTTGTCCAGTACCGTGTCCAGTATCAGGCAGTTTTGCACAAAATTTCCTCTTTTGCCCTAAGCTTAACCCTAGCCGACTTAGGACTCTTGTAACCCTATATATACTTTCTTTTAGCCTCTCGAGGAGAAGAAGCAGCCACATATTATCACCATGAGAAGTAGACACGTTTTTCATATATCTCTTTCATAGTTTCAATTATAAGAGCTTCAAGGAGAAGATCTCACCTTTGTACTTCGATATATAGAAGATTTCTCAACCTTTACTCCTTATATTCGATCTATCTATGATGATTTCTACTGTCACTTATTGCTGTCTTCCCACTTTTACTATGTATAAGTAGTTAACTTGTTATGTTTTAGGTTTTTCAATGATTCCATGATTATGCATGTTTGATTATCGAAATTCTAGGGTTCATCGTTTGGTTCATCATCTAAATTTATGTTTACTGCGCTTGCTTGATTGACAATCTAGCTACTGCTATTAAGGTAATATACTCACCGAAAGTGTTGTTAAATTACTTGAACTAATTTAGATCAGGAAAGCGCCATAACCTGCGGGAGTTGAGTTATGGAGCTTTGTGAACAAAGAATTATAGCCTATGAGAGTAGAACTATGAAACTTTGTGAACATATTTAACTTGGATTGTTAATGCTTGTTTAACTATTTGATTACTTGCGGGAGTTGTGTAATTTAGGTTGTTTAGACATAGTAATTGACGCTACGGGAGTAGGTCAATTACTCATTCGTGATTGAAGTTGTAGAACGATTCTTATCAAATCCTTAAATCGATATATCTCTAGTGTTTTCATGTGTTTCTGCGAATTTCCTATTACCTAACTTCTCTATCATTTATTTTACTTGCTTTTATTTCTTTTATCACAATTTCATAAAACAAAAACCCCAAAATATATTTTGGCTTAGCTTAATTAGAGTCTTATAAATTCATAGCGTAACATCTTTCCAGTCCTCAGTGGTTCGATCCCTAAGTACTACTGCGTTTGTTGTGCACTTGCAGGATTATTTTAGAGTTTATAAATATTAAAATCTGAGCACATCACTTTTATCGTTCTTCCTTTCCCTTTGTGTTTTCTTTTTTCCTTTTAGTTTTTGGACTTCATGTAACGATCCGTTTTTCTTTACTCCCGACTTGGTCTTTTTAAAATGAACATGGTGCCTGGATGGCTTTTGTTGGGGTCAGATTCCACCCAGTTGAGATCAATGGAAAATGACTAAGTATAGAAATACGAAGAACCGGATAAGGCCTAAGCTAACAAAGTAGCTAAGGTCGAAGCCAACAAAGCCGATAAGGCCAAAGCCGCCGAAGACTATAAGGCCGAAACCGACGAAGCAGCTAAGGCCTAAGCCAACAAAGCTGATGAGGCCGAAGCCACCGAAGACTATAAGGCCGAAACCGCCGAAGCAGCTAAGGCCTAAGCCAACAAAGCCGATGAGGCCGAAGCCGCCGAAGACTATAAGGCTATAAAGCAGCTAAGGTCTAAGCCGACGAAGCAGCTAAGGTCTAAGCCGACGAAGCAGCTAGGGCCTAAGCCGATGATAAGAGCAAGGCCGATCCCAATCCTGGCATAGGCAATGGGTCGAGCAAAATACTCAAACTTACAGGCCAAAGCAACAAGTCCATTTTCGGCCGATGTCAAGACGAAGGTCTATGAAGCCGAACCGACTTAGCTAAATGAAAATCCCGAAGGATTAGGAAGTTTTCCTTATCTCTTTGTAATTGGCCTGACCGACTCAAACTAATATATATATCTATGTACATCTCTTGAAAAAGGGATCCGCAATTTACTTAGCAAAACTCTAGACTTTTTTCTCTCAAACTCTTGTACGCAAAAACTTTTCAAAACAGCTTAATAAAACCATCTTTGGATCTTCATTTTCGTGGTCTATACGCAGAAGTTTCAGATCCCTTAAAAATTTCGTGACAAATCTAATTGTGTTGATTTCGACTCCCACAATTTGGTGCCATCTGGGGGGGAATCATTGAAATTTTCTTACACCAAAAACCACCGCAAAACTGATTCAGAGAACGATGACCAGTGACGGAGAGAGACGAACTGACGACCCGCAGGACACCGGAGCCAATGGATCCAGAGCGAAAGATGCACCAGTGCTTGCAGCTTTGGAGACGAGCCCGCAAGTCCTAACTCAGATGAAGACGATGCTAGAAATACTGCTCAAGAAGGCGGATGAGCAAGATAAGCTGAACAGCACGATGACAGGCAAGCTGACAGCCTTCGAAATGGTGAGCCGAGCAAGACGAGTTGGCTTGGGTTTGGATCCAACTCGGCGGCCCCTAAGATGCGTCCACCCAACGGCTCTCGATTTTTCTACATCTATCGGCGCGCCAAGAACCCAAGGAGGATTGCCGCCTCAGCATCAAACAACCGCAACCACTACCAAACGAGGGAATGCTAGGAGCAAATGCACAAACTGCAGATGGGTCAGTCCCGGTGATCGACCTGGAGGAAAATCTCGAAGGGGAGCATAACGCAGAAAACCCTGGTGATCCCAAGCCTACAGCCGAATGACGAGCCTAAGTCGGGCAAAGAGGACTATAAGGCTGAAAGCACCGAAGCAGCTAAGGCCTAAGCCAACAAAGCCGATGAGGCCGAAGCCGCCGAAGCCACCGAAGCAGCCAAAGCCGCCGAAGACTATAAGGCCGAAACCGCCGAAGCAGCTAAGGCCTAAGCCTACGAAATAGCTAAGGCCTAAGCCGATGACAAGAGCAAGGCCGATCCCAATCCTGGGATATGCAATGGGCCGAGCAGAATACACAAACTTACGGGCCGAAGCAACAAGTCCAACTTCGGCCGATGTCAAGACGAAGGTCCATGAAGCCGAACCGACTTAGCTAAACGAAAATTCCGAAGGATTAGGAAGTTTTCCTTATCCTCTTTGCAATTGGCCTGGCCGACTCAAACTAGTATATATATATCTATGTACATCTCTTGAAAAAGAGATTCGCAATTTACTTAGCAAAACCCTAGACTTTTTGCTCTCAAACTCTTGTACGTAAAAACGTTTCGAAACAGCTTAATAAAACCATCTTTGGATCTTCATTTTCGTGGTCTATACGCAGAAGTTTCAGATCTCTTAAAAGTTTCGTGACAAATATAATTGTATTGATTTTTACTCCCACAGCTTTATCTACTGATTTCTTTTGAGTGATTTTGTCATCTATTGGCTCGTCAGTATTGAATATATCGAACCGAAGCATTTTAAGTGCCTTTACTGCTTTCAGCGTTTAAGTACCAGCGTACTATGAAGCACTATGCTGAGTTTTTGGGATGCTAAAGATCAGCGTGTTAAGGAACAAAATGATTGTTGGGTTTTAGTTGTTTACTTCAGTTTTAGGGCCTGCGATATAGTCTCGACTTACATGCCACTTTTGATAGTCAACCAAAATATCGTGCGAGGTAGACTTGACTTTCATTTATATAGCGCGCTCAAATATATGTATGTAGGAGATGTAGTATAGTTGATTGTTGTGGCCAACAACAAACGAGATATCGAGTGAATTGATAATTAACTTTGAAGATTTCAATAGATTGAAAGTAAAAATGGGAGTAACAATGAAACGGAACGTACCCACTCCCCACCTTTTTTTTAGGATGGGGGGGGGGGGGGAGGAGGCAGTTGAACCCAACATGAAATGGGTTGTCTATGTACCCCTTTCAGAAATCAAGCCGCACCGTAGTTAGAATAATAGTGTGAATCACCAATACTACTTCTTCAAGTGCAAGGCATTCCAAGATCGTGGCACCGGAATGTTAGCCATATTGGCGAGCTTGTATACTCCTGGACGGACTACTTTAGTGATCCGATAAGGTCCTTCCCAGTTGACTCTCAGCTTCTCTGAATTTCTTTCTGCTGTATTCTGGAAGACTTTTCGGAGGACCAATTCTCCTTCTGCAAACTTTTGGCTCAAAACGTTTGAGTTGTAATATCTGGCGGTCGCCTGATAACAGTTATGTATCCATGTTAGTGCTTGATCACGCCGTTCATTTACCAAGTCCAGTTCGTTGAGCAACATCAAATGGTTTAGGCCTTCCTGCCTAGGGAGGAGTCTACGATGGATTCCGGGAACTTCTACTTTGGGAGGAATCACGAACTCCATCCCGTAGACAAGGGCGAAAGGTGTCTCCCCCGTTTCTCATCGCGGGGTCGTCCGATGGGACCATAGGACTGCTTCTAGCTCATCGGCCTAACGGCCTTTCTTTTTGTCTAGGCATTTCTTTAAACCGTCAAGGATGGTCTTGTTCGCCGCTTCCGCCTGGCCGTTAACCTGCGAATAACGCGGTGTGGATTTGCTCAGCCGTATCTTTCATTTCTCGAAGAAAGCTTCGAATCGGGTGGAAATGAACTGGGAACCGTTGTCCGTGATAATCTCGTATGGCACCCCGTGTTGATAAATGTTATTCTTTTAGACGAAATGCTCTACTTAAGCGTCTTTGATACTGGCGTATGACTCGGCTTCGATCCATTTCGAGAAGTAGTCTGTTAAGACTAGAAAAACCCTCTTTTGTTTGGACTTGTGTAGCGGTCCAATGATATCCATCGACCAACGCATGAAAGGGTAAGGCACTGAGATTGATGAAAGTAGCTCGGTTGGCTGGTGAATTGTAGGTGCGTATCGCTTACATTTCTCACACTTCGCGGAATACTTATCGCAATCTTTCACCACAACAAGCCATAAATAACCCTGGCGTTTATCTTGATTGCCAGAGCTCTTCCACTAGAATAGTTACCGCACGATCCGCTGTGAACTTCTTTCATGATCTTTCTAGCTTTAGCACCTTCGACGGAAGCCATTAACGGTCCCAAAAACCTTTATTTGAAAATTTTGCCATCCAACAGAATGTACGGAGCTACCTAGGCCTTGAGTTTCTGAGCATCCCATTTATCGGATGGTACTTTGCCGTCGGTGATATAGACGCGGATCGCTCCCTCCATCGGCTGCAGGTTGTCTGCGAGTTTGGTTTTGTCACCTTCGCCCGGAGGGTTGTAATCTCCGGGTGCATCCTCCGGCGTATTAATTAATTGGATAGTTGCAGCGCAGTCGATGCTTGGTCGTTCGATGAATTCTATTGGTATGACTCTCTTCAATCCTGGGTCAGAAGTCGAAGCAAAGGCTGCTAATGAGTCAGCTAGGGCATTCTCGCCTTGGGGTATCCTAGTTAACTCGAATTTGTCGAACTGCTTGGCTAGTCCTTGGACTATTTCTAGGTAGGCTTCCATTCTCTCGTCCCTTGCTTTGTATTCTCCGCCGAATTGGTTTGCGACTAGTTGAGAATTGCAAAATGCGTGGATGTTATTGACTTTGATTCCACGAGGTAATTTTAGACCAACGACCAGGGCCTCATACTATGCCTCGTTATTGGATGTGTGGACTGTAAGCCGAAATTATTGTTCAAAATTTTTGCCGGTCGGGGAAGTTAGACGGATTCCGTGTTCAGAGCCCTGTTTGGGGGGGGGGGTTGGCTCTTCTGCTCCCTCTGTCGGGAGTTAGATTAAGAAATCCGCCAGTACTTGAGACATTGCGCATTTTCTTTTCGATACTCAATATCGTACTCGCTGAGCTCTATCGCCCATTTCGCCAATCTCCCGGATTGACTCGGAAAATGTAAGATGGTTCGTAAGGGACAAGTGGTTAATACCACGATAGAGTGCGATTGAAAATACGGTCTCAATTTCCGAGCAGAGATGACAACGGCGAGCGCTAACTTCTCCATTTGCGGGTACCGTGTTTCTGCACTGGCCAGAGTCTGGCTGACGTTGAAAATTAATTTATTCTCGTTACATTCTTCCCTGATGAGTACCCCGCTGACTGCAGTGGCGGAGGTAGCGGTATTAAAAAAACAGGGGTTCACCTTCCACGGGTTTTGCAGGTACGGGGGGACTTGCTAAGTAGTTTTCCAGCTGTCGTAAGGCCTCTTCACATTTGTCAGTGTAATGACCCTGATGAGCGGTAAGGACGTCCGAAGAAGTCAATTTTGAAAAGTTTGGGAATCACGGGTTTGAGAGATGGAAAGACTTAAGGAGACTTAGAAAAGAGTTATAGTCGAGGAAAATCTCAACTGGATCAGAGAAATGCAGAGTTGGATCAAGGTACTTGGCCAATGGAACGGTTCAAGTAAGCCGCGATCCAATCCAAGCCAACAAAGGACGTTGGGATCATTCAGTGGAAATTACTTAGGCTTGGATCAAGGGGAACCATTTGGATCCAAAGAGGAGTAAGCCTATGTAGTGATTTCGGTGATCCATAAGGACATCCGGAGGAACCATGAATTTTTAAATTATTGGGATTGAAGGATATTAACTTGGAAAAGTTAGAGAACGTGTAAAAAGGAATTTGGTCGAAGAAAAATCAGTTTGGGTCGAAGGGTTTTGAATCCGGGTCGAGAAAAATATGATGGGTCGAGAATGACTACCCCTGGTTCGAGGTAGTACGACCCACGGTTGAGAAAATCCAGTCTGGGTTGAGGAAAACTGAATCTGGGTCGAGAAAACTTTGTTGGGTCGAGAATTCTTACCCTTGGGTCGAGTCAGTACGACCCGTGATCGAGAAAATCTGGATCAGGCATGTAAATTAGTTTTTAGTCTCGGTAGACGCGTATGTGGGTCACGCTGGGTTGTGGTTGGGTCGTAGAAAGTTATGCCACGTGTATTACATGCGTATGCATGCGCAGAAAGCGTCTGGACAGGGATTGGGTAGCAGATTCAGTCCGCCATGTGTCTTGCATGCATTTGCATGGGTAGAAAGTGTATGGGCATGGATTGGGGCGCAGAAATGGACCGACACTTGCCTGGCATGCGGCAGCATGGCCTACACTTGGCAGATTTCGTTATAAACGAGATTTTAGGGCTGGGGCTATAAATATCAACCCATCCTCTCATATTTTTCCCCATTTTCGTTTGTCCTTACCCAAATGCTGCCAAAATCTACCTACACCCGAGTCTAGAAGAATTCTTTACCCATATTCGTTTCGTGGGTAGTCAAGGGTAGAAATCACGGTAAGATCTAAATTTTCTTCCTGATTTTATCCCAGATCCGTTTGGTTCATTTGTTAAGATAGATCTCTGTCCTTAGGCTCAGGTTGATCGAGTCATTCGGGAAGAGAGTTCCGTTCGCGTTGGGAATCCAGTACACCGAATAAAAAGCTGTGAGTGGGTGATGCTTGTCGTGTGTTGATGAGTCGACCACACGATTGATTGTTTGTTGTTATGCTTTATAGCCGTTGATGTACATGCTAAAATTTTATGCATTAGTTGCTTATTTTTACTAAGGAAAACCTATAGAAATGGTTGTCCATGTTTAAGCGGTAAAGGATAGTAGATTTCGGTGATGTGGGTATGATTGTGCTAACGAATGATATGCAGGGGGAATATCGAGTTTGTGATGATTCGTTTATACGGATACCCATGCATGTTTGACTTGTATGTTGCCGTAGAAATCTTGCTTGAGGTTCTTAGTAAATTTATGTGAATTGACTAACTATAAGCATGATGATTGAACGCATGTTGAGTTGAAGTATATTGCTTGGCGAATTACATTATATTGCTTGGCGAATTACATTATATTGAATACTTGATAAAGTTGAATGCATGTTGGATTTCATGGTTGAGCTTGTGATGAGTGTTTGTGATGATGTGTGCGCGGAGTCTCTAGCTTATTACTTAGTACTTGAGCATAGCTAATTTTGAGACCATGTGTGAAATGTGAATATGGTAGGGTTATTATGCATGTTATCCTTAGATGTATGCATATTTAATAACCTAATATTGTGAGGCGGTTCGACATTACCGGATGGATCGTGGTTAACGGTACCTTTGGGTGCTATGGGATAACCACGCAAGCATAGAGGTACTGGGTAGCTCCCTTGACCGTGCATACACGATGGTGTATTAGTTCAATAGGGAACTGGGATATTGTTTGTCTTTGTGGCTGCAATTCTGCGGGTTGCCCAAGAATTGGCGACGAAACCGCAAGGCGTTGATGATGATGTAGAATCCGGATTGCATTGCATATAGACTTGGTGGTCCTTGTTGTGTAATCAATTATTTGATTACTTGTCTTATGGAGTGTCTGGTCCTGACTGTCGGTTCTTGTTTGACTGCTCTATGATTGAACGCATCTTGTGTGAGATGCCTTGTTATTGATTGTGCGACTTGATTGATTGTTGGTTGACTGATTGTTATTTTGGATTTGGTTGGGAATGATTATGCATGCTAGGGGAGCCGAACTCACGGAGTAATGCTAGATTACTCACCCCTCATCTTTCTTGCAGGTAACCAGTAGTCGGGAAAGCCTTAGGGAACATCGGACGTTAGGGCCATCAGTGTAGTTTACGTTGCAATTTGTAAAGTTGTATAGTGTTTATTATGTACGATTTTGACTCGGGAATTCCCAATCGATATGGTTTTGGTAACGTTTTTAACGATGTATTATACTAAGTAATAAGAAATGTCTTTCTCCAAAGCTTGCGAGTGTCTAATGGTATTAGCTTGGTCCGAGCTAACATAACTCTTCTCTCTAGAACGGGTTGGCAAGCCTTAGGCCAGAGTTAAGAGGCACGAAAAGATGGATGGACGGACCGGAACCTCGGATTTGTTCCAAGGATTTTGGTTTGACAATCCGTCCTACTCGTCAGGGTTGTGACATTCTAGAGCTATTAGGTTCTTAGATCGGTTCGGGGGCGTTACAACCCAGTAAAGTTGGTATCAGAGTATGGTTCTGGTCATGCTCAAGGGACTCGTATTTTTAAATGTTTTATCGAGTCAAAAGGGAGTCACAATTGCAATTAGGATAAACTGGTACATCGATGCATAGTTGGGTAGGTGAGGATTAGGACTTATCTTTCTTCGGTGCAGATGGTGAAATTCAAGACGAATGAAGGTAAGCTGTGGAGATCACTATCCTTGCGAAGGGAAGGGAGGTAAGATGTGGAGATCATCATCCGGACATGGAGAGAGGTCAAAATTTTCTCATTCAAATGCATTAGAAGAAGGTGATTCCTTAAATGTAGGAATCTAAACGTTCATGATCTTGAAAGATCCCAGTTCAGGTACGTTGGGTTCTAATTCTCTCATAAGTGTGTGATAATGTGATGGCATGGTTGCATGATTGATTACTTTGATTAAAGTAGAACTCGCATGTTATTGCTTGATATGCTATTATTTGCGTTTGTATATTCCATTTTGGTTCCTGAAGTTGTGAAAGAGTAACCTTGAGTGAAACCGGGAGGTAAAGGAACCTGGTATGTTAGGTTAAGATTTCCGAGTCTAGTTGGAGTTAGATGAAAATCTAGTTGGTTAAGGTGGAATCAAGCCTTAGGTTTTTAGATCGTTAAGGGAAAACCCAGTTTGCCCGTTCTACCCAGAGAGTTGGGAAAGGTGTGAAAGTTGGTAAAATAGTTGCTAGTAGTCAAAGGCAGTGCTGAGAGAGCATCGTGCATGAGAAACAAAGGGTTGGGATCAGCCTAACATGGTACATGATATTAATGGAATTTGTCGAGAAATGCTGAGTAAGGGTTGTTGCGGCAGAGCTAGACAAAGTTATGAAGAAGATAAGGCTTAAGTGAACGTGGAGGAAAAGTATATCGGGAATAGACAAGGAACAACCTGAACGCAGTGGTGTAATGACACTGATAAGGGCTGGATTTGACCAAGAGAAATTCACTTAGAATTCTCAAGAGAATGTCAAGATAAGCATTTGGATCGAAACTAAAGAAAGTCGGGTTGAGTGAGTTTCAATTTTCACTCGTAAAGACGGTTGATATGGCTAGGCCAAGTTAGGTTGGATCCAAAGTTTCCAAATAAAGCCAAGTGGAATTGGAAAAGTTATAAGAGACCTTAAAAGGATATTTGGTCAAAGAAAATCTTAGTTGGGTCATACGAATCAGATTATGGTTCGAGAAAGATAGCCGGACGAACCGTACGGGACATATCATGTGTCAAAATGATCAAGATATGTAAAAGAGAGTTAAATAAGATTTGACACATTAAGTAAAGGCAAAAGTAAGATAAAGAAGCTAATTGGGTTCATGGTTTTCAGTTTGGGCCGAACAAATTTGATTTCCGTCAATGCGATACGTCAAGTGTATCTTAAGGGGTCGAGACGGATATGTTGGGGTCGAAGTCGGTTGAAAACCTTATGAACGTGCCATAAGGGTTTAAGAAAGCTAAATAGGTTGTGGGTGTTGAGTTTGGAACATGGGAAAGTTTTTTGAGTTGAACGGATAGATCGTTGGGCTGTTTTGGATTTTATCGGTTAATCGCATACGAAAGTGAAAGTGGGGAAGCTGGTCGGTGGTCGAGCTGCTTGACCAGCTTGGAAGTGACTCAGCTGCTTGTGTTCTGCTTCACCAGCTTGTGTCCTGCTTGATGATTCAACTGCTTGGATTAGTTGCTGACACGTGTCGCGCCAGAAAATCAGATCGGTGTACCGGCGGTGACACATGTCCGGTGACACCTTGAGCTGCTCCAGCAGCCTCCTCTTTGATCTGTGGCCTATATCTATCAGTTCACCAGCTATTTAAACCTTAGGGAAAAAAAACAGAGCCAAACCCCTGCCGGATTTCCACCGTAAACCACCGAGGAACCACCGCGAAGTTGCTCGGGAAAATTTTAGGGTAAGCTGATTTAACCCAAACTTTCCAGTCCGACATGTTTTAGTATTCTGAGCAAGAATTTGACCTTAGTTTCTTGATCCAAAGCTTGGAATCACCACGAAACCTAGGTGATAGTTTCAGCTGGATCATGAAGAAATGAGTATAAAAATTCGAAAGTGATCCTATTCGGTCTAGGTAAGACCCGTGCTCTCTTGGCTAGCTAGTTTACCTTAGAATTAATTATTTCATATGGTAACTAGTGTGATATGTTCCAATAGATCCTAATTTCGAGTTTAATCAGAAATGTGGATAGAGATTTCCGCGTTAAACCGTGACCTTTCATCAAACCAAAGGTGAGTCTTGTGGGGTGTAAATCCGCACAATTGAATTTGGTTAGACTTTTAGAGGGATCTGAAACTTCTGAGATTAAAACCACAAACACGAAGATCCAAAGATGGTTATTTTATTAAAGCTATTTTGAAAACTTTTCATATATGAGCAAAAGTACAGAGTTTTTGCTAGGTAAAATTGCGGATCCCTTTTTCTGAGGGTGTACATGAGTATATATACAAGCCAGAGTCGGCCAAACCTATTCCTAAGAGATAAGAAAGATTTCCTGTTTCTTCGGATGTTTTCCTTTCTTAAGTCGGTTCGCCCTGCTGGGCTTCTTGTCCAGGTTCGGTCCACTTCTGCTTATGGGCTTGTGTGAATTCCTTGTTGTCTTGGGCATGGCTTGGTTTCGTCGAAACCATCACCTTAGTCTAAGGTGGCATCAGTCATCATGGCTCGGGTGGCATCGTTTCGTGGTTCGGGTGGCGTTGCTTCACAGCTCGGGTGGCGTTGCTTCACGGCTCGGGTGGCGTTGCTTCCCGGCTCGGGTGGCATCGTTTCATGGCTCGGGTGGTAGTGGCAGTGACACCGATCCATCTCCCCTAGTCGCAAGGGATCCCGCCGAACCATTTCCTCTCGACGACCCCAAGCCATTTCCTCTCGACGACCCCGAGCCATTTCCTTTCGACGACCCCGAGTCGTGTGAGCCATTTATTCTTGATGACCCCGAGCCATTTCTAGGTTTTGGCTCCAGTCCACTACGTTTCATGGATCGGGTTACACTCTTTTGATACTTAGGCATTTTCTCATCTGTTAACTTCAGAGGTGTGAAAATTGACCCCAACAGTTAGCCCCCAGCTTGTCAGTTTCCAAGCTGAAAGTGTAGAGATAAAGAGTATTATGAAGTTAACACCCCTAGCCGAATTGTGATGACGCCGAACCCTTTTTGGTGGAATTGATAAGGTCCCCGAGGTGTTTTATTTCAAGAAGTACTACTGAGCAATTATGCTGCTTTGTTGGTTCGGGGTAACCTTTCACAAGAGTTTGGCTTGGGACTCATAGAATATGCATATATTTCCCGATCCATTTGTGATGTAACCCTATCCGTGGCGTTGTTTTATCAAAGAGATTTGGCTCGGGGTTGCTGTATCACTCAAACTCTGCTCGGGGATCTCTATGACTTTAGCAAATTATCTCTTTTCTCGGGGAGTCTAAACGTTTCTGCTGATTCCCGAGGCGTATGACGTCACTACTTGACTATATAAATTGTGATGCTTCCCAATATTTCACAACTTCATTTCTCCGAAAAATTCTCCAGAACAAGTAATCTCTCTCTTCTTTCTCTCTGTATTTTTTGCTTAAGTTATTTTTAGCTAGGGCCTCCGTCATTGCTCCTTCGCCGCCGACCCGTTTGAGTTTCCCGATCCATCTTTAAATAGCTCCGCCGCCGTTCTTGAATTTTCTGGTGATTTGTTTGAGGATTTGGATCTGACTATTAATTTATTTAAGAGGATTTTGATTCGTTCTTCAATCCTTCGAAGGCTTTGATCTGTCCCGATAAGCTGGTGAGAACCCCGATTTGTTTTTAAATTCCTCGAAGATTTAGATCCTTTCTCCTGAGCTGTTAGGGATCCCGATCTGTTTGTCTGTCTTCCAAAGACCCTGATCTTCCAAACCCAAAGGATGTCTCATTTGTCTGCGTCTACGTCACCCAAGCCGTATGCCAGGTTATTCGATAGTCCATGCCAGTCTTCATTTTCCGAACCGTCTTTCTCCGCCGATCCGTTCAACGCTCGAAGTTGTAGCCGAGCAGATTCTTCTGGTGTGAATGTTTCAGAAGATTTGGATGATTCAAATGGTTCGGGGGTAGGGCCTTCCACTCTTTGTAGGAAAGTCGTGTTCTCTGAATCCTCGAGAGCCGACAGTAATGCAAGAAATCCCTTGGAACTTGAAGTCCCCCACCTTCACGATTCTCCTTTTGACGAGATGGCAAATCCTTTCGTTGACACAGTGGATCCCGAGCAGCCGAAATTTGAACCAGAGGATTGGTTCTACGATTCTGTTGTGGCTAGACAAGAGATAGAACGTCTGGTTGGACCTATCCAACGAGCCCCAAGGAAGAGGAAAGCTAAGAAGCGACCTGATCCACCTGGTTCAACTCTATATACCTCAGATTTGTTGATAGATCTTAGGCAGAGATTTAATATCTCCGAAGAAATTGAATTCGTTCTTCCCTCAACGACGGACCGAGCTAATAAACCTCCCCCCCAATCACTTTACTCTCTATGAGAGCTTCTTCTACCCACTGCTTGCTATGATTCCCGATCCCTGAAGTAATCCTGCGGTTTTTATGGAAGCATAATTTGGCCATTGCCCAAATCAATGCTCGGGGAATCAGACATCTGGTCGGCATTCTTGTCAGGAGTTACGAATGCGACGTTGAGATTGGGGTCGAACACTTGAGAAGTCTCCTTTTTAGGTCTCTTACATTGTTTCCTTCTTTTGCAGCACGCCATCTCAACCTTTCGGTTCCTCCCGATCTGTCTGCGATTCACGAAGTGCTTTCGGCTAGAAAGTGTAGCTGGAAAAGAGATTTCAATCTTCAGCGAGTGGAGAGAGCCCAAGCCCTCTTTGAAGGTCAATCAGTTTGTCAATCTTCTTCTTCCAACTCTTCTGACGATACCATGGGAAAACCTACGTTCAAGGATAGAGGCGCTGCAAAAGCTAAGCCTGAGGCAGAAGCTAGGGAAAGGGCTAAACAGGCAGAAGCTTTGGTTTAACTTCGACCCCCGAACTCTCAGGCTGACAATGCTTCCATCTCCGACCTAGTTCTTTCTGCGGACAAACTACCCGAGCCGATTTCTACTGTCTTAGTTCCGCAAGGGGTCGTCCTGGGTCTTCGCCCCCTGGATTCCTAACTATTGTCACACAAGGACAAGGACAAGGGAAAGATTAAGAGAAGAGAGGCCCGAGCAGAAAATGCCAGTCGTCGATAGATGGCAAAGGTGACGGACTAGCCGAAGCATCAAAATCGCAACGACGCACTTAAGTGCCTGAATCATCCCCGAGGCAATTCCTCTTTCTGCTGCGCCCATCAATGCTTAAGGGGCTTAAGTGATGTTACGGCATCCGCGACCATCTTCTCGAAGATTACCTGCCCGGGTGATCGTCTCCCTCCATCCGACACCTTGCTTAGAGACAAGTCCTATAACGAGTTGTCTCTCTGCGGCGTTAAGGTATTCTGCCCGTCATTGTTTTAAACTTCGCTAAGACCGAGCCATTTAGTAACATCTTTGTTTTCCACACAGTTCATAGTCCGTCTTAACAGGATGGTTCTGGGGTATGAATCTGATGCTCGCAAGGATAGGGAGAGGGTTGACGATGTCTGGAAGAAAGCTATCGAGCTTGATGGGAAGGTCAGAAAAGTTGAGGCGGGTCATGCCTCAGAGCGATAAAAGGCCATCAAGAGGATTAAGGACCTCGAGGCTGAGGCGGAAGGGCACAGGAAGCATCGCAGGGAAGCTGATGAGCGGATCATGTGATTGGAGTCGGGTAAGGCGAAACACGACCCTCATATTGCCAGTCTAACGAGGCAACTAGAGGCGTCGAATGAGCTCCACGAGGTCAAGATGGAGCAAGCGGTTCTGGAGGCTGAGCGCGAGATGATGATGATGTTCGAAAATAGAGCCTCCCGAGTCAAAAAACTCCTCGGCAAGATTGACGGTGAGCCAAAATAAAATATGCTCGATCTCGCTCAGATTGAAGGGAATCTCCATTTTATTGGATTGCTTCAAAGTGAAGAGCCGCAATCTCTTGACGCCGAGGCGAAGAATCTGGCCGAGCAAAAGGGGGAGCTCGAGGGTGCCCACGAGGCGTTTGCCAAGCTGATAGTTGATCTAGGGGACACACTGAGATTTTCCCCCATTCGCTCTGACATCTTAAAAGAACTTAACGATGGCGAACCTATGGAGATGGCCGCTGCGAGTGTCGGCATCAAAGACTTCTCGGGTTCGAAGCTGGAAATAGCGGGTTTGTTTGCGCCAGACTTGAGGAAGACGCCAGAGGATCCGACGTCTTCTGAATCAAGTGGGGGTAGCTCGAAGAAGATTCCCGAGCCGTTTCCTGAGGAAGGCATCGAAGAACCTATGATCGTGCCCGAGCCAGAGAAAGTCGTTGATCCCGTCATCGAAGAGCACAAAGATGGAGGGGAAATAGAGCACCCTAAAGGGCTAGAGCAAGTGGAGATTGAGAATCCTGCATCTCTAGAATCCTATGATCCTTTATTTTTTGTATAGTTTAACACTCCTTTGGATGCCTGGATGGATTTATCCGCTTTGTAGTCTTTTAAAGAACTACTATTTTTTGTCTTGCCATTGATCTGATCGTCAGATTTCAGGATATCGGTTTTCTTTTGTTTGTTTTTTTATAAGAAAAATGCTTTGTGTTTAATGAAAAATAGCCAAGTGTGCTTTCTTGTTCGGCAGCAAGTCTAAGTGCTTTGCTTGTATTGTTTTAACAAGAAATAGCTATTTTGTCGTACGAGTATGATACATGTTTGCATAGTTGCGTCTGAGATGAACATTTCGGTTTACAGATACGTTACCATTAACCTATCTGTTGTGATATGAATCATATGTTTGCATAGTTGGGCTTGAGATGAACAGTTCAGCTTACAGTTATGCTACCATAAACTTCCCTGCTCCGAAATTGATCATAAGTTTGCATAGTTTAGTTTGAACATTTCGGCTTACGGATACGTTACCGTAAACGTATCCGCTCTGACAATGAACATATGCTTGTATAGTTTGGGATGAATATTTCGGTTTACGAATACGTTACCATAAACATATCCGCTCCGACAATGAATAAATATTTATATAGCGTGCTTTTAATCCTGAGACAGATGTAATGGTTTATCCATAAAGGGTGTAGTAGTTCGTTGCTGTGGCCAGCAGCAACGAGAGTGAGATGAGATGTCTGTTTAGTTAAGACTTTGAATAATCCGTAAAGGATGTGGGTAGGATACCTGTTTTGTTAAGGCTTTAGAAATCTGTAAAGGAAGTGATTTGAAGACCCTTTTTGTTCCGAAAATTTTGCTTTAGTTAGACATATAGTCTATTATAAAGATGGGAGTATACGAGTATACGCAAACACTCCCCCCTTTTTTAAGGAGGGGGGCAACTGACCCCATCCGAAGACGGGCTGCCTACTTACCCTTTGCAGAGATCAAGTCGCCCCGTAGTTCATGTGAAATAGCTTAGTGATAGTTTCTTGAGATGCATGACGTTCCATGATCTTGGTACTGGAACATTGGTCATGCTGGCGAGTTTATAAACACTGGGTTTGACTACCTCTATGATCCTGTAAGATCCTTCCCAGTTTGCTCCCAGTTTTCTGGAAATTGTTTCTGCTGTATTTTGGAAAACTTTTCGCAAAACTAAGTCTCCTTCGTAAAATCTCCGTCTTCGAACGTTGGAGTTGTAGTATTTTGCTGCTGTGTTTTGATAGTTCTAGATCCTGATAAGGCCTGATCCCGTCTTTCGTTGATTAAATCCAACTCGTCAAGCAGCAATAGGTGATTGAGTCCTTTTTGTTCTGGAAGAAGTCTACGACGAACTCTAGGAAAATGTATTTCTGCTGGAATGACACATTCCATTCCGTAGACAAGGGCGAATGGGGTTTCACTAGTTGCCCATCTTGGAGTTGTGCGGTGAGACCACAACACTCCCTCTAATTCGTCTGTCCAACGTCCTTTCTTTTCATCGAGACGCTTTTTCAAACCATCAAGGATTGTTTTGTTAATTGCTTCTGCTTGACCGTTCCCTTGTGGATATCACTACAAGAAAACAGCAGAAGAGTGACTACTTTTTGCGACTCTTTTTTTAGTCACAAAATTTTGTGACTACTTTGTGACCATTTTGCGACTACTAAGCGACCAACACATAATTAGAGGCTTTATAGTCGCAAATTTACGACAAAATTATATCGTCATGTAATAGTCGTATATTTGCGACTGAAGTGAGACTAATATTCGACTACGTAGTTTTCATCGCAAAGTAGTCACAAAGTGAGACCAATTAGCGACCATTTTATTAGTCAGAAAATGCAGTCGCAAAAGTAGTCACAAAATTGTGACTACTTAGCAACTTGTGATGATCGTCCCAGTTGAGTCACAAAATCGTAATTAAATATCCACTAACAAGCGACTAATTTGTGACGATGCTATGAGAGTGTGACTGATTTGCTTATATTTACCAACTCATCCGTGTGATTTTCAAAAAAACAACAATAGAAAATTGTGAACATATGTAGTTTTAAGTATCTACATAGATTTAACTAGTTGTTACACTAAATAGATAATATACTTCTTGAAAACTTATAACTTTGGATTTGATGAAACATCTTTGCATCTTACATAACATCTTAACATATATTACATATGTTTTTTATGGTAAAGTTTGTTTAAGTTTTTTTTTTTCAAAATTTAGTTAATTAGTATTAGTTTAGGATTTAATTTTTGCATATACTTTATGAAATCGGAAAAGACTGATTGGTTAATTATGTGGACTATTTTATGGTTTAAACTGTTAGGGTTTAGGGTATAGTTTTGTGACTAAAAAACAGTCACAAAACTATCAGTAATTTGCGACTATTTTGCTACTATCGTCCAAATTTGCGACTACTTTGTTACGAACTTAAAAAATTTCGAATTTTCTATATGTTAAGGTTTGAAATATTTGGGTTTTTAGTGAAATATTTTTGGGTTTATAGGCGGAAATTGGCAAACACTTAGAATTATTTTTAAACAAAAATTTTAAATGAAAATTCAAACCCTAAAGTGTTATGTTATACGAGACTTTTGCCTCCACCACTATCATCTCTCCCTCAGGTTTCCAGATTCACCGCTGCTGTTCCAATAGCAAGTAGCCTCCGCCGTTCTAGCCGACAGCAAATCTCACCACTTGTTTAAAGTGGTGCTAATTTTCGATTCACTGCTTCAGATCTTCGGCCTGGATGGATTTGCAGTTTGGCTTTAAATCTAGTTGGGTGTAGATCTGCAATCGAAGATTTCGGTTTCGGTGGTTCTGTTGGATGAGATTCCGATGGCTAGGGTCGGCGAGGTTTTGGGGTTCTTGGTTAAAGATGGTTTCGGGTCAACACGTCTCTCTCTCTCTCTCTATTTCTTAATTCCGAGTTTTGAATTAACAAAGATCGTAAGAGAAGAAACCGAGTCCGAAAATGGCTTCACGAACCAAGGGGAAGACGGTGATGGAAGTTGGTTCCGATGGTGTTGCCGGCATATCACTCATCAACCCTCCCGTCAATTATCTATCTTTCGACGGTACGCTACTCTCAGATTTATTTGATCCAGAATTTCATTGATTTTACCTCACAGATTTAGGTCATTTCGGTGTTTGATTGTTGTCCAATTCCTTTCTCGCTCTGTGTTTTGGTTTTTGTTGTCTCCCCGATTCGATTTCAGCTTCTTGTCGAATTTGTGATCTGATTATATGAAATTCGGACTACTAGTTTTTGATCTTTGTGCGCTACTCTGTTTTGTGTATTTCTGTACAGTGCTATACAACCTCAAAAGTAATTACGAGGAGGCCTTGAGCTGGAATGATGTTAAAGCTATTGTTATTACGGGTATGTCTGGAGATCGTTCTCTTCCATATCAAAAAACAGAACACATTTATGCAAGTTTTGGAGATTTGTCTCATTCTGAGAAATGGGTCACAGGTGAGTCTCTGTTTTTCTCATTTTTTTTTTGGTGGTAGTGAATCATGTGTTGACTGTTCTGAAGAAGTTTGAAGAGATTGGAAGTAAATTAGGGATTGGTTTCTCTGTTAACTGTTCATGCAATTAGTTTTCATGGAAGATAATCGATGAACCTTGCTTGTAGCTTAGTTTGTGGTTGGAAATGATAGGTTTTGAAGAGATCAAATTGTTCAATGTCTAGTGATCGTGAAGTGTTGCTTATATGTTCATTGTTTTTTTTGAAAGAAATTGTATTTAGGTATTGTCAATTAAGTTTGTTCAATGCAATACTTCTATTGCCTGCAAATGTAATCTTGCTTTCCTGTTTTTGATTGCGTTTGACTGTGTTGATTCTTCAATCAATAATTTCACTAATATATTTGATCTGAAATGGAGTATTTGCATTTCACCTTTTCATTCTCTTGGCCTTAGCTTTGTTTTGAGTTTAGTTCACCTTCATTGTGTTGTTGTATCTTTGTGCCTAGATAATGTTCGGTTACTGCAGAAAATAGAAAAAATGGATTGAAAAAAGCAACCTTTTAACTTGCAGGTTGCTTGAGGCTTTTGGTATTGTGGAATTGGACACAGTTATGAGAAGAGGTAGAGGAAAAGGCAAGAAGCAGAATGCTACTGCTAGAGAAGATCAAGGAAGCGGTGAGGAAGAAAAGATTCCGGCTTACAAGAGAAGAGGGAGGCCACATAAGCCGTTGAAAGATGAAATCGAAGGAGAAGACGAGCTAGTAGACAAGGAAGAAGAGAAGGATGACGATACAAATGGTTCAGTAACAAGTAAAGAAGATGTGACATAGAATGGGAGGAAGATGAAGAAGCCAGTGGAGTCTACAGAGAGCAATATAACCGAAGAAGAGAATGGGTTAGGATCAAAATCAAGCACATATAATTCGACGAAATCATCATCGTCTATTGGGTTTAGACAGAATAGGAGCAGAAGGAAGAATAAACCCTAGTAGACATCATCATCTCCCTTCTTTTAAATGCATTTTGTGTTAGAACATGAACTTATGTTATCTTTTATTCCATGTTTGTAGTACTATGGAACATAAGTTATGGAGCTTATATGTGATGTATATTTTGTGTTAACAGTTTCAACTTTCTTTTTTTCTTTTTAATTTCAGCTTTTCAAATTTGAAAAATATATAAATATTAATTAAGTGGTTGCAAACAAGTTGCTAATTAGCTTCTAACTTATCAGTCTCAAAAAATCGCACATCTACGACTACAAAGGTAGTTACAAATTAGTCTTAGAAATATGACTTCTTTAATATACGACTACTAAATGTTGTCTCAAAGTGGTCGCTTATTTACGACTAAATTTAGTAGTCACAAAATAGTCCGTAATACGCGACTAATTTGCGACTGTTTCAATTAGCGACCAAAATTTAGCGACTACTTTTTTTAGTCTCAAAACAGTCGCTTATTGCAGATTAGCGACCATTTTGGGACCGTTTAGGGAGTCACTCATGCTCTGTTTTCTTGTAGTGTATCTTGGAGTGGATTTGCTAAGTCTGATCTTCCATTTTTTGGAGAAAGCTTCGAAACGATTAGAAATGAATTGCGAGCCATTGTCCGTCAGGATCTCGTATGGTACTCAATGCCGACATATGATATTCTTCCAGACAAAGGCCTCCACTTGTGCGTCTTTAATTGTAGCGTAAGAGTTAGCTTCGAACCATTTCGAAAAATAATATGTCAAAACCAACAGGAATCGCTTCTGCTTCGAGGGGTGTAATGGCCCGATGATATCCATGGACCACCGCATGAATGGGTACGGTGATGAAATTGAGGAGAGCACTTCGGTTGGTTGGTGAATCATTGGCGCGTGGCGTTGACATTTTTTACATTTGACTGAAAACTCCTTGCAGTCTTTGATCATCGTTGGTCAATAATAACCGTAACGTTTGACTTTTATTGCTAGTGCTCTTCCTCCCGAATGATTGCCGCATGAACCGTTGTGAATTTCTTCCATGATCTTCCTTTTCATTCTATGCAACTTAACAATGGTCCCTGAGAATCTCCACTTAAAGATATTTCCATCGAGTAAAACGTAACGAACCGCCTGGGCTCGAAGCTTACGGGCCGCCCACTTTTCGGTTGGTAAGTCCCCGTCGTATATATATTCTCTGATTGCGTCGAGCCACTTCTTGTCGCAGCCATATTCTGCTTCATCGTTGATCTCGCTTGCTTCTTCATCAGGTTGTGATTCGACGACAGGGTCGTCGTCACTTTCGACGATTGCTGACTCTTCGAGAATGTCCTCTTCCATTGGAGCATATCAGGTTCGGTGGATGGCAGGTTTACCGGTCCTTCCTGTATTTCAGCTGTCTCCTTCTGCTCGATTGTGATTTCTCTTGCTTGCTTAACTGCTTTTGAACGAGTTATGGCATTCACTGTGTCGGAAAGATTGATGCTTGGGTGCTGGATGAATTATACCAGGATAATTCTCTTTAGATCCGGATCGGAAGTTGAGGCAAGGGCTGCAAGTGCGTCGGCCGAAGTGTTCTCTCCTCATAGGATGCGTGTTAGTACAAATTCTTTGAATTGCGCAGCCAATTCTTTGACGGTCTTTAGGTAAGCTTCCATTCGATCATCCTTTGCTGCGTACTCGCCACTGAATTGATTTGTGACCAACTGGGAATAGCAGAATGCGTGAAGCTGCTTGATCTTTGGGCCACCAGCGAGTTTTATCCCGGCGATGAGGGCTTCGTATTCTACTTCGTTGTTGGATGCACGAAAACCTAAGCGAAATGATTGTACCTGAATTTCACCGGTTGGAGAGGTTAGACGTACCCCCACTCCCAAGCCATTTTTGGAGGATGAGCCATCGACGTGAAGCTTCCAAGGCAGGTTCTGTGTTTCATTGTCGGTGATTTCTTCGGGGAGTTCGATCAGAAAATCAGCCAGGACTTGAGATTTTGCACACGTGCGTCCGCGATATTCGATGTCATATTCACTCAGCTCAATTACCCATTTTGCTAACCTTCTTGATTGACTCGGACTGTGCAAAATGGATCTTAACGGGGAGGTACTCAAGACCACGATTGAGTACGACTGGAAGTAAGGCCTCAGTTTTCTTGCGGACATTATGACAGATAGTGCCAATTTTTCCATTTGCGGGTACCTCGTCTCGGCGTCTGTAAGGGTTTTGCTGACGTAAAAGATTGGCTTCTGTTCCCCGCGCTCGTCTCGAATCAACATGCCGCTTAGTGCTGTGGCGGAGATCGCGGTGTACAGAAAGAGCGGCTCTCCTGCTACTAGTTTTGCAAGAACTGGAGGGGTAGCCAGGTAAGTCTTCAGCTGTTGAAAAGCCTCTTCGCATTTCTCAGTCCACTCAAACTTCTTGTTCTCCCGCAACGTATCGTAGGAAGGCAGATATTTATCGGTGGATCGTGAGATGAATCTGTTAAGTGCAGCTACCCTCCCGGTAAGTCTTTGCACTTCCCTTTTCGTCTTCGGCGAATTCATATGGATGAGCGCATCGATTTGCTTAGGGTTTGCTTCAATGCCACGGTGAGTGACTAAGTATCTGAGGAATTCTCCTGATGTGACCGCGAATATGCATTTGGTTGGATTTAACTTCATGTTGTGAAAGTTCAGCTGTGAGAAGCATTTCTCGAGATGAGCTACGTGATCCTGCTCTCTTAGTGATTTCACCAGCATATAGTCTATATAAACCTCCATTGCCTTTCCGAGTTGACCAGCGAACATCTTGTTCACTAGCCGCTGATACGTTGCTCCGGCATTTTTAGGCCGAACGGCATCACCTTGTAGCAGTATATTCCACGATCTGTTATAAAAGTTGTTTTCTCCCGATCGTCAGGTTCATCAGGATCTGGTTGTAACCCGAGAAGACATCTATGAATGAGAGGAGTGCATTCCCTGCTGTTGGACAAGCTTTGTTCAGGTCGGAGAAATCAACGCATACGCGCCATTTTCCATTCTTCTTCTTGACCACCACAGGGTTAGCTAGCCAGTCTAGGTACTTCACCTAAGTTATCGAACCGACACGCATGAGTCTTTTTACTTCATCATTCACTGCTTTGGCTCTGTCTGGCCCAAGCTTTCTCCTTTTCTGCTTCACCGGTTTGAATATTGGGTCAATATTCAGCTCGTGGTTTGTTATGCCGATATCGATGTCGGGCATGTCCTCCGCTGCCCACGCAAAAGTGTTCACATTCTTTTCAAGAACGAAACGAGTTATTCCTTGATTTTTCCGTCGAGCATTGCTCCAATCTCCACGCATCGCTCCGGATGTTCACTGTCGATGTAAACTGATATTGCGGGACCGTAATCTGTAATTGCTATAAAAGTTTGGAAAGCTCTTCGACCGGCTCGCGGTCTATCTTCATTTTCTTGCGGTTTGAATTCACCACTGGATCGGTGACCGGATTTCTAAGCTTGTGTGCGGTTAAGAAGCAGACGCGAGACTCCTTTTGGTTCCCACAAATTGTTTTTACTCCGTTTGGGGTAGAGAAATTCAAGCAGAGGTGATATGTCGAAACTGTAGCGCGCATAGAATTGAACCAGGGGGTTTCCATAATGATGTTGTAGATTGCTGGGTGATCAGCTACAAAGAATTCAATGATTTTTGTCACCTCACCAGCTCGGACAGGAAGTTTGATCGTCCTTGCAGTCATTGTAGTTTTCCCAGAAAAAATAGAGTCAATGGCTTCGGGGTTGATACTATTTCAGATAGATCGACATTCATTCTTCTGAGTGTCTCGAGGAAGATTACATCCATAGTGCTTCCAGTGTCTACCAATACGTGGGCTACGTCACAATCGTTCACAATTAATTCGATTACGAGAGGGTCGTTGTGCGGCTTGTCGATGTTGAGATCGATTTCCATCCCATCGAGATTGGCCACCAAAAATGGTTAGAAGATCTTGGGACTAACCGACTTTGGAGTGACGAGCCAACTTTTGGCTAGGCATGAAGAACTGAGTGACGAGCCAACATTTGGCTAGGCGAAGAGCCAACGTTTGGCTAGCCATGAAGAAGTGAGTGACGAGCCAACGTTTGGCTAGGCATGAAGAAGTGAGTGACGAGCCAACGTTTGGCTAGGCGACGAGCCAACGTTTGGCTAGGCATGAAGAAGTGAGTGACGAGCCAACGTTTGGCCAGACTACGAGCCAACGTTTGGCTAGGCATGAAGAAGTGAGTGACGAGCCAACGTTTGGCTAGGCATGAAGAAGGAGTGGCGAGCTAACACTTGGCTAGACATCAGGAGGAAGCAATACTCCTCTGGCTCGACGTCGGGAGGAGGTAATAACGAACCAAGCACTTGGCGACGAGCCAAGTAACTTAGTGACGAGCCAAACACTTGGTGACGAGCCAACATGTTGGCAAACCAGCAAAACGGTGACGAGTCAACATGTTGGCGAACCAAAACCCTCGGCTCGGCAACAAAGAGAAGTAAGGGACGAGCCAACACTTGGCTCGGCATCAAGGAGAAATGGGCGACGAGCCAGCCCATCGATGACCCAACAAAGCAACAAGCCCAACATCTTAGATAGAACGAGGCAACGAGCCACAAGACATTGGTGGGCCGAGGCGACGAGGCAAAGAAAGAAGCCCACGAAAACCAGAGAAAGGAAATCCCGAAGAATAAGAAAGTTTTCCTTTATCGTTTAGGAAGAAACCTAGCCGACCTATCAGTGTATAAATAGACAATGTACCTCTTAGAAAAAGAGGTCCAAAAATTGACATAGCAAAATACTTGTTATTCTCTGCAACTGCTTTCTAAACAGCTTAGATAATAAAAACCATCTTTGGATCTCTGCTCTTGGTTTCTTTTCGTAGAAGTTTGTCGAATCCCTAAATTTCCCTTACCAAATTTAGTTGTGCGAGTTTCGACTCTCACAATTTGGCACCGTCTGGGGGTAGTCTCAAACTTTCTGACACCTGAGAACCGGAGAATACGAGATCCGAAACCATGACTACTGACAGAGATTGAAGCGGCGACGATGCAAGCAACACTGGCGCTGACCTTCCTGGAACAAGAATCAATCCGCCGCCGGCAAACACGGAAGGCGCTTCAGAAACACTGACAGAGTTGAAGAACATGATGACCACGTTTCTTAAGAAGGTGGAGGAACAAGACAAACTGAACAGCTCGCTTACGGAGAGCCGAGCCAGAAACACACAACTCGGAGGCATGGGTTCGACACTGAATCCACCCGTTAGCAATCACCAGACGACTCGGCTTAAACCCAACATCCCTGGATTTTTCAACACCACGTAATGCACCAAGGACTTTGGGAGGACTGCCACCACCATATCCAACTAACGAGCAAACACCCACGGTGACAAGATCAAATATCACCGAGCCACCTCAACTGACGCGAGGAGCAAGGGGAGCCAGCGGTGAACATAATCTATGCACTGATGTTGCGTCGGCTGCGGCAATCGTTCTCGATGAAGGAGACCACGAAGAAGAAAATCTCGCTGACGAAGGATTCGCACCAGCAACGATGGGAGTCCGAACCAGCGAAGGTAATACTAACCTAAACCGAGCCAGAAATTTGGCAGAGGAAGAAGAAAATCTCCTCTGGGTCCAACAGGCGCAGTACGCTGACTAGCCAAGGACAACGAGCCGAGCCCAGAGAGAAGAGTTGTACGAAATCCGAGCCTCATTGGATCGTGCCACTGCTGAGATGAAAGTCATCCAATCCCAGGTGTACAAGACAATCAGTAAAGTTCCAGAGATTGATCGCGTACTAGAAGAAGCACAGAACACGCCGTTTACAACTCGGATTACCAAAGCAAGAATTTCTGACCCAGGAAAGATCAAGGCTCCAGTTTACGAAGGAAACACCGATCCTAAGGACCATATAACGACGTTCATCATAGCAATGGGCCTAGCCAATTTTAGGGAAAAAGAGAGAGATGCTGGTTTCTGTCTGCTGTTTGTGGAGCATCTAAAAGGCGCAACACTCCAATGGTTTTCCAGGCTTGAGCGAAACTCCATTGACAATTTCCAGCAACTGTCTGCTGCCTTTCTGAAGCATTACTCCATATTTATGGATCGAGGAGCCTCTAATGCTGACCTCTGGACATTAACTCAAGGCCCTACGGAGACATTACGAAGCTTCATGGGAAGATTCAAAGCGGTCATGTCAAAGGTTGAGGGCATAAGTGACAAGGCTGCCGTGCTAGCATTGAAGAGATTACTGTGGTACGAGTCGGAGTTCCCAAAAGAGATTGCTCTAAACACACCACTATCAATCTAAGACACGCTACACCGAGGCTCTGACTTCATAGTCAATGAAAAAGAGATGAAGGTCTTATCTCAGAAATATGGAGCAGCCAGAACGACGAGCCGTCCCTTCCAAACTCCGAACCCACCTCCTCCCAAGAGAAGTAATCAAGGAAGCGGGTACGTACATCATGAGAAACCCAATTTTGGAGGAGTCCACAGCTACCAGGTGGGAACAGGCCAAGGCAAAACACCTTGGAACACGTGGACACGAAGTCAGAGTTCGTACGACGAAAAAGCCTACTGCGAGTATCATCACATGCACGGTCACTCAACTGCCAACTGCCAAACCCTGGGAATAAAGCTTGCGGCGAAGCTAGTAGCCGGAGAACTCGGTAATGCTATCAGCCTGAAGGACTTCGAACGAGAAGATGAGAAAGATCAGCCGAACCAAACAAATCAAAATGATGATACCCCCAAGCGAGGAAGGCGAGATGACGAGGCGACGCAGTCAGGTTCTCGAAGAAGAATAAATATGATAATGGGAGGATCACAATACTGTTCGGATACGGTGTCTTCAATCAAAGCCTTCCAGCGGCGAGCGATGCGAGCGTCAACTGATCAGCACCTTCCAAACTTCCCAACGATGTTATCTCGTTCGAAGAAAGGGAAACCACCGGCATCGACCGACCACATAATGACCCCCTCGTGATAGAATTAATCGTAGATGATTGTGACATGTGCCCGAGTTCTGATAGATATGGGAAGCTCTGTAGATGTGATCTTCCGGGAAACTCTCAGAAGGATGAACATAGACCTATCCAGAATCACAGCCGCGCCGAAACCTTTAACCAGATTCTCTGGAAAAACAACCATGACCCTCGGAACAATAAAGCTCCCCGTCCGAGCTGAAGAAGTAACCAAGATCGTGGAATTTTCGGTTGCAGATCACCCTGCAATCTACAATGTGATTATGGGCACCCCCTAGATAAACTCCATGCAAGCCGTACCATCGACCTATCATCTCTGCATCAAGTTCCCGACCCCAGGAGGAGTCAAAACAATTTGGGGAAACCAAAAGGAATCTCGCATTTGTTTCCTAGCCGAGCACAAACTCAGGAACCTCGTCACAGATACCACAACTAAGCGAAAGAAGATGAAGACTGACAGAGATCCCGAAAAGGAGCTGGCGAAACTCTTATAACAATTATAGCTCATGGAGGATCGTGAGAGGAAAAGCAAACCAACTTGCGACCCCATCGTCTCGGTGAACATCGATGGCAATCACCCAGAGCGCTGCGTTGAAATAGGGGCCGAGCTGAAAGATCCAATAAGGGGAGAGCTGGTTTCTTTCCTTCAGAAGAAAGTGAACACCTTCACTTGGGAAGCAGAAGACATGCCCGGTATCAGCATCAGCGTGACATGCCACGAGCTAAACGTGGACCCGACCCTCAAGCCAGTCAAACAGAAAAGGCGAAAACTTGGACCAGAAATAGCACAAGCAGTGAATGACGAGGTGGAAAGGTTACTACGCGTGGGATCAATAGTCGAAGCAAAATATCCTGACTGGCTCGCCAATCCAGTAGTGGTCAAGAAGAATAATGAGAAGTGGCGTGTATGCGTGGACTTCACCGACCTGAACAAAGCTTGCCCAAAAGATAGCTTCCCGCTCCCACATATTGATCGACTGGTGGAAGCAACAGCAGGCACCAAACTCCTTTCGTTTATGGATGCTTTCTCCGGATACAACCAGATCCTAATGAACCCAGACGATCAAGACTAGACGGCATTCATCACAGACCGCGGGATATATTGCTACAAAGTAATGCCGTTCGGTCTTAAAAACGCCGGAGCAACTTACCAGCGATTAGTGAACCGAATTTTCGCTGACCAACTGGGGAAGACGATGGAAGTTTACATAGACGACATGCTGGTGAAGTCTTTAGAGGAGAAGGACCACGTAGCTCACCTAGAGGAATGTTTCAAGCAACTGAATATGCATAACATGAAGCTGAACCCGACCAAGTGCAGATTCGCGGTCACGTCCGGAGAGTTCCTTGGATATCTGGTCACCCACCGTGGAATTGAAGCCAACCCGAAGCAGATTGATGCGCTCATATAGATGGTGTCACCAAAAACAAAGCGTGAAGTCCAGAGGCTAACAGGACGGGTCGCCGCACTGAATCATTTCATCTCTCGGTCAACTGATAAGTGTTTGTCTTTCTACGACACACTGCGTGGGAACAAGAAGTTTGAATGGACAGAAAAATGCAAGCAGGCATTTCAACAGCTGAAAGAATACCTAGCCAGCCCTCCAATACTTACGAAACCAGTGGAGGGCGAACCATTATTCTTTTACACGGCCGTTTCAACAACAGTAGTAAGTGGAGTACTCATCAGGGAAGATCGCAACGAGCAGAAGCCTATTTTCTATGTCAGCCAAACTCTCACCGACGCTGAAACCCGGTATCCACAGATGGAGAAACTGGCATTGTCTGTGATAATGTCCGCTCGAAAACTGAGACCATACTTCCAGTCACATTCAATTGTGGTCTTGACTACCTTCCCCTGCGATCCATCTTGCATAGTCCTAGCCAGTCTGGGAGATTGGCAAAGTGGGCAATAGAGCTGAGCGAATACGACATCGAGTATCAAAGCAGAACCTGCGCGAAGTCTCAAGTCCTTGCAGACTTTCTGATAGAACTCCTAGAAGAAGTGATAGAAGAGCCGGGTCCGAACCCAATATGGAAGCTCCATGCGGATGGATCATCATCAAAACAAGATCTGGAGTAGGAATATGATTAACCTCTCCAACAGACGAAATCCTCGAACAGTCATTCCGTTTGGGTTTTCGCGCATCTAATAACGAAGCAGAGTACGAAGCTTTGATCGCAAGAATGAGACTCGCTCTTGGACTCAAGGTTTCACATGTCTAGGCCTACTGTGATTCACATCTGGTGGTCAACCAAGCCAGCGGCGAGTACACAGCCAGAGACAACCGAATGGAACCTTATCTAAAGATAGTCAAAGACTTGGTTGCACGGTTCGAAGATTTCACATTGACACGAATACCACGCGGAGAAAACACTTCGGCAGACGTGCTAGCAGCAGTCGCATCCACCTTCGATCCAGACCTGGAAAGGATAATCCCAGTAGAATTCATCAAACATCCAAGCATCAATATCTCTGATTCCGTGAGCGCGATCACCCGCTCCCAAACACCCAACCAGGCCGAAGATACGTCCGGGGCGCTGATTCCACCACCATAGAGGACCAAAACATGTCACCTTCGGCAGAAGATGAGACAATCGAGATAGAGGAAGAGCCAAAAACAGATCCTCCGGCCGAAGGTGAAGCATTCGAGATGGAGGAAGATCCACAACTGACGGAAACAGACTAAGGATGTGACCAAGAGTTGATGGGAGCAATCCGTGTTTACATCATGGACGGCGAGTTACCATCAGATAAGTGGTCCGCTCGAAAACTCAGAGCTCAAGCTGCACGATACGTTCTATTAGATGGAAACGTCTTCAAGTGGAGATTCTCAGGACCGCTGATGGCCTGTGTCAAAGGCGTTGAAGCTAGAAAAATCATGGCAGAGGTCCACAGCGGCTCGTGTGGCAACCGCTCCGGCGGAAGAGCTTTGGCAATCAAGATCAAGCGTCATGGTTACTACTGGCCGACTATGGTGAAGGACTGCGAGAAGTTCTCGGCTAGGTGCGAAAAATGCCAACGACATGCCCCAATGATTCACCAACCCACGAAGTTGTTGTTCTCAATCTCAGCACCCTACCCCTTTATGCGCTGGTCAATGGATATAGTCAGACCTCTACATAAATCCAAGCAAAAGAGATTTCTGTTAGTCTTGACGGATTACTTCTCCAAATGGGTCGAGGCAGACTCCTACGCCAACATAAAGGACGCCCAGGTCGAGCACTTCGTTTGGAAAAATATCTTATGCCGACATGGGATTCCATACGAAATTGTCACAAACAACGGCTCACAGTTTATCTCTACAAAGTTTGAAGCCTTCTGTGAAAAATGGAAGATACGACTCAGCAAGTCAACGCCACGCTATCCACAAGGGAATGGGCAAGCAGAAGCAGTAAACAAGACTATCCTGGACGGTTTGAAAAAATGCCTTGATGCAAAGAAGGGACGATAGGCAGATGAACTCGAAGGAGTATTATGGTCACACCGAACCACTCCACGGCAAGCCACCGGTGAAACACCTTTCGCTCTTGTCTACGGTGCAGAATGTGTCATCCCAGCCGAAGTCCAATTTCTTGGAGTCCGCCGCAGACTTGTTTCAGAGCAGGAAGGACTGAATCACCTTATGTTACTCGACGAGTTAGACTTGGTTAACGAACGAAGAGATCAAGCGCTGGTTCAGATTCAAAATTACCAGCAGGCGGCGGCTAAGTATTACAACACCAACGTCAGAAGTCGCAAGTTCAAAGAAGGTGATCTGGTTCTCCGCAAAGTTTTTCAGAACACAACCGAAACAAACGTTGGCAAACTAGGAGCAAACTGGGAAGGACCCTACAAAATCACCAAAACAGTTCGACTAGGAGTATACGAGCTCTCAAACATATCTGATATTCCGATACAAAGATCTTGGAACGCAATGCACCTAAAGAGGTATTACCACTAAGTCACTTCGCATTAACTACGGGATGACTTGATCCCTGAAAAAGGGTACATAGGCAGCTCGTCTTTGGACGGGTTCAGTTGTCCCTCTCCTTAAAAAAGGGGGGGGGGGAGTGGGTACGTATACATGTATACTCTCATATCTCGCATTTACACTTCTCAAAGAGAAATTTGAAACTTTTTCAAACACAAGTCACAACTTTACATCCTTCCCGGATAGTTTGTCACCTCGTTTGTTGCTGGACACAACAGACGAAAAACCACATCCTTTACGGATTTTAACCACTATCTCTATACGGGATAGGGTTCTCAACACCCTCTAACGGGTAAGAAAGCGCGCTATACAAATTCTGATTGGGTATATCCTGGTCTAATATCCGAAAGATATATCCTGTACGAAATTCTTACAAGTTTATCTTTGAGAGGGACCCGCAAGTCTTCAAACTCGAAGTAAACTCTTAAACCCAGTAAACACCTCTTGGTACACTGGTCGTAAACATCTCTGAAACATGATATTAAACCTACCAGTTAGTATGAGATTCTAAACGTGTTTCATTGTCAAAAGAACGGGAATGTAAGTCGGAACACCGCAAACCCTAAACTGACACTAAAGCGCCTCGATACAAAGACAACCATACGTTACTTAACACGCTGGTTCGCAACATCACGCCAAAAGGGTGTTAAAAGAATACTTAACTGGAAAATCCAACAAAAGATAAAGAGGAATCGTGCCAACAGACGACAACTGTTACATAACTTAGTGGATAAAGCCATCCAGGCATTTTTGTTCAAAATATAAAACAAAAAAAGTTCGGAATCAAATAAGCATTAAGGAAGAGTTTAGTTGGGAGGATCTAGCTGGGCAGTCATTTCGTTGGCAAGATCTGAAACTCCGGGTGTGCCGATGTTCGAGCCTGCAAAGTGTGTAACCCCAGCTGTTGCCGCCACATTCTCCGTTGGTTCGGAACCAAGAAGAGTATCTACATAATCAGAGGAAACGGGTGAAAGCGTTAGATTTTTCTTCAGCTCAACCTCAATCCTCTCAAACTCATCAGCTGCGTCGGCCAGATCAGCCCTCCACCTTTTCAGCTTTGTCTCCTCGGAGTCAAGAGCAGGTGCATCCTCTTTCTGCAGAATCTCAAGCAACTAAAGGTTGCTGTCGACCTGGGCTAGATCAAGCTCCATCTCCTTCGCTGCCTTCAGCTCGTCGATGCTTCTCTCGATCTTGGCAAGCCGCTCCTAAAATTCCATCGACAACTCTCGCCTCGCTGCCTTCTGGGCCTTTTTAATGTTGTTTTCGTGCAAGGCCTTTACGGCCTTGAGTTGTCTTTTCAAGGATTCGATTTCAGTAGCTTTCTTCTGCTTAGAGCGATCTAGCCTCATTGCCAAATCACCGGCTTTGTTCCACTCATCCTTAAAGAACGCCTTTTCCTTCTCAAGAGCTTCAATCTGAGCTGAAGCAGTCGCCAGCTCGTCAGCATGTTTGCCTTCCAGCTCGGCAACTCTCCTTCGGAGGAAAGATGCGTCCTTTTGAGCATCCTCGATTCGGCGCCTGTCCTTTCACACGTCTTGCTCGAAGGTGGCAACGATTTTGTTTATGGACGCAACGAACTGACCATAAGAAGAAAAAATCAGCGTTTAAGGCTTTTTACTTAGTAAAACATTCAATCTACAAATATACCTTGGTGCCTCGAAACGACATATCAGTGTACAAGTCGCCGTGAGACAGAACATCGACAGGCGGCTATCTATCTCCAAAGCAGTGAACCTACGAGAAGAGAGTCGCTGAAGCTTCCCCGTCATTACAGCTGGAGTTGGGTCGGCAGGTTTTTCGCGCTTCCTTTTTGGTTTTTCTTTGTTTTTCTCCTCGTCAGGTTCGACGGTAGTACGATTCTTTTTGCCATCTTTGTGTTGGGACATAACCGAGCTATAAGGCCTCATAGCTGGAACAAGAGTCGAAGCCACTTCCCTATATTTGTCTTCGAGAGTTGGAGGCTCGGGAAGAGTTTGACATTCTGTTCCAGCTTTGATCTCACCAACATTTTCAGAATTTTGCTCGGCAGCTGGTTCAGCCCCATCAGCGGCTCGGCTGGTAGTTTCTTTGCTTTTCTTCATCTTTAAAGCTTGCTTGTCGCGGATCGTCGGCCTCTTTCCCATAGCTTTTTCTTGGAAGTTTTGAGGTGGGAATTCAGACTCCGAGCTATCTGATACTTCAACACCAGCGAAGATGGCTCGGGCTTTTTCAACTCTCCTTAGGGAAAAATGATTTTCCCAATGGCACTTTCTGGCGGCAAGCGTATTCCGAAGCGTGAGTGTATCGTCAGGGTAACGTGGGAGAATCTGTCGAACTGCAAAAACAAAGAAGAGAAAGTAGTGGTCAGCTCGTTACAAAACAAAACTTAGTGAATCTCCTGAAAAGTCTACGGCTCGCCCACCAATGGTTCCCCACTCTTCTTTGACATAATGAACACTCTCGGCTTCCACCGTAGCATCGTTGATGGGAACAAAGGAAAAATAGTTCCCCCAGTCGCTGTTCTTGCTTTGGAAGACTTCGATGATCTTTCTTTGCTTCTTATTGGAAATATAATAGGCTCGGGAGTTCTTGATCTTTCAAAACTCAAGGAACTGCCGAAGGTGGGAAATGCGGACAGTCACATCGCACTCGTAGCTCCAAACTAGAATCCCAACTAAGTGACGCATCCCACGAGGCGTAACTTGGCTCGGCGCTAACCCATGTTTGGACAGAAAGCGGATGATCAAGCCAGGGATTAGAAACCAGAGCAGACATTGGTAAAAGAAACACTCATAGAGAGTGAAATGCCTAGGCGGTGGAGACTCGACTCGGTCTTTTGAGGCAGGAACAACCAGATCTACATCTTCTAAAATATTGAATTGATGCCTCAATGCCTCCAAAGAATCAGCAGTGCACAAAGACGAACCAGGTGGGTCAGGTCGTCTTTTAGGAGCTTTCCTCTTAGATTTTTGCCTCGATGAGGTACTAGCTTGATGGCTCGCGAACATTCTCTCCAATCGCACTTTTTCTGCCTCATCTAGAACATATTCTGTTGGCTTGGCTTTGATTTCTCCAAGAGCTCTCTAAATCAACACTGCCTCGGCCTCAAGAGTTTCGTCAACTAGAGATGGAACGACAATTTGCAACCGACCCAATGGAGAACTAGGTTCCACCGGCTCGGAAACCTGAGGAGATAAAACAATCTTGCGACATAGCAGTGAAGCAGAATTGGCCGAACCAATAGAATCCTCTAGCTCGACGGTATGAGACATCAGAAATTTTTGGCTCGAGAATACGCTTGATACTTAGCAGGAATTGGAAAGAGTTTGGCTCGGAGTCAAACTAATACTTAGCAAAAATGGGAGGAACTTTATCTCGGAGATACGGTGAGTCACATTCACCAGTTGAGTTTGAGGATGGATCGGAAAATGCAAGGGCTTGCCAGACACGCTTGAAGATGGATCGGAAAATGCAAGGGTTCGCCGGACACGTTTGAAGATGGATCGGAAAATGCAAGGAGTCGCTGAGCTACGCTTGAAGATGGGTCGGAAAATTCAAAGTGGCGACGGCGGAAGAGAAGAAATGATAAAGACCTAGCCAACAACTTAAACAAAAAAGAGAGAAAAGAAGAGAGAGATGAGAGCTACCTGTTTTTTCGGAAATAAGGAGAAGTGAGTTATGAGGAGTGAGGCAAGGATCTGAATATAAAGACGCATGCAAGCACAACGCATGACGCCACGCGGCCTCGGGAACATGCGAAAACATTTTCAGTTCCCAATAAAGTTATGGTCATGATAAGAGATACTTCAAGCCAACATTACCGCCGAGCCAAAGACAAATCAAACTTATTGGAATGGTTCGGCAACATATCAGAGAAAAGATGGTTCGGCAACATGACAACTTGAAAGGGGCATCACGAGCCAAAACAGCTCGGTCACATAAGTGATAGGTTGGCTCGATAGCGTATCAAAAGAAGATAGCTCGGCGGAATGGCAGTCTAAGCAATTCAGCGAGATGACGAGCCAAAATAGCTCTGTAACACGACAGCCTTAAGTGGCATCACAAGCCAAAACAGCTAGGTCACATAAGTGATAGGTTGGCTCGGCAGCGTGTCAAAGGAAGTTGGCTCGACAGCATAACACGCCAATTTTGGCTCGGCAACGAATGCCTCGCCAAAAATTCCCCTCAAAGTGGTTCGGTAACATAAGATAAGTCTTGGATGCCAATCTCAGTGATGGCCAACTTTCACCTCGTCATCATCATCACTGACTCTAACAAGCTGGAGGGCTAACTGTTGGGGTCGATTTCCACCCCATCGAGATTGGCCACCAAAAATGGTTAGAAGATCTTGGGACTAACCGACTTTGGAGTGACGAGCCAACTTTTTTCTAGGCATGAAGAAGTGAGTGACGAGCCAATATTTGGCTAGGCGACGTGCCAATGTTTGGCTAGGCATGAAGAAGTGAGTGATGAGCCAACATTTGGCTAGGCGACGAGCCAACGTTTGGCTAGGCGACGAGCCAACATTTGGCTAGGCGACGAGCCAACGTTTGGCTAGGCGACGAGCCAACGTTTGGCTAGGCATGAAGAAGTGAGTGAGGACCCAACGTTTGGCCAGGCGACGAGCCAACGTTTGGCTAGGCATGAAGAAGTGAGTGACGAGCTAAAGTTTGGCTAGGCATTAAGAAGAAGGAGTGGCGAGCTAACACTTGGCTGGTCATAAGGAGGAAGCAACACTCCTTTGGCTCGGCGTCAGGAGGAGGTAATGACGAACCAAGCACTTGATGACGAGCCAAATACTTGGTGGCGAGCCAACATGTTGACAAACCAGCAAAACGGTGATGAGCCAACATGTTGGCGAACCAAAATCCTCGGCTCGGCAGCAAAGAGAAGTAAGGGACGAGCCAACACTTGGCTCGACATCAAGGAGAAATGGGCAACGAGCCAGCCCATCGATGACCCAACAAAGCAACAAGCCCAACATCTTAGATAGAACGAGGCAACGAGCCACAAAACATTGGTGGGCTGAGGCGACGAGGCAAAGAAAGAAGCCCACGAAAACCAGAGAAAGGAAATCCCGAAGAATAAGGAAGTTTTCTTTTATTGTTTAGAAAGAAACCTAGCCGACCTATCAGTGTATAAATAGACAATGTAACTCTTAGAAAAAGAGATCCGAAAATTGACCTAGCAAAATACTTGTTATTCTCTGCAACAGCTTTCTAAACAGCTTAGATAATAAAAACCATCTTTGGATCTCTGTTCTTGGTTTCTTTTCGTAGAACTTTGTCGAATCCTTAAATTTCCCTTACCAAATTTAGTTGTGCGAGTTTCGATTCTCACAGTCGATTCCGATTGTCTCCCTTTATTCGAATGAGATCACGTCGTTCGGAAACTTTGAGGGTTTGGACCAGTTGATGCTGACATCTGCCCATCGCTGGAATGCTTTGATCGATGAGACAGTATCCGAGCAATAATAAGATCCTCCCATTATCATGCTTATTCTCCTTCTCGATCCGAAGGGTGGTACCTCGTCATCCTGTCTATCAGGCTTGGAATGATCTTCCTTTGTCTGGTCAGATTTGTAAGTGTTCACGTCCATCTCGAAATCGTTAAGGCTGATGTTTCCTCCAAGTTCGCCAGCTGCTAACTTTTTGGCAAGTTTCAGGCCAAGGATGTGACAGTTTTCTGTGGAATATCCATAGATGTGATGGTTCTCGCAGTAAGCCGTTTCATCATAAGAATTTTCGCTTTTGGTCCATGTGCTCCGCGAACCTATTCCGCTACCTGGACCTCTTCCTCGACCGTACCCATGGGTGTCAATTTGATAATTATGAGCTCCTCGAAAGCCTCCCTCGTGCTGAACATAGCCGGGACTTTGATTGTTTCTCTTGCTGTTTGAAGAATTTGAAACCTGAGGAGGATGGCTTGGTGGTTTTTCCTTTCCATACTTCTCGGTGAGGATCTTCATCTCCTCTTCTTCGGTTATGAAATATGCAGCTTAGTGCATCGCGTCTTGTTCATTATGGGGGCGTTCAGTGCGATCTCCTTCCGGAAATCGGAGTTAAACCAGAATGCTTATTTTAAGGCTACCAGGGCCGCCTTGTCACTCAAACTTTCTACTTTGGACATGACCGCTTTGAATCTACCGACAAAACATTAGAGTGTTTCGTTCTGCCCCTGAGCCAGGGTCCACAGGTCGGCATCTAAAGTTCCAGGGTCCATGAATATGGAGTAATGCTTCAGGAATGCTGCAGACAGCTGGTTGTAGTTATCGATGGAGTTTCTCTCGAGCCTCGAAAACCACTGGAGTGCCGGACCTTTAAGGTGTTCCACGAAAAAGAGGCATTGCCCGGCATCTCTGTCGCTTTCTTTGAAGTTAGAGCGACCCATGGCTATGGCAAAAGCCGTTAGATGCTCCTTTGGGTCAATTTTTCCTTCATAAATCGGAACCTTCATCTCCCCTGGGTCGGGGATTTGCGCACTGGTGATCCGTGCCGTAAACGGAGTGTTCTGTGGTTCTTCCAAAATGCGATCTATTTCGGGCACCTTGCTTGTTGCATTGTGCATCATGGATCGAACTACCTTTATGTCAGCGGCTGCTCGGTCCATATCCGCACGCATTGCAGCCATCGCCTCCTTCTGGGCTCGGATCCCTGCTCTTCGCTCTCCATCGATCTGTGCTTACTCGGCCCAGAGGATGTTTTCTTCCTCTTCGGTTAGCTCTTAATCTCCTTCTGGGATGGCTTCACATCTTTCGGTTTGGTTTTGGCCAGCTTCTGGGAATTTGGGGTCATCGCGTCTCTCCGTGCTGCGCTCCACCTGATTTTCGTCCTCTAAATTGACGATTGGGGTCGGCTCATCCTCCGTCGGTGCGTCGCCTGCTCCTTGCGCTATGCGGTCAGATTTGGTGAGTTTTGGTGGAGGGGAGGCAATCTTCCACGGATTCTTGGTGGGTTAAAAGGGGTTGAGAAATCTAGGGCCGTTGGGTTGAGGCACATTCCAATACGTCTTGCTGGGTCTAGACCTGATCCCACCCCTCGGGTTCGACTCATCATCGCGAAGGCCTTCAGCTCCCCCGTCATCGTGCTGTTCAGCTTGTCTTGCTCCTCTGCCTTATTGAGCAACGTTTCCAGCATGGTCTTCATCTCCGTTAGTGTTGCCGAAGCATCCCTTGCGTTTTTGGGTTGTTTTGTCTGATCTTCCACGCCGGCGTTCCTGGTGTCAGCGTCCTGCTCTCCGTCGTTAGCCATCGTCCTTCAGATTGGTTTCGCGGTGGTTTTTGGTGTAAGAAAATTTTGAGTCCCCTCAGACGGCGCCAAATTGTGGGGATGTAAATCCACACAATTGAATTTGGTTAAACTTTTAGAGGGATCTGAAACTTCTGAGATTAAAACCACAAAGACGAAGATCCAAAGATGGTTATTTTATTAAGTTATTTTGGAAGCTTTTCATATATGAGCAAAAGTACAGAGTTTTTGCCAAGTAAAATTTCGGATCCCCTTTTCTGAGGGTGTACATGAGTATATATACAAGCCAGAGTCGGCCAAATCAATTCCTAAGAGATAAGGAAGATTTCCTGTTTCTTCGGGTGTTTTCTTTTCTTAAGTCGGTTCAGCCTGCTGGGTTTCTTGTCCAGGTTCGGTCCACTTCTGCTTGTGGGCTTGTTGTCAATTCGTTGTTGTCTTGGGCCTGGTTTGGTTTCGTCAAAACCATCACCTTCGGCTCGGGTGGCATTAGGCATCACGGCTTGGGTGGCATCGTTTCGTGGTTCGAGTGGCATTGCTTCACGGCTCGGGTGGCATCGTTTCATGGCTCGGGTGGCGTTGCTTCATGGCTCGAGTGGCATCATTTCATGGCTCGGGTGGCAGTGGCAGTGACACCGAGCCATCTCTCCTAGTCGCAAGGGATCCCCCCGAACCATTTCCTCTTGATGACCCCAAGCCGTTTCCTCTCGACAACCCCGAGCCATTTCCTTTCGACGACCCCGAGCCGTGTGAGCCATTTCTTCTTGATGACCCCGAGCCGTTTCTAGGTTTTGGCTCGTGTCCACTACGTTTCATGGATCGGGTTACACTCTTTTGATACTTAGGCATTTTCTCATCTGTTAACTTCAGAGGTGTGAAAATTGACCCCAACAAGTCTTGGTGATACTTGTCGTGTGTTGATGAGTTGAACACGTGTTGTTTGATGTTTGTTATAATTTATGGTTGTTGAATGTTTATGCGTTTGATTATTAAGCATTTGAGGTTCTTTGGCATTTAAATTATTACACTTGTTAGGTTGCTTAACAGCTCTAACTTGTGAAATACGTTAAGACTGAAAATTGTGTTATATGTTTGTAAGTTTACTTGACTTAATTTTCTTGTAAACTTTATAAACTTATGGTGATATGTTTATAAGTTTACTTCCAGCTTAATTTCTCGGTAAACAGTTTAAACTAGAAATGAATGTGGTATGATACTTCTCTGAAGGTCGTGGCTTAACTAATCCTAAAAGCGTATTAGTTTAAGTTCACGAAGACACGGAGATACGGGATTCCAGCCTAGGGCCGTGTACTGCATGACAATGCAGAATTTTCGGTGTGATACCTTATATATATAAGGCCATTGGAACAATGTAGGATCATCAGTTTGTTTAGCCTTTGTGGCTACGGGTCGGGTGCTGCCTATTAGTGTCAATGGTTTGGAAGTAGTCAATCACGAAAGGCCTTAATGAAAACTTAAAGATTAAAATTCCTAAATTAAAATATGCATAATTCTGTTTCTGCTGCTTATGTTGTGAATGATTGCGTTTGATTGTTATTTTGGGTTTGGTTGGGATATTCGTATGTATGTTAGGGGAGCCCTGACTCACTAAGTAAATTAGTTGCTTATGACTCTACTTGTTTTGCAGGTGACCATTAGCGGGTAAACCATACGGGTGTATACAAGGAATGCTAGGAGACCAGCGGTAGTTTATCTTGCCTTTTGTAAATGACTAATGTTTAATATGTATGCTAACGTTTGGGTACTAAACTCATTGCCGGCATGTATATAGGCTTTTCTATCATGTTTGAGAACCTAAGTATAATTATGTATAAAAATGTGTTCCTTAAACTTGGGTTTCATGTGATACTAGTCCTAATCCGGACGAACTAACTAACGGTCATAACTCGGGTTATGAAGCTTTGAGTTGTGCGCGTTAGGGAATGTGTACTTGGATGTTTGGTCTAGGGTCTTCGGATAAGTTCTGGAAACCTCGGATCGAATGTCTAAGTGCACATCTGTGACATTTCCGATCAATCGATGATCGGGGGTGTTACAAAGGTGGTATCAGAGCATGGTTTTTACGATGCTCAATGGGACTTGATTTTCAAATGATTTATCGAGTCAAAATGGGTCGCAAAAGACAATTAGGATAAGCTGGATGGTTCCTGTACTTTAGAATAGGTTGGGATAAGGACTTACCTTATTTATTGATGCAGCAATGCCACCGCGGTTGATTATTACGCATGGAGGACGGCCATGGAGACAGCCATCGGCACCTCGTGCACCAAGTTATCAGTGTTCAAGTTGATATCCATTTGATGATTTAGATAGCCCAATCGAATCTGATCCACCAGCGGGTAACAAGGAGGAATCAGTTGGTGAGAATTCGGTGAATGTGGTGGAGGACTCATGCGGTTATGGTCAGAGACGAACGGGTTATGGTGGATGGTTTTCCACATAATCATCATCCCCTGGATTGGGGTGCAGAAATAGACCGCCACTTGGCTGGCATGCGACAGCATGGCCTACACTTGGCAGATTTCATTCTAAACGAGATTTTGGGGTTGTGGCTATAAACATCAATCCATCCTCTCATATTTTCCCTATTTTCGTTTTTCCTTACCCAAATGCTGCCAAAATCTACCTAGACCCGAGTCTAGAAGAATTCTTTACCCATATTCGTTCTGTGGGTAATCAAGGGTAGAAATCACGGTAAGATCTAGATTTTCTTCCTGATTTTATCCCGGATCCTTTTGGTTCTTTTGTTAAGATAGATCTCTATCCTTAGGCTCAGGTTGATCGAGTCATTTACAAAGAGAGATCCTTTCGCGTTGGGAATCCAGTCCACCGAATAAAAAGCTGTGAGTACGGTGATGTTTGCCGTGTGTTGATGAGTCGAACACACAATTGATTGTTTGTTGTTATACTTTATAGCCGTTGACGTGCATGCTAGAATTTTATGCATGAGTTGCTGATTTTTACTAAAGAAAACCTATAGAAATGGTTGTGCATGTGTAAGCGGTAAAGGATAGTAGGATTCAGTGATGTGGGTATGATTGTGCTAACGAATGATATGCAGGGAGAATATCGAGTTTGTGATGATTCGTTTATACGGATACCCATGCATGTTTGACTTGTATGTTGCCATAGAAATCTTGCTTGAGGTTCTTAGTAAATTTCTGTGAATTGACTAAGTATAAGCATGATGATTGAACGGATGTTGAGTTGATTGGATGATAATATTCATTGAAGTATATTGCTTGGCGAATTGCATTATATTGAATACTTGATAAAGTTGAATGCATGTTGGATTTCATGGTTGAGCTTGTGATGAGTGTTTGTGATGATGTGTGTGCGGAGTCTCTAGATTATGACTTGGTTGAGCGTAGCTAATTTTAAGACCATGTGTGAAATGTGAATGTGGTAGGGTTATTATGCATGTTATTCTTAGATGCATGCATATTTAATAACCTAATATTGTGAGGGGGTTCGACGTTCTCGGATGGATCGTAGTTAGCGGCACCATTGGGTGCTATGGGATAACCACGCAAGCACGGAGGATACTGGGGTAGCTCCCTTGGCCGTGCATACACGACGGTGTATGAGTTCAATGGGGGAACTGAGATATTGTGAGCCTTTGTGGCTGCAATTATGTGGGTTGCCCGGGAATGGACGATGGAACCGCAAGGCCTTGATGATGATGTGGAATCTGGATTGCATTGCATATAGACTTTATGGTCCTTATTTTGTAATTAATTCTTTGATTACTTGTCTTATTGAGTGTCTGGTCCAGATTATCGGTTCTTGTTTGACTGCTCTATGATTGATCGCATCTTGTGTGAGATGCCTTGTTAATGATTGTGCGACTTGATTGATTGTTGGTTGATTGATTGTTATTTTGAGTTTTGTTGAGAATGATTATGCATGCTAGGGGAGCCGAACTCACTGAATAATGCTAAATTACTCACCCCTCATCTTTTTTGCAAGTAACCAGTAGTCGGGAAAACCTTAGAGGGAACATCGGATGTTAGGCCATTGGTGTAGTTTACGTTACAATTTGTAAAGTGGTATAGTCTTTATTATGTACGATTTTGACTCGGGAATTCCCAATCAATATGGTTTTGGTAAGGTTTTTAACGATGTATTATACTAAGTAATAAGAAAAGTATTTCTCCAAAGCTTGCGAGTGTCTAATGGTATTAGCTTGGTCCGAGCTAACATAACTATTCTCTTTGGAACGGGTTGGCAAGACTTAGGCCAGAGTTAAGAGGGACGAAAAGATGGATGGACAGACCGGAACCTCGGATTTGTTCCAAGGATTTTGGTCTGATCGTCAGTCCTACTCGTCAGGGTTGTGACATTCTCAAGCTGTTAGGTTCTTAGATCGGTTCGGGGGCATTACAGTCGGTCCATTCGAACTTCTTGTTGCCTCTCAGAACATCGTAGAAAGGGAGGCTCATGTCGGTGGAGCATTATATGAACCTGTTTAGCACCGCGACACGTCCTGTGAGACGTTGAACTTTTCGAATTGTCTTTGGCGATGCCATCTCGATCAGGGCATTGATTTGCTTTGGATTTGCCTCGATACCTTGATGGGTGACTAGATTTCCAAGGAATTCCCCTGATGTGACTGCGAACTTACACTTGGTCGGGTTAAGCTTCATATTGTGCAAGTTTAACTACTAAAAATAGTCTCTCAAATGGGCCACATCATCATTTTCTTCGAGCGACTTCACCAACATATCGTCAATGTAAACCTCCATCATTTTTCTGAGTTGCTCTGCAAACATCTTGTTCACCAAATGTTGATAGGTTGCCCCGGCATTCTGAAGGCCAACAGGCATTACCTTATAGCAATATATCTCGCGGTATGTTATAAATGCGGTTTTTTCGCTATCGTCGGGATTCATAAGGATTTGGTTGCATCCTGAGAAGGCATCCATCAAGGAGAGAAGCTTGTTTCCTGCTGTTGCTTTGATTAGCCGGTCAATATGATGAAGTGGAAAACTATCTTTTGGACACGCCTTATTTAGGTCGGTGAAGTCGACGCACACTCGCCATTTCCCGTTCTTCTTTTTTACTATAACGGGGTTAGCTAGCCAATTGGGATATTTTACTTCAATGATTGATCCGACCTGCAACAGTCGCTCGACTTCGTCATTAACGGCCTGAGATCTTTCAGAACCCAGTTTTCTTCTTTTCTGTTTCACCGGTTTGAATGTTGGATCGACGTTTAAATCGTGACAGGCGATATCCATGCTGATCCCAGGCATATCCTTGACTGCCCATGCAAAAGTATGTACGTTCTCCTTCAAAAAGGAAATCAACTTGTCTTTAATGGTTTCGCCTAGTTTGGCTCCAATCTCGACACATCGCTCCAGGTGATTGTTGTAGATACATACTGAAATAACTGGGTCGCAGGTAGGTACGCCTTCTCCCTCGTGCGCCTCCGCGATCTGTAGTCTATAACAGTTTGGTTGGTTCCTGATCTGTTTTGGCTTTCTTTCGGCTAGTCTTTGCGATGGGCTCCGTCATGGGGTTTTTGAGCTAATGTTCGGCCAAGAAACAAATTCGTTACTCCTTCTGGCTTACCCAGATAGTTTTGATTCCGCTGGAGTCGGGAATTTTATGCAAATGTGATATGTCGATGGGACAGCTCTCATAGAGTTGATCCAAGGTGTTCCCATGATTACGTTGTAGATTGCCGGATAATCTGCAACTGTAAATTCCACGATCTTTGTCACTCATGTGGCCTGGAGTGGTAGTCTTACCATTCCAAGAGTCATTGTTGTTTCCCCTGAAATTCAATCAAAGGTTTCGGGGTTGTTGCAACCTCGGACAGACTGATTCCCCTTCGTTCGAGGGTTTCCCGAAAGATGACGTCTACTAAACTGCCCGTATCTACAAGTATCCTGGCAACATCGTGGTCTCCCACGATCAACTTGATAACGAGGGGATCATTGTACGGCTGGTCGATGCCGGCTATTTCATTTTGCTCGAAAGAAATTATGTCGTTAAGCAGGTTCGCGGGTGTCGGCCAATTTGTGCAGGTAATCGCTTTACGCTATAACGCCTTGATTGAGGACACAATATCCATGCAGTAGAGGGATTCTCTTATTATCATATTTATTTTCCTCTGGAGAACCAAAGGTGTAGCCTCGTCGGTTTCCCTTCCTCTCTTGGAAGAGTCGTCAGTTCGGGTGGCCTGATTAGACTGACTCATTTTGTCGTCATAGTCAAAATCTTTTAAGCTGACTGGGTCGCCCAATTCTCCCACCACAAGTTTTGCCGCGAGTCTTAAGTCGAGGCGTCGACAATCTGCGGTCAAATGTCCATATTGGCGGTGGTGTTCGCAATATTCCCTCTCATCGTAAGTGCAATGTTTCTCTTCCATGTGTTCCATGGAAGTTTTCCGCATCCGACAGCTATTTGATAGTTATGGGCGCTGCTGAAACCGGGCCCTTCATGATGAACAAATCCGCTGTTCTGAGGATTCTTATTGACGCTTGACGGATTTGCGTTTGGGGTGTTACTTCTGCCCAATGGTTTTGCCGATTTGTACCTCTGAGACAAAACCTTCATTTCCTCCTTGTTGACTATAAATTCTCAGGCTCAGTGCAGTGCGTTTTGAATCGTCAATGGCTGATTCAGTGCGATCTTTTTTTGGAAACGTTATTCGTACTTGAATCTAATTAGGTTCTTTCATTTAGGGAAAAGAGGATAAAACCGAGGATAAAGCAGTAAGAGCAACTTTGTCACTCACGCCATCAACTTTGGAAATTACCGCTTTGAAACGTTCCATGAAACTCCTTAATGACTCATTTGGCCCTTGAGATAGGGTCCAGAGATTGGCATCAAAAGTTTCTCGATCCATAAATATGGAATAGTGTTTCAGGAAAATGGCGGATAATTGATCAAGCTATAAATGGGATTAGATCAAGTCGTGAAAACCACTAAAGAGCTGCCCCTTTAAGGTGCTCTACGAACATGAGACAGAAGCCAACATCCCTCTCGCTTTTGCTGAGGTTGGCTCATCCCATTGCTATGCGAAAAGCTGTTATGTGTGCTTTTGGGTCAGTATTTCCTTCGTAAAATAGAATCCAAATTTTGCCGGGGTTGGAGATCCTTGCTTCGGTTATCCGAGCTGTGAACAAATTTTTTGTGTTTCCTCCAATACGGGGTCTATCTGAGATTTGAAAGCTTTGACTTCACCACCGGCTCGAGCCAACGAGGCACGAATTTCTTGAAGTTCACCTTGGTCTCAGCTGGTTCCCCTTATCTGCATATGTTCGGAGCGCCAAACATGATTTACGCCTTGCAGCTCATCATCGTATTGCGGCTATTGTGCCCAGTAGATGTTTTCTTCCTCTTCTGTTAAACTCCCGATTTGGTCCGTATCGCCTCCTCTGGCCCGCAGTCGTATCGATGTCGAGGAAAACTCAATGTTGGTTAAGTCTACTGCGACTTGGCTTTCCTCATCTATCGCGATGGTCTCGGCCGAGCCATCGGGGCATTCGCTCGAGCTATTGGTGGCGAACTGGACGCGTCTGTCATTGGTTGCTCTTGTGCCTTGGATCAGCTCGGGCAGCTCGATTATAGTTGACCTAGTGATCGTGGGGGGTCTGCTCACCATGTTGAGGCAGTGGCGACAGTCCTCTGGGCGTCCTTGGCACATCGTTAGGCATGCCATAAGGCGTGAAAAAATTAAAGGACGTTGGGTTGATGCTAAAGAGTTGTCTTCCAAACCTTCTTATCGGATTTGCTCCCGAGCCCAAGTTTCCAGCGCATGGACTTTGGCTCGCTGTTCTGATTCATGTCAGCATGTCAAGTCTCTCGTTTAACGAGTTGTTTAGCTTGTCCTGCTCGTCGGCCTTCTTGAGCAGGGTAGCCAGCTTGTTCTTCACCTCGACAAGGGATGCAGAAACAGATTATGTGTTCCCTAGGGGAAGATCTCTGGGATTCGTCTCTCTGCCTGAGAGATCGGCTCCAGAGTTGGTCGCGTCTTCCGTGTTTCAGTTTTCGTCGGTAGTCGTCTCCTTAGATCTCGATTCCGACGGTTCAGAGAGTAAGAAAGTTGCTATATCCCCTCAGACGTCACCAAATTCTGAGAGCCAAAGCTCTCATGACAACTAAATTTCATTAGGGACTTTTAAGGGAATATAAATTTTTAATTACAAACCGCAGAAACCGAGATCCAAATATAGTTTTTTATTGATGTTTTGTTTGAGTACAAGAATTTCCAAAAAAAGTGTAAGTGTTTTCTAGGTAAAGTTTCGGATCCATTTTTCTAATTCTCTTCTTCTGCTTTTATAGAGATGATCTTCGAAATCTAGCCAAAAATATCGGGGTAGATTCTCTTCAAGATTCGTCTCCATTTTCATGTTTCCTCCGACCTTATGCACTATAATCTCATTTGGTTCGGCCCACGGCTTCTTCGGTTTGGCCCACATCTTCTTCGGTTCGCCCACATCTTCTTCGGTTGGCCCACATCTTTTTGGCTCGGCCCACGGCTTTTTCGATTTGGCCCACGCCTCCTTTATTCGGCCCATGTCATCTTCGGCTCGGCCCACGTCTTCTTCGGCTCGGTCCATGGCTTCTTCTGTTTGGCCCACGTCTTCTTCGATTCGGCCCACGTCATCTTTGGCTCGGCCCACGTCTTCTTCGGCTAGGCCTTTGCCGAGCCCAAATCTTCGGAGGCCCACTATGTGACTAGCTGTTACTTAGCCATTTCACATGTTGATCTTGGTTAGGTGAAACCTGACCCCAACATATATATATATATATATATATATATATATATATATATATATATTCTTCTTTTAGTCGATTAAGGCTTCCATGCGAAGAAAAAGTTATTGTAATCTCCTATCTGAGCTGTCCTGAAAACACAAAAAGAAAAAAATCCAAAAACTAAAAACAGATAAACTAATCAATCCCCGACCGTGGCACAAAAAACTTGATGTTGGTCAGGTATTAAAACCCTAAAATTGTCTTGCAAAAACACAGACTATCGCAGTGGTACTTATGAGTCGAATCCATAGAAGATTGAGATGTTGCACTACTAATTGTAAGAAAAGAATATAGCTAAGATAAAATTATTAAGAGGTCACGAAAATCAGATTGCAAAAAAACAAAAAGCAAAATAAAAACATGTAGAAAGCAATAAAGAGAATGTTGGGTGTTCAGAGAATTCGTCAAGGATCATGGACTATTTCGTTCTGAGAATCTAGCAATAATATATCTAATATATAAATTCTAGAACTCAAATGACTGATGTATGAAAGACCTAGTCTCGCAGTGCCGATTACTTGTCTCTAACAAACTAATTAGTCAACTCTCGCATCCAATTAAGCAATCAAACATACATTAAGATCATGTTCGATATGTTCACACATATCTATAACTTAACTCTTGCAGGTTATAAATCTAACCTCGTCTAAGGTAGTTCATGAAACTTAGCTGCATTTTTTGTGTGTAGATTAATCCTAGCAACAAATACTAAGTGCCCAAGAAAGCAATATGTTATAAAATCAAGCAAAGAACAAATTAAAGAACTTTCTTAAAGAAATATATTCTAAACTAATCAATCCATAAATTCCCTTTGCAAATCCTTAAACCAAACAAGAGAAGTACTCATACATGATAAAATATATCATAGCAAAAGTAGAAGAAAACTCGTATAATAAACATAAGGATTTATAAATCTCTCAATGGACTACAAAGAGAATGAAATCTTCTCCCTCAGAGATAAAACTATAAAATTATGTTATGGAGGCTATAATTTTCGTGTCCCCTTTAAAAATATAAGACAGAGGTGTATTTATAAGTTTTGGGAGGCTTCGAGGTAAGAAATAGTTTATTTATTTACAGTTTGCCCTAGTTTCTCCCATACACAGTATCCGAGAAACCGTCGTTCACCTCTATTCCAGATGGCCTTTGTCGTGTGTCGTGGATTCTCCACTATCTCGCTCCTCTGTCTGAACCTTGCGGAGAACCTTCTCGGGATCCAACCGAAAATCCCGAAGAACCATTTCTAAATCTCTCTGTCGTTTGTTCGGCTTCGCCGGCGACGATACCTACTGATTTTTTATCATCAACCTATGACGCCGACTTCTTTCTCCTCCGGTTTGTCTCTACCAATTCGTGACTCTCCCTAGACGAAGCCTCCAAATCGCCTCCCTGACCCACCGGACCTTCCGGACCCACCGCGACTGCCCCTAATCTTGGCGACCGGCTCTTAACCTTGCCTTAAAAATCTAAAATCTCATTGTGTAGATCTGCCGCTCTCCTCTATGATTCCCCTATTCATGTTTTGGATGAGGAGCAATCTCTTCCCATCTGCCTCTTCTGACCGGTGACCTACTCAGACAAAAATTACGACGGCCCATCGACCAACCGACTCATCGAGTCCTCCATCTCCAAGACTTTCATTGTCGACCCCTTACCAAGCTTTGCTGAAATGGAACAATCACATATCCTCCTCACTGTGGGCCTTGAGAACCCAATTAGAAACTTCTGCGCTTTTCTCAGGCCAGTTTTTTCCAAACCTGACGATAACTTTACCGGTCCTAATGCCGGATATGTTCTGGCTTTTTCCTTTGTGGATTAGTCCAGTCTAGAAAATTTCTCCTTTGTGGAGAGATCATTCTCACCAGTTTCCTCCTATTTGAAGAGATCGTTTTCATCATTTTCCTCCGTTTCGGAGAGAACCATTCCACCAAACTTCTCATTTATGGAGAATGTCTTTAAACGCTCAATTTTGAAGGGAGCACGAGCTAAAAATTTCGTTCGCTTGCCTCTAATGGCAGAAGAACTAGTCCATTCGAAGGAGCTTTAGGTTATTATCTATGATTGTAACCTCTTAGCTTATCTTTATCTTTATCAAGTTTTGTATTTCATTTATGCATCAAGTTCGGACTCTTTGGCATCGAGTTCCTAGCTTCTTTGGATTGTAACCACGTTTTAAGATTAATAGAAGTATGTTTTTTCAAAAAAAAAGGAGGCGTCCAGGTCTTCTAGAACTTTTCCTTTTTGGTTTAAGAAAGTTTGTGCATGTTTGGAATTTGTTTTTGGGCATTTGGACCGTGAAGAGCATGAGCCACGGTCAGGGGACTACTTGGGCACGCAATGGCAGGTCTAGACCGCGGGACAAGCCACTCCACCCGCGGTCATGGTGGTGGTTTAGCCGAACCCGCAGATTTTGGCCGCAGGTAATGATCTGCTTAGACATGCGTCGCTAAAATCGTCATAACTTTTCAACCATTGTCCAAATGACTTGAAACCACTTCTGGATGAAAGCTAACTCTCTTGGCTATCTTGTGTCAAAATTTCAACTTATTCCATTAACAGTAAGACCTTCAAAGAATCCCAAACTTGTGATACTTTGGATTCTATCTAGAAACTGGTTTTTTGCCTTTTTTTTCTTTTTTGGTCTAATTTGTGCAAATATTCGGTAAAGATTTTAGAAATTCTAAAAACACTAAAACCACTTTTAAAACACTAAAATCAATATAAAATACTAAATAAAAACATTTAAAACCATAACTAGAAACTGTAAAAACCAGAGTATATTATACATACTTCAAGATTAAATGGTTTGAATTTCTACATTGAGTTTGACGATTCTAGTTTTTGGCTTTGAAAATTATATTTGTAAGAATGTTTTAATTGAAGTTAATGAAAAATGTAAAAGAATTGCTAATAGTTGGTACACAGACTAACATGTTCACGAAAAATTGAGTTTTTTTGACTAGGCGTTACAATTTCATAGAGTCCATCCTTATGGTATATACGCGCTCATTCTTATATTCGATTTTAGGTGTAGATCCCTTTTACATAATTTCAAAATCATTTATTCAACATATAGATTTTATTATTTTATCTTTTTTTTTTTTTTTTTTTTTTTAATCCAAAAATCATTTATCCAATGTATATATTTTCTTTTTATGATATATTTTTCTTATAACTTTTTTTCAAAAATACATTGCATTTTTTTTTTTTTTTTTGACAATGACATCGTATATCTTTTCTTCAACAAAAGACGGGTTGTATGTATATCGAAGCAGAGCGGTGGTGGTGTTGATTACAGTGGAATAGGTCTCGATCTGCTCCGGATCCGGATCTGCTTGAAGACAGAAGTGAGATCTAGATGAAAAATAGTCGTAAATCGACTTTGTAGCTTCCTAGCTGTGACTCTATGGTGGATATACTCTTGCGGTTTGGTGGGTGGTGTTGTGCGTTGAGGGAGAATCGCGGTGGTAGATTCCTTACTCTGAATTCGCATTAATCTCTACTCTAACATCACATACACATAATATAAATTGAATCACTATCTAGGAATTGAACATCGAATCACCAATACTACAAATCAAAAGTCCCAAAAAAAATCGCGAACCATGGCAATACATAAAGGAAAAAGAAAATGTCACATGCAGTTATGTTGAGGCAGAATCGACGATAAAGACGGTCTTCTGCTTATACAATTTCGTTCCGATCCCCTACATTGAGATGACACAATTCAATTCTCTTCTTTTCAAATCCGTATGTAAACCCTAAATTGCTCAAATTCTTCATTCGATTTCCTTCTTTAGCTACCGGGTCTGATTTCTTTTTGGTCAGGTCGATTTTCCAATTGGATATTCTCTTTGGGTTCAATTTTGATTTGCTGTTTCGGCCGGGACGGATAGTTATATGAGTAGGATATGTGATATGGGTCGTGTTTAAGTTTATAATAATTGAAATTTAACTCCTTTTAAACGGATTTTGACACATTTTAACCCGACTATAATGAATATGTGGGTTGCGACATATTTCTTGTTAGTTAGAGTATGTCATCATGCATTATATATTAGTTCGTGTACTTAACCATACATTTCTCTAGTTCATATGTGTAGCCATGCAAAGAACAATAGTTGGTGTAGCTAACAAATTTTTTGTTCTTATATTTTTAAATCAGATTACAAAAATCACATAAAAATCTAATACCATTATATTTATATGCAATTTGTATTATATTGTGAGTTATTTTCTTTAGATTTCGCACTATGTGGACGCGTTAAAATATGCAAAATTGATGTTTGAGAATAAATTTATATTGAAAGTCTCCACGAAAATTATAGAACATAAGAAAATAAGTGATGAAATACTTAGAATTCATTTATGATAAGAAGAAATATAATATGTGGATTCAAATAAAACAAAAAGTATAATATGATTAAAAAGTAAACTTAATTCACATAGAATTAGAAAATTTAAATATTTGGAAACACGTGACAAAATTTAATTGGAAACCAAATAATAGTTAGAAGACAAAATATGAGAATTAAAATAAACAAATAAATGTTAGAGTTTTCTATCAGTCATTTTGCGTTGGCATTTTCAATCTTATTTTATTTATTTTTAAGGGTGATATTATTTTATTTTTTGCTTTTTTGTTTTTAATTTCTTTTTCTTACAGATTATAAAATATAATAAATTATAAATCCGCGTATATGTGGATACTAATCTAATTTTATATAATAAGATACTACGTATGATTACTCCACAGATTCATTAAACTGCCTTATTGGAATTTTAGGTTAGAGTGTTTGATACATTTATAGAATATGGCCAACCTTTTTAATACAGCAAACCCAACTTTAAAACTTAGAAATATAAATTGTACAATTAGATCGATTAGTTGACGTTTTTCTCTCTGATCATGTAATTAAATATTCAATTCACTTGGGAAGGTTTTAGTAGCATTTTTTTCGGATTTGTGGATTAGAAAAAGGGGTCAATCAGGGTGTGCCACTTAATTGCCAGAAGTAGACATAAAGAAAATGCTGAGTCACGTATTCCCAATGTTGTTTACTACAGCCGAATTTGACAACAACACAAACCAATTTAATGGCCTATTTGTACTTTATAATTCTATTGAAAGAAACATTGTCTAGTGAAAAACAAAAACAGTGCCAAGAAATTTCCTTATTTTTAATCAATCATCATAAGTTGCATAATTCATATTTGCATTTAAAATAAATTAATAATCAGATACCAATTTTTATTTTCTACATAGAGAGATGTTACATAGATTCGGATCCAAATTTGTGTGTTTGAGATGCTTTGGACATTTACAGCCACTACATTTAGCTGAGTCGGCTAATTTTTTTGCGGGTAATATATAAATATTGCATATTTTAAAAATACTTATGGATAACCCACAACTGGATTACAAGATGAATATGTTTATTTATTTGATGAAAGTAAAAGAGAATTGCAGAGATTTCAACATGAAGAATAAGACTTCTGAAGGAACAATCATTCGAAATAAACGTCTGTTGCGATTTTGGCAACTTGAGTCTTGGTCTCAATAATTAAGAGGAAAATTGTTTATGTGCATTAGATTACCAATACAACAGGCTATATAGTTAATTCCTTTTGTCCAAGGAAGTTTGGATGTAGTAGAGATGTGCTTGATTGGAAAAATAGGCATTGTACCGAGCTTTGAAGAACGTGAAGCAATTATATTTAAGGTAGTTTCAGTTGAGAATACCACGGTTCTGTTGGCTACCAGTGATGGAGTTTAGCATATAATGTTGGACCAATTAAAAATCACAAATCATTAAAGTATTATGGGTCAAATAGTTGATAAGATTAAATTGTTTCTAAGTGAATGAGAAATAGAACCATGTAAAAACTACTTGGGCCTAAGAGTGTTTTAAACTCGAGATTCAGTAAGTTTAATTACATTGTCCCACATTGCTTACATGAGAGAAATTCATGTAATATATAAGAGAGTGAACACATTTATAAGTTCAAAAGTGTGCACCTAAAAAGAGAGATGGCTAAGCCACACGCGCGCGCCGCCGCCGCTCGCTCGGCTCGATAGCTCATGGGCATCATATTTGGCACTTAGGCACTTTGGGCTCTAAGATGATCATATTTTTTTGCTCAAAAGTCAACACGTTTTGAATTCAAAAGAATCAAAATATTTCTCCTTTCTTGCAGAATCGTAACGGCTCCGTGTCTTGTGCTCCACGCCCTGATATCAGGCCTTGCGATCTGCACTCTGTCTTAATGATGGAGGAATAGATCCACTCTCTACCTTGGCTATATATACAAGTCTCACCTACTCTGATTCCACACTTAATCATTCTGAAACAAACAGAAAGAAAACACAGCAATCTCTCTATCTCTTTTCTAAGTGTCTCGAGAGTATAGCGTAGAGTTCTTGGTTTGCAAATTCTATAATCGAGTGTCGCGATTATAGTCTCAACACAGTTGTATCATGGGATTCAGAATCTCAAATATCCGCCACACTACGGACAATTTTATGAATTAAGGATAGAGATCATATCTCACTTATGTGTCTGTTTTTCAAAATCGTTTTCATTTATCGTTTAGTCTCTTTCTTATATAGTTTTTCTTAAATATGGGTTTTCTGGTTCCTACAATCTTTATTTTAAAATCCGCTTCCTGCTTATCATTTTAATCGAATTGAGAGATGCGAACAGTTTTTAAACGGTTTTCACAAACGATTTAAAAAAATTTCTTTACATTTTTAATCTAAAACAATTCTGCAAAACTTTCTTTAACGATTTCGCGGAAGGTTTCAATCTGTAATGCAGATTTGTTTTTAATATTCTCTGGAAACGATTTTCGTGAAGGCTTTTCGGCTAGTTTCGTGAAACGTTAATGGAAAATTAATTCTGGAAATTATTCTGGGATTTTATTCAGAAATTATTTCAGAAACGTTATTCTGGAAAAAATTTCACAGAATTATTTAGTGATTTTAAAGCTTTATAGCTATCACTTTCTTTATTCACCTCTCCATACTGATTCTGTTTATCTAACTGATACAGATTAAAAAATGACTACGGGTGATGACAACGTTCTCTCGGGTAATGGATCCAGTGCGTTGACCCCCCAAATTGAGAATGGTCTTCCGCTACAAGTCCCTTCAGTGCGTAGCGCTATAAGCGCATGAATCACACCTGACAAGTTCGATGGGACCAATTTTAAGTTGTGGCAGAAAAAGATGCATTTCTTTCTAACCACACTGAAATTGGAATAATATGTCACCCATGTCAAACTCGTATTGCCTTTGGATAATACTGATCCCCGAGCTCTGGCTAGTGTCGAGGCATGGAACCATGGGGACTACTTGTGCCAAGGCTACATCCAAAACTGCCTGGTGGACCAGCTGTAATACGTTTACAGTAAGGTTGCAACATCCAAGGATCTCTGGGATGCTCTGGAAAAGAAGTACAAGTCTTTCAATGTGGGCTCTGGAAAGTTCGCTGCTGCTAAATTCCTGAACTACAAAATGTTGGATTCAAATCATGGAGCAAGTTCATGAGCTCCAAATGATTGTGCAAGAGATTGTCGATGAAGGAATGAAGATCTATGAGGTTTTCACGGTGAATTGCTTTATTGAGAAGTCACCTCCTAATTGGGTGGACTTCAAGAACTATCTCGATCACAAGCAAAAGGCTTTGACTCTGTCAAACTTGATATCCAGGCTGCAAAATGAGTCGCACAAGCGAAAATCCGACACGGATTTAACTTATGATGCTAATGTAGCAGAGTACAAGAGAAAGGGAAACGTCAAGTTTATTCCCAACAAACATGTGCCAAACAAGATCACTCGTCAGACATTCATGGACCTCAAGAACCCGGCCTTCCCGAAGAAGTTCGCAAGAAGGTCCACCTACTGTAGCAAGAAGTGCCATTTGGCATCAGAATGTCGCAGTAAGACTAAGGGGAAAGCTCAAGCAAACCTGGCCGAAGCTGACATGTGTGCCGTGGACACGAAAGCAAACATGGCTGAGGAAAATCCTAAGGAATGGTGGTATGACACCAGCGCCACTACCCACATGTGCATTGATAGGGAGATGTTTAACACCTATCAAAAGAGCAAGACCAACGCTCAGCTTATGATGGGGAACGTGTCTCACTCCAAGATTGAAGGCAAGGGAAAAGTTGTGTTGAAGATGACTTCTGGTAAGGAGCTCACTCTGAACAATGTGAAACACGTGCCAGACATGAGGAAGAACTTGATCTCCATAACCGTATTGGACAAGCATGAATTTGCCATCAACTACGAGTCTGACAAGCTGATCATTAAGAAGAATATTATTTTTCTTGGCAAAGGTTATGAAAAAGGAGGATTAGTCAAAATGTGTGTAATGACAGTCCTCAGAAACAATAATGTAACCACTTCCAAAGTTTCAATGAAAAAGAAACAAGTTGTTTATTTGACTGGGTTTTTTAATATTTGGCATGAACGATTACGACATGTGAATTATAAATCTATACAAAGATTAATTAATTTGAACCTAATTCCAAAATGCAAAATAAAAAAAAGACAAATGTGAAATTTTTGAATAAACAAAACTTACAAAAACACCATCACCTCATGTTGAACGAACAACCGAACCTCATGGTTTAATACACACAGATTTCTGCGACTTAAAGTTTGTACAAACAAGAGGCGGTAAAAAATAATTTGTAACATTCATAGATGATTGTACAAGATACTGCTACGTATACTTATTACGTAGCAAAGACGAAGTCTTGGAAAAATTCAAAGAATACAAGACCGAAGTTGAAAACCAACTTGGAAAACCTATTAAAATAGTTAGAAGTGATAGAGGAGGTGAATATGATGGACCTTTTAATACTTTTTGTACTTAAAAAGGGTATTATCCATCGAACCACGGCTCCCTACTCACCAGAATCTAATGGAGTTGTGGAACGGAAAAAACCGTACTCTAAAAGAAATGATGAACGTAATGTCACAGGAATATGGGCTAGCGCAGAATCTGTAGGGGGAAGTTTTGCTCACCACAATCTATATCCTTAACAAAATAGCGCATAAAGTTACTGGCAAAATGCCATATGAACTTTGGAAAGGTAACGTACATTGGTACAAATTCCTCTCAATGTGTGGGGTGCCTAGCAAAAGTCGCAGTACCACCTCCTAAAAAGGTCGCAATCGGAGCTAAAACCGTGGATTGTATATTCATCAGATATGCACACAATAGTAGTGCTTATCAGTTTTTGGTTTATAAATCAGACGTACAGGATATCCATGTCAACACAATCATGGAATCAAGAAATGCATCTTTCTTTGAACACATGTTTTCTTGTAAGGATAGACAAGTTTCAAAGCGAACACATGAAGAAAGAGACGCAGCTACCTCTGTCAATGAGCCAAGCACTTTTGGGACATCATTTAATGATATAGAAGAAGTGGAAGATGAACCTAGACGTAGCAAAAGAGCTCGTAAAGAAAAATCTTTTGGTGAAGATTTCTTAATGGTCTTTCTCCTCGAGAATGAACCAAGAACATTCACTGAAACCAGGCCTACAGCAGACGCAACTTATTGGAAAGAATCCGTCAATAGTGAAATCGAATCCATTATGCAACACCATACATATGAGATAATCGATTTACCACTAGGTTTTAAACCTCTAGGGTGTAGATGGATTTCAAAACAAAATTGAAAACCGATGCCGTAATTGATAAGTACAAGGCTAGACTTGTGGTGCAAGGATTTAGATAAAAAGAAGGTCATGATTCCTTTGACACATATTCTCCGGTAACGAGAATAACTTCAATCCGAATGCTGATAGGAATCGAGCAATACGAGATCTTGAAATCCATTAAATGTATGTAAAAATTGCTTTTCTAAACGGTGATTTAGAAGAAGAAATTTATATGAAACAACCCGAAGGGTTTGTAGTCCCCGGACAAGAACACAAAGTCTGTCGACTTGTGAAGTCTTTATATGGACTTAAACAAACACCAAAACAATGGCATAAAAATTTTGACAATATAATGATGTCAAATGGATTCACCATCAATGAATGTGACAAATTCATATATATCAAAATTACTCCTACCGCGTATATTTTGCTCTATCTATATGTAAGTGCTATACTCATTATTGGGAGCAACAAAGATATCATCCAGCAAACTAAGAACATGTTTAATGGACAGTTTGACATGAAAGACATGGCTCTCGCCGATGTCATTTTGGGGATAAAAATCATAAGGACTTATGACGGAATTACTCTATCTCAAGATCATTATGCATAAAAAATCCTAGAGAGATTCAAAAACCAATCTAATGGGACTGCAAAAACTCTGTTAGACTCACAACTTACCTTCACAAAAAATTCGGGTGAAGCGGTGTCACAAGTGGAGTATGCTCCGGTTATCAGTAGTCTGATGGCTTAACCAATTGTATTAGACCCGATCTGGAAACAACACTGGAAAGCCATAACAAGAATTTTAAATTACTTGCGATACACTAAAAATTATGGCTTGCACTATGGTAAAGAACCGGCAGTTTTTGGAAGATACATTGATGCAAACTAGATATCCGACTCCAAAAACTCTAAATCCACAAGTGGATATGTCTTTACTCTAGGCGGTGCAGCAGTGTCCTAGAAATCTTCCAAATAAACTCTGTTGGCTAGATCAACTATGGAATCTGAATTCATAGCATTAGACAAAGCTGCAGAAGAAGCAGAATGGCTTCGCAATTTTTTGGAAAATATCCCCATGTGGGAGAAACTAGTCCCTGCACTACATGTACATTGTGATAGTCAATCGGCTATCGCATGGGCACTGAATACTCTTTATAATGGTCAATCTCGTCATATCAGACGACAACATAAAACCATGAGACATTTGATCTCAATTGGTGTAATCAAAATAGATTATATAAAATTGGCAGATAACCTAGCTCATCTATTTACTAAAGGCTTCCCATGAGATCAAGTGGTTAAATCATCGAAAGGAATGAGATTAAAGCCTATTAATTAGGATGCAGTTTGATGGAAATCCCACCTATGTGACTGGAGATCCCAAGATGTAGGTTCAAAGAGACAAGTAAGTTAAACTAACTCTGTTTAAAATCTCTGGAACTTACCCAGTTTCTAAGATGATATATAGTTCTTCCTGTATAAAAGGATAAGCGTTGCTTTTAATGATATTCACCATAGCTTTGATATATTCATGGAGTATTACAAGATACTTTATAAAACAAAGTCTAAGGACATATCACGTAGTGAGTGTGAAAGAAGGCCGTTTCTAGGAGAATGAACGAAAGACTATATTCTGTAAATTGACTCATGATACCAGGCGTGTTCAAAGGCCACAATGAACACGATATAAAACTAAGTTCTACGAGAAAATGAAACTGGGTTATGGCTGTTGTCTAGGTTTACATAAAAATACGGATGGTTCAAAACATCATGTTCACCATCTGGCTGAGTAAACCGACATATATTAACAATGAGTGGTTCAAAGCTGAAAAATGCTACCACCTCATACACAGTGATTTTTTGTTTATACTTACGATCGTCCGGCTGTCTAGTCTAGTCAGTAGAGTCATTCAAGTCTATCGAGTCTTCATTTGTTTAGAGTCATTTCTATTCATGTGGGGAATAGTTGGACCAATTAAAAATCACAAATAAATTAAGGCATCATGGGCCAAATAGTTGATAAGATTAAATTGGTTTTAAGTGAATGAGAAATGGAACCATGTAAAAACTACTTGGGCCTAAGAGTGTTTTAAAATCAAAAGGCTAAGTAAGTTTAATTAAATTGTCCCACATTGCTTACATGAGAGAAATTCATGTAATATATAAGAGAGTGAACACACTTCTAAGTTCAAAAGTGTGCACCTAAAATGGCTAAGCCACATGCGTGCGCCGGCGCCGCTCGCTCGGCACGTGGCTCAAGGATCGTGGGCTCGAGGGCTAGTGGGCTCGTGGTCTCGTGGGCATCATATTTGGCACTTAGGCATTTTGGACTCGTGGGCTCTAAGATGATGATAATTTTTTTGGTCAAAAGTCAACACGTTTTGAATTCAAAAGAATCAAAACGTTTCTGCTTTCTTGCAGAATCGTAACGACTTCGTGTCTTGCGCTCCACGCCCTGATATCACGCCTTGCGATTATTGCCCACGATCTGCGCTCCATCTTAATAATGGAGGAGCGGATCTCTCTACCTTGGCTATATATACAAGCCTCACCTCCTCTCATTTTACACTCAATCATTCTGAAACAAACAGAAAGAAAACACATCAATCTCTCTCTATCCTTTCTAAGTAAGTTTCTCGAGAGTATAGCGTAGAGTTCTTGGTTCGTGTGGGGTCGAAATCAACACAATTATATTTGTCATGAAACTTTTAAGGGATCTGAAACTTCTGCATATAAACCACGAAAACGAAGATCCAAAGATGGTTCTATTGAGCTGTTTTGAAAAGTTTTTGCGTACAAGAGTTCGAGAGCAAAAATTCTAGGGTTTTTCTAAGTAAATTCTGGATCCCTTTTTTAAGAGATGTACATAGATATATATATATATATACTAGTTTGAGTCGGCCAGGCCAATTCCAGAGGGGATAAGGAAAACTTCCTAATCCTTCGGGATTTCCGTTTAGCTGAGTCGGCTTGGCTTCATGGGCCTTCGTATTGACATCGGCCGAAGATGGACTTGTTGTTTCGGCCCGTAATTTTACGTATTCTGCTCCGTCTATTGCTTATGCCAAGATTGGGATTGGCCTTATCGACTTCGGCCGTATTGGCTTCGGCCATGATTTCGTATAGATTTGACTTCAGCCGCAACTTCGTATAGAATTAACTTCGGCCATGACTTCGTATAGAATTGACTTCGGCTTCGACTTCGTATAGAATTGACTTCGGCCACGACGTCGTATATAATTGACTTCGACCATGACTTCGTATGGAATTGACTTCGACCGTGACTTCGTATAGAATTGGCTTCGTATAGAATTGACTTCGGCCGCGACTTCGTATAGAATTGACTTCGTATGGAATTGACTTCGGCCATGACTTCGTATAGAAATGCCTTCGGCCAAATTATCTTCGGCCACGCTGTCTTCGTATAGAATTGACTTCGGCCATGACTTCGTATATAATTGACTTCGGCCACAACTTCGTATAGAATTGACTTCGTATGGAATTGGCTTCGGTCATGACTTCGTATAGAAATGACTTCGGCCAAATTGTCTTCGGCCACGCTGTCTTCGTATAGAACTGACTTCGGCCATGACTTCGTATAGAATTGGCTTCGTATAGAAATGATTTCGGCCATGACTTCGTATAGAATTAGCTTCGTATAGAAATGACTTCGGCCGTGATTTCGGCCATGAATTCGGCCACAACTTCGGCCACGACTTTGGCCGCGACTTCGGCCGCGACTTCGACCATGACTTTGGCCGCGACTTTGGCCACGACTTCGGTCGCAACTTTGGCCACGACTTCGGCCACGACTTTGGCCACGACTTCGGTCGCGACTTTGCTAGCTTAGGCCTTATCCAATTCCTCATATTTCTATACTTAGCCATTTCCCATTGATCTCAACTGGCTGGATTCTGACCCCAACAGTTAGCCCCCCAGCTCGGTAGTTTCAGTTATGATAGTGCCGAAGTAAAGGAAGTTTAAGCTGGGATCAATGCGTCATGTCAATTTTTACGAGCCGAACCGACGTGGTGCTGAGTCCATTGGGTTTCATATCCTGTCAGGTTCTCTGTCTTCAAATCGGTAATCTCAAACCCAGTAGAAATTTCTTCATGCAACTGTGTCTTGACACGATTTCCAAGGCATGATATCATCACCTTTTGCTTTAAGGGTCTATATATATCTCCACTCCTTCTCATTTCTCCCTCACTCTTCACTCCTCACAAATCTTCAAGAAGATAAGGTAACTCCCTTTCTCCCTTCTCTCTTCTTCATTTAAAGATTTTTTTTTTAGGGTTTTTTTTTTCTCTCTCGCCGGTAGCCGCCGAGCTTTCTCTTTGTCGAACCGGCCTTGATTCGCGGCTTCGCATATTCGTAGCTTTGTCGATATCAACTTGTCCCTAAGTCTGATTCGTGGGTTTGCCGAAGTGATTTTGTTCTTGGCCGAAGACTCCTTCTTTGCCGAAGTAGTCTCGTATTTTTGCCGAAGACTTCTCCTTCGCCGAAGTCATTTTGTTCTTGGCTGAAGACTCCTTCTTTGCCAAAGTAGTCTCGTATTTTTGCCGAAGACTTCTCCTTTGCCGAAGTCGTTTTGTTCTTGGCCGAAGACTCCTTCTTTGCCGAAGTTGTCTCGTATTTTCGCCAAAGACTTCTCCTTTGCCGAAGTTGATTTGTTCTTGGACGAAGACTCCTTCTTTGCCGAAGTAGTCTCGTATTTTTGCCGAAGACTTCTCCTTTGCCGAAGTCATTTTGCCGATTTTTTTTTTTTTTTTTTTTTGCCGAAGACCCCTCCCTTGCTGAAGTGGTCTCGTGTTGCCGAATAGAATATATATATATATATATTTTTTTTGCCGAAGACTATTCCCGCCGAAGTGCCTTTGTCTTTGCCGAAGTGGCCCTTTGGCCGAAGTGACTTCGCCAAAAGCCCTTGTTTTTGCCGAAGTGGCCCTTTGGCCGAAGTGATTTTTCTCCGTACTGAAGAATTTCCCTTTGCCGAAGTCCTTCTTGCCGAAGTCCTATTTTGCCGAAGTGAATTCTCGTCTTGGCCGAACTGGCCCTCCGTCTTTGCCGAAGTGGCCCTCCATTTTTGCCGAAGTGAATTCTCGCCTTGGCCGAAGTGAAGTGCCTTGCCGAGGCGGCTTGCCTTTGCCGAAGTCCCCCTTTCTTTTTCTTTTGCCAAAGTGGGCCTTCGTCTTTGCCGAATCGAAGTGCCTTTTTGGCCGAAGAGATTTCTTGCCGAAGAGGCTCCTTTGATTGACGAAATGGAGAATCTTTTTGAAGTGAAAATCGAAGCGGAGAATTGGAGTTTTGATTTTGCTAAGATGAGGTGAGACGCAAATCTCCAAACGTGTTCTTCAAAGCGATGAGCTTCTAAGAGTGGATCCAAGCGTGAGGTGCCCGATCCTCCGGGGTCTACCCTTTCTACTGCAGAATCTTTAAAGAGTCTTAGGCATCGGTTCAATATCTCCGAAGAGATCGAGTTTATCCTCCCATCACCGTTAGATCGAGCCGATGAGCCTCCCAAGGGGTGTTTAACCTTGTACGAAAGTTGCTTCTACATGTGCTTTCTCTGGTTTCCAATACCAAGGATCATTTTTGAGTATCTATGGAAGCATAGGTTTGCTTTGGCGCAAATAGTTTCTCAAGGTATTCGGCACTTGGTTGCTATCCATTCGGAGATTTCGTTCCAAGGAGAAGTTTCCCTACTCCATCTCAAACAAGGTCCACCGTAAGATTATCGGAGGTTTTCCAAGTAAAGATAGATATTGGGAAGACTACTTTTTCTTTGTGCCCATCTCCGAAGCTTCGGTTGGTGCCAATTGGACTAAAAAGATTAGGACCAGATGGAGGGAAATTGGTAGCCGATCCGTAACTTTATGAATGTTTCTGCTTTGTCGAATATATTGTGATCCTCTGCTTTGTTTGTTGGTTTTGCAGTTCCTAATCCGTTCCCAACATGTCCTCCGGACATAATTACACTTTGCGAGACTCTTGCTTCCGGTGAGTGTGATTGGCAAAGAGATTTTACTTTTCAGAGGGTAGAGAAAGCACGAACTCGACACTTCGGTTATTATTCTTCAAACTCGACTTCTTCGTCTTCTTCTAGTGATACAAGGAATGCTATGGGAAAACGATCAACGGTTCATGAAAGAATGGAAGCCGAAGTCCGTGCAAAGGCACAACAAATGGAGATTAGCCGAACTGAAGTTTCCGCAGAGCACCCAACTCCAAGTGTTGCCCTTGCTCTTCCCGCGGCCGATCCAGCTGAAGAGGCGTCCATGCTAGCTCCATCTATTCCCAAAGCAAGAGAGATCGTGTTGGGCCTTAGGCAACCAAACTCAACTCCGGTTCGGCACAGAAGTAGTAAGGCCGTGGACGCGAGCGAGGAAGCAGAACAGGTGAAGCCAGCCCGAAGGCGTGCCGTGATGAAGGCCGACAAAGGGAAAGGTCCTCCTAAGGACGATGTCCCTAAATGCAAAAGGCGTAATGCTCCAATTCGTGACACTGCCGAGCACGAACCGCCTTCGGAGCCTGTATCTTTGCCGTTTGCTTCTGAGATGGTTTGCGACGATGCATTGGCATCGGCTACTCTTTTCTCGAAAATTATTTCTACGGGGGATTGCTTCCCTCCTCCCGATACTCTGGTTCGGAGCAAACCATATGCTGATATATTTATTCGTGGTGCCAAGGTACTTTATGCCGACTCTCCTCTCACATTTTTTATCACTTTGTTGAAAGCGTAATATCTAACTTTTTCTTTCCATTCAGTTTCTGGCTTCCATCAACAAAATGGCGTTCCGCTACGACGCGGATGCCCGAAAGAATGCGAGGAGAGTCGAGCGTACAAGGAAAGTAGCGGAAGAACTTCAAACCAAGCTTGACAAAGCTGAGCGTGAGCGCGATGTTGCTATGGAGAGGGCATCGAAATAGAAAGAAAGCTTGGAGGCTGAGGTGGAACTTCACAAGGAGAGACTCGGCCGAGCTGAAGATAGGGTTCTTCGCTTAGAGTCTTCTCGGGCTCGACAGGATGCTGAGGTCACCTAGCTTCAATGGCTGCTAAGCTCGGAGAAGGCTATGACCGACAAGAAGGTGGAGCGAGCTGAGAAAATGGTGATGCGTAAAATGGCAAAGAAGTTCCAGGCCAAGGTTGATCGAGCCCAGGAGAAGATTCAGAGCTTGGGCGGGTCGTCGAAAAATAACATAGTTGATCTCGCCCAAGTCGATGGTAACATTAAATTCATTGCATTGCTTCGTGGCGACGCACCCCCCTCGTTGGAGGCTGAAGTCGAGAAACTCCACCAATGGAAAGCTAGGTACGATGGTGCTGATGATGAGTTCGACAGGTTGGTTACCGAGTTGGAGAGCGACTTGGTGGTTTTGCCGATTTCTGAGGATTCGGCCAATGTTATGCTGGGTAACGACCCCGTTGAAGCGTTAGCGGCGAATGTCGAGGTTCGTGTTTCCTCTGGATCCAACAGGGGTACTCCTGGTTTTTCTTCGCTTGGTTTGAAGAGGGCTTCCAAATCCAAGACGATGATCGAATCTTTCGACGAGCCCGGTTTGAGGTCTGATGATGATGTGTCTTCCAAGGGTAAGGTTACCGATGACGGGGATTGTCGAACCCGTTATTGAGGTCATGCCGAAGACTATGTCTTGGCTTATCCCATTATATGATATTGTGCTTAACTTTGTTTGAATACGGTGCCTAGACGGCTTTATCCATATCAACTTGTTATTTTCACCTTGCAGCTTTTGTTATTGTAGTGTTATTTCTTTGTTTCCGAACCTCATTGCTGAATCCTTTTTATCCAAGGAGGACCGATTTGTTTCACTGTATCTCGCTTTAATGTTAATACCAATGATTTGTTTGTTGGGTTTAAGATGATTATTCCGGTTTACGGATACGTTACCGTAGACATATCCGCTCTGATAATGAGCATAGATGTTTCGACCACCGATTTGTTTGTTGGGTTTAAGATGAGTATTTTGGTTTACGGATACGTTACCGTAAACATATCCGCTCCGACAATGGACATGTAGTACTGTTGCGACCAATGATTCGTTTGTTGGGTTTTTTGATGATCATTTTGGTTTACAGATGAGTTGCCATCAACAAATCCGCTCCAACAATGAACATGTAGTACTGTTATGACCAACGATTTGTTTGTTGGGTTTAAGATGAACATTTCGGTTTACGGATACGCTATCGTAAGCATATCTGCTCTGACAATGGACATAGACATTTATATAGCGGGCACTTTTAATCTGCTAGGATGTAATAGTTAGATCCGTAAAAGATGTAGTAGTTCGTTGTTGGGGCCAGCAGCAACGAGAGTGAGATAAGATGTCTGTTTAGTTAAGACTTTGAGTAATCCGTAAAGGATGCGAATGGGATGTCTGTTTTTATTGAGGCTTTAGTAATCCGTAAAGGACGTGATATGATAATCTTAGCTTCGAAAAGCTTGCATTAAGTAGACGTATAGCCTATTATAAAGGTGGGAGTATACGAGTATAAGTACCCACTCCCCCCCCCTTTTTTAAAGAGAAGGGCAGCTGAACCCATCCGAAGATGAGCTACCTACGTACCCTATGTAGGGATCAAGCCTCCCCGTAGTTCATGTAAAGTACCTTAAGGATAGTACTTCTTGAGATGCATTTTGTTCCACGATCTTGGTATTGGACCGTCAGACATGTTAGTGAGTTCATATACTCCGGGTCGGACTACTTTTGTTATTTTGTAAGGTTCTTCCCAATTTACTCCAGGTTTGCTGGCGTTTCGTTCTGCTGTATTCTAAAAAACGTTCCGTAGGACTAAGTCTCCTTCGTAGAACTGTCGATTTCGTACGTGAGAGTTGTAGTACTTTGCCGCTGCATTCTGGTAATTCTGGATTCGGATCAAAGCTTGATCCCGCCTTTCATTGATCAAGTCCAACTCATCAAGCATCAATAAGTGATTGAGCCCTTCTTGTTCTGGGAGAAGTCTTCGGCGGACTCCTGGAAAATGTATCTCCGGTGGAATGACGCATTCTGTCCCGTAGACGAGAGCGAATAGAGTTTCGTTGGTTGCTCATCGCGGTGTTGTCCTATGACATATCAAAAACTTTCTTTTTTCTTCGGGGATTTGTATTTCCTTTTCTTCCTTGGACTTGTATTTCCTTTTCTTTCTGGGCCGACTTTCGTATTGACTTTGTTCGTCGGTTTGGCCCAAATCTTGAAATGACCTATGAAGTTGTCGGCTCGGCCCTTGAAGGCGATATTTTGCTTCGGCCCATTGGAAAGGTTGCCTCGACGCGTGTTGATACACCTCAGCATGTGGCAACGTTTGCCTCGACGCATGCTGAAAAGCCTCGGTAGGTGGCAACGTTTGCCTTGGCACGTGCTGATATGCCTCGGCACGTGGCAATATTTGCCTCGGTGCATACTGATACACCTCGACAGGTGATTGTTTGCCTTGGTACATGCTAATACGCCTTGGCAGGTGAACGTTTGCCTTGGCGCATGCTGATACGCCTCGACAGGTGAACGTTTGCTTTGGCGCATGCTGATAAGCCTTGGCAGGTGAACATTTGCCTAGGTACGTGCTGATATGCCTCGGTTCGTGAAGGTTGCCTCAGCCCAAGACGTCGTTGCCTCGGCCCATGGTGTTTTTGGGCTTCTTCTTCTTCAGCTTGGCCCAAATCTTGTTCGATTCTGTGAAAGCCCATCGTGCGCCTAGCCATCACTTAATCATTTTTATGTTGATCTTTAGCCAGGTGAAAACTGACCCTAACATGGCTCTCTACATATTTGGCACTCCGCATATTTGGCTCTCCGCAGGTTTGGCTCTCCGCAGATTTGGTTAGGCACAAAATATTTGGCTAGGTCTAAAATATTTGGCTAGGCTCAAAATGTTTGGCTAGGCACAGTTGTCTGAAATCTGACCCAACAGTTAGCCCCCAGCTCGTCAGACTCAGTATTGATGGTGACAAGGTATAGGTAGTCGTTACTGAGATCAACACGCCGAGCTAAAATTGGCGTTTACAACTTGCCGAGCCGTTTCTTTGATCACATTGCCGAGCTATTTTGTTGCCTAGATCGCTGAGCCGTTTTGTCGTACGAATACTTGACGAGGCATTTTGCCGAGGAAAACGTGACTAGACATTTGGCCGAAAAGGGCGTGACGAGGCATTTTGCCAACAAACATTTTTTTTCGACGAGGCGTTCTACCTACGAGGTATTCTATCGACGAGGCATTTTGCCAACAAGGCATTCTACCCGACGCTGCATTTTTCCCGATGAGCGGGTTTGGCGGACGAGGCATTTTTCCTGACGAGGCATTTTGCCGACGATGCATTTTGCCTGACGAAGCATTTTTCCTGACGAAGCATTTTGCCAACGAAACATTTTGCCGATGAGGTGTTTTGCCGACGAGGCATTTTGCCGAGAAGATTGTGACGAGCCAAAACTATCTTGTTGCTTCGACGGACCTTCTTATCCATGAACATCGAGTACTGCTGCAGAAAGATGGTTGATAGATGCTAGAAATTATCGACGGACCTTCTCTCTAGCCTGGAAACCCATTGAAGGGCTGCTCCTTTCAGATTTTCTACGAAAAAAAGCCAGTAGCCGGCGTCTTTCTTGCTTTCCCTCTGGTTGGCTCATCCCATTGCTATGCAGAAAGCTGTGATATATTCCTTCGAATCGGTCCTGCAGTTGTAGACTGGAATCTTGATCTTCCCTGGGTCGGAGAACCTAGTGTTGGTGACACGAGATGTAAACGGCGTTCATTGTACTTCCTCCAGCACAAGATATATTTTCGGAGCCACGCTTCTGGCCTTGTGTGCTTGGGAGCGGACAGCTCGCACCTGAGCAGTGGATTGAGCTAGGGATGCTCTGAATTTGTGCATCTGCCGCTGGTGGTCAGAGTTTGCTCCCGCAGCTCGTCTGGGATGTCGCCTCGGCCTGTTCTTTACGACTCATCAATGAACTGCGCCTGCTGGTCAAGTAGGAAGTTCTCTTCTTCTTCTGTTAGATCGGTGCTAATTCTTACTTCCTCCTCATCTTCGTCGAGGTCAATTGTAGTAGCCGTCGTATCGCGTCTGTTGCCTAGGTCAATTTCGTTGGCACTTCTCGCTCCTAGGATCAGTGGGGGTGGTTCCGTTACGTTTGATCTGGTCGCCGCAGGTATTTTTTCGTTGACTCGATGTAACGGCGGCAGTCCTCCTGTTGATCTGCATGCATCTCGGGGGTGTTGAGAAATCGAGTGTCGTCGGATTGAGCCCAAGTTGTCCCACTCTTTTGGAAGGATTCGCTGTTGACCTCGTGCTTCCAGCTTGAAGGTATCTAGCTCGACTCTATGTTGTTAGCGTTCTGAGTTTTCTGACACCGATTTGTTCAACTCGTCTTGCTTTCCCACCTTCTTCAGTAACGTGGCCAGCATGTCTTTCATCTCTGCTATCGCCGCTGGAATGGCCTCCGTGTTTGCTAGCAGCGGATTTGTCCTTCCGTCAGGAAGATCGGTGTCAGTATTGCTTGCGTCCTCACTGTTCTTGTCTCCGTCGTTAGTCATCTCTTCAAATCTCGTGTTTGGTGGTTCTTAAGAGTCATAAAGTTTTGAGACTCCCCACAGACGGTGCCAAATTGTGGGAGTGGAAAACCACAATACTAAATTTCTCGGGAAATAATTTAGGGATTCCAAAACTTCTATGAACAGAAACACAAAAACAGAGATCCAAAGATAGTTTTTCTTTATTGATATGTCAAAGAGCTTCGAATACAGAGGTTGTTCAGAAAAACCTAAGTATTCTTGCTAGGTCAAACTTGCGGATCCCCCTTTAGTGTACAAGTACATGTGTATTTATATGTAATATAAGTCGACAGTCTTTTCTCCTAAACTGATAAGGAAGCTTTCCTTTTTCTTCGCCTTGTTCCTTTCTTTATGATTATTTTCCCTTTTTCCATAAACCTTCTAGTCCGTCAGAAAGTTATGGGCTTCTCATGTTGGCTCGACCCATTGTATCTCGGGGCCACCGACCTACATCGCCGATATGGATGAGGATTATGACGTCGTTGTCTCATCTCATAATTCCTACTCACCCCTCGCCTCGTCCTTGCTCTTTACCGTCTTGACATATCTATGCCCATACTTAGCCATTTTCACTTATAGATTCCAATTAGGTGGGATCTAAACCTAACAATGCATTTCTTTCTAACCATACTGAAATAGAAAATATTTCACCGAGGTCAACTCCATTTTTCCTTCGGATAATATTGATCCCCGAGCTCTGGCTAGTGTCGAGGCATGGAACAATGTGGACTACTTGTACCAAGGCTACATCCAAAACCGCATGGTGCACTAGCTGTACAACGTTTACAGTGAGGTTGCAACATCCAAGGATCTCTGGGATGCTCTGGAAAATAAGTACAAGTCTTTCAATGTGGGCTCTGGAAAGGTCGTTGCTGTAAAATTCATGAACTACAAAATGGTGGATTCAAAATCCATCATGGAGCAAGTTCATGAGCCCCAAATGATTGTGCAAGAGATAGCCGATGAAGGAATGAAAATCTGTGAGGTTTTCATGGTGAATTACTTCATTGAAAAGTTACCTTGTAATTGGATGGACTTTAAGAACTATCTCGATCACAAGCAGAAGGCTTTGAATCTGTCAAACTTTATATCCAGACTGCAAAATGAGTCGCTCAAGCAAAAATCCGACACCGATTTAAATCATGATGCTAATGTAGCGGAGTACAAGAGAAAGGGAAACATCAAAGTTTGTTCCAACAAACATGTGCCAAACAAGATCGCTCCTCACACATCCACGACCTTCAAGAAGCCGGCCTTCCCGAAGAAATTCGCAGGGAGGTCCACCTACTATAACAAGAAGGGCTACTTGGCATCAGAATGTCATAGTAAGGCTAAGGGGAAAGATCAAGTCAACCTAACCGAAGGTGACATGTGTGCGGTGGTCACGTAAGCAAACATGGCTGAGGAAAATCCTAAGGAAGAGTAGTATGACACCGGCACCACTACCCACATATGCATTGATAAGGAGATGTTTAGCACCTATCAAAAGAGCAAGACCGAGTGTCTCACTCCAAGACTGAAGGCACGAACAAAGTTGTATTGAAGATGACTTCTGTTAAGGAGCTCACTCTGAACAAATTGAAATACATGCCAGACATGAGGAAGAACTTGATCTCCGGGACCATATTGGACAAGCATGGATTTGCCATCAACTACGAGTCTGACAAGCTGATCATTAAGAAGAATTGTATTTTTGTTGGCAAAGGTTATGAAAAAAGAGGACTAGTCAAAATGTGTGTAATGACAGTCCTCAGAAACAATAATGTAACCACTTCCAAAGTTTCAATGAAAAAGAAACAAGTTGCTTATTTGACTGAGTCTTTTAATATTTGGCATGAACGATTAGGACTGTGAATTATAAATCTATACAAAGATTAATTAATTTGAACCTAATTCCGAAATGCAAAATAAACAAAGACAAATGTGAAATTTGTGTACAAGCAAAACTTACAAAAACACCATCACCTCATGTTGAACGAACAACCGAACCTCTTGGTTTAATACACACAGATTTTTGCGACTTAAAGTTTGTACAAACAAGAGGTGGTAAAATGTAGTTTGTAACATTCATAGATGATTGTACAAGATACTGCTATGTATTCTTATTACGTAGCAAAGACGAAGTCTTGGAGAAATTCAAAGAATACAAGACCGAAGTTGAAAACCAACTTGGAAAAATATTAAAATAGTTAGTAGTGATGAGAAGATGAATATGATGGTCCTTTTAATGCATTATGTACTGAAAAAGGCATTATACATCAAACCACTGCTCTCTACTCACCAGAATCTAATGGAGTTGCGGAACGGAAAAACCGTACTCTAAAAAAAAATGATGAATGCAATGTTACAAGAATCTGGGTTAACCCAGAATCTGTGGGGAGGGGGAGTTTTGTTCACCACAAACTATATCCTTAACAAAACACAGCACAAAGTTACTAGCAAAATGCCATATGAACTTTGGAAAAGTAACGTACCTTCGTACAAATACCTCAAAGTGTGGGGGTGCCTAACAAAAGTAGCAGTACCACTTCCTAAAAAGGCCACAACCGGACCTAAAAGCGTGGATTGTATATTCATCGGATATGCACACAATAGTAGTGCTTATCGGTTTCTGGTTCATAAATCAGATGTACCGGATATCCATGTCAACACAATCATGGAATCAAGAAATGCATCTTTCTTTGAAAACATCTTTCCTTTTAAGGATAAACAAGGTTCAAAGCGAACTCGTGAAGAAAGAGACGCAGCTACCTCTGTCAATGAGGCAAGCACTTATGGAACATCATTTAATGATATAGAAGAAGTGGAAGATGAACCCAGATGTAGCAAAAGAGCTCGTAAGGAAATATATTTTAGTGAAGATTTCTTAATGGTCTTTCTCCTCGAGAATGAACCAAGAACATTCACTGAAGCCATGTCTACACCAGCCGCACCTTATTGGAAAGAAGCCGTCAATAGTGAAATCGAATCCATTATGCAACACCATACATTTGAGATAACCGATTTACCACCAGGTTTTAAACCTCTAGGGTATAGATGGATTTTCAAAACAAAATTGAAAACCGATGGCGCAATTGATAAATACAAGGCTAGAATTGTGGTGCAAGGATTTAGAAAAAGATGGTCAGGATTTCTTTGACACCTATTCTCTAGTAACGAGAATAACTTCAATCCGAATGCTGATAGAAATTGCAGTATTACGAGATCTCAAAATCCATCAAATGGATGTAAAAACTTCTTTTCTAAACGGTGATTTAGAAAATGAGATTTATATAAAACAACCTGAAGGATTTGTAGTCCTCGGACAAGAACACAAAGTCTGTCAACTTGTGAAGTCTGTATATGGACTTAAACAAGCACCAAAACAATGGCATGAAAAATTTGACAATGTAATGATGTCAAATGGATTCACCATCAATGAATGTGACAAATGCATGTACATCAAAATTACTCCTACCGCGTACATTTTGCTCTGTCTATATGTGAATGACATGCTCATTATTGGGAGCAACAAAGATATTATCCAGCAAACTAAGAACATACTTAGTGGACAGTTTGACATGAAAGACATGGATCTCGCCGATGTCATTCTGGGGAGAAAGATCATAGGGACTTCTAATGGAATTGCTCTGTCTCAAGATCATTGTGCAGAAAAATTCCGAGAGAGGTTCAAAAACCACTCTAATGGGACTGCAAAAACTCCGTTAGATTCACAACTTACCTTGACGAAAAATTCGGGTGAATTGGTGTCAAAAGTGGAGTATTCTCGGGTTATCGGTTGTATGATGTACTTAACTAATTGTACTAGACCCGATCTGCGCACGCAGTAACTGAGCCGCTACACAAGTAATCAAGGGAAACAACACTAGAAAGTCATAACAAGAATTTTAAATTACTTGCGATACACTAAATATTGTGGCTCGCACTATGGTAAAGAACCGACAGTTTTGGTAGGATACAGTGATGTAAACTGGATATCCGACTCCAAAAACTCTAAATCCACAAGTGTATATGACTTTACTCTAGGCAGTGCAGCAGTGTCGTGGAAATCGTCCAAACAAACTTTGTTGGCTAGATCAACTATGGAATCTGAATTCATAGCGTTAGACAAAGGTACATAAGAAGTAGAATGGCTTCCCAATTTCTTGGAAGGTATCCCCATGTGGGAGAAACCAGTCCCGGCACTACGTGTACACTGTGATATTCAATCGGCTATCACATGGACACTGAATACTCTTTATAATGGTAAATCTCGTCATATCAGACGACGACATAAAACCATTATACATTTGATCTCAACTGGTGTAATCACAATAGATTATATAAAAATTGGCAGATAACCTAGCTGATCCGTTTACTAAAAGCTTATCACGAGATCAAGTGGTTAAATCATCGAAAGGAATGGGTTTAAAACCTATTAATTAGGATGCAGTTTGATGGAAACCCCACCTACGTGACTGGAGATCCAAAGATGTAGGTTCAAAGGGACAACTAAGTCAAACTAACTCTGCTTAAAAGCACTGGAACTTACCCAGTTCCTAAGATGGTATATAGTGTTTCCTGTATAAAAGGATAAGCATTGCTTTTAATGATATTCACCACAGCTTTGGTATATTCGTGGAGTATTACAAGATACTTCATAAAACAAAGTCGAATGACATATCACCTAGTGCGTGTGAAATAAGTCCGTTTCTAGGAGAATGAACGAAAGGCTATATTCTCTAAATTCACTCATGATACCAGGAATGTTCAAGGCCACAATGGACATGATAGAGAACTAAGTTCTACGAGAAAATAAAATTGGGTTATGGCTGTTGTCTAGGTTTACATAAAAATCTGGATGGTTCAAGACATCATGTTCACCATCTGGCCGAGTAAACCCGACAGATATTAACAATGAGTGGTTCAAAGCTGAAAAAGGCTACCACCTCAGACACAGTGATTTTTTGCTTATACTCTCATCGTCCATCTGTCTAGTCAGTCTTGTTAGTCTTGTCAATAGAGTCATTCGAGTCTGTTGAGTCTTCATTTGTTTGTAGTCATTTCTATTAATGTGGGGGATTGTTGGACCAATTAAAAATTACAAATCAATTAAGACATTATGAGCCAAATAGTTGATAAGATTAAATTGGTTTTAAGTGAATGAGAAATGGAACCATGTAAAAACTACTTGGGCAGAGTGTTTTAAACTGAAAAGGGTAAGTAAGTTTAATTACATTGTCCCACATTGCTTATATAAAAGAAATTCATGTAACATATAAGAGAGTGAACACATTTCTAAATTCAAAGATGTGCACCTAAAAATAGAGATTGGACCAATGACGTTAATGAACATGTATCATTTCCTTTTACTATTTTTGTCCAACCATTGGACCAATGACGTTTTAACAGCAAACTAGAATATTTAGAAAGGAGAAACAAGATGTCCGAAAAAAGGGAAAAAAGAGATCGAAATTAAGTTCGATTTTCGAGTTTGAGATTTAATTAACTATGTTTAGATGCACATTATTAACAATGGTATTGTGCTTTCTTAGTAACTCGGTATACATATACAACCGCTTTTGTTGAAGACAAAACATACAGTGTCTTTTCTCTAAACCAACATATATAGTACTAATGTTCGAAAACTCGGCCAAAACGGCCGTTTTTGCGGCGGTGAGACGCTCGGCGAAAGGGAACTGCCGGGATTAAGCTATAATCAGTCAAAAAATTGGATTTCTCAAAAAAAATATTTTTTTTACATTTTATATTAGAAATCAATAAACACTTGGTAGATCTACCAAATTTTTTTATAAACAAGAGGTAACACAAGAAATAATGATGAAAAACGCGAAAAATGACTTGGCGACGGATTTAGGGTTGTAGAGAACAATTTATAGAGAAAGAAGACGAGGGCAATTTCGTCATTTACCATTCATTAAAGAAAAAACCAAAAATCTGTGGCAAAAGATTCGAACCCTCAATCTAACCATCATTAAATCAGACCCTTACCATCGCATTAAGCCACGTTTTTAATATTTGTACGCATAATTAATATATATACATATATATATTCAAAATTATAAAAACTAGTCTCGATTTATCTCCATTTAATTGATTAGGCGGTAGGCCCTCTCCAAACGCCCGATTAACACCTAAGGAATTTGGAACATTGAGTACTATTAGTACAATGTGTTTTTCTGTCAACTGATAAAACCATTACTCAATGTCAGTGCCCATATTTTTCGGGGACTGATGCATATTTAAAAAATGGGCCTCCGTTTATATAACTTTAACAATAATTATAATCTAATTTAAACGATATAACATAATGAAAACAAGAAACAATGACAGATAAAGTCTGAAACGTTAAAAACAAACTTTTCTCTTAATATAAGAATCAGTTTTGAATTCACTTGGGATCTCAATAAAAATATTCTCTAACTATTATACTAAGACTATTTTTATTTTATTTGGAACCCTCAAAATTAATATAAAGTCGGGGCTCTGAGACAAATGCCTTTTTCGTTACATTATAGGCACGGTCTTGCCATTACTTAATCCAAAGAACAAGAGTTTCTAAAGCCAAAAGTGCTCATTTTGCAAAAAAAAATCAGCCAATACATTGGCATCTTGAAAAATATAAGAAAAAGAGATACTCGTAAAAATCAAAGCTAGATCAATGATACTACCTCCGTTTTATATAGAAATTTATTTTTTATTCACAAATATAAGATATTTTCACATTTCTATGCAACTTCTAACTTTATTGGATATTGTTTGACCAATAATATTTTGTAGTCTTTTTTTTAAATTGGCTATTGTTTTTATTTTATATATTAAATAATATTTTTTAGAAAAAAAGTAATTTTATTTTTCGTTTTTTTGACTAAAACATCTTATATTTTGAAACGGATGGAATATTAAAGAAGGATGGAGTATTAAAGAAGAACTCATGGATCTGATTATGCAACTCTCTCTCTTGTTGACAAAGGTGATTAGTACAATGTCTTAAGATCCAAGACTTTAAACATTTATGGTTAAAAAATAATCAGACTTTAAACATTTATTGTTAAACAATAATCATGATTTTACAGGTGTGTGGGATTTATTGGACATCAATCAAATGTACAAAATAAAAACAAGAATATATAATTGTATGAAGAAAATATCTAAGTTTGGAATTTTTGCGCTTGAAAAGAACAAGAAGACTTGAGAAAGAGATGAAGATGCCACTCGTGATGCTAACGATCTTCTCCATTTAGCTTTACAAAAAAGATGTATCTCTTTCTAACAACTTTGTTCTTCGACAGGTTCATGCGTTTGCCTACAATTGTGAAGGAATCTACAATGGTCCATATACAATTTAATTCATATACTATCACAATATCATTTCATAGATATTCTTTAGGATAAAACGGAATTTTGGACATCTGGCACATCTAATATTTCTGTCTTTGAAGATGTCATATGAAAATATCCCAATATCAAACGAAGATATATCGACTTGACACTGCCGATATAAAAACTTTTAAACTCAACACTTTATTTTCGTCATTTTGTTTCAAGAGTATTATTTGTGATTGTATGATATTTTTTCCAAGAGAGCTTTTAGGTATAGGAAAAAATTAAATGATATACATTTTGCATTTCATATCTCAATATAGTGAAACTATATAAGAATATTAATTTCATGCGGCGATAAAACAAAAAATTCTAGTGATTATCAAAAGAAGATCTAGATTAATCTTTTTGTTGTTGTAATTATCCTTAAAACATCAATAAACATGCAAAATTTGTTGATTTTCTCTGATCGTATGGATGTCTTATGATTAGTTCAATTGATGAGCAAAATGAAAAAAATAAAGCTCTGTCAAATTTCTTAATTAATCAATCAACACTACAAAAAAAACAGGGTTGTTTGCTACGTCCACAATCGTAGCAAATTGGTCGCAAATTGCGACGAAAATAGAAGCGTCTCGACAAGTTCGTTGCAAACCGAGTTTCATCACATAATAATTTAAGTTGCGACTGATTTGCGACGTACTTTGCCTTTAAAAAAAAAAATTAAAAACATAATAATTAAAAATAAAATAAATAAACAAAATTATAATTTTAATAAAACCGAATATTATTTACATAAAAAAAATTTCACAAAAACACACAACAAAAAGCAAATTTAAAAAGTAAATAGTCAGATCCTACGGCATATTAAACTGACTACTAGATCATGATGCGTTGCCCGTCTGACGTTGTTGCACCATATCCCGAAAAGCTAGGTTTGTGTCGTTGAGGAAGTCCCACATAAATGTCGTAGTTGTTATTCTTCTCTTGCAGTTCCATGATGCACTGTCTAGCTTCATCCAACTTCTCTGTCATGACTATAGGATCGGCGGCGGGTGTCAGAATGGGACAAGTCGGGACTCTCTCGGATTCAAGACGTAGTGATCCCGTAGAGACGATCTTCTCTTTCTTATGGGGAGCAACCTGTAAATTAATATATAATTATATAATGTTAACTTATAATTATAAAATAATAAAGGATAATAAATTGAAAGAAAATATTAAATTTACCTCATAAACAATGCGGTTGAGTCCGCATGGGTCATTTCTAGTAGCTGACCATCGGGAGTGGGTTGGGAAGTCATTTATTTGACCCGGGCGGTGATTTCCTCGTGAAGCTTTTGGACGCGTCTATAAACCAACGTCCCATCCGACTTTTTATGCGTCTGTTCCCAAACCTCTGACATAGTTTCCGGAGCGCCTTCCTCTTTAACCTAAAAAATGAGAAACAAACATTAGTTGTTAAACCAGAAGGAAATTAAGGTAAACAGTTAAAATTGAACTTACAATCATCCGCGCCTGTGCTCGAAATGAATGTTGGTCAGACGCATGCTTCGCAATCTCGACCCAATCGACCTTCGTTAAATGAGCCGCGGAGCACTGGCCGCTCCGCACCTCTAAAGTTGGAGCCATCCATTATGCAACTAAACTGTCCCAGACGGTTTGGTCGAACCACCTCGGGTTGACCTTCACCGAGTTCTTCTTCCACCAGCCAACCTGGTCGTTGAGACAATGCCACCCCTTTCTTCTCGAACTCGGTCCGTACAAGTTCAGTGATCCCAATGTCCAGTTATACTTTTGTTGTTCACAATTGAAATTCAAAGTTAGTATATAATTAACAAATAAGTAAACGGAAAAAATTCATTAAAACTTTTTACGCAATGGTATGGAACCATCTATCGACAGTCAAAATTGGGACATATGTCCAATTCGGATGAGGCTATCTGAAATCCCGCTCTATCAACTTCCTGACCGCCTTGCCCACTTTATTATCATCGCCAAGCTTGAAAAAAAATTATAATTAAATAAATTAACATAAAAAGAAATTTGAATTCGTTGAATCGTAGTTTACCATAACGTATTCTCAGCACGTAGAGGGTCAAGCCTTGTTAAACCACCCCATCCTCGACTAATAAGGAGTTGCTCCAAATGTCATCATGTCGTACGCTGGAATAGCTAGTGGTGTCTGTGTCATCTCCAGAACCGTCTCGGGAATCGTCTCCGGAATCTCAGGTGACATCGTTGGCGTATGCATCCACTGAGAAGAGTGGCCATGTCCCATAGGCCTCGGTACAGACGAACTATCGAGATATATGGTATATTTATTGTACCGCTTTACCATATGCAATATTAAACCATTTTAAATAGATTAATAAAAAATTATAATGTATGAATTCCATAATCTAAATTCCATTCCTAAATTCTATTACATTCCTAAATTTCGTAAATTCCATTACAGATGATCCTTCCAGTATGGAAGTTTCCAAAATATAATTTTCTTATGTCATTTGTGAAACTCTAAATATTCATATGACATATTAGCGTGTGTGTGCCAATTACCGCTACGTTGCACAGTTTGTTGAGCACCATAGTAATATAGTTCCTCGTGTACATGTTCTCCTGAAAGATAAACTGGCGAGGGAATTTTTACAGTTTTGTTCTTCTTGAACAATTTCTTGTTCTTTTGATACGGATGACTCAGTGGAAGAAAGTGATGATGACAATTGATAGGTGTTTAGATTATCAAAGATAATTAAACCTCGATCTTGAACCACAAAGTGCACTCAAGTCACTTGTAGTATAGTTGGAGGCACGAACCACTATGAGATATGGAATTCGTGCACTAGGTCGTTTAGAATCCACTTAAACTAAGGCAAATAGAGAATGATGGATTTTATAAACTAACAGCCTAAGTTTAATAATGAAACACACCAAATAAAAACAAAGCAATAACAAGACAAGACAAATAAGCAAATAACAAAGCAAATAAGAGAGAAACTAGAAAATGACTAGCAAACAAACATAGATTCAATCAAAGAAAATCACCGGACAATGAGTCTAATGATGTGATCAAGGGAATATAATGACTAATCAATGGTGATAGACAGTAATCAAGTCCCATCCTAGAACATGGATCACTAATGAATGACTAATCCACTTTCATGGTACTATCACCTTTGTTAATTACTTAATATAGCTAAACTTTCATTTGTAAATTAAATATTTAACAAGCATTAACAAAAAAATCCAATTGGTTCACTAATTACCCTAACATCAACTTTCATAATTACTCTAACATCAACTTTCATTGGCTAAGGAAGAAAAGAAAAATTAATCTTGGTTCAAGCATTTCATCGAACACCTTTCAGGCGTGAAAACCTATCATCTGGATTTTCTTGGTTAAGAAAAATACTTAGCATTAAACATAGATTAAATTGAGGAATCATTAAATCTAAGTCTAATCACCATTAACCATCCACTTAACTCCCCTAATCCATTAGAGCCATAACCCAATGGAAGAACTACTGACACATAATTAAAGACCCAACACAAATCCAAACTAGATTAAGCATTATGTAAAAGAGATGATTAAGGAAAAAGATTAAAATCCACTAATCATCCAAAGATTCAACAAAACTAAGTACCATAAAACAAAGGTTTTTGATCTTAGCACAAAAACGACAAAGGAAATTAGAGAATATTCAAGCTTATGTTTTTTTACACATCTAAAAATATATTTATATAAGATCTAAATTGGATTGGGTCGACCCCATTCGGATCTAGGTCGGATCTTCAAAATTGTGAGAAAATTGGTATTCATCGGGGTACTTAAGGTCGATGCACGAGGTCGATGTAAACTCTGGAATATTTCTGAATTTTTCTGCACTGGCCTATTCGAGCTCGATGTCACCAGGTCAATGTAAACTCTGATATCAAACTGGAATTCTTCACTCCAGGCTACTCATCGCCAGTCGCCTTGTCCGAATTCTTCAAATTTGTTTCTTCATCTCCATTGCTCCCTTTTAAGCTCCACTTGGTTGTTTCTTGGTTTCCTCCCAAATTTTGGCTCCAAGCATGATCTAAGGTCCTCATCTCATCGGTTCACCATTCAAAACACCTAAGAAAGTAAAACACAACAAAAGACTCCTATATGTGCCTAAATGCAAATGGAAAATATATTAAAAGCATGATGAAAAAGTGTTAAAAGAGATAAAATGTGAATATATCAATTCCCACAGACTTGTCCTCGAGCAAACAAGTGAAATGAAGCCAAGAGGAGACGTTTGAAAGTGGAAACTCATATCCAAAAGAACCGCCTAATGAAGTCGGATTAAGGTCCTAGAAAATGTTTAAACAATGCACAAACAAACTCACTTAAGAAAACCTTGCTAGACTTTGCACATCACCCCTACTCTAAGTCCCGCGACCAAAAAGAATACTCACAATCATCCAATTCAATTCTTTGACATTCATTAAAGTGTTTGGCGCGGTATCACAATGGGACAAGTGATCAAATACATTTGGCTAGGAGAAACGAAGGCTTGAAATTAATGGTAAGAGGAGGTTTTGAAACAAAGGAGTGTTTAATATTATGCAAAAATAAGAAAGAGAAGAAACAACTAATGCATACAAGGTTTACATCCATATTCTACCCATTTTTCCATTGATACACTCTCATTTTCTCCTTATTATTATCTCCTTTTGAAGAACACACCACAAGCCTTTTTGGCTAGATACTTTCTTTAAAACTCTCAACCACACTCTTTCTTTTCCTTTTATTCTAAGCTATAGGGAAGTTTTTCTCTTTACGATTTTCAATCTTTTTTTGTTCTTTACTTAGCTCCTATAAACTTTTTTTTTAATTTTCAAACTGGATTCTTTTTCAAGAGGAGACTAAACATCTTTCTTATTGAACACTTACAGCTATTTTTCTTTGTTTTTCCTTCCTTAGGACTCTTTTCTTTTCTCAACCTTTACTTCCATTCACTTTTTCTTTCCAACTCACACTTCTCACCCAAATATAACAATAGTCACAACCATTCTTTTGAATTTTCCACCTAAAGACTTAGATACAAAAAACTAGCCTTGATGGAAGCTTTACCTTGTTGTTTCTAATACTTGCAACATTTTGCACATGAAATACTATTGAAAAGGCATCTCTCAAAGAATTTATATAAGGGTTTCAAATAAAGACTTGGGTTTTCGGGTGTGGTATCATCCTAAAAAGGATTTTTACAATTCGAGCCATATAAAGAGTGGTAAGAAAAATGATAAGATCACTCGAATGTCTAGTGTTTAAATCAACGGTTAAGATCAATGGTCAAAAGTGAGAAAAATTAGTCAAAATTAAAGTTCAAATAACCAGAGTTGAATCAAATATCATGCAAGCTTCAATAAGATAGGGACTTTGATGTTCGAGATTCAAGCTAGCAAAGTCCTTAGTTCGAGAATGTTTAAATGCATTCGATTAACCACTAAGCAAGGGCAATCAATCCAACTTCAAAAGATGACACCTTACAAGGAAATATCATCATTGCTTCATATGATATGCAATGCAACCTTAAGAATGCTCTAGACTCTATCCTAGAAATGAAAAAAAAACGATACTAAATGCATTTTTTGTGAAAATTTTTGGTTTTTTTAAATTTTTTGGTTTTTTCGAAAATTGTTTTATACAAAAGCAAGACTTAAAATAAAAAGTAAAACAAAATAGCTCAAAGCAATATTAGCAAACGCGTTCCCTCCTCCAGACTTATTTTTTAACGTCTCGATGAGAAACAAGACCCGAAGAAAGGAACAAAAACAAACTAAAAACACGAAAATGCGTAAATATTTACAAGAGACAAAGTTGGTACCTTGAAGCTAGAAGGAAGTGGGCCGAGGAGGGTGGGCTTCATGTGTCCTTATAAGACCAAGAACCAATCCGCTTCAAAACCGGGAATAGACCATGAACAAGCATAAGATCTAGAGCAAAACAAAGTGAAAAGAAATATGTACAAAAGGATATTCATGGGAATGTTTCCCAAGAATGTTTGTTTAACGTCACTAGCTTGATGGTTGGACCCTTTTCTAGACATTAGTGGAGTGAAAACCGTCTTCAAAGAAAGGACCCCAATTGGTAAGTTCAACCCCAAAAACTTTAGCCATGTTTCCCGTGATCGCTTCCCATTCTTCTTCTTTTAACCCGGGGGTATCATCACTCATGCTTTTGAAAATGGCTTAGAACCACTCTTACGACGGACTATGCAATCAAGTGCACCATCAACAAGCTTCAACGGATGAAAGGAGAGGGTCGAGGGTGGGTTTGGTTCATGATTCACAAGCTTATCCTTCTTTAGCCTTCTTCTTGTCGCTTTAGGTGATTTCAACACGGGAACCGTCATCCTTGGCTCCTTATTATTCTCCATCGCAATTGGAGCTTTCAAGCTCTTTGCATTCAAAGCATTTTTCTTATGTTCCCTCAGCTCCTTAAAATCCTCCTTGTTGCATATCAATTCATTAGTGATTGTACCACAATGGATGGTTGTGGAAGGTTTGATGGGGTAGAAGACCTTATCATTGATATGTTGGAGAATCACTCTCTTGTTCACGAAGTCAATGTTGTCTCTCAGGGTGTTCCTGGGATAATGGGTAGCTTCCGGGGTTGCACCATTTCCACAACTGCGAAGTCTGTTAGGAATAAATAATTCCCAACTTTAAGAGGGTAGTCCTCAATAAAACCAAGTGGACACTTTGAAGATGCATCCGCTAACATAAGAGAGGATGAGTTGCCCTTCATGTTTTGGATTCTCAATTCTTTCACCATCTCAAGGGAAATAACATTCACGCTTGCACATGAGTCACACAAAGCTTCTTCTAGTTCCAAATCACCAAGAGAGCAATCTATCATGAACTTTACCGGGTTCTTCATCTTTGGAATTGATTGGGGTTCAAGTGGAGGTTCTCTTGGTCATTCAAATACTTGCATCATTTCCTTGATGAACTTCCGTTGGATAGGAACTTGAGTTAAGTTATCATTCGTTGGCAAATATATCCCTATTTGACTCAAGTCGTCCTTGAACTTAGAGAATAGCTTCTTTTGTTCTTTGTGTAGACCCATCTTCGAAATGGGAGTTTGGGTTCATAGGGAGAGGGTTCGACACTAAGGGTTTCTTCCCTTTCCAACTTCTTAGCTTATTTCTCATCGCTTTTGAAATCCTTCTCAAGAACTTCATCACTCTTGACAACTTGATCATCGTTAGGAGAAACGAGGAACTTGGTAAACTTCTATAAAATCTAATTCTCATCCAACCGTTCTTTATCATTGAGCCATTGGTCACTCCTTACTCTCTTCACGTCACCCATACATATGACATTGCAATATTCCTTTGGGTTTGCCTTAGGTTTATCGGGAAGTGTACTAGTTGGCCTTTGAGAATTATAAGCTACTTGAGCTACTTGATTGTCCAAAGACTTGACATGAGAAGAAAAATGTTCAAACTTGGCATGTAGGTCATTGTATCCTCCATCCATTTTGCCTTGCATTTCTACCATCTTCTTAGTCACTTCCTTATGACCTTTGGCTTGTCCTTCCAGCAATTGTTGGAGCATACCATTCATGTCAAAATCAAGTGGAGTTTGATTAGATGAGCTCTCTTGTGGATGAAAGTTGATGTTGCGCGGTTGGTACCCTTATTGAAAGTTGGGCACAAATGGTGGCCTTGGTTGAAACAGAATGAAAGGGCTTGGTTGGTAGCCTCCTTTGGTTGGCTAAGTAGTTGAATTCCTCTTGTACTTCCTTTCCTTCATATTCACCCATAAAGTTTACCGCCTTTTGACTAACTAGCAACGCCTTAGTCAATTTATCCAACTTTTCGCTACGTTCCTTAAACCTTTGGTCACCCCCCCCCCCCCCCCACACACTAAAGTTTCTCTCCAAGCAGTTTCGATGTTGTAGTGTGTGGTTTCTGGTCGAGACACGATCTGCAGGTTAGTACTTTGATTTCTTTGGGGTTGTGTCTGCAATACTTGTGCAAATTGCCACTCTCGAGCTTCCCGAATAGCCTTTGACAGTGTTTCTTCTGTAGAGAGAGATCGATCATTGAAGATCCGTTGGTTTTGGGCAATCCATATCGCCCAACATATCCAAGAAAATAGAGGGCCATCTATTCCAGTTGGAGGCAGACAAATCAATTGCCTTTGCTGCTACTAGACCGGCCTTAAGGTTTGTAATCTCATCAATATTGATTTGATTTTTGAATGGTGCTTGATGCCAAATCTGTTTAGAAAACTAATAGTGGAAAAGCATATAGGAGATGGTTTCGGATTCACCATATTGTTTACGTTTCTTGCCCTCAGGTTATCTCCTACTGATAATGCTCCATGTATCCCTTTCCAGATAACATGCTCAGCTTTGGAAATGCACGGAGAGACCAAACTTTTGTGTTCCAATGAAATCAGGTGCGTGTTCCCCTGTATTGGTTAAGCTTCCTGGGTTTATTATAGCTTCATAATAGCCAGACTTTGTCGAATATTCACCAGAATCAGTCAGGAGCCAAATCTATTGGTCATGTGCACCCATAGTACTCGGTTGGATATTTAGAATTTCTTTCTCGTATTGAGGTATGTGTCTGTTTTTCTTTTTGATCCGAGAAAAAACAAGGAATATAATGGTTTAGATTTGTAGGCTAATGTTGGGAGAATGGATTGTGATTGGTGGTAATATTGAGTAAAGATCTTAGATTTCTTCTTGGGTTTATTGTTGTAGCTTGTTCTGGTTTAGGGTTTAAAAAATTGTTCTGGTTCAGGGTTTGTTGGTATAGCTTGTTATGATACTTGAGGAGACCTTTGTAATGGTTTTGTTGTCGTTTACAGAAATAGCAAGATCAAGATCATTAGTTTATGGAAGTTGAAGGTGTTTTTGATGGAGGTTAAGAGCTTCCATTGGTGTTGATTCATGACCAGCTTTTGCATACAAATTGTAAGATATGAGGTACAAGAAATAAAAGAAAGAATCTTCAACGTTTTTGTTTGTGATTTTTGTTAGGGTCGTTTTTCACCCTATCAAGATCAACGGTGACAATGGGTGTCAGACCTAGTCAAATGGAGAGAAAGCCCAGCCAAATAGAGATGAACCAAACACAGCTCGGCGATGGAGGCAAGGAAGAAACGAGCCAAACACAGCTCGGCGACAGAGGCAAGATGGAGACGAGCCAACACTTGGCTAGGCATGAAGAAGTGAGTGACGAGCCAACGTTTGGCTAGGCATGAAGAAGTGAGTGACGAGCCAACGTTTGGCTAGGCGATGAGCCAACGCTTGGCTAGGCATCAAGAAGAAGTAGTGATGAGCCAACGTTTGGCTAGGCATGAAGAAGTGAGTGACGAGCCAACGTTTGGCTAGGCGACAAGCCAACGCTTGGCTAGGCATCAGGAAGAAGTAGTGATGAGCCAACGCTTGGTTAGGCGACAAGCCAACGCTTGGCTAGGCATCAGGAAGAAGTAGTGATGAGCCAACGCTTGGCTCGGCAGTAAGGAGAAGCGATGATGAGCCAACATGTTGGCAAACCAATAAACGGTGACGAGCCAACATGTTGGCAAACCAACAAACGGTGACGAGCCAACATGTTGGCAAACCAACAAATGGTGACGAGCCAACATGTTGGCAAACCAACAAACGGTAACGAGCCAACATATTGGCGAACCAACATACGATGACGAGATAACATGATGGCAAACCAATGACGAGCCAACATGTTGGCAAGTCAACTCCCTGGCTCGGCAATGGGAGAAGCAAGTGAGACAAGCGATGAGCCAGCTCACCGATGACCCGGTAAAGCAACTAGCCCAATATCTTGTTGGGCCGAGGCAACGAGCCACAAGAGTTTGGTGGGCCAAGATAGCGAGTCAAAGAAAGAAGCCCACATCCGGACCAGAGAAGAAATCCCGAAGAATAAGAAAGTTTTCCTTTATCCTTTAGGAAAAGGCCTAGCCGACCTATTGGCGTATAAATAGACAATGTACCTCTTGAGAAAGGGGATCCAAAAATTGACCTAGAAAAACACTTATTACTATTCAAACAGCTTTTGAAATAGCCGGAATAAAATCTTGATCTTTGGATCTCTGTTCTTGGTTTCTTTATATAGAAGTTTGTCGAATCCCTAATTTTCCCTTACCAAATTTAAATTGTGCGAGTTTCGACTCCCACAATTTGGCGCCAAATTTAAATTTAAAATGATGACCACAAACTCTCCACAGACGGCGCCAAATTGTGGGAGTCGAAACTCGCACAATTTAAATTTGGCGCCGTCTGTGGAGAGTTTGTGGGCAACAATCATCTACGATCAATTCTATAACAGGTGGGTTCATAGTCGAACCAATTCCTCCGGATCGTATATTTCTGGCTCGGCTCTCCGTTGCCAGTGTCTCAATTCTCTCCGTCAGCGAGCTATTCAGCTTGTCTTGCTCCTCGGCCTTCTTCAGCAACGTGGTCATCATGTTTTTCAACTCTGTCAGCGTTTCGGACGTGCCTTCTGTGTTTGCTGGCGGCGGATTGGTCCTTTTTCAAGGAAGATCGATTGTGGGAGTCGAAACTCGCACAATTTAAATTGGTCATCATGTTAAATTGTGCGAGTTTCGACTCCCACAATTTAAACGTGGTCATCATGTTAAATTGTGTGAGTTTCGACTCCCATAAATCTAAGCAAAAGAGATTTATGCTAGTCTTGACAGATTATTTCTCCAAATGGGTCGAGGCAGACTCCTACGCCAACATAAAAGATGCCTAAGTCGAGCACTTCGTTTGGAAAAAGATCTTATGTCGACACGGAGTTCCATACGAGATTGTCACGGACAATGGCTCACAGTTTATCTCTACAAGGTTTGAAGCTTTCTGTGAAAAATGGAAGATACGACTCAGTAAGTCTACGCCATGCTATCCACAAGGAAATGGGCAAGCGGAAACAGTGAACAAGACTATCCTTGACGGTCTAAAATAACGCCTTGATGCAAAGAAGAGACGCTGGGTGGAAGAACTCGAAGGAGTATTATGGTCACACCGAACCACTCCGCGGCGAGTGACTAGTGAAACACCTTTCGCTCTTGTCTACGAAGTCCAATTTCCTGGAGTACGCCGCAGACTTCTTTCAGAGCAGGAAGGACTGAATCACCTCATGTTACTAGACGAGTTAGACTTGGTTAACGAATGAAGAGATCAAGCGCTGGTTCGGATCAAAATTACCAACATACGGCGGCTACGTATTACAACACCAACGTCAGAAGTCGCAAGTTCAAAGAAGGTAATCTGGTTCTACGCAAAGTTTTTCAAAACACAGCTGAAACAAACGCTGGAAAACTAGGAGCAAACTGGGAAGGACCTTACAAAATCACCAAAACAGTTTGACCAGGAGTATATTGCTACAAAGTGATGCCATTCGGGCTCAAAAACGCCGGAGCAACTTACCAGCGGTTGGTCAACCGAATGTTCGCCGACCAACTCAGAAAGACGATGGAAGTTTACATAGATGACATGCTGGTGAAGTCTTTGGAAGAAAAGGACCATGTAGCTCATTTAGAAGAATGTTTCGAGCAACTGAATCGACATAACATGAAGCTCAACCCAACCAAGTGCAGATTTGGGGTGACATCCAGAGAGTTCCTTGGATACCTAGGCACTCACCGCGGTATCGAAGCCAACCCGAAGCAGATTGATGCACTCATACAAATGATGTCACCGAAAACAAAGCGTGAAGTCCAGAGACTAACGGGACCGGTCGCCGCACTAAACCGGTTCATCTCTCGGTCAACTGATAAGTGTTTACTTTTCTACGACACACTGCGCGGGAACAAGAAGTTTGAATGGACAGAGAAATGCAAACAGGCATTTCAACAGCTGAAAGATTACCTAGCCAGCCCTCCAGTACTTACGAAGCCGGTGGAAGGCGAGCCACTTTTTCTATACAAGGCCGTTTCGTTAACAGCAGTAAGTGGAGTATTCATCAGGGAAGAGCGCAGCGAGCAGAAGCCTATTTTCTATGTCAGTCAAACTCTCACCGACGCTGAAACCCGGTATCCACAGATGGAGAAACTGGCATTGTCTGTGATAAAGTCCGCTCAAAAACTGAGACCATACTTCCAGTCACATTCAATTGTTGTTTTGACTACCTTCCCCCTGCGATCCATCCTGCATAGCCCTAGCCAGTCTGGGAGATTGGTAAAGTGGGCAATAGAGCTGAGCGAATACAACATCGAGTACCAGAGCAGAACCTGTGCGAAGTCTCAAGTCCTTGTAGACTTTCTGATAGAACTCCCAGAATAATTGATAGAATAGCCGGCTCCGACCCTAATATGGAAGCTCCACGCAGATGGATCATCATCAAAACAAGGATCCGGAGTAGGAATACAGTTAACCTCTCCAACAGGTGAAATCCTCGAACAGTCACTCCGCTTGGGTTTTCGCGCATCCAATAACGAAGCAGAGTACGAAGCTTTGATCGCAGGAATGAGACTCGCTCTTGGACTCAAGGTTTCGGATGTCTAGGCCTACTGTGATTCACAACTGGTGGTCAACCAAGTCAGCGGCGAGTACACAGCCAGAGACGACCGAATGGAAGCTTATCTAAAGATAGTCAACGAAATGGCAGCACGGTTCGAAGAGTTCACATTGACACGAACACCACGCGGAGAAAACACTTCCGCAGACGCGCTAGCAGCACTCGCATCCACCTCCGATCCAGACCTGAAAAGGATAATCCCAGTAAAATTCATCAAACATCCAAGCATCAACCTCTCTGATTCCGTGAACGCGATCAGCCGCTCCCAAACAGCCAACCAGGCCAAAGATACATCCGGGGGTGCTGATTCCACCACCTTAGAGGAAGACCAAAACATATCACCTTCGGCGGAAGACGAGACAATCGAAATAGAGGAAGAACCAAAAACAGATCCTCCGCCCGAAGGTGAAGAAATCGAGATGGAGGAAGACTCACAACCGTCGGAAATAGACTACGGATGTGACCAAGATTGGATGGGAGCAATCCGTGTTTACATCATGGATGGCAAGTTACCATCAGATAAGTGGGCCGCTCGAAAACTCAGAGCTCAAGCTGCTCGATACGTTCTATTGGATGGAAACATTTTCAAGTGGAGATTCTCAGGACTGCTGATGGCTAGTGTCGAAGGCGCCAAAGCTAGAAAAATCATGGCAGTGGTCCACATCGGCTCGTGTGGCAGTCAGTCCGGCGGAAGAGCTTTGGCAATCAAGATCAAGCGTCATGGTTACTATTGCCCGACTATGGTGAAGGACTGCGAGAAGTTCTCCGCTAGGTGCGAAAAATGCCAACGACATGCCCCAATGATTCACCAACCCACGGAATTGCTATCCTCAATCTCAGCACCCTACCCCTTCATGCGCTGGTCAATGGATATAGTCGGACCTCTGCATAAATCTAAGCAAAAGAGATTTATGCTAGTCTTGACAGATTATTTCTCCAAATGGGTCGAGGCAGACTCCTACGCCAACATAAAAGATGCCTAAGTCGAGCACTTCGTTTGGAAAAAGTTCTTATGCCGACACGGAGTTCCATACGAGATTGTCACGGACAATGGCTCACAGTTTATCTCTACAAGGTTTGAAGCTTTCTGTGAAAAATGGAAGATACGACTCAGTAAGTCTACGCCACGCTATCCACAAGGAAATGGGCAAGCGGAAACAGTGAACAAGACTATCCTTGACGGTCTAAAATAACGCATTGATGCAAAGAAGAGACGCTGGGCGGAAGAACTCGAAGGAGTATTATGGTCACACCGAACCACTCCGCGGCGAGTGACCAGTGAAACACCTTTCGCTCTTGTCTACGAAGTCCAATTTCCTGGAGTACGCCGCAGACTTCTTTCAGGGCAGGAAGGACTGAATCACCTCATGTTACTAGACGAGTTAGACTTGGTTAACGAATGAAGAGATCAAGCGCTGGTTCGGATCAAAATTACCAACATACGGCGACTACGTATTACAACACCAACGTCAGAAGTCGCAAGTTCAAAGAAGGTGATATGGTTCCACGCAAAGTTTTTCAAAACACAATTGAAACAAACGCTGGAAAACTAGGAGCAAACTGGGAAGGACCTTACAAAATCACCAAAACAGTTCGACCAGGAGTATATTGCTACAAAGTGATGCCATTCGGGCTCAAAAATGCCGGAGCAACTTACCAGCGGTTGGTCAACCGAATGTTCGCCGACCAACTCGGAAAGACGATGGAAGTTTACATAGATGACATGCTGGTGGACCATGTAGCTCATTTAGAAGAATGTTTCGAGCAACTGAATCGACATAACATGAAGCTCAACCCAACCAAGTGCAGATTTGCGGTGACATCCGGAGAGTTCCTTCGATACCTAGGCACTCACCGCGGTATCGAAGCCAACCCAAAGCAGATTGATGCACTCATACAAATGGTGTCACCGAAAACAAAGCGTGAAGTCCAGAGACTAACGGGACGGGTCGCCGCACTAAACCGGTTCATCTCTCGGTCAACTGATAAGTGTTTACTTTTCTACGACACACTGTGCGGGAACAAGAAGTTTGAATGGACAGAGAAATGCAAACAGGCATTTCAACAGCTGAAAGATTACTTAGCCAGCCCTCCAGTACTTACGAAGCCGGTGGAAGGCGAGCCACTTTTTCTATACACGGCCATTTCGTTAACAGCAGTAAGTGGAGTACTCATCAGGGAAGAGCGCAGCGAGCAGAAGCCTATTTTCTATGTCAGTCAAACTCTCACCGACGCTGAAACCCGGTATCCACAGATGGAGAAACTGGCATTGTCTGTGATAATGTCCACTCGAAAACTGAGACCATACTTCCAGTCACATTCAATTGTTGTTTTGACTACCTTCCCCCTGCGATCCATCCTGCATAGCCCTAGCCAGTCTGGGAGATTGGTAAAGTGGGCAATAGAGCTGAGCGAATACAACATCGAGTACCAGAGCAGAACCTGCGCGAAGTCTCAAGTCCTTGTAGACTTTCTGATCGAACTCCCAGAAGAATTGATAGAAGAGCAGGCTCCGACCCTAATATGGAAGCTCCACGCAGATGGATCATCATCAAAACAAGGATCCGGAGTAGGAATACGGTTAACCTCTCCAACAGGCGAAATCCTCGAACAGTCACTCCGCTTGGGTTTTCGCGCATCCAATAACAAAGCAGAGTACGAAGCTTTGATCGCAGGAATGAGACTTGCTCTTGGACTTAAGGTTTCGCATGTCCAGGCCTACTGTGATTCACAACTGGTTGTCAACCAAGTCAGCGCCGAGTACACAGCCAGAGACGACCGAATGGAAGCTTATCTAAAGATAGTCAACGAAATGGCAGCACGGTTCGAAGAGTTCACATTGACACGAACACCACGCGGAGAAAACACTTCCGCAGACGCGCTAGCAGCACTCGCATCCACCTCCGATCCAGATCTGAAAAGGATAATCCCAGTAAAATTCATCAAACATCCAAGCATCAACCTCTCTGATTCCGTGAACGCGATCAGCCGCTCCCAAACAGCCAACCAGACCAAAGATACATCCGGGGGTGCTGATTCCACCACCTTAGAGGAAGACCAAAACATATCACCTTCGGCGGAAGACGAGACAATCGAGATAGAGGAAGAGCCCAAAACAGATCCTCCGCCCGAAGGTGAAGCAATCGAGATGGAGGAAGACTCACAACCGTCAGAAATAGACTACGGATGTGACCAAGATTGGATGGGAGCAATCCGTGTTTACATCGTGGATGGCAAGTTACCATCAGATAAGTGGGCCGCTCGAAAACTCAGAGCTCAAGCTGCTCGATACGTTCTATTGGACGGAAACGTCTTCAAGTGGAGATTCTCAGGACCGCTGATGGCTAGTGTCGAAGGCGCCGAAGCTAGAAAAATCATGGCAGTGGTCCACATCGGCTCGTGTGGCAACCAGTCCGGCGGAACAGCTTTGGCAATCAAGATCAAGCGTCATGGTTACTATTGGCCGACTATGGTGAAGGACTGCGAGAAGTTCTCCGCTAGGTGCGAAAAATGCCAACGACATGCCCCAATGATTCACCAACCCACGGAATTGCTATCCTCAATCTCAGCACCCTACCCCTTCATGCGCTGGTCAATGGATATAGTTGGACCTCTACATAAATCTAAGCAAAAGAGATTTATGCTAGTCTTGACAGATTATTTCTCCAAATGGGTCGAGGCAGACTCCTACGCCAACATAAAAGATGCATAAGTCGAGCACTTCGTTTGGAAAAAGATCTTATGCCGACACGGAGTTCTATACGAGATTTTCACGGACAATGGCTCACAGTTTATCTCTACAAGGTTTGAAGCTTTCTGTGAAAAATGGAAGATACGACTCAGTAAGTTTACGTATTACAACACCAACGTCAGAAGTCGCAAGTTCAAAGAAGGTGATCTGGTTCTACGCAAAGTTTTTCAAAAGACAGCTGAAACAAACGCTGGAAAACTAGGAGCAAACTGGGAAGGACCTTACAAAATCACCAAAATAGTTCGACCAGGAGTATATTGCTACAAAGTGATTGTTGGGGTCAAAACCCGCCCAACTGTGATCAATGGGAAAATGGCTAAGTATGAGAATACGAAGAATCGGACAAGGCCGAAATTGTGCCTAAGTCATTTCTGTACGAGTCCACTTAAGCACAAGAGGGGCCATTCTGGCCAAAGCAGCTCCATTTCCGGCCAAGGAAGCTTCACTTCGGCAGCTTTACTTCGGCAAGGCTTTGTCTCCACTTAGGCAAGCTTTGCTCCACTTAGGCAAGCTTTGTCTCCACTTAGGCAAGCCTTGCTCCGCTTAGGCAGGCTTTGTCTCCGCTTATGCAAGCTTTGTCTCCACATAGGCAAGCTTTGTCTCCGCTTAGGCAAGCCTTGCTCCGCTTAGGCAGGCTTTGTCTCCGCTTAGGCAAGCTTTGTCTCTACTTAGGCAAGCCTTGTCTCCGCTTAGGTAAGCTTTGTCTTCGCTTAGGCAAGCCTCGAAGGAAGCATCGCTTCGGCATAGCCACTTCGGCAAAGGAGACTTCGGCAGCGTCACTTCGGCAAGCCTAGCCACTTCGGCAAAGGAGACTTCGGCAAGGCTAATCACTTCGGCAGCGTCACTTCGGCAAGCCTAGCCACTTCAGCAAAGGAGACTTCGGCAAGCCTGATCACTTCGGCACGGAGATTTCGGCAAGCCTAGCTCACTTCGGCACGGAGACTTCAGCAAGCCAAGCTCACTTCGGCACGGAGACTTCGGCAAGCCAAGCTCGCTTCGGCATGGAGACTTCGGCAGCCTCACTTCGGCAAGCCAAGCTCGCTTCGGCATGGAGACTTCGGCAGCCTCACTTCGGCAAGCCAAGCTCCCTTCGGCAGCCTCACTTCGGCAAACAACTCGCGGTCATCGGCCATGACCCACGGTCTTAGGCCATGACCCGCGGTCTTCGGCCACGACCCACGGAGACTTCGGCCATGACCCACGGTTTTCGGCCATGACCCGCGGTCTTCGGCCATGACCCTCGGAGACTTCGGCCATGACCCGCGGTCTTCGGCCATGACCCACAAAGACTTCGGCCATAACCCACGGTCTTCAGCCATGACCCGCGGTCTTCGGCCATGACCCACGGAGACTTCGGCAAACAACTCGCGGTCATCGGCCATGACCCACGGTCTTCGGCCATGACCCACGAAGACTTCGGCCATGACCCATGGTCTTCGGCAAGCAACCCGCGGTCATCGGCCATGACCTACGGAGGCTTCAGCCGTGACCCGCGGTCTTCGGCCATGACCCACGGAGACTTCGGCCATGACCCGCGGTCTTCGGCCATGACCCACGGAGACTTCGGCAAACAACCCGCGGTCTTCGGCCACTTCGGCCAAGCTGGCCACTTCGGCCAAGCTGGCCACTTCGGCCAAGCAGTCCACTTCGGCCAAGCAGGCCACTTCGGCCAAGCAGGCCACTTCGGCCAAGCAGGCCACTTCGGCCAAGCAGGCCACTTCGGCCAAGCTGGCCACTTCGGCCAAGCTGGCCACTTCGGCCAAGCAGGCCACTTCGGCCAAGCAGGCCACTTCGGCCAAACTGTCCACTTCGGCCAAGCTGTCCACTTCGGCCAAGCAGTCCACTTCGGCCAAGTAGTCCACTTCGGCCAAGCAGTCCACTTCGGCCGAACTGCCTTGCCGAAGTGAAAACCATACGAAACTGTCTGGCCGAAGTCAAAACCATACGAAACTGTCTTGGCGAAGTCAAATCTATACGAAGTTGCCTGACCGAAGTCATTTCTATACGAAACTGTCTTGCCGAAGTGAAATCTATATGAAGTTGCCTGGCCGAAGTCATTTCTATACGAAACTGTCTTGCCGAAGTGAAATCTATACGAAGTTGCCTGGCCGAAGTCAAGTCTATACGAAGCCAGAAGATGAGGTGGCCGAAGTCATTTCCATACGAAACAGTCTTGCGGAAGTCAAATCTATACGGAGCTGTCTGGCCGAAGTCAGAGTTGCCGAAGACGATCCTGGCCGAAGTCATTCCCATACGGAGCTGCCCGGCCGAAGTCATTTCCATACGAAACTGTCTGGCCGAAATCAAGTCTACACGAAGCCAGAAGACGACGCGGCCGAAGTCATTTCTATACGAAGACAACAAGCCCATCTTCGGCCTACAACGATACAGAGGCCCACGAAGTCAAGCCGACTTCGCTAAAAAGGAAATCCCAAAGGATTAGGAAGTTTTCCTTATCTCTTTAGGATTGACCTGGCCGACTCAAACTAGTATATATATCTATGTACATCCTTTGAAAAAGGGATCCGCAATTTACTTAGCAAAAAACCCTAGAAGTTTTTGCTCTCAAACTCTTGTACGAAAGCTTTTCGACACAGCTTAATAAAAACCATCTTTGGATCTCTTCGTTTGTGGTTCATCAGCAGAAATTTCATCCCCCTTAACAAACCTCCGACAAATTCTAATTGTGTTGATTTCGACTCCCACAATTTGGCGCTAGAAGGAGGGGGATTTGAAATTTTCTTACTCCAAGGAACCACCACACGAACGATTCGAAGAAGATGACTAGCGACGGACGAACCGACGACCCGCAGGACACAGGGATCGATGGGTCTGGAGCAAAAGATGCACCAACGCTTGCAGTCTTGGAGACGAGCCCAGAGGCCCTATCACAGATCAAGACGATGCTGGAGACGCTGCTCAAGAAGGCGGAGGAGCAGGACAAGCTAAACACGACGATGACCGATAAGCTCGAAGTCCTTGCAACAGCGAGCCAAGCCCGTGGTAGAGGCTCAGGAGTTGACCTAATGAGGCGCCCCCTTCGATGCCTCAACCCAACGGCCCTCGATTTCTCAATGTTGGGGTCAGATTTCACCTCTTGAGAATCAACGATTAAAAATGACTAAGTATGAAAAAGCACTAGCAGTTGAGCCCCTAACTGTGATGGAGTTGGATCGGGGTACTTGGCCATGAAGCGGATGGATCGGGTACCCTAACCGTGAAAGGTGTACCCCGATCCGTGACAAGGCAAGGGATCGGGTACCCCGATCCATGAGCAGGTTGGGTTATGTGCCCCGATCCGTGACCAAACAGACGGATCGGGTCCCCTGATCATGATGGAGTTGGATCGGGGTCCTTGGCCATGAAGCAGGCGGATCGGGTCCCCTAACCGTGAAAGGTGAACCCCGATCCGTGACAAGGCAAGGGATCGGGGTACCCGATCCATGAGCAGGTTGGGTTATGTGCCCCGATCCGTGACCAAACAGACGGATCGGGTCCCCTGATCATGATGGAGTTGGATCGGGGTCCTTGGCCATGAAGCAGGCGGATCGGGTCCCCTAACCATGAAAGGTGAACCCCGATCCGTGACAAGGCAAGGGATCGGGTACCCCGATCCATGAGCAGGTTGGGTTATGTGCCTCGATCCGTGACCAAACAGACGGATCGGGTTCCCTGATCATGATGGAGTTGGATCGGGTATCCCCTAACCGTGAAGGGGTGTACCCCGATCCGTTAAGGGAAGTTTGGTTCCAAACCCCGAACTGCGACAAGGCAAGTTGGGTCGTATACCCCGATCCACGACATAACAGACGGTTCGAGGGTCACGACCCACAACGAAGAAGCTCGGACGTATACCCCGATCCATGGCGCGACAGACGGATCGGGGGTCACGACCCACAGCGAAGAAGCTCAGACGTATACCCCGATCCATGGCGCAACAGACGGATCGGGGGTCACGACCCACAGCGAAGAAGCTCGGACGTATACCCCGATCCATGGCGCGACAGACGGATCGGGGGTCACGGCCCATAGTACATCACCCGAGCTGTGAACCACGGTGTCACCCGAGCCGTGAGCCATGGCCTCACCCGAACCGTGAACCGTGGTGTCACCCGAGCCATGAACCATGGTGTTACCCGAGCCGTGAACCATGGTTAGAGAATGGGCCGAGACAACGAGCCCACAGATTAAAGCCCACAAAAGAGATGACAAAGACAGCCCATGAATCGAAGCCCATGACGATGACAGGCTTTGCTAAAAGGAAATCCCGAAGAATTAGGAAATCTTCCTTATCTCTTTGGATACTAACTTAGCCGACTTAACTTAGTATATATACTCATGTAAACCCTAAGAAAAGGGGATCCGCAATTTACCTAGCAAAACTCTGTACTTTTGCTCTTACACAAAAAGCTTTCTAAGCAGCTTAATAAAACACCAACTTTGGATCTCTGTTTGTGTTTTTTTGTGGTTTTTACTCAGAAGTTTCAGATCTCGCTAAAAGACATAACGAATTCAATTGGCGTGGATTTATACTCCCACAATTTGGCGCTAGAAGGAGGGGGATTGAAATTTTCTTACACCGAAGAACCACCACAAAACCGATCTGAGGACGATGACCAACGACGGAGACGATAGCGCTGCTGACACCAGAAACGCCGGCGTGGGGGATCAGGCGAACCAATCCACAGACGCTGGGGAGACCACGACAACGCTCACGGAGATGAAAGCCATGCTGGAGACACTGCTCAAAAAGGCGGAGGAGCAAGACAAGCTGAACAACACAATGACGGGCGAGCTGAGGGCCCTCACAACGGCGAGTCGTACCCGAGGCACGGGATCCGGTCTGGATCCAGCAAGACGAGTCGGGAGGCGTCTCAACCCAACGGCCCTGGACTTCACAACTCCGCTCAACCCACCGAGGACCCGAGGAAGACTGCCACCACTACACCAAAGCTCAGCAAACCTAGCCTCAAGAGTCCAAGGGGCAGACGACACGCCAATCGAAGAGGAGCCTGCACCAATCATCAATCTGGAGGAGGAGAACCGAATGGAGCAAAACATGGAGAGCCATCACAATCCTGAACACCTAGCCACTAATCAAACCCGAACCGAAAGATGCGAGGCCATACCAGAAGGAGGTCAAGAGCTGACCGAGGAAGAGGAAAACATACTCTGGGCTGAGCAAGCACGGATGAACGAAGAGCGCCGAGCAGGAGTCATAGCCCAGAAAGACGAGATGGCTAGGATGCGAGCAGATATGGATCGAGCGGCTGCCGACATAAGAGCTGTCCGATCCATGATGCACAAAGCAACTAGCAAGGTGCCAGAGATTGATCGTGTACTGGAGGAAGCACAGAACACCCCGTTCACAGCGCGGATAACAAGCACAAGAATTCCAGACCCTGGAAAGATGAAAATCCCGATCTATGAAGGAAAGACCGATCCGAAGGAGCATCTGACGGCCTTCGCTATTGCCATGGGACGCTCGAATTTCAAAGAAAACGAGAGAGACGCCGGACAATGCCTTCTCTTCGTGGAGCATCTTAAGGGACCAGCGCTCCAGTGGTTTTCAAGACTCGAGCGAAATTCCGTCGACAGCTATAACCAGCTATCTGCGGCATTCTTGAAACATTACTCCATCTTCATGGATCCCGGAACGTCTGATGCCGACCTGTGGACCTTAGCTCAAGGACAGAACGAAACACTACGGAGTTTCATTGGAAGGTTCAAGGCTATTATGTCAAAAGTGGAAGGCTTGAGCGACAAGGCAGCCCTACTAGCCCTGAAGCGTGCACTCTGGTTCAATTCCGATTTTCGCAAAGAAATCGCGCTAAACACCCCCACTACGATACAGGACGCTATGCATCGAGCCGCAGACTTCATCACCGAAGAAGAAGAGATGAAAATCCTAACTGAGAAGTACGGGAAGGCCAAGACAGCGAACCATTCTCCCCAAGTTTCAGCCCCCTCCAACACTAGGAAGAACAATCAAGGCTCCAGCTATATCCAGCACGAAGGAGGCTTTCGAGGAGCTCATAACTACCAAATCGACGCACCTGGATTCGGTCGCGGGAGAGGCCGAGGACGTGGAAGAAGCTCATGGAGCACATGGACCAAAAGCGATAGCTCCTATGACGAGACGGCCTACTGCGAACACCACCACATCTACGGGCATTCTACCGCGAACTGTCGAATTCTAGGCTTGAAGCTTGCTAAAAAATTAGCAGCCGGCGAGCTTGGGGGAAATGTCAGCCTCAAGGATTTCGAGATGGACGTGAACACATACAAACCCGACCTGACAAAAGAAGATCACACCAAGCGCGCAAGAAGGGACGACGAAAAGCCACCCTCTGGATCAAGCAGAAGAAGGATTAGCATGATAATGGGAGGATCCCACTATTGCTCAGATACCGTCTCGTCAATCAAAGCGTTCCAGCGAAGGGCAGATGTCAGCATCAACTGGTCTAAACCATCTAAGTTTCCAAACGACGTGATATCGTTCGAGGAAAGAGAAACAATCGGAATCGACAGACCTCATGACGACCCTCTCGTGATCGAGTTGATCATCAACGACTGCGATGTAGCACGCGTATTGGTAGACACTGGGAGCACCGTGGACGTAATCTTCCTCGAAACTCTCAGAAGGATGAATGTGGACCTGTCCGAAGTGATGTCTACTCCCAAACCCTTGACGGGATTCTCTGGAGAAACCACCATGACCACCGGAACAATCAAACTGCCTGTCCAAGCTGGCGAGGTGACAAAGATCGTCGAGTTCTCCGTAGCTGACCATCCGGCCATCTACAACGTCATCGTAGGGACCCCCTGGTTAAACTCGATGCGCGCAGCCGTTTCGACCTACCATCTTTGCCTCAAGTTCCCTACACCAAACGGCGTGAAAACTATTCGAGGAAATCAAAAAGAGTCTCGCGTCTGCTTTCTCGCCGCACACAAGCTCAGAAACCCGGTGACTGATCCAAAGGCAAATTCGAAGCGCAAGAAGATGAAGACCGACAGAGAACCGGTGGAAGAGCTTTCCAAACTGTTATAGCAGTTACAGATCGCGGTGGATCGCGAAGAAGAGGTGTCTAAACCAACCTGCGACCCCGTCATATCAGTTTGCATCGACAACAAACATCCCGAACGCTGCGTAGAAATTGGAGCAGAGTTAGATGGAAAGATCAAAGAAGAGCTCGTGGCATTCTTGAAGACAAATATCAACACCTTCGCATGGGAAGCAGAAGATATGCCTGGCATCGATATCAGTATAACAAGCCACGAATTGAACGTCGACCCAACTTTCAAACCGGTAAAACAGAAAAGAAGAAAACTTGGGCCAGACAGAGCTAAAGCGGTAAATGACGAGGTGGAGAGACTACTGCGCGTCGGATCAATAACTGAGGTGAAGTACCCGGACTGGCTAGCTAACCCAGTGGTGGTCAAGAAGAAGAATGGCAAATGGCGCGTGTGCGTGGATTTCACCGACCTGAACAAAGCCTGTCCAAAAGACAGCTTCCCCCTTCCACATATCGATCGCTTAGTCGAAGCAACGGCAGGAAACGCACTCCTATCCTTCATGGATGCCTTCTCAGGTTACAATCAGATTTTGATGAACCCCGACGATCGCGAGAAGACCGCTTTCATAACGGATCGTGGAATATATTGTTACAAGGTGATGCCATTCGGTTTGAAAAATGCGGGCGCGACATACCAGCGACTGGTGAACAAGATGTTTGCGGACCAACTCGGAAAAACAATGGAGGTTTACATAGACGACATGCTGGTGAAATCACTAAAGGAACAGGATCACGTCGCTCACCTCAAGGAATGTTTCTCGCAGCTGAACCTTCACAACATGAAGTTAAATCCGACCAAGTGCAGATTCGCAGTTACTTCGGGAGAGTTCCTTGGATATCTTGTAACTCACCGTGGCATTGAGGCAAACCCTAAACAGATCGACGCACTCATCAATATGACGTCACCAAAGACGAAAAGGGAAGTCCAACGTCTTACTGGGAGAGTAGCTGCGCTTAACCGATTCATCTCACGATCCACCGACAAATGCTTGCCATTCTACGATACTTTGCGAGGGAACAAGAAGTTCGAGTGGACGGACAACTGCGAGGAAGCGTTTCAGAAACTCAAGAATTATCTAGCCACTCCCCCAGTTCTCACGAAACCAGAAGCAGGGGAACCACTTTTTCTGTACACCGCAATTTCTGCCACAGCGGTAAGTGGCGTATTGATTCGGGACGAGCGCGGCGAACAGAAGCCGATATTTTACGTAAGTAAAACCCTTACAGACGCGGAAACAAGGTACTCGCAGATGGAGAAATTGGCACTATCCATAGTTATGTCGGCGAGAAAGCTAAGGCCATACTTTCAGTCTCACTCAATCGTCGTTCTGAGCACATTTCCGATAAGGTCTGTTCTGCACAGTCCGAGTCAGTCAGGAAGGCTAGCAAATTGGGCTATCGAACTGAGCGAATACGACATTGAGTATCGCGGACGCACATGCGCTAAATCGCAAGTTCTTGCAGATTTCCTTATCGAACTACCCGAAGAAGGCATTGACGACGAAATGCAAGGACAGCTCTGGAAACTCCATGTTGATGGCTCATCTTCCAAAAACGGTTCAGGAGTCGGGATACGGCTAACCTCTCCAACTGACGAACTACTGGAACAGTCTTTCCGCCTGGGGTTTCATGCATCTAACAACGAAGCGGAGTACGAAGCCTTGATTGCCGGGATGAAACTTGCTAATGGCCTAAAGATCAAGAAACTCCATGCATTTTGCGATTCCCAACTAGTCGCGAATCAGTTCAGCGGTGAATATGCAGCGAAGGATGATCGCATGGAGGCTTACTTGAAGATCGTCAAAGAATTAGCTGCTCAGTTCAAACAATTCATCCTAACACGCATTCCGCGAGGGGAGAACACCCCAGCCGACGCACTTGCAGCCCTCGCATCAACTTCCGATCCAGATCTAAAGCGAGTGATCCCGGTAGAATTCATCCAACACCCGAGCATCGGTTACGGCGTTTCAGTGAATGCCATAACTCGTTCACAAGCGGCTAGACGAGCGACAGACGTTTCGACCAGGCAAGAGGTGATGGACGAAATGCAGAAAGAATTGGCCGACCAATCACCGACAGAGCCAGATATTGCCCCAATGGAAGAAGACAATCTCGTTGAGTCACCAACTACGACAAGCAGCAATGACCCTGTCATTGAACCCAACGGAGAAACAAATGAAGTCAACAATGATCCAGAATATGGTTGTGATAAGGAATGGCTCGGCGCAATCAGAGGATACATATGCGACGGCGTCCTACCAACCGAAAAATGGGCAGCTCGCAAGCTTCGAGCCCAGGCAGCACGTTACGTGTTACTTGATGGAAATGTCTTCAAGTGGAGATTCTCGGGACCACTGCTAAACTGAGTGGAAGGAAAGGACGCCAGGAAAGTTATGGAGGAAATTCACGACGGTTCATGTGGAAACCACTCTGGAGGGAGAGCACTAGCCATGAAAGTCAAACGTCACGGCTACTATTGGCCAACAATGATCAAAGATTGCAAGGTGTTTTCAGCTAAATGAGAAAAATGCCAACGCCATGCGCCAATGATCCACCAACCTACAGAAGTACCTTCATCAATCTCATCGCCATATCCATTCATGCGATGGTCTATGGACATTGTCGGGCCACTCCATCCGTCAAAGCAAAAACGCTTCCTCCTAGTTTTGACCGACTATTTCTCAAAATGGGTCGAAGCCGACTCCTATGCTAACATTAAAGACGCCCAAGTGGAGGCCTTCGTCTGGAAAAACATCATATGCCGACATGGAGTACCGTACGAGATCGTGACAGATAACTGCTCGCAGTTCATCTCAAATCGTTTTGAAGGTTTCTGCGAAAAATGGAAAATCAGACTCAGCAAGTCTACTCCAAGATATCCACAAGGGAACGGACAGGCCGAAGCAATCAACAAAACAATACTTGACGGCCTAAAAAAACGCCTTGACGAGAAGAAGGGACGTTGGGCTGAAGAACTGGAGGGGGTACTTTGGTCTCACCGCACCACCCCACGACGAGCGACAGGAGAAACCCCGTTCGCCCTCGTCTACGAAACAGAGTGTGTCATCCCACCGGAGATACATTTTCCAGGGATTCGCCGGAGGCTATTACCAGAACAAGAGGGGCTCAATCACCTGTTAATGCTCGACGAACTGGACTTGATCGACGAAAGAAGGGACCAAGCCTTGATCAGGATCCAGAACTATCAACACGCGGCCTCAAAGTACTACAATTCCAACGTTCGAGAACGAAGATTCTACGAAGGCGATCTAGTTTTGCGGAAGGTTTTTCAGAACACCGCGGAAACAAATGCTGGCAAACTAGGAGCAAATTGGGAAGGACCCTACAAGATCACCGAAGTTGTCAAACCTGGCGTTTACAAACTTGCTAACATGACGGACGTTCCAGTACCGAGATCATGGAACGCAATGCATCTCAAAAAGTACTATCACTAAGCTACTTTACATGAACTATGGGGCGACTTGATCCCTACAAAGGGTACGTAGGCAGCTCGTCTTCGGACGGGTTCAGTTGCCCCCCTCCTTTCAAAAGGGGGGGGCGAGTGGGTACGTATACGCATACTCGTATACTCCCATCTTTGTAAACAGGTTCTACAATCTATCAAAGCTTTGCTTTCACAGACCATCTTTACCTAAAAAAAAAAATATCACTAAGTCTTAACAAAACAGACTACGGGCATCTCGCCACACCTTCACTATTGTTGGCCACAATAGTGAACTTTCGCATCCATCTCGGATCTAAACTATCACATCCATCTCAGGATTAAAAAGCGCGCTATACAAATACTTTGTTCGTTATCGGAGCGGATATGTTTACGGTAACGTATCCGTAAACCGAAATGTTCATCCACAACAATACAAACATATGATCATTGTCGGAGCGGATACGTTTATGTTAACATATCCGTAAACCGAAATGCTCGTCCTAGACTATACAAATGATCATTATCGGAGCAGATAAGTTTATGGTGACCTATCTGTAGACCGAAATGATCATCTCGAGACTGATCATCTCGTAACTACGCAAACAAACGCGAATGCAGACAAGGCATTCTAGAATCTATCGTTAAACAAAAAACACATATATTCAAAGATAAGGGTTATCAGCAACCGAGTGATAAAAGAAGTTCACAGCTATTTGGATAAAGCCGTCCAGGCGTTAACAAAAAAAAATGAGAAAAGAGTTGTAAAATTAGACAAAGAAAAGAGGATCGTAATCCTCCACTATCTCAGGAGTCATGACCGACTTCTGCTCCGCCTCCACCGTCTGCTCGGCTATTTCACCTTCGGGGGCTTTGTCCTCCACAAGCAACGCCTCAGCAAACTCTGCAACCTTTTTCTCCAAGGCAGCATCGAGAGCTTTGGCAGAAACGGGATCGGGGACTATCTCTTTAGCAACCTCCACCGGACCAAGATCGACCAGACCAGGCGTTCCCTTGTTAGACCCGGAAAATTCCTGGATCCCGACACTCGCAGCAGCAGTCTCCATGGGCTCACCATCGTTAAGCTCCTTGAGAATATCAGATCGGATTGGAGACAATCTCAGGATCTCTCTCATTTCGACCACGAGTTGAGCGAATGCTTGATGAGATCCCGTCAAGACCTCTTTCTGCTCAGCTAAATTCTTCGCCTCGGCATCGAGAGATGGCGGATCGTTGCTTTGAAGAAGCCCAACGAACTGGAGATTGCCTTCAATCTGGGCAAGGTCGAGCATATTCTCCTTTGGTTCGCCGTCAATTTGGCTAAGAATCTTCTTGGCTCGGGAAACTTTGCCTTCGAGCATCACCATGGTCTCGCATTTGGCCTCCAGAACGGCTCGCTCAACCTTGCTCTCGAGGAGCTCGTTAGCAGCTTCAAGCTGCCTCGTCAGGCTAGCTATATGAGCATCCCGTCTTGCCTTTCCTGACTCTAGCCGCATGATCCGCTCGTCAGCTTCCTTGATGTGCTTTCTGTGCCCCTCCGCATCAGCTTCAAGATCTTTGATTCGTTTGACTGCTTTTTCCCGTTCGGCAACCTGAGCCGCCTCGACTTCTTTGAGCTTCCCATCCAGCTCAATGGCTTTCCGCCTAGCGTCTTCGACCCTCTCGCGGTCCTTACGAGAGTCAGATTCGTATCCCATTACCATCCTGTTAAGATGGGATATGAACTGCACGGTAACGAGAAAATACGTTTAACTAAGTTTAGATGGATCAGGTAGCGAAAACAGGACCAATATATGTCACATACCTTAACGCCCCTAAGCGACATCTCGCTGTAAGTTTTTTCCCTAAGCAAAGTGTCTGGTGGCGGAAAGCGATCACCTGGACAGGTGATTTTCCAGAAGATGGCCGCGGATGCTGAAGCATCACTGTATGCCCCTTCAGCGTTTATTGGAGCAGCGGAAAGAGGGATTGCTTCGGGAATCGCCTTCGACGATTCAGTACGCCGCAGGCGCTTCGGGGCATCCCCCTTGTCGTCTGCTGACTGGCGCTTCTTGCTCGGGTTTTTCTTTTCCTTTGCCTTCCCTTTGCCCTTATCCTGGTGCGGCAGTAGTCGAGAATCGGTTGGACGAAGCCCTACAATGACTCCTCCAGAAACCAATGAAGGAGTCGGTTCGGGGTGATTACCAGTGACCTTTGGTTCGGGGACAGCGGCGGGGGTAGATTCATGGGTCGGGGGACGAGATTGGGCCAGCGCCTTGGCTTGTTGCGCTCTTTCCCGGGCTTCTGCCTCTGCCTTGGCTTTCGCGGCGGCTCGGTCTCTGAAAGTTGGTCTTCCCATCGTGTCTCTTGAAGAATGAGAAGGGGACGATTGCTCAACTGATTGTCCTTCTGAAAGGGCTCGTGCTCTCTCAACTCGGCGAAGGTTGAAATCTCTAGACCAATTGCACTTGCGAGCTGAAAGCGCTTCGTGAACTTCAGACAGATCGGGAGGCAATGAAAGACGAAGATGACGAACTGCAAAACAATAAAATTTACGCAAGGTCAAAAAGAAACCTAAAAAAAAAAGGAAAAAGGGAACTGCTAAAATAATGGAGACCCGAGCCGTGGCCCAAGTCGAGCAACGGATCGGCTACCAATTTCTCCCCAGACAGACTTGACAGACTGAAGGCACCTCCGACCCACCGATGCTTCAGAAATAGGGACGAAAAAGAAGTAGTCTTCCCAATTATCGTCTTTCGACGGGAAGCCTCTTATGATGTTTCTCCTAGCCTTGCCCGACACATAATATTTCAGCTCCCGCTTATTTCGACGCCTGAACTCCAGCAAGTGTGTCAGGTGTTCGACGCCGACTTCTAGATCGCACTCATAACTCCTGACCAGAATACCGACCATATGCCTGATTCCTCGAAGGTTGATTTGAGAGATAGCTAAGTTGTATTTCCAAATAAACTGGAGGATGGCTTCGGGGATCGGGAACCACAACAGGCAGCGGTAGAAGAAGCTTTCGTAAAGAGTGAAATGGTTAGGAGGGGGATTATTGGCTCGGTCTGATGGAGAAGGAAGCACAAACTCGATTTCCTCCGAAATACTGAATCTATGCCTAAGGGTCGATAGCGAATCCACGGTTGAAAGGGTTGAACCAGGTGGATCGGGTCGCTTCTTGTTTTTCTTCTTCCTTGGGGTTTGATGGTTAAGATGCATCAGACGCTTTAACTCCTGTCTGGCCACGACTGGATCGAAGAACCAATCCTCCGGTTCAATTTTTGGCAGATCGGGGTCCATTGCATCAGTGAAAGGGTTCGCCGCCTCGACGAATGGAGAATCGTAGAGTTGAGGCACTTCAAATCGCAAAGGATCCCCAGAATTGCTGCCCACTCCAGAGGATTCAGAAAGCACCATTTTTCTGCCAAGAAGGGAAGGTCCAACCCCCGAATCACTTGGATCATCCAGGTTTTCTGAAACGTGTGCGCCAGAAGAATCTTCTCGACCACAGCTTCGGGTGAGAAACGGATCGGGAGAGAAGGACGGTTCAGGAAGCGAAGACTGCCCTGAAATGCCGAACAAGCGGGTATACGGATCGGGAGATGTTTCGATCGATGAATGAGACATTCCGTTGAATTCGAAGACGGATCGGGGTCCTTGGAAGATATGAACAGATCGGGATCCCTAACAGCTCGCGAAAGAGAATCTAGGATTTATAAGATTCAAAGGACGGATTGGGGTTCTCAGCGGCCTATCAAAATAGATCAAAACCTTTTAAACATTGAAGAACAAGTTGAAGATCTTCAAAACGAACTGCCGGAAAACTTGAAGACAGCGACGGAGCTAGTTGAAGATGGATCGGGAAATTCAAGCGGATCGGCGGCGAAGGAAGAGCAACGGAGTTTCGGCTAAAAACTTAAGCAAAAAAAATTAGAGAGAGAAAGAAGAGAGAGGTTACCTGTTTGAAGAAATTTTCGGAGAAATGAAGTGGAGAACAAATGAGAAGTATCACGGATTATATAGGCAAAGGGTGACGTCATTCGCCTCGGGAAGAAATTCGATCGACAATTTCAATCAGCTGTCGTCGGCTTTCCTTAAATATTATGCTATATTCATGGAACGCCGGACATCCGATGCGAATCTGTGGACCATGGGGCAAGGACAGAACGAGACATTGCGAACTTTCATCGGACGGTTCAAGACAGTGCTGTCAAAGGTAGAAGGAATCAGTGACGAAGCCGCACTGCAAGCGTTAAAGAAGGCCCTGTGGTTCGACTCCGATTTTCGGAAGGAGATTGCGCTGAACGCACCAACCATGATCCAGGATGCATTGCACCGAGCGACGGACTTTGCCTCCAACGAAGAAGAAGTGAAGATCCTAGCCCAGAAACACGGAAAGACGAAGTCCACGAACCACCCTCCCTCTGCTCCGAACCCACCGAACAACAGAAAGGGCAACCAAGGCCCTGGATACATCCAACACGAAGGGGAATTCAAAGGAGTCCATAACTACCAAGTTGATTCGTCAAGCTATGGGCAAGGACGAGGTCAAGGCCAAGGAAGAGGTACATGGAGTAGCACGTGGACCAGGGACCAAGGAACTTACGACGAAACGGCTTATTGCGAACATCACCATATCTTCGGACACTCAACTGTAAATTGCCGCATCCTGGGTTTGAAACTCGCTGCTAGACTGGTGGCTGGCAAACTCAAAGGTGATATTAGCCTCAAGGACTTTGACATGGATTCCAACGCAAACCCAGCAATCTACAACGTTATTATGGGAACCCCTTGGTTAAATACGATGCGCGCCGTGGCCTCAACATACCACATGTGCATAAAGTTCTCAACGCCTAATGGAATCCAAACCATTCGTGGAAATCAGAAGGAGTCCCGAATTTGTGTTATGGCCGAGCATAAGCTCAGAAATCCCGTAGCAGAACTCAACACGAAGACGAAGGAAAAGAGAGCCAAGCTGGATCAGCAACCTAAGTCAAAGCAAAGTTTTACGGATCACTGAGTCACTTCACATGAACTACGGGGCGGCTTGATCCCTGCAAAAGGGTACGTAGGCAGCTCGTCTTCGGATGGGTTCAGCTGCCCCCCTCTTTACAAAAAAGGGGGGGAGTGGGTACGTATACTCGTATACTCCCACCTTCATAATAGGTGTTAAGTCTACTTAATACAAGCTTTTCGAAGCTAAGATCATCATACCACATTCTTCACAGGTTACTAAAGCCTTAACAAAAACAGGCATCCCATTCGCTTCCTTCACGGATTACTCAAAGTCCTAACTAAACAGGCACCTCATCTCACTCTCGTTGCTGCTGGCCACAGCAACGAACTACTACATCCTTTACGGATCAACTATTACATTCTAGCGGATTAAAAGCGCGCGCTATATAAATGTATATGTCCATTGTCGGAGCGGATATGCTTACGGTAGCGTATCCATAAACCAAAATGTTCATCTTAAACCCAACAAATGAATCGTTGGTCGCAACAGTACTAGATGTCCATTGTCGGAGCGGACATGTTTATGGTAACGTATCCGTAAACCGAAATGCTCATCAAAAACCCAACAAACGAATCGTTGGTCGCAACAGTACTAGATGTCCATTGTCGGAGCGGACATGTTTATGGTAACGTATCCATAAACCGAAATGCTCATCAAAAACCCAACAAACGAATCGTTGGTCGCAACAGTACTACATGTCCATTATCGAAGCGGATATGCTTACGGTAGCGTATCCGTAAATCGAAATGTTCATCTTAAACCCAACAAACAAATCATTGGTCACAACAGTACTACGTATCCATTGTCGGAGCGGATATGCTTACGATAGCGTATCCGTAAACCGAAATGTTCATCTGAAAACCCAACAAATAAATCGTTGGTCGAAACACCTATGCTCATTATCGGAGCAGATATGTTTACATTAACATATCCGTGAATCGGAATGATCATCTTAAACCCAACAAACGAATCATTGGCATTAACGTTAACACAAGGTACAGTGAAACAGGTCGAACCTCCTAGGATAAAAAGCATTCAGCAACGAGTTTCAGAAACAAAGAAACAACACAACAAAAAGCAAAAGCCACAAGGCAAACATAACAAGTTGATACGGATAAAGCCATCCAGGCACCATGTCCAAATAAAGTCAAGCACAACGACATAAAACGAGATAAGCCAAGCTGTAGTCTTCGGCACCTCCTCAGTAACGGGTTCGGCATCGGAAGTCTTCAACTCGGTAACCAACTTGTTGAACTCGTCGTAGCACCATCATACCTAGCTTTCCACCCTTGGAGTTTCTCAACTCCGGCCTCTAACGAAGGGGGTTCGTCACCATGAAGCAACGCAATCAGTTCAAGGTTACCATCGACTTGGGTGAGATCGACCATGCTATTTTTCGACAACCCGCTTAAGCTTTGAATCTTCTCCTCGGCTCGATCAACCTTTGCCTGAAATTTCTTTGCCACTTCTGCGCCGAGCCAGAGACGAATTTGGTTGCCTAAGACCCAACACACATCTCCTTCGGCGAAAACACAAGAAGAATCAGTTCGGCGATAATTTTTCGGCGGAAGATTTTCGGCAAAAAATCACTTTGGCGAGAATTTTTCGGTGGTAAAGTTTTCGGCAAAATCACTTCGGCGAGAATTTTTCGGTTGTAAAGTTTTCGGCAAAATCACTTCGGCGAGAATTTTTCGGTGGTAAAGTTTTCGGCAAAATCACTTCGGCGAGAATTTTTTCGGCGGAAAAATCTTCGGCAAAAAGGACCTTTTCAACAAAACACGAAGCTTCGGATCGGCAATAGGGAACCTGGCTCAGCAAATTCAACGTAATCAAGCTTGGCAGAATATCAAGAACGACGGACTCGGTGTCATGTCAACTGAGCTCGTACCAATCAACATGGCGCATTGATCCCAGCTTGGACTTCCTCTACCTCGGCACTATCATCACTGAAACTACCGAGCTGGGGGGCTAACTGTTGGGGTCAAAACCCGCCCAGCTGTGATCAATGGGAAAATGGCTAAGTATGAGAATACGAAGAATCGGACAAGGCCGAAATTGTGCCTAAGTCATTTCTGTACGAGTCCACTTAAGCACAAGAGGGGCCATTCTGGCCAAAGCAGCTCCATTTCCGGCCAAGGAAGCTTCACTTCGGCAGCTTCACTTCGGCAAGGCTTTGTCTCCACTTAGGCTCCACTTAGGCAAGCTTTGTCTCCACTTAGGCAAGCCTTGCTTCGCTTAGGCAGGCTTTGTCTCCGCTTAGGCAAGCTTTGTCTCCACTTAGGCAAGCTTTGTCTCCACTTAGGCAAGCCTTGCTCCGCTTAGGCAGGCTTTGTCTCCGCTTAGGCAAGCTTTGTCTCCACTTAGGCAAACCTTGTCTCCGCTTAGGTAAGCTTTGTCTCCGCTTAGGCAAGCCTTGAAGGAAGTATCGCTTCGGCATAGCCACTTCGGCAAAGGAGACTTCGGCAGCGTCACTTCGGCAAGCCTAGCCACTTCGGCAGCTTCACTTCGGCAAGCCTAGCCACTTCGGCAAAGGAGACTTCGGCAAGCCTAATCACTTCGGCAGCGTCACTTCGGCAAGCCTAGCCACTTCGGCAAAGGAGACTTCGGCAAGCCTGATCACTTCGGCATGGAGATTTCGGCAAGCCTAGCTCACTTCGGCACGGAGACTTCGGCAAGCCAAGCTCACTTCGGCACGGAGACTTCGGCAAGCCAAGCTCGCTTCAGCATGGAGACTTCGGCAGCCTCACTTCGGCAAGCCAAGCACGCTTCGGCATGGAGACTTCGGCAGCCTCACTTCGGCAGCCTCACTTCGGCAAGCCAAGCTCACTTCGGCAAACAACTCGCGGTCATCGGCCATGACCCACGGTCTTCGGCCATGACCCGCGGTCTTCGTCCACGACCCACGGAGACTTCGGCCATGACCCACGGTCTTCGGCCATGACCCGCGGTCTTCGACCATGACCCACGGAGACTTCGGCCATGACCCGCGGTCTTCGGCCATGACCCACAAAGACTTCGGCCATGACCCACGGTCTTCGGCCATGACCCGTGGTCTTCGGCCATGACCCACGGAGACTTCGGCAAACAACTCGCGGTCATCGGCCATGACCCACGGTCTTCGGCCATGACCCGCGGTCTTCGGCCATGACCCACGGAGACTTCGGCCATGACCCATGGTCTTCGGCAAGGAACCCGCGGTCATCGGCCATGACCCACGGAGACTTCGGCCGTGACCCACGGTCTTCGGCCATGATCCACGGAGACTTCGGCCATGACCCACGGTCTTCGGCCATGACCCGCGGTCTTCGGCCATGACCCGCGGTCTTCGGCCATGACCCACGGAGACTTCGGCAAACAACCCGCGGTCTTCGGCCACTTCGGCCAAGCAGTCCACTTCGGCCAAGCTGGCCACTTCGGCCAAGCAGTCCACTTCGGCCAAGCAGTCCACTTCGGCCAAGCTGGCCACTTCGGCCAAGCTGGCCACTTCGGCCAAGCAGGCCACTTCGGCCAAGCAGGCCACTTCGGCCAAGCAGGCCACTTCGGCCAAGCTGGCCACTTCGGCCAAGCAGTCCACTTCGGCCAAGCTGGCCACTTCGGCCAAGCTGGCCACTTCGGCCAAGCAGGCCACTTCGGCCAAGCAGGCCTCTTCGGCCAAGCAGGCCACTTCGGCCAAACTGTCCACTTCGGCCAAGCTGTCCACTTCGGCCAAGCTGTCCACTTCGGCCAAGCTGTCCACTTCGGCTGAACTGCCTTGCCGAAGTGAAAACCATACGAAACTGTCTGGCCGAAGTCAAAACCATACAAAACTGTCTTGGCGAAGTCAAATCTATACGAAGTTGCCTGGCCGAAGTCATTTCTATATGAAACTGTCTTGCCGAAGTGAAATCTATATGAAGTTTCCTAGCCGAAGTCATTTCGATACGAAACTGTCTTGCCGAAGTGAAATCTATACGAAGTTGTCTGGCCGAAGTCAAGTCTATACGAAGCCAGAAGACGAGGTGGCCGAAGTCATTTCCATACGAAACTGTCTTGCCGAAGTCAAATCTATACGGAGCTGTCTGGCCGAAGTCAGAGTTGCCGAAGACGATCCTGGCCGAAGTCATTCCCATACGGAGCTGTCCGCCCGAAGTCATTTCCATACGAAACTGTCTGGCCGAAATCAAGTCTACACGAAGCCAGAAGACGACGCGGCCGAAGTCATTTCTATACGAAGACAACAAGCCCATCTTCGGCCTACAACGATACAGAGGCCCACGAAGTCAAGCCGACTTCGCTAAAAAGGAAATCCCAAAGGATTAGGAAGTTTTCCTTATCTCTTTAGGATTGACCTGGCCGACTCAAACTAGTATATATATCTATGTACATCCTTTGAAAAAGGGATCCGCAATTTACTTAGCAAAAACCCTTGACTTTTTTGCTCTCAAACTCTTGTACGAAAGCTTTTCGACGCAGCTTAATAAAAACCATCTTTGGATCTCTTCGTTTGTGGTTCATCCGCAGAAATTTCATCCCCCTTAACAAACCTCCGACAAATTCTAATTGTGTTGATTTCGACTCCCACAGTGATGCCATTCGGGCTCAAAAATGCCAGAGCAACTTACCAGCGGTTGGTCAACCGAATGTTCGCCGACCAACTCGGAAAGACGATGGAAGTTTACATAGATGACATGCTGGTGAAGTCTTTGGAAGAAAAGGACCATGTAGCTCATTTAGAAGAATGTTTCGAGCAACTGAATCGACATAACATGAAGCTCAACCCAACCAAGTGCAGATTTGCGGTGACATCCGGAGAGTTCCTTGGATACCTAGGCACTCACCGCGGTATCGAAGCCAACCCGAAGCAGATTGATGCACTCATACAAATGGTGTCACCGAAAACAAAGCGTGAAGTCCAGAGACTAACGGGACTGGTCGCCGCACTAAACCCGTTCATCTCTCGGTCAACGGATAACTGTTTACTTTTCTACGACACACTGCGCGGGAACAAGAAGTTTGAATGGACAGAGAAATGCAAACAGGCATTTCAACAGCTGAAAGATTACCTAGCCAGCCCTCCAGTACTTACGAAGCCGGTGGAAGGCGAGCCACTTTTTCTATACACGGCCATTTCGTTAACAGCAGTAAGTGGAGTACTCATCAGGGAAGAGCGCAGCGAGCAGAAGCCTATTTTCTATGTCAGTCAAACTCTCACCGACGCTGAAACCCGGTATCCATAGATGGAGAAACTGGCATTGTCTGTGATAATGTCCGCTCGAAAACTGAGACCATACTTCCAGTCACATTCAATTGTTGTTTTGACTACCTTCCCCCTATGATCCATCCTGCATAGCCCTAGCCAGTCTGGGAGATTGGTAAAGTGGGCAATAGAGCTGAGCGAATACAACATCGAGTACCAGAGCAGAACCTGCGCGAAGTCTCAAGTCCTTGTAGACTTTCTGATAGAACTCCCAGAAGAATTGATAGAAGAGCCGGCTCCGACCCTAACATGGAAGCTCCACGCAGATGGATCATCATCAAAACAAGGATCCGGAGTAGGAATACGGTTAACCTCTCCAACAGGCGAAATCCTCGAACAGTCACTCCGCTTGGGTTTTCGCGCATCCAATAACGAAGCAGAGTACGAAGCTTTGATCGCAGGAATGAGACTCGCTCTTGGACTCAAGGTTTCGCATGTCCAGGCCTACTGTGATTCACAACTGGTGGTCAACCAAGTCAGCGGCGAGTACACAGCCAGAGACGACCGAATGGAAGCTTATCTAAAGATAGTCAACGAAATGGCAGCACGGTTCGAAGAGTTCACATTGACACGAACACCACGCGGAGAAAACACTTCCGCAGACGCGCTAGCAGCACTCGCATCCACCTCCGATCCAGACCTGAAAAGGATAATCCCAGTAAAATTCATCAAACATCCAAGCATCAACCTCTCTGATTCCGTGAACGCGATCAGCCGCTCCCAAACAGCCAACCAGGCCAAAGATACATCCGGGGGTGCTGATTCCACCACCTTAGAGGAAGACCAAAACATATCACCTTCGGCGGAAGACGAGACAATCGAGATAGAGGAAGAGCCCAAAACAGATCCTCCGCCCGAAGGTGAAGCAATCGAGATGGAGGAAGACTCACAACCGTTGGAAATAGACTACGGATGTGACCAAGATTGGATGGGAGCAATCCGTGTTTACATCATGGACGGCAAGTTACCATCAGATAAGTGGGCCGCTCGAAAACTCAGAGCTCAAGCTGCTCGATACGTTCTATTGGACGGAAATGTCTTCAAGTGGAGATTCTCAGGACCGCTGATGGCTAGTGTCGAAGGCGCCGAAGCTAGAAAAATCATGGCAAAGGTCCACATCGGCTCGTGTGGCAACCAGTCCGGCGGAAGAGCTTTGGCAATCAAGATCAAGCGTCATGGTTACTATTGGCCGACTATGGTGAAGGACTGCGAGAAGTTCTCCGCTAGGTGCGAAAAATTCCAATAACATGCCCCAATGATTCACCAACCCACGGAATTGCTATCCTCAATCTCAGTACCCTACACCTTCATGCGCTGGTCAATGGATATAGTCGGACCTCTGCATAAATCTAAGCAAAAGAGATTTATGCTAGTCTTGACAAATTATTTCTCCAAATGGGTCGAGGCAGACTCCTACGCCAACATAAAAGATGCCTAAGTCGAGCACTTCGTTTGGAAAAAGATCTTATGCCGACACGGAGTTCCATACGAGATTGTCACGGACAATGGCTCACAGTTTATCTCTGCAAGGTTTGAAGCTTTCTTTGAAAAATGGAAGATACGACTCAGTAAGTCTACGCCATGCTATCCACAAGGAAATGGGCAAGCGGAAACAGTGAACAAGACTATCCTTGTCGGTCTAAAATAACGCCTTGATGCAAAGAAGAGACGCTGGGCGGAAGAACTCGAAGGAGTATTATGGTCACACCGAACCACTCCGCGGCGAGTGACCAGTGAAACACCTTTCGCTCTTGTCTACGAAGTCCAATTTCCTGGAGTACGCCGCAGACTTCTTTCAGGGCAGGAAGGACTGAATCACCTCATGTTACTAGACGAGTTAGACTTGGTTAAATAACGAAGAGATCAAGCGCTGGTTCGGATCAAAATTACCAACCTACGGCGGCTACGTATTACAACACCAACGTCAGAAGTCGCAAGTTCAAAGAAGGTGATCTGGTTCTACACAAAGTTTTTCAAAACACAGCTGAAACAAACGCTGGAAAACTAGGAGCAAACTGGAAAGGACCTTACAAAATCACCAAAACAGTTCGACCAGGAGTATATTGCTACAAAGTGATGCCATTCGGGCTCAAAAACGCCGGAGCAACTTACCAGCGGTTGGTCAACCGAATGTTCGCCTACCAACTCGGAAAGACGATGTTGGGGTCAGATTTCACCCCTTGAGAATCAACGATTGAAAATGATTAAGTATGAAAGAGCATTGGCAACTAGATCCCTAACCGCGGCTCGGTTCCCCTAACCGTGATTGATGGAGTCGGATCAGGATCCCTAACTGTGAAGAAATTGGGTTAGGATCCCTAACCGTGAAGGTGTTGGATCGGGGTCCCTAACCGTGAAGGTGTTGGATTGGGGTCCCTAACTGTGCAGTTGGATCGGGATCCCTAACCAAGGAGGAGTTGGATCGGGATCCCTAACCACGGAGTAAGAGTTGGGTTAGGATCCCTAATCATGAAGGTGTTGGATCGGTGTCCCTAACTGTGAAGAGGAGTTGGATCGGGATCCCTAACTGTGAAGGGAGAGTTGGATCGGGATCCCTAACCATGACAAGACAAGTTGGATCGGGATCCCGATCCGTGACAAGGAGGTGGATTGGGATCCCTAACTGTGAAGAGGAGTTGGATCGGGATCCCTAACTGTGAAGGGAGAGTTGGATCGGGATCCCTAACCGTGACAAGACAAGTTGGATCGGGATCCCGAACCGTGACAAGGAGGTGGATCGAGATCCCTAACTGTGAAGGGAGAGTTGGATCGGGATCCCTAATCGTGACAAGACAAGTTAGGTCAGGTACCCCGAACCGTGATTGAAGTAGTTGGATCAGGTACCCCGAACCGTGACAAGGCAAGCTAGGTCGTGTACCCCGATCCATGGTACGACAGACGGATCGGGGTCACGGCCCACGGTGAAGAAGATGGGTCGTGTACCCCGATCCATGGCACGACAGACGGATCGGGGTCACGACCCATGGCGAAGAAGCTGGGACGTATACCCCGATCCATGGCACGACAGACGGATCGGGGGTCACGACCCATAGTACGTCACCCGAGCCGTGAACCATGGCGTCACCCGAATCGTGAACCGTGGTGTCACCCGAGCCGTGAACCATGGCGTCACCCGAACCGTGAACCATGGTGTCACCTGAGCCATGAGCCATGGCGTCACCCGAGCCGTGAACCATGGTGCCACCCGAGCCGCGAACCATGGTGCCACCCGAGCCGCGAACCATGGTTAGAGATTGGGCCGAGACAACGAGCCCACAAATTCAAACCCACAAAAGAGATGACAAAGACAGCCCATGAATCGAAGCCCATGACGATGATAGGTTTCGCTAGAAGGAAATCCCGAGAAATTAGGAAATCTTCCTTATCTCTTTAGACATTAACTTAACCGACTTAAACATATATATATATACGGATGTAAACCCTCTAAAATGGGGATCCGCAATTAACCTAGCAGAACTCTGTACTTTTGCTCATATACGAAAAAGCTTTCTAAACAGCTCAATAAAAAACATCATCTTTGGATCTTCGTTTGTGTGTTTTGATGGTTTTTACTCAGAAGTTTTGGATCTCGCTAAAAGACATAACGAATCCAATTGGTGTGGATTTACGCCCCCACAATTTGGCGCTAGAAGGAGGGGGGGAAACTTTCTTACTCCAAGGAACCACCGCACGAAATATCTAAAGAAGATAACTAACGACGGACGAACCGACGATCCGCAGGACACAGGAATCGATGGATCTGGAGCAACAGCTACACCAACGCCTGCAGTCGTGGAGACGAACCCAGAGGCCCTGTCACAGATCAAGACGATGCTGGAGACGCTGCTCAAAAAGGCGGAGGAGCAGGACAAGCTAAATACAACGATGACCGATAAGCTTGAATTCCTTACAACAGTGACCGAGCCCGTGGTAGAGGTTCTGGGGTTGACCTAATGAGGCGCCCTCTTCGACGTCTCAGCCCGATGGCCCTGGACTTCACAACTCCCCTCAACCCACCGCGGACTAGGGGAAGATTGCCATCACTCCGTCGAAGCTCCGCAAACCAAGCTTCAGAAGCCCAAGGAGCAGGCGATACACCAATCGAAGAGGAGGCTGCACCAATCGTCGATCTGGAGGAGGAAAACCGAATGGAGCAAAACACGGAGAGCCGTGATGACCCAGGACCCTTAGTGACTGGCCAGACCCGAACCGGAAGACGCGAGGCCATCCCCGAAGGAGATCAAGAGCTGACCGAGGAGGAGGAGAACATACTTTGGGCTGAGCAAGCAAGGACCAACGAAGAACACAGAGCAGGAGTCCGAGCCCAGAAAGAAGAGATGGCTATGATGCGAGCAGATATGGATCGAGCAGCTGCCGACATAAAAGCTATCCGATCCATGATGCACAAAGCAACGAGCAAGGTGCCAGAAATAGATCGTGTACTGGAGGAAGCGCAAAACACCCCGTTCACAGCACGGATTACTAGCACAAGAATCCCGGACCCCGGAAAGATGAAAATCCTAATCTATGAAGGAAAAACCGACCCAAAAGAACATCTCACGGCTTTCGCTATAGCCATGGAACGCTCTAACTTCAAAGAACACGAAAGAGATGTCGGACAATGCCTTCTCTTCGTGGAGCATCTTAAAGGACCAGCGCTGCAGTGGTTTTCCAGGCTCGAACGGAACTCCATCGGCAGCTATAACCAACTATCTGCGGCGTTCTTGAAGCATTACTCCATATTCATGGATCCTGGGACATCCGATGCCGATCTGTGGACCCTGGCTCAGGGGCAGAGTGAAACACTCCGGAGCTTCATCGGGAGATTCAAAGCCATCATGTCCAAAGTGGAAGGCTTGAGCGATAAAGCGGCATTGTTGGCCCTAAAACGAGCACTCTGGTTCAACTTAGATTTTCGCAAGGAAATTTCTCTGAACGCCCCCACAACGATACAGGACGCTATGCATCGAGCCCCATACTTCATCACCGAAGAAGAAGAGATGAAAATCCTAACCGAGAAGTACGGGAAGGCCAAGACAACGAACCATTCTCCCCAAGTTTCAGCCCCCTCCAACACTAGGAAGAACAACCAGGGTTCCGGCTATATCCAGCACGAGGGAGGCTTTTGAGGAGCTCATAACTATCAAATCGATGCTCTTGGATTCGGTCGAGGAAGAGGCCGAGGCCGTGGAACAAGCTCATGGAGCACGTGGACCAAAAGCGACAGTTCCTATGACGAGATGGCCTACTGCGAACACCACCACATCTACGGACATTCAACCGCTAACTGCCAAATTCTAGGCTTGAAGCTTGCTAAAAAATTAGCAGCCGGCGAGCTTGGAGGAAACGTCAGCCTCAAGGATTTCGAGATGGACGTAAACACATACAAACCCGACCTGACAAAGGAAGGTCACACCAAGCGCGACAGAAGGGATGACGAAGCGCCACCCTCTGGATCAAGAAGAAGGATAAGCATGATAATGGGAGGATCCCACTATTGCTCTGATACCGTCTCGTCAATCAAAGCATTCCAGCGGAGGGCAGACGTCAGCGTCAACTGGTCTAAACCATCTAAGTTCCCAAACGACGTGATATCATTCGAGGAAAGAGAAACGATCGGAATCGACAGACCGCATGATGACCCTCTCATGATCGAGTTAATCATCAACGACTGCGACGTAGCACGCGTATTGGTGGACACTGGGAGCACCGTGGATGTAATCTTCCTCGAGACTCTGAGAAGAATGAGTGTGGACCTGTCCGAAGTGATATCTACTCCCAAACCCTTGACAGGATTCTCTGGAGAACCCACCATGACTACTGGGACAATCAAATTGCCTGTCCAAGCTGGCGAGGTGACAAAGATCGTCGAATTCTCTGTAGCTGACCACCCGGCCATCTACAACGTCATCATGGGGACCCCCTGGTTAAATTCAATGCACGCAGCCGTTTCACCCTACCATCTCTGCATCAAGTTCCCTACACCAAACGGCGTGAAAACGATTCGAAGAAATCAAAAAGAGTCTCGCGTCTGCTTCCTCGCCGCACACAAGCTCAGAAACACAGTGACTGATCCGACGGCAAATTCAAAGCGCAAGAAGATAAAGACCGATAGAGAACCGGTGAAAGAGCTTTCAAAACTGTTATAGCAGTTACAGATCGCGGTGGATCGCGAGGAAGAAGTGTCTAAACCAACTTGCGACCCCGTCATATCAGTCTACATCGACGACAAACATCCGGAGCGATGTGTAGAAATTGGAGCAATGTTAGATGGAAAGATCAAAGAAGAACTCGTGGCATTTCTGAAGAAAAATATCAACACCTTCGCATGGGAAGCAGAGGATATGCCTGGCATCGATATCAGCATAACAAGCCATGAATTGAACGTCGACCCAACTTTCAAACCAGTAAAGCAGAAAAGAAGAAAACTTGGGCCAGACAGAGCTAAAGCGGTCAATGACGAGGTGGAGAGACTACTGCGCGTCGGATCGATAACTGAGGTGAAGTACCCGGACTGGCTAGCTAACCCAGTGGTGGTCAAGAAGAAGAACGGCAAATGGCGTGTGTGCGTGGATTTCACCGACCTGAACAAAGCCTGTCCAAAAGACAGCTTCCCCCTTCCACATATCGATCGCTTAGTCGAAGCAACGGCAGGGAACGCACTCCTATCTTTCATGGATGCCTTCTCAGGTTACAACCAGATCTTGATGAACCCCGACGATCGCGAGAAGACCGCCTTCATAACAGACCGTGGGATTTACTGCTACAAGGTGATGCCATTCGGCCTGAAGAACGCCGGAGCAACGTACCAGCGGCTGGTGAACAAGATGTTCGCTGATTGTTGGGGTCAAAACCCACCCAGCTGTGATCAATGGGAACATGGCTAAGTGTGAAGATACGAAGAATCGGACAAGGCCGGAATTACGCCTAAGTCATTCCTGTGCAAGCCCACTTAAGCACAAGAGAGGCCATTCTAGCCAAAGCAGCTCCAGTTTCGGCCAAGGAAGCTTCATTTCGGCAAAGAAGGAGGCTTAGGCAAGTTTTGTCTCCACTTAGGCAAGTCTTGTCTCCACTTAGGAAAACCTTGAAGGAAGCGTCGCTTCGGCATGGAGGTTTCGGCAAAAGAGACTTCGGCAGGCCTAGCTCATTTCGACAAAGGAGACTTCGGCAAGCCTAGCCATGTCGGCAAAGGAGACTTCGGCAAGCATAGCCACTTCGGCACTGGAGACTTCGGCAAGGAGGACTTCGGCATTGGAAAGCCTAGCCATTTCGGCAAAGGAGACTTCGGCAAGCATAGCCACTTCGGCACTGGAGACTTCGGCAAGGAGGACTTCGGCACTGGAAAGCCTAGCCACTTCGGCAGGCTTAGCCGCTTCGGCGTTGGAGACTTCGGCAAGGGAGACTTCGGCGCTGGAGACTTCGGCAAGCCTAGCCACTTCGGCAAAGGGGGACTTCGGCAAGCCTAGCCATTTCAGCAAAGGAGACTTCGGCAAGCCTAGCTCACTTCGGCAAGCCTGGCTTCGGAATAGCCTGGCTTCGGCAAGCCTGGCTTCGGCAAGCCTCTACTTCGGCATGGCCCTGGCTTCGGCAAGTCTCTACTTCGGCACAACCTGGCTTCGGCAAGCCTCTACTTCGGCATGGCCCTGGCTTCGACAAGTCTCCACTTCGGCACAACCTGGCTTCGGCACCGCCTGGCTTTGGCAAGCCTGGCTTCGGCACAGCCTGGCTTCGGCAAGCCTGGCTTCGACAAGCCTGGCTTCGGCAAGCCTCGCTTCGGCATAGCCTGGCTTCGGCAAGCCTCCACTTCGGCACGGCCCTGGCTTCGGCAAGTCTCCACTTCGGCACAGCCTGGCTTCGGCAAGCCTGGCTTCGGCACAGCCTGGTTTCGGCACAGCCTGGCTTCGGCAAGCCTGGCTTCGGCAAGCCTGGCTTCGGCCATGACCCACGGAGACTTCGGCAAACAACTCGCGGTCATCGGCCATGACCCACGGTCTTCGGCCATGACCCGCGGTCTTCGGCCATGACCCACGGAGACTTCGGCCATGACCCATGGTCTTCGGCAAGCAACCCGCGGTCATCGGCCATGACCCACGGAGACTTCGGCCGTGACCCGCGGTCTTTGGCCATGACCCACGAAGACTTCGGCCATGACCCACGGTCTTCGGCCATGACCCGCGGTCTTCAGCCATGACCCACGGAGACTTCGGCCATGACCCGCGGTCTTCGGCCATGACCCACGGAGACTTCGGCCATGACCCACGGTCTTCGGCCATGACCCGCGGTCTTCGGCAATGACCCACGGAGACTTCGGCAAACAACCCGCGGTCTTCGGCCACTTCGGCCAAGCTGGCCACTTCGGCCAAGCTGGCCACTTCGGCCAAGCAGTCCACTTCGGCCAAGCAGTCCACTTCGGCCAAGCTGGCCACTTCGGCCAAGCTGGCCACTTCGGCCAAGCAGGCCACTTCGGCCAAGCAGTCCACTTCGGCCAAGCTGGCCACTTCGGCCAAGCAGGCCACTTCGGCCAAGCTGGCCACTTCGGCCAAGCAGGCCACTTCGGCCAAGCTGGCCACTTCGGCCAAGCAGTCCACTTCGGCCAAGCAGTCCACTTCGGCCAAGCTGGCCACTTCGGCCAAGCTGGCCACTTCGGCCAAGCAGGCCACTTCGGCCAAGCAGGCCACTTCGGCCAAACTGTCCACTTCGGCCAAGCTGTCCACTTCGGCCAAGCAGACCACTTCGGCCAAGCAGTCCACTTCGGCCAAGCAGTCCACTTCGGCCGAACTGCCTTGCCGAAGTGAAAACCATACGAAACTGTCTGGCCGAAGTCAAAACCATACGAAACTGTCTTGGCGAAGTCAAATCTATACGGACCTGTCTGGCCGAAGTCAGAGTTGCCGAAGACGATCCTGGCCGAAGTCATTCCCATACGGAGCTGTCCGCCCGAAGTCATTTCCATACGAAACTGTCTGGCCGAAATCAAGTCTACACGAAGCCAGAAGACGACGCGGCCGAAGTCATTTCTATACGAAGACAACAAGCCCATCTTCGGCCTACAACGATACAGAGGCCCACGAAGTCAAGCCGACTTCGCTAAAAAGGAAATCCCAAAGGATTAGGAACTTTTCCTTATCTCTTTAGGATTGACCTGGCCGACTCTAACTAGTATATATATCTATGTACATCCTTTGAAAAAGGGATCCGCAATTTACTTAGCAAAAAACCCTAGACTTTTTTGCTCTCAAACTCTTGTACGAAAGCTTTTCGACACAGCTTAATAAAAACCATCTTTGGATCTCTCCGTTCGTGGTTCATCCGCAGAAATTTCATCCCCCTTAACAAACTTCCGACAAATTCTAATTGTGTTGATTTCGACTCCCACAATTTGGCGCTAGAAGGAGGGGGAATTTGAAACTTTCTTACTCCAAGGAACCACCGCACGAACGATTCGAAGAAGATGACTAGCGACGGACGAACCGACGACCCGCAGGACACGGGATCGATGGATCTGAAGCAATAGATGCACCAACGCCTGCAGTCTTGGAGACGAGCCCAGAGGCCCTATCACAGATCAAGATGATGCTGGAGACGCTGCTCAAGAAGGCGGAGGAGCAGGACAAGCTAAACACGACGATGACCGATAAGCTCGAAGTCCTTGCAACAGCGAGCCGAGCCCGTGGTAGAGGCTCAGGAGTTGACCTAATGAGGCACCCTCTTCGACGTCTGAACCCAACGGCCCTTGATTTCTCAGCACCCCACCATACGACGAGAACCCAGGGCGGATTGCTCCCTACAAACCAACCAATCACGACCGCAGAACTGAACGCGACACCGTAGGAGGCAAACACGCAGACTATGGGCGGAATGAATCCAGTGACCAACCTAGAGGGTGAACACGACTCGGAACACCACAGCGAATCTGAACTCACGGGTGCTACCCAAACTCAAAACGAATGAAGCAACACCAACCTTGGCCATGATCAGGACCTCACCGAAGAGGAGGAGAACATCCTCTGGGCCCAACGAGCCCAGATCGAGGAAGAGCGCAAAGCGATGATCCGAGCCCAAAAGGAGGAGATGGCCGAAATCCGGGCAGGCATGGAGCGAGCTGCCGCCGAGATGAAATTCGTTCGATCTCAGATGCATAGGGCTACTAGCAAGGCTCCCGAACTCGACCGAGTGCTTGAAGAAGCACAGAACACCCCGTTCACGGCTCAAATCACTAAGGCAAGGGTTTCTGATCCGGGGAAGATGAAGATACCAGTCTACGAAGGTAAAACTGATCCAAAGGAGCACCTGACCGCCTTTGCAATAGCAATGGGACGAGCAAACTTCAGAGAGGGAGAAGAGGACGCTGGACAATGTCTCTTGTTCGTCGAGCACCTTAAAGGCCCAGCTCTCCAATGGTTCTCCAGACTGGGAAGAAATTCGATCGACAATTTCAATCAGCTGTCGTCGGCTTTCCTTAAACATTATGCTATATTCATGGAACGCCGGACATCCGATGCGGATCTGTGGACCATGGGGCAAGGACAAACGAGACGTTGCGAACTTTCATCGGACGGTTCAAGACAGTGCTGTCAAAGGTAGAAGGAATCAGTGACGAAGCCGCACTGCAAGCGTTAAAGAAGGCCCTGTGGTTCGACTCCGATTTTCGGAAGGAAATTGCACTGAATGCACCAACCACGATCCAGGACGCGTTGCACCGAGCAACGGACTTTGCCTCCAACGAAGAAGAAGTGAAGATCCTAGCCCAGAAACATGGAAAGGTGAAGTCCACAAACCACCCTCCCTCTGCTCCGAACCTACCGAACAACAGAAAGGGCAACCAAGGCCCTGGATACATCCAGCACGAAGGGGGATTCAAAGGAGCCCATAGCTACCAAGTTGATTCGTCAAGCTTTGGGCAAGGACGAGGTCAAGGCCGAGGAAGGGGTACGTGGACCAGCACGTGGACCAGAGGCCAAGGATCTTACGATGAAACGGCTTATTGCGAACATCACCACATCTTCGGACACTCGACTGCAAATTGCCGCATCCTGGGTTTGAAACTCGCTGCCAAACTGGCGGCCGGCAAGCTCAAAGGGGATATTAGCCTCAAGGACTTTGAAATGGATACCAACGAAAATTGCCCAGAACAGGCAAACGAAGATCTTCCTAAACGAGGAAGGCAAGACGACGAAGCGCCACAATCTGGCCCAAGAAGACGGATCAACATGATAATGGGTGGATCTCACTACTGCTCGGATACCGTCTCATCGATTAAAGTATTTCAACGACGAGCCGATGTCAGCGTTAACTGGTCCGCACCCTCCAAGTTCCCAGACGACATCATCTCATTCGCCGAAAGGGAAACAACCGGAATCGACAAACCGCACGATGACCCTCTCGTAATTGAGTTAATCATCAGTGGCTATGATGTAGCCCGGGTGCTGGTGGATACGGGCAGCACAGTGGATATAATCTTCAAAGAGACTCTCAAAAGAATGGATATCAATCCGTCCGACATAGTGGCTACCCCTAAACCATTGACTGGATTTTCCGGAGAAACGACAATGAAAATCGGGACGATCAAGCTGCCTGTAGAAGCTGGAGGTGTCATCAAGCTCGTCGAGTTCTCGGTAGCCGATCACCCAGCGATCTATAACGTCATCGTCGGCACACCTTGGTTAAATTCGATGCGCGCCGTAGCCTCGACCTACCATCTCTGCGTCAAATTCCCAACACCGAGTGGAATCAACACGATTTTGGGAAGTCAGAAGGAGTCCCGCGTATGCTTCCTAGCTGCACACAAGCTCAGGAATCCAGTCACCGATCCAATAGCCAAGTCAGAACGCAAGAAGATGAAGACAGACAGGGAGCCAGTAAAAGCGCTCTCCAAACTCTTATAGCAATTACAGATTACAGAGGATCGCGAAGACGAACCAGCTGAACAGCCCTGCGACCCCGTAGTATCAGTCTGCATCGACGACGAACACCCAGAACGATGCATAGAGATTGGATTCGGCCTCGATGAAAAAATCAAGGACGAACTGGTTTCATTCTTAAAAGAAAACGTGGACACTTTCGCGTGGGCAGCAGAGGATATGCCCGGAATTGATATCGGCGTAACCAGCCACGAATTGAACATCGACCCAACCTTCAAACCAATCAAGCAAAAACGAAGAAAGTTGGGCCCTGACAGAGCGAAAGCAGTGAACGATGAAGTCGAAAGGCTCTTACGAGTCGGGTCGATAATGGAAGTCAAGTACCCGGATTGGATGGCGAATCCTGTTGTAGTCAAAAAGAAGAATGGAAAGTGGCGAGTGTGTGTCGATTTCACCGATTTAAACAAGGCGTGCCCGAAAGACAGCTTCCCACTACCACACATTGACCGACTGGTCGAGGCAACGGCCGGTAACAAGCTCTTATCTTTCATGGACGCATTCTCTGGATACAATCAGATTCTAATGAATCCCGACGATCGTGAGAAGACAACCTTCATTACGGATCGTGGAATCTATTGCTACAAGGTGATGCCTTTCGGCCTCAAGAACACCGGCGCCACGTATCAGCGCTTAGTAAACAAGATGTTTGCTAGTCAACTGGGAAGAACGATGGAGGTTTACATAGACGACATGCTGGTGAAATCGCTAGAGGCAACGGATCATGTGTTACATTTGGGGGAATGTTTTCGACAGCTCAACGCGCACAACATGAAACTCAACCCAACAAAGTGTAGATTCGCAGTCACATCCGGCGAGTTTCTTGGCTACTTGGTTACCCATCGCGGAATCGAAGCAAATCCAAAGCAGATCGACGCCCTCACCCAGATGGCTTCCCCAAAATCAAAACGTGAAGTACAGAGACTGACTGGCAGGGTGGCTGCACTCAACAGATTTATTTCGCGGTCCACCGATAAGTGCTTACCATTCTACGACACTTTACGAGGAAACAAGAAGTTCGAATGGACAGAGAAGTGCGAAGAGGCTTTCCAGCAGTTGAAGAAATATCTCGCCAGCCCCCCGGTGCTTGCAAAGCCAGTCAGCGTAACGTACTCATTCGCGACGAACGGGGCGAGCAGAAACCAATCTTTTACGTCAGTAAGACCCTCACCGATGCAGAGACAAGATACCCGCAGATGGAGAAGCTGGCTCTATCGGTGGTCATGTCTGCCAGGAAACTAAGGCCGTACTTCCAATCACACTCCATTGTGGTCCTTAGTCCTTTACCCCTACGATCGATTTTGCACAGCCCAAGCCAATCCGGGCGATTGGCCAAGTGGGCTATCGAGCTCAGCGAGTACGACATCGAGTATCGCGGACGAACCTGCGTAAAATCGCAAGTGCTTGCCGATTTTTTAATCGAACTCCCGGAGGAGAGCCTCCCCGAAGGAAACCCGAATTCGACTTGGCAACTTCACGTTGACGGCTCATCATCCAAAAATGGTTCAGGGGTCGGAATACGTCTAACGTCACCAATGGGTGAGATACTTGAACAATCCTTCCGCCTAGGTTTTCACGCCTCCAACAACGAAGCAGAATACGAAGCTCTCATTGCCGGGATAAAACTTGCACAAGGACTCAAGATTGATTGCATTCACGCGTTCTGCGATTCACAGTTAGTCGCGAACCAGTTCAGCGGGGAATACGCAGCTAAGGACGATCGCATGGAGGCATATCTGAAAGTTGTCAAAGATTTGACTGCACAGTTTAAACAGTTCACACTCACGCGTATTCCACGCGGAGAAAACACTTCGGCTGATGCACTGGCCACCCTTGCTTCCACTTCTGATCCAGCCTTGAAACGAGTCATTCCGGTGGAGTTCATCCAACACCCGAGCATCACCCCTCCAGAAACAGTGAGTGTGGTTACGCGGTCTCAAGCCGCCAGGCCTGCAAGGGAAAACGCCGGTGCACCGGACAATGCTGTAGATGATGCTGACGAATGGGACGCAGTAATCAGCGACTCCATGGTCCAAGACGAGACATATGCGGCAGACGACGGACTCACATCTCGGATGGAAATAGATGCAGTCGACAAGGACGAAGATCCTGCGACTGCCGCAGAAGAAGCAACATCTATGGATGAGGACTGTACATCCCTCCCTTCCAACGTCGACCCCTGTCACGAAACTGGAGTCATCGAGATGAATGGGACATGTACGGACTTACAGTATGGCTGCGACAAAGGATGGCTTGATGGCATCCGCGGGTACATCTATGACGGTACTTTACCGTCAGACAAATGGGCAGCTCGAAAGCTTCGGGCGCAAGCAGCGCGCTACGTCTTGCTCGACGGCAATGTTTTCAAATGGCGACTCTCGGGGCCTTTACTCACCTGCATCGAGGGAAAGGAGGCAAGGGCAATCATGGAGGAGGTCCACGGCGGCTCCTGTGGCAACCATTCGGGAGGACGAGCCTTGGCAATAAAAATCAAAAGACACGGCTACTACTGGCCCAGCATGATACACGATTGCGAGAAATACTCGTCCAGGTGCGAGAAGTGCCAACGTCACGCACCAATGATTCATCAGCCAACCGTGATGCTGTCTTCAATATCATCGCCCTATCCTTTCATGCGCTGGTCCATGGACATCATTGGACCTTTGCATCCATCAAAGCAGAAACGATTCTTGCTGGTCCTGACAGACTATTTTTCAAAGTGGGTGGAGGCAGATTCGTATGCCAGCATCAAGGACGCACAAGTCGAAAGTTTTGTATGGAGGAACATCATATGCCGACATGGAGTCCCATACGAGATCGTCACCGATAATGGATCACAGTTCATTTCCACAAGGTTCGAAGCTTTCTGCGCAAAGTGGAAGATTCGGCTAAGCAAATCCACCCCACGATATCCACAAGGCAACGGCCAGGCTGAAGATATAAACAAAACGATTCTCGACGGTCTCAAGAAACGTCTCGACCAGAAGAAAGGCCGGTGGGCCGATGAACTGGAAGGTGTATTGTGGTCTCATAGAACGACACCGCGACGGGCAACCAACGAAACTCCGTTCGCTCTCGTCTATGGGACAGAATGCGTCATTCCACCTGAGATAAATTTTCCTAGAGTCCGCCGAAGACTACTCCCAGAACAGGAAGGACTCAATCACTTGTTGATGCTTGATGAGTTGGACTTGATCGACGAAAGACGGGATCAAGCCTTGATCAGAATTCAGAATTACCAGAACGCAGCGGCAAAATACTACAACTCTCACGTCCGAAATCGACCGTTCTACGAAGGAGACCTGGTCCTACGGAAAGTTTTCCAGAATACTGCGGAGCAGAACGCCGGCAAACTCGGAGCAAACTGGGAAGGACCTTACAAAATCACGAAGGTAGTCCGACCCGGCGTGTACGAACTCGCCAACATGTCTGACGTTCCAATACCAAGATCGTGGAACGCAATGCACCTAAAGAAGTACTATTCTTAGGATACTTCAAATGAACTACGTGGTGGCTTGATCCCTGCAAAGGGTACGTAGGCAGCTCATCTTCGGATGGGTTCAGCTGCCCCCTCCTAAAAAAAAAGGGGGGGAGTGGGTACGTATACTCGTATACTCCCACCTTTGTAACAAACTCTGGGTCTACTTAATCCACGCTTCTCGAAGCAATTTTCGTCATATCACGCCCTCCACGAGTTACTACAGCCTTAACGGAAACAGGCACCACATACGCACTTTTCACGAATCACTTAAAGTTCTAACTAAAACAGGCATCTCTCTTCACCCTCGCTGCTGCTGGCCACAGCAACGAACTACTACATCCTTCGCGGATATAACTACTACATCCTAGCGGATTAAAAGCGCGCGCTATATAAATAACTGTGTCCATTGTCGGAGCGGATATGCTTATGATAGCATACCCGTAAAACCGAAATGTTCATCTTAAAACCCAACAACCAAATCGTTGGTCCTGACAGTACTACATGTCCATTGTCGGAGCGGATATGCTTATGGTAGCGTAACCGTAAACCGAAATGTTCATCCTAAACCCAACAACGAATCGTTGGTCGCAACAGTACTACGTGTCCATTGTCGGAGCGGATACGCTTACGGTAGCATATCCATAAACCGAAATGGTCATCCGAAAACCCAACAGACAAATCGTTGGTCAAAACACCTATGCTCATAATCAAAGCAAATATGCTTGCACTGACGTAATCATTCCAAACGAAACAAATGAATCGTCGGTATTAACGCCAACACAAACTGCAGCAAAACCGATCAGTCCACCTTGGATAAAAACTACCATTGAAGCAACAAGTTTCGGTAACAAAGAAACGACACAACCAAAGCCAAAGCCACAAGGCAAACATAACGAGTCAATACAGATAAAGCCATCCAGGCACCATATCCAAATAACACCAAAGCATAATTAAAATGATGACGTGGGCAGTTCCCCATCATCATCATACCTTACCCATTAAAAACGCACCCTATTCATCATCAGAGGATTCAGCCGTCGTCTCGGATTCAGAGGCTTCGTTCGAACCAAGCTTACCCCTGTTGGATCCAGAGAATACACGAATGCCGACATCCGCCGCTAACACCTCAACAGATTCGTTACCAAGCGCGACATCGGCCGAGTCTTCCGAGATCGGCGAGACCACTAGGTCGCTCCCCAGCGAGGCGACCAACTGATCGAACTCGTCATCAGCTCAGTTCGTACCTATAAGACGCGGCACATTGATCCCAGCTCGGACTTCTTCTATCTCGGCACCATCATCACTGAGACTACCGAGCTGGGGGCTAACTGTTGGGGTCAAAACCCACCCAGCTGTGATCAATGGGAACATGGCTAAGTGTGAAGATACGAAGAATCGGACAAGGCCAGAATTACGCCTAAGTCATTCCTGTGCAAGCCCACTTAAGCACAAGAGAGGCCATTCTAGCCAAAGCAGCTCCAGTTTCGGCCAAGGAAGCTTCATTTCGGCAAAGAAGGAGGCTTAGGCAAGTTTTGTCTCCACTTAGGCAAGTCTTGTCTCCACTTAGGAAAACCTTGAAGGAAGCGTCGCTTCGGCATGGAGGCTTCGGCAAAAGAGACTTCGGCAGGCCTAGCTCACTTCGACAAAGGAGACTTCGGCAAGCCTAGCCATGTCGGCAAAGGAGACTTCGGCAAGCATAGCCACTTCGGCACTGGAGACTTCGGCAAGGAGGACTTCGGCATTGGAAAGCCTAGCCAATTCGGCAAAGGAGACTTCGGCAAGCATAGCCACTTCGGCACTGGAGACTTCGGCAAGGAGGACTTCGGCACTGGAAAGCCTAGCCACTTCGGCAGGCTTAGCCGCTTCGGCGTTGGAGACTTCGGCAAGGGAGACTTCGGCGCTGGAGACTTCGGCAAGCCTAGCCACTTCGGCAAAGGGGGACTTCGGCAAGCGTAGCCATTTCGGCAAAGGAGACTTCGGCAAGCCTAGCTCACTTCGGCAAGCCTGGCTTCGGAATAGCCTGGCTTCGGCAAGCCTGGCTTCGGCAAGCCTCTACTTCGGCATGGCCCTGGCTTCGGCAAGTCTCCACTTCGGCACAACCTGGCTTCGGCAAGCCTCTACTTCGGCATGGCCCTGGCTTCGACAAGTCTCCACTTCGGCACAACCTGGCTTCGGCACCGCCTGGCTTCGGCAAGCCTGGCTTCGGCACAGCCTGGCTTCGGCAAGCCTGGCTTCGGCAAGCCTGGCTTCGGCAAGCCTGCTTCGGCATAGCCTGGCTTTGGCAAGCCTCCACTTCGGCACGGCCCTGGCTTCGGCAAGTCTCCACTTCGGCACAGCCTGGCTTCGGCAAGCCTGGCTTCGGCACAGCCTGGTTTCGGCACAGCCTGGCTTCGGCAAGCCTGGCTTCGGCCATGACCCACAGAGACTTCGGCAAACAACTCGCGGTCATCGGCCATGACCCACGGTCTTCGGCCATGACCCGTGGTCTTCGGCCATGACCCACGGAGACTTCGGCCATGACCCATGGTCTTCGGCAAGCAACCCGCGGTCATCAGCCATGACCCACGGAGACATCAGCCGTGACCCGCGGTCTTCGGCCATGACCCACGAAGACTTCGGCCATGACCCACGGTCTTCGGCCATGACCCGCGGTCTTCGGCCATGACCCACGGAGACTTCGGCCGTGACCCGCGGTCTTCGGCCATGACCCACGGAGACTTCGGCCATGACCCACGGTCTTCGGCCATGACCCGCGGTCTTCGGCCATGACCCACAGAGACTTCGGCAAACAACCCGCGGTCTTCGGCCACTTCGGCCAAGCAGTCCACTTCGGCCAAGCAGTCCACTTCGGCCAAGCTGGCTACTTCGGCCAAGCTGGCCACTTCGGCCAAGCAGGCCACTTCGGCCAAGCAGTCCACTTTGGCCAAGCTGGCCACTTCGGCCAAGCTGGCCACTTCGGCCAAGCAGGCCACTTCGGCCAAGCTGGCCACTTCGGCCAAGCAGGCCACTTCGGCCAAGCTGGCCACGTCGGCCAAGCAGTCCACTTCGGCCAAGCAGTCCACTTCGGCCAAGCTGGCCACTTCGGCCAAGCTGGCCACTTCGGCCAAGCAGGCCACTTCGGCCAAACTGTCCACTTCGGCCAAGCTGTCCACTTCGGCCAAGCAGACCACTTCGGCCAAGCAGTCCACTTCGGCCAAGCAGTCCACTTCGGCCGAACTGCCTTGCCGAAGTGAAAACCATACGAAACTGTCTGGCCGAAGTCAAAACCATACGAAACTGTCTTGGCGAAGTCAAATCTATACGGACCTGTCTGGCCGAAGTCAGAGTTGCCGAAGACGATCCTGGCCGAAGTCATTCCCATACGGAGCTGTCCGGCCGAAGTCATTTCCATACGAAACTGTCTGGCCGAAATCAAGTCTACACGAAGCCAGAAGACGACGCGGCTGAAGTCATTTCTATACGAAGACAACAAGCCCATCTTTGGCCTACAACGATACAGAGGCCCACGAAGTCAAGCCGACTTCGCTAAAAAGGAAATCCCAAAGGATTAGGAACTTTTCCTTATCTCTTTAGGATTGACCTGGCCGACTCAAACTAGTATATATATCTATGTACATCCTTTGAAAAAGGGATCCGCAATTTACTTAGCAAAAAACCCTAGACTTTTTTGCTCTCAAACTCTTGTACGAAAGCTTTTCGACACAGCTTAATAAAAACCATCTTTGGATCTCTCCGTTCGTGGTTCATCCGCAGAAATTTCATCCCCCTTAACAAACCTCCGACAAATTCTAATTGTGTTGATTTCGACTCCCACACTGATCAACTCGGAAAGACAATGGAGGTTTACATAGACGACATGCTGGTGAAATCACTGGAAGAACAAGATCACGTTACTCATCTCATGGATTGCTTCTCGCAGCTAAATTTTCACAACATGAAGTTAAACCCGACCAAGTGCAGGTTCGCAGTCACCTCTGGAGAATTCCTTGGTTACCTGGTAACTCACCGCGGCATCAAGGCCAATCCTAAGCAAATCGACGCACTCATCAACATGACTTCACCAAAGAAAAAAAGGGAGGTGCAACGACTTACCGGGAGGGTGGCTGCACTTAACCGATTTATCTCGCGATCCACCGACAAATGCCTACCTTTCTACGATACTTTGCGAGGGAATAAGAAGTTTGAATGGACGGAAAAATGCGAAGAAGCTTTTCAACAACTAAAGAGCTACCTCGCCACCCCTCCAGTTCTCACAAAACCAGAAGTAGGAGAACCACTTTTTCTGTACACCGCAATTTCTGCCACAGCAGTAAGCGGCGTGTTGATTCGAGACGAGCGTGGGGAGCAGAGGCCAATTTTTATGTCAGCAAAACCCTTACAGACGCTGAAACGAGGTACTCGCAGATGGAGAAATTGGCGCTATCCATAGTTATGTCGGCAAGAAAGCTAAGGCCATACTTCCAGTCACACTCAATCATCTTCCTAAGCACCTTCCCGATAAGGTCTGTTCTGCATAGTCCAAGTCAGTCAGGGAGGTTAGCAAACTGGGCTATCGAACTGAGCGAGTATGACATTGAGTATCGCGGACGAACGTGCGCCAAATCCCAAGTCCTGGCTGATTTCCTTATCGAACTCCCCGAAGAAGGCATTGACGATGAAATGGAAGGATAGCTCTGGAAACTCCACGTTGACGGCTCATCTTCCAAAAATGGTTCAGGAGTCGGGATACGGCTAACCTCTCCAACTGGCGAACTACTGGAACAGTCTTTCCGCCTGGGTTTCATGCATCCAACAACGAAGCAGAGTACGAAGCCTTGATCGCCGGGATGAAACTTGCTAACGGCCTAAAGATCAAGAAACTCCATACATTTTGCGATTCCCAACTAGTCGCGAATCAGTTCAGCGGAGAATATGCAACAAAGGATGTCGAATGGAAGCTTACTTGAAGATCGTCAAAGAATTGGCTGCACAGTTCAAACAATTCATCCTAACACGCATTCCGCGAGGGGAGAACACCCCAGCCGACGCACTTGCAGCCCTTGCGTCAACTTCCGATCCAGATCTAAAGCGAGTAATCCCGGTAAAATTCATACAATACCCAAGCATCAGTTCCGGTGATTCAGTGAATGCCGTAACTCATTCACAAGCGCCAGACGTCTCGACCAGGCAAGAGGTGATGGATGAAATGCAGGAAGAATTGGCCGACCAATCACCCGCAAAGCCAGATATTGCCCCAATGGAAGAAGACAATCCCGTTGAGTCACCAACTACGAAAAGCACCAAGGACCCTGTCGTTGAACCCAACGAAGAAGCAAACGAAGTCAACAATGATCCAGAATATGGTTGTGACAAGGAATGGCTCGGCGCAATCAGAAGATACATATGCGACGGCATCCTACCAACCGAAAAATGGGCAGCTCGCAAGCTTCGAGCCCAGGCAGCACGTTACGTGTTACTTGATGGAAATGTCTTCAAGTGGAGATTCTCGGGACCGTTGCTAAACTGCGTGGAAGGAAAGGACGCCAGGAAAATTATGGAGGAAATTCACAACGGTTCATGTGGAAATCACTCTGGAGGGAGAGCACTGGCCATAAAAGTCAAACGTCACGGCTACTATTGGCCAACAATGATCAAAGATTGCAAGGTGTTTTCGGCCAAATGCGAAAAATGCCAACGCCATGCACCGATGATCCACCAACCAACAGAAGTACTTTCATCAATCTCTTCGCCATATCCATTCATGCGATGGTCTATGGACATTGTCGGGCCACTGCACCCGTCAAAACAGAAACGCTTCCTTCTAGTTTTGACAGACTACTTCTCAAAATGGGTCGAAGCCGACTCCTATGCTAACATTAAAGATGCGCAAGTAGAGGCCTTCGTCTGGAAAAATATCATATGCCGACATGGAGTACCATACGAGATCGTGACAGATAACGGCTCACAGTTCATCTCAAATCGTTTTGAAGGTTTCTGCGAAAAATGGAAAATCAGACTCAGCAAGTCTACTCCAAGATATCCACAAGGGAACGGACAGGCCGAAGCAATCAACAAAACAATACTTGACGGCCTAAAGAAGCGCCTTGATGAGAAGAAGGGACGTTGGGCTGAAGAACTGGAGGGAGTACTTTGGTCTCACCGCACCACCCCACGACGAGCAACGGGGGAAACCCCATTCGCCCTCGTATACGGCACAGAGTGTGTCATCCCCCCGGAGGTACATTTCCCAGGGATTCGCCGGAGACTATTGCCAGAACAAGAAGGGCTCAATCACCTATTGATGCTTGACGAACTGGACTTGATCAACGAAAGAAGGGACCAAGCCTTGATCAGAATCCAGAACTATCAGAACGCGGCCGCGAAATACTACAATTCCAATGTTAGAGAACGACGATTCTACGAAGGAAATTTAGTTTTGCGGAAGGTTTTTCAGAACACCGCGGAAACAAATGCCGGCAAACTAGGAGCAACTTGGGAAGGACCATACAAGATCACAGAGGTAGTTAAACCAGGAGTTTACAAACTTGCTAACATGACAGACGTTCCAGTACCGAGATCATGGAACGCAATGCATCTCAAAAAGTACTATCACTAAGCTACTTCCCATGAACTACGGGGCGACTTGATCCCTGCAAAGGGTACGTAGGCAGCTCATCTTTGGACGGGTTCAGTTGCCCCCTCCTTTCAAAAGGGGGGGAGTGGGTACGTATACGCATACTCGTATACTCCCATCTTTGTAACAGATTCTACTATCTATCGAAGCTTTGCTTTTAAAGACAATTTTTATCTAAACATCCTTCAAGGATCACTAAGTCTTAACAAAACAGACATATTTGAGCAAATCAGACTACGACGGGCATCTCGCCACATCTCCACTATTGCTGGCCACAATAGCAAATTCTCGAGGAATTACGGATCTAAACTCTCACATCCATCTCAGGATTAAAAGCGCGCTATACAAATATTCGTTCGTTATCGGAGCGGATACGTTTATGATAACTTATCCGTAAACCGAAATGTCCATCCTAAACTATGCAAACAAATGTTCATTATCGGAGCAGATAAGTTTACGGTAATTTATCTGTAAACCGAAATGATCATCTCGAGACTGATCATCTCATAACTACGCAAACATAAGTTTGTATTCGTTCGTCAGAACAACTACTCAACAAAAACAATGCAAGCAAGGCATTCTCGAATCTATTGATAAACGAAAGACTTATATATTCAAATGCAAGGGTTAGCTAAGTCAGCAACCAGGTGATAAAAAGAAGATAATAAGTTCTTAGACAACTTGGATAAAGCCGTCCAGGCATTAAACAAAAAGAGTTTTTAAAACTAGACAAAGAAAAGAGGATCGTAATCCTCCGCTATCTCAGGAGTCGTGACCGCCTTCTGCCCCGATTCTACCATCCGCTCAACTACATCAGTTCCAGGCGCTTTATCCTCCTCGAGCAACGTCTCGGCAAACTCTGTGACCTTTTTCTCTAGGGCGACTTCGAGAGCTTTCACAGAAGGTGGTTCGGGGACTATCTCCTTAGCAACCTCCACCGGACTAAGATCAGCCAAACCAGGCGTTCCCTGGTTAGAACCAGAGAAATCCTGGATCCCGACACTTGCAGCAGCCGTCTCCATGGGCTCACCATCGTTGAGCTCCTTGAGAATGTCAGATCGAACTGGAGACAGTCGCAGGATTCCTCTCATCTCCGCCACGAGCTGAGCAAATACCTCATGAGACCCCATCAAGCCCTCCTTCTGCTCAGCTAAACTCTTCGCCTCGGCGTCGAGAGATGGCGGCTCGTCGCTTTGGAGCAGCCCAATGAATTGGAGATTGCCTTCGATCTGGGCAAGGTCAATCATGTTCTCCTTTGGTTCACCGTCGATCTGGCCAAGAAGCTTTTCGGCTCGGGAAAATTTGCCTTCGAGCATCATCATAGTCTCGCGTTTGGCCTCTAGAGCAGCTTGCTCGACCTTACTCTCAAGAAGCTCGTTCGCGGCTTCCAGCTGCCTCGTCAAGCTGGCTATGTGAGCATCCCGTCTTGCCTTTCCGGACTCCAGCCGCATGATCCGCTCGTCGGCTTCTTTAATGTGTTTTCTGCATCTTTCTGCGTCGGCTTCAAGGTTCTTGATCCTCTTGATAGCTTTTTCTTGCTCCGCGGCCTGGTTTGCCTCGACTTCTTTGAGCCTCCCATCAAGCTCAATGGCTTTCCGCCTAGCATCTTCGACCTTCTCGCGATCCTTACAGGCGTCAGACTCATACCCAATGACCATCCTATTAAGGTGGGAGATGAACTACAAAACAACCGGGATACTGTCATTATACAAACTTAAACGGTTCGGGCCCCAAGGTCGAAACAAGTAACATTACGTATACCTTGACGCCCCTGAGAGACATCTCACTGTAAGCCTTGTCCTTAAGCAGGGTGTCGGGCGGTGGAAAATGATCACCCGGACATATCATTTTTGAGAAGATGGCCGTAGACGCTGAAGCGTCATTGTAGACGCCTTCAGCAGTTAGGGGGATGGTGGAAAGAGGAATTGCGTCGGGGACGACTCGAGACAAACCAGCGTGCTTTGGACGCTTCGGCACTTCTCCACCTTTATCGACTGCCGATGACTGGCGTTTACGGCTCGGGGCCTTTTTCTCGATTTTCCCTTTGCCCTTATTTTTATGCGGCAGTATTTGGGAGTCAGTCGGACGAAGCCCCAAGACAACTCCTTGAGGAGCTAACGAGAAAGGAGTCGGTTCGGGGAGATTAACAGTGGAGGATGGTTCGGGAGCGAGAATAGTTGCAGTCGGTTGGTTCGGGGGACGAGATTGGCTCAACGACTTTGCTTGTTTTGCTCTCTCTTTCGCCTCTTCCTCCGCTTTGGCTTTCGCGGCAGCCCGATCCTTGAAAGTAGGTCTTCCCATCGTGTCTTTCGAAGAATTTGAAGAGGACGATTGATCAACGGATTGTCCTTCCGAAAGGGCTCGGGCTCTCTCTACTCGTTGAAAGTTGAAATCCCTCAACCAATTGCACTTGCAAGCGGAAAGCGTTTCGTGTATCTCAGACAGATCGGGGGGAAGCAAAAGGCGGAGATGACGCACTACAAAAAAAAACACAGCATATGCAAGATCAGAAAACCTAAAAAGGAAAATCACCAAGTATTTGAAAACCCAAGCCGTGGCCCAAGTCGAGCAACGGATCGGCTACCAATTTCTCCCCAGTTCGACTTGATAAAGCGAAGACAGTTTGGGCCCACAGACGCTTCGGTGATAGGGACAAAAAAGAAGTAGTTTTCCCAATTATCATCTTTGGTCGGGAAACCCTTTATGATGTTTTTCCTGGCTTTACCCGACACATAATATTTTAATTCTCTTTTGTTGCGGCGTCTGAATTCAAGAAAGTTGCTAAGATGCTCTACACCAACTTTGACGTCGCATTCGTAGCTCCTAACCAGAATACCGACCATATGCCTGATTCCCCGAGCATTGATTTGAGCAATGGCCAAGTTGTGCTTCCATAAAAACCGCAAGATAACTTCAGGGATCGGGAACCACAACAAACAGCGGTAGAAGAAGCTTTCATAGAGAGTGAAGTGATGAGGAGGAGGATTGTCGGCCCGATCGGACGGCAACAAAAGAACAAGCTCAACTTCCTCTGAAATGCTAAATCTATGTCTTAGAGCCGTCAGCGAATTCAAGGTCGAGAGGGTTGAACCAGGTGGATCGGGTCGTTTCCTGGTTTTCTTCTTCGGAGCTCGACAGTTTGGGCCCATCAAACATTTCAGTTCCTGCCTGGCTACGGCTGGATCAAAGAGCCAATCCTCTGGTTCAATTTTTGGTGGATCGGGATCCACTGTATCAGTATAAGGGTTCGCCGCCTCGTCGAAAGGAGAGTCATGAAGATGAGGCACTTCAACTTTCAACGGTTCGCTGGAGTTACTGTTAGCTCTTGAAGAATCGGAGAGCACCATTCTCCTACAAAGGATAGAAGGCCATATCCCCGAATCACTTGAATCATTGAGATCCTCTAAAACGTGTGCACCAGAGGAATCTTCCCTGCTACAGCTTTGGGCGAGAGGTGGTTCGGGAGAAAGAGATGGTTCGGGAGACGAAGACTGCCCTGAAATGCCAAACAGGCGGGCATACGGTTCGGTGGACGCATAACCAGACAACTGAGACATTTTTTGAATCAAAAAAAAAAACGGATCGGGTCCTTTGAAAGGCAGACAAACAAGTTAGGATCCCCAGAAGCTCAGGAGAGAAGATCCAAGCTCTCTGAGATTTGGAAAACAGATCGGGACTGTCAACAGTAATCAAAACAGATCGAAGCTCTCAGAAGAATCGAAGAACGATTTAGGATCTTCTAAAAAATTTCGTCAGATCCAAATTTTTAGGCAGACTACCGGAAAACTCGAAGATAGCGGCGGAGCCAGTTGAGGATGGATCGAGAAATTCAAGTGGATCGGCGGGGAAGGAAGAACAACGGAGTTCCGACTTGAAAATAACAAAAGGAAAAAAAATTAGAGAGAGAAAGAAGAGAGAGGTTACCTGCTTTGAAGAATTTTCGGAGAAATGAAGTAGTGAAGAAATGAGAAGTATCGCGAGTTATATAGGCAAATGATGATGTCATTCGCCTCGGGAATCAGCAAAAACGCTTGCACTCCCCGATAAAGGTACAGCAATACCAATCAGTGATGATTCGGGATCACCCGCATATAACGGTTCGGGATCGTCACCAAACAGACGGTTCGGGTTAGTTAGAAGGAACGGCTCGAATCATTGATCTCAGACTCGACCATTAATAGCTCGGCAATAACATCACTGACATTGCCAAGCTGGGGGGCTAACTGTTGGGGTCAGATTTCACCCCTTGAGAATCAACGATTGAAAATTATTAAGTATGAAAGAGCATTGGCAACTAGATCCCTAACCGCGGCTCGGTTCCCCTAACCGTGATTGATGGAGTCGGATCAGGATCCCTAACTGTGAAGAAATTGGGTTAGGATCCCTAACCGTGAAGATGTTGGACCGGGGTCTCTAACCATGAAGGTGTTGGATCGGGGTTCCTAACTGTGAAGTTGGATCGGGATCCCTAACCAAGGAGGAGTTGGATCGGGATCCCTAACCACGGAGTAAGAGTTGGGTTAGGATCCCTAATCGTGAAGGTGTTGGATCGGTGTCCCTAACTGTGAAGAGGAGTTGGATCGGGATCCCTAACTGTGAAGGGAGAGTTGGATCGGGATCCCTAACCGTGACAAGACAAGTTGGATCGGGATCCCGATCCGTGACAAGGAGGTGGATTGGGATCCCTAACTGTGAAGAGGAGTTAGATCGGGATCCCTAACTGTGAAGGGAGAGTTGGATCAGGATCCCTAACCGTGACAAGACAAGTTGGATCGGGATCCCGAACCGTGAAAAGGAGGTGGATCGAGATCCCTAACTGTGAAGGGAGAGTTGGATCGGGATCCCTAACCGTGACAAGACAAGTTGGGTTAGGTACCCCGAACCGTGATTGAAGTAGTTGGATCGGGTACCCCGAACCGTGACAAGGCAAGCTAGGTCGTGTACACCAATCCATGGTACGACAGACGGATCGGGGGTCACGGCCCACGGTATCAAAGCCAACCCGAAGCAGATTGATGCACTCATACAAATGGTGTCACCGAAAACAAAGCGTGAAGTCCAGAGACTAACGGGACTGGTCGCCGCACTAAACTGGTTCATCTCTCGGTCAACTGATAAGTGTTTACTTTTCTACGACACACTGCGCGGGAACAAGAAGTTTGAATGGACAGAGAAATGCAAACAGGCATTTCAACAGCTGAAAGATTACCTAGCCAGCCCTCCAGTACTTACGAAGCCGGTGGAAGGCGTATACGAGCTCTCAAACTCCTCTTTTATCTTTGTTGGTTTTTGCTTAAGTATCTTCAATACCAGTTTGATGTGATATTATGAACCATCGTGTTAGGAAACGTATGGTTGTCTTTGTATCGAAGCGCTATAGTGTCAGTTTAGGGATTGCAGTGTTCCGACTTACATTCCCGTTCTTTTGACAATGAAACACGTTTAAAATCTGATACTAACTGGTAGGTTCAGTATCATGTTTCGGAGATGTTTACGACCAGTGTACCAAGAGGTGTTTATTGGGTTTAAGAGTTTACTTCGAGTTTTACGGGTCCCTCTCGAAGATAAACTTGTAAGAATATCATCCAGGATATACCTCTCGGATATTAGACCAGGATATACCCAATAAAATTTGTATAGCGCGCTTTGTTACCTGTAAGAGGGTGTTGAGAACACTATCCCATATAGAGATAGTGGTTAAAATCCGTAAAGGATGTGGTTATCCGTCTGTTGTGGCCAGCAACAGACGAGGTGATAGAATATCCGTGAAGGATGTAAAGTTATGATTCGTGTAGGTAAGTGACATGAGTTTTGTGTTTGAAAGAGTTTGAAGTTATTCTCTTTGAAGAGTGATGCGAGATATGGGAGTATACATGTATATGTACCCACTCCCACCCTTTTTTAAGGTGGGGGACAACTGAACCCGTCCGAAGATGAGTTGTCTACATACCCTTTTTCAGGGATCAAGTCATCCTGTAGTTCATGCGAAGTGATTTAGTGGTAATATCTCTGTAGGTGCATTGCGTTTCAAGATCTTGGTATCGGAACATCAGATATGTTTGAGAGCTCGTATACTCCTGGTCGAACTGTATACGCCTTCCACTGGTTTCGTAAGTATTGGAGGGCTGGCTAGGTATTCTTTCAGTTGTTGAAAATCTTGCTCGCATTTTTCTGTCCATTCAAACTTCTTGTTCCCACGCAGTGTGTCGTAGAAAGGCAAACATTTATCAGTTGGCCGAGAGATGAAACGATTCAGCGCGGCGACCCATCTTGTTAGCCTTTGGACTTCACGCTTTATTTTCGGTGACACCATATGTATGAGCGCATCAATCTGTTTCGGGTTAACTTCAATTCCATGGTGGGTGACCAGATATCCAAGGAACTCTCTGGACGTGACCGCAAATCTGCACTTGGTCGGGTTCAGCTTCATGTTATGTAGATTCAGTTGCTTGAAACATTCTGCTAGGTGAGCTACGTGATCCTTCTCCTCTAGAGATTTCACCATCATGTCGTCTATGTATACTTCCATCATCTTCCCTAGTTGGCCAGCGAACATTCGGTTCACTAGTCGCTGGTAAGTTACTCCGGCATTTTTTAGACCGAACGGCATCACTTTGTAGCAATATATCCCGCGGTCTGTGATGAACGCCGTCTTCTCTTAATCGTCTAGGTTCATTAGGATTTGGTTGTATCCAGAGAAAGCATCCATAAATGAAAGGAGTTTGTTGCCTGCTGTTGCTTCCACCAATCGATCAATGTATGGTAGTGGAAAGCTGTCTTTTGGACAGGCTTTGTTCATGTCGGTGAAGTCCACGCATACACGCCACTTCCCATTCTTCTTCTTGACCACTACTGGGTTAGCGAGCCAGTCAGGGTATTTTGCTTCGACTATTGATCCCACGCGTAGTAACCTTTCCACCTCGTCGTTCACTGCTTGTGCTCTCTCTGGTCCGAGTTTTCTACTTTTCTGTTTGACTGGTTTAAAAGTTGGATCCACGTTTAGCTCGTGGCATGTCACGTCGATGCTGATACCGGACATGTCTTCTGCTTCCCATGCGAAGGTGTTTACCTTCTTTTTAAGGAAAAAAATCAGCTCTCCCCTTATCGGATCTTTCAGCTCGGCCCCTATTTTAACACAGCGTTCCGGGTGATTGCCATTGACGTTCACCGAGACGACAGGGTCGCAAGTTGGTTTGCTTTTCCTCTCACGATCCTCCGTGATCTGTAATTGCTATAAGAGTTTTGCCAACTCCTTTTCGGGCTCTCTGTCGGTCTTCGTCTTCTTTTTCTTGGTGGTGGTTTCTGTGACGGGGTTCCTGAGTTTATGCTCGGCTAGGAAACAAATGCGGGACTCTTTTTGGTTTCTCCAAATTGTTTTGACTCCTCCGAGGGTCGGAAATTTGATGCAGAGGTGATAGGTTGATGGGACGGCTCGCATGGAATTTATCCAGGGGGTACCCATAATCACATTGTAGATCGCAGGATGATCTGCAACCGAAAACTCCACTATCTTGGTTACTTCTTCGGCTCGGCCAGGAAGTTTTATTGTTCCAAGGGTCATGGTTGTTTTTCCTGAGAATTCGGTTAAAGGTTTCGGTGCGGCTGTGACTCTGGATAGGTCTATGTTCATCCTTCTCAGAGTTTCCCAGAAGATCACGTCTACGGAGCTTCCCGTATCTATCAGCACTCGGGCGACGTCACAATCATCTAAGATCAATTCTATCACGAGGGGGTCATTATGTGGTCGGTCGATGCCGGTGGTTTCCCTTACTTCGAACGAGATAACGTTGGGAAGTTTGGAAGGCGCTGGCCAGTTGACACTCGCATCGGCTCGCCACTGGAAAGCTTTGATTGAAGACACCGTGTCCGAACAGTATTGTGATCCACCCATTATCATATTCATTCTTCTTCGAGAACCTGACTGCATCGCCTCGTCATCTCGTCTTCCTCGCTTGGGGGTATCATCATTTTGATTTGTCAGGTTCGGCTGATCTTTTTTGCCTTCTTGCTCGAAGTCCTTCAGGCTGACTGCGTTACCGAGTTCTCCGGCTACCAGCTTTGCCGCAAGCTTCATTCCCAAGGTTCGACAGTTGGCAGTTGAATGACCGTGAATGTGATGATATTCGCAGTAAGCTTTTTCGTCGTACGAACTTTGACTTCGTGTCCAGGTGTTCCATGGTGTTCCATGGTGTTTTGCCTCGGCCTGTTCCCACCTGGTAGTTGTGGGCTCCTCCAAAATTGGGTTTATCGTGGTGTACATATCTGTTTCCTTGAATACTCTTCTTATGAGGTGGTTGGTTCAGAGTTTGGAAAGAACGGTTCATCGCTTTGGCGACTCCATATTTCTGAGACAAAACCTTCATCTCTTCTTCGTTGACTATGAAATCCGAGGCTCGGTGCAGTGCGTCTTGGATTGATAGGGGTGTGTTCAGAGCAATCTCTTTTCGGAATTCAGATTCATACCATAGAGCCCTTTTTAAAGCGAGCACATCGGCCTTGTCACTTACGTCTTCGACTTTTGACATCACTGCTTTAAATCTTCCTATGAAGCTTTGTAATGTCTCCATAGGCCCTTGAGTCAATGTCCATAGGTCGGCATCAGATGCTCCTCGATCCATAAACATAGAGTAATACTTCAGGAAGGCGGCAGACAGCTGCTGGAAATCTTCAATGGAGTTCCGCTCTAATCTTGAAAACCATTGGAGGGCTGCACCCTTTAGATGCTCCACAAATATGATGCAGAAACCGGCATCTCTCTCCCTTTCTCTGAAATTGGCTCGGCCCATTGCTATGATAAACGCCGTTATGTGTTCTTTTGGGTCGGTCGTCCCTTCGTAGACTGGGACTTTGATCTTTCCTGGGTCGGAGATCCTTGCCTTGGTAATTCGGGCTGTAAACGGTGTATTGTGTGCTTCCTCCAGTACGCGGTCAATCTCCGGGACTTTACTGGTTGCTTTGTGTACCTGGGATCGGACGGCTTTCATCTCAGCAGTGGCTCGAATCAAGGAAGCTCGGATTTCGTCCAACTCTTCTCTCTGGGCTCGGCTCGTCGTTCTTGGCTTGTCAGTGTGTTGTGCCTGTCGTACCCACAAGAGTTTTTCTTCCTCTTCTACTAAGCTCCTGGCTCGGTTCAGGTTGATGTTGCCTTCGCTGGCTCGGGCTTCCGTCGGTGTTGGTGCAAACCCTTCGTCAGCGGGATTCTCCGTATTGTGATCTCCTTCCACGTGCCCCTCTTTGTCAAGGACGATTGTTGCAGCCAAACCATCGTTGCTGCGTTGGTCACGCCCATCGCTGGCTTCTCTTGCTCCGCGAACTAGTCAAGGTGGCTCGGTGATACTTGATCTGGTTGCCGCGGTTGTTTGGTCGTTGGTGGGATATGGCGGTGGCAATCCTCCCAACGTCCTTGGTACGTCACGTGGTGTTGAAAAATCCAGGGATGTTGGGTTTAAGCCGAGCCGCCTGGTTATTCCGCTAATAGGTGGGTTCGTAGTTGAACCAATTCCTCTGGACCGAATATTTTTGGCTCGGCTCTCCGTTTCCAGTGTCTCAATTCTCTCCGTCAGCGAGCTATTCAGCTTTTCCTGCTCCTCGGCCCTCTTCAGCAACGTGGTCATCATGTTTCTCAACTCTGTCAGCGTTTTGGACGTTCCTTCTGTGTTTGCTGGCGGCGGATTGGTCCTTGTTCTAGGAAGATCAATGCCAGTGTTGCTTAGGTGTCAGTAGTCATCGCTTAAAATCTCGTATTCGGTGGTTCTTAGGTGTCAAAAAGTTTGAGAATCCCCACAGACGGCGCCAAATTGTGGGAGTCAAAACTCGCACAATCAAAACTTGTAAGGAGAATTTAGGGATTCGACAAACTTCTATGTAAAAGAACCAAGAACAGAGATCCAAAGATGGTTTTTATTATCTTAGCTGTTTTGAAAGCTGTTGCAAAGAATAACAAGTATTTTGCTCGGTCAATTTTCGGATCCCCTTCTCAATGGGGTACATGTCTATTTATACGAAAACAAGTCGGCTAGGCCTTTTTCTAAAGGAGAAAGGAAAACTTCCTTATTCGTCGGGATTTCCTTTCTTTATTGGTTGGTTCGGATGTGGGCTTCTTACTTGCTACTTTGGTTCAACCAAACCCTTGTGGCCTGTTGCCTCGTCCCAACAAGATATTGAGCTCGTTGCTTCACTGGGTCGTCGGCGAGTTGGCTCGTCGCTTGTCATGCCCGCTACTCCCAATGCCGAGCTAGAGGATTGATTTGCTGACATTTTGGTTCATCACCGTTTGCTGTTGTGCCAACATGTTGGCTCGTCACCGTTCGTTGGTTTGCCAACATGTTGGCTCGTCACTTGTTTCCTTTATTGCCTAGCCAAAATCTTGGCTCGTCTCTTGCTTCTTGATGCAGAGCCAACAGGGGTGTTGGCTCGTCTCCTGCTTCTTCCACTGCCTAGCCAAGTTGTTGGCTCGTCACTATTTCTCCCTGCTGTCGAGCCAAGATGTTGGCTAGTCACCATTTCTCCCTGCTGCCGAGCCAACAGGGGTGTTGGCTCGTTTCCTGCTTCTTCCACTGCCTAGCCAAGATGTTGGCTCGTCACTATTTCTCTCTCCTGCCGAGCCAACAGGGGTGTTGGCTCGTCTCCTGCTTCTTCCACTGCCTAGCCAAGATGTTGGCTCATCACTATTTTTCCCTGCTGCCGAGCCAACAGGAGTGTTGGCTCTTCTCCTGCTTCTTCCACTGCCTAGCCAAGATGTTGGCTCGTCACCATTTTCCTTTCTCGCCGAGCCAAGTTTGGCTCGTCTTCTCCTTCCCTTGTTGCCGAGCCAAGTTTGGCTCGTCTTCTAATATTTGGCTCGTCGCCTAGGCTTTTTTCCATACTTTATATTTTCAGCAATGGGGTGAAAACTGACCCCAACAATTTTGACAAGAAAACTCCGTCACCAAGCCAATACCACAATATGGACAACAGAGTAGTTTGGCTCGACAGCATGTCAAAGGAGTTAGTTCGGCAACACGACAATCTGAATTAACATCGCGAGCCGAAACGGCTCGGTAACGCATATGACAAGATAGATTGGCAACACGTCAATGAGTTGGCTCGGCGACAAAATACTCAGTGTTTGCTCGGTAATAAATACCTCGGCATGTGTTGTTCCACATTCGGTAAAATCAAGCAGGATACCGAGCCAAGAAGGCATGCTTCGGCCACACGAAGATAAGGCTTCGGTAACACTATCAGTCTGGTTCGGCATATACCAACACATGAATGAGTTTCACCGTAAATTGGGCTCGGTAGCCCAAAGATAGTTGATCTTGATCTCGACTTTTCACCTCGTCACTATTATCAATAATACTACCGAGCTGGGGGCTAACTGTTGGGATCGTTTTTTACCCTATCAAGATCAACGGTGACAATGGGTGTCAGACCTAGTCAAATGGAGAGAAAGCCCAGCCAAATGGAGACGAACCAAACACAGCTCGGTGACGGAGGCAAGGAAGAAACGAGCCAAACACAGCTCGGCGACAGAGGCAAGATGGAGACGAGCCAACATTTGGCTGGCATGAAGAAGTGAGTGAAGAGCCAACGTTTGGCTAGGCATGAAGAAGTGAGTGACGAGCCAACGTTTGGCTAGGCGACGAGCCAACGCTTGGCTAGGCATCAGGAAGAAGTAGTGATGAGCCAACGTTTGGCTAGGCATGAAGAAGTGAGTGACGAGCCAACGTTTATCTAGGCGATAAGCCAACGCTTGGCTAGGCATCAGGAAGAAGTAGTGATGAGCCAACGCTTGGCTCGGCAGCAAGGAGAAGCGATGACGAGCCAACATGTTGGCAAACCAACAAACGGTGACGAGCCAACATGTTGGCAAACCAACAAACTGTGACGAGCCAACATGTTGGCAAACCCACAAACGGTGACGAACCACGATGACGAGATAACATGCTGGCAAACCAATGACGAGCCAACATGTTGGCAAGTCAACTCCTGGCTCGGCAATGGGAGAAGCAAGTGAGACAAGCGATGAGCCAGCTCACCGATGACCCGGTAAAGCAACCAGCCCAATATCTTGTTGGGCCGAGGCAACCAGCCACAAGAGTTTGGTGGGCCAAGATAGCGAGTCAAAGAAAGAAGCCCACATCCGGACCAGAGAAGAAATCCCGAAGAATAAGGAAGTTTTCCTTTATCCTTTAGGAAAAGGCCTAGCCGACCTATTGGCGTATAAATAGACAATGTACCTCTTGAGAAAGGGGATCCGAAAATTGACCTAGAAAAACACTTATTACTATTCAAACAGCTTTCGAAACAGCCGGAATAAAATCTCCATCTTTGGATCTCTGTTCTTGGTTTCTTTACATAGAAGTTTGTCGAATCCCTAATTTTTTCTTACCAAATTTAGTTGTGCGAGTTTCGACTCCCACAATTTTCGTACCAGCAAAACCGAGAAATGGAATCTAGAAGATGTAAAGAAGAGGTCTTTTTTTACTTTGGCACAGTTTCCTTTTTTTTTACTTGTTAAAAAACTCATGTTGCTCCGAAATTTTTTAAACCCATGTTGTTCTGAAACTCATGTATTAATTTATCTTCTAAGTACTTGAATCTTTGTAATAGATCTTCTTTTTAAATATGTTATTGCTATCCAAAACCAATAAAAAGAAATTATCAATACATAATTAAGAATTAAAATTTACAAAAGAAAAATTAAGAATTAAAATTTACAAAAGAAAAAAAAAGTCATGATTTAGGGCATGGGATTTATAGTTTAAGTTTTAGGCTATAGGATATAATGATTTGTTATGTTTATATATGTATATTTTTCATTTTTATATTTTACTTTTGTTTTAATTTTTGATGATCTTAATATTTTTTATATTTCATTTTTATGTGTATATATTTTTGAATTTAAACAATTTATTAGCTACAAAAAAATTGTAATATTTTTCGATGTTTTCATGATTCGAAAATTTCATTTTGCAAGTAGTTAGTCCCTTATTTATTATATATAAAACTATTTGTTGTAAATATTTTTACATGAATACAAATCAGAAAAATTTAAGTTAATTTTTAGTATCTTTAAATGTAGTCTACTTAGATATGTTAAACATATTCCAATGACTTAAGTATGTTAGTATGAGTGGATAAATTATTGTTTGATTTAGTGTTTAGTGTTTGATTTAGAGTTTTTAAAATTTTATGGTTTATAGCTTAGAGTTTATGGTTTTATTGAAAGATATTATAAACTATTATTTTTATAAATTATAAAACATCTATCACTATTAATCCCCCTAAAAATTTTAAAACTACAAAATTAAAAACTAACAGAAAAATTAAAAATTTATAAACTCATATATAAAACATTTTATCAATTATAAATTAAATAAAATATTTTTAAAAAACACCTAACAAAACACATAAAGAAATACACTTGAAAAGATAAAAACCAATTAAAAAATATTACTAGGATCGATGACGTGACAATCATGAAGAACTACACTTGACCAATCTTGTCCGTTCATATCTTTACGCTTAGCCAGTGTTGTCCGTTCGCTTTTTCAGTATCTTTTTATTGGAAAAAAGAGGAGAATTTACGAGCCTCCACTAGCCTTTCTCGTCTCTTACCCACAAAACCCTAGAATTCAAAGCGACAAAGATAACAAAACGATACTAAGCCGATGAGATATTGAATCAATCAGATAGACTCATCATCCTCCGATTCCGCTTTCTCTTCTTCGATTCAGCCGCTTACTCAAAAGCAGAAGGAGCACCGCCTCCTACTCCAGCCGCTGGCTTTGTTGAGGCTCAAGAGACCGAGAGATCGAGATCCATTTGGGAGAGAAGAGACCTCGCCAGAGATGGATCTTCGTCACAACTTTCTCACAAGTTCTACCAAGGTTGTGTCTGGAAAGTTACCAAACGCGTTGTTGGTGACGAAATCAACAAACAGGTCTGATTAAGTCTCATCTCTTAATACTTTTATCGCTTCTCTGAAAGAAAGAGAAAGCTTAGTCTTGAATTACAATTAGAGCTCATTTTGTTATTTGGATTGTTGATCTGTTGAAATTCTGATGAAATGTGCGATTGAGTATTTGTTCGTAGAATATGAATCTCCTTTGCTACAATTGGGTTCATGTTTTGAGTTATACCACAAAAAAAATTCGATCTTTCATAAGCATTATGTTGTCTTGCGCTGGTGTTAATTCTCTACCATGAAGCAGCCTGGTTCTAGATCCATTTTCGGATTCGAAAATTGATTGCTTACGTTTTTGTTTGGTCTTCAGCCTTACCTTGAATTTTGTTTCATAAATACAAGGACATCTTTTCTGTCTTTATCTTCTATAATGTTTCTCCGATTTGTAATGCAAGTGGTGTCATGATGTTGGTTGGGAACAAGCTGCAAATGCTCGACTCTGTTTTGGTTTGGATACAATATAAGAAGTTACTGGGATATGAATGTGTTTTGAAATGTTTAAGTTCTTAACAGCAAGGTTGAAGACTAAGATTAACAAGAAAATGAAGATGTTTTTGTTGATGATATCGAAGAAGAAATTTCAAAGAGTATGGAGTATTCACAAGTTTAATTACTGGAGTTCTATGAACTTATCTTTTAATTATGTATTTTTATTTTGTAGTATAGCTCTTTTGTATAATATAATAAAATATCATATTTTTTTAATATGTCAAGTTATTCAAAGACAAAAATTCTAATAAATCATAATTTAAATATATTTAATAAAAATATAAATGCTATAAAAATATATATTAATAATTCATCGAATGCTATAGTAAATTTTCAATCAAAGCTATTAAAAAACAATTAATAACGACACATAAATATTATTTTAAATATCTACCATTGCAGGTAAAAAAGTGTTATATTAAATGTTGTTACAATAGTAGGACTAAAAAACGTTATCGAAAGCCCGGGACCTATTGTCGCGGGCGTAGATATAGCGCTTCTAAAACCGCTACGGTATTGTACGATAGCAATTTTCGACCTTAAGAGTACTCATTTTTCCTGTAGTGAAACCACTGATGTCATTTCTAAACTTGGCGGTCTTTTGCTTTGGAAAGAACTTGGTAAAGAACTCCTTTTTGCACTTATCCCATGTGGTCACTTGCTCGGTTGGAATGTTCCTTTCCCAATTTGAAGCTTGGTTACCCAAATAAAATGGAAACAAGATCATTCTTATAGAGTCTTCGGGCACACCATTCATCTTCAATGTCCTAGAAAGCCTCTCAAAGCGGTCTAGGTGGTCTAGATGATCTTCACTTGCACCACCATTATATGTAGAGTTTTTAACCATGTTAATCATACTTACTTTTATTTCAAAGTTGTTGTTTGGTATTGGTGGAGGTTGAATATCAAGGCTCGCTTCTCTAGTAGAAGGCTCATCAAAAGTTCAAATTGGCTATGACCGGGTTGAACTTGAAATAGCATTCCTTGATGCAAACCACCTCCATGTACTTGCTCGGCCAATGGTTCCATAACATTGCATCTAGTATGCGACTAAACTATCCCAGAAGGTTTGGTCGAACCACCTCAGCTTGACCTTCGCCGGGTTCTTCTTCTACTTCTTCTTCCACCGGCCGATCTGATCGTTGAGACGATGCTGCCCCTTCTTCTTGAACTCGGTCCGTACAAGTTCAATGATCCCGATATCCCAGTTATACTTTTGTTGTTCACAATTGAAATTCAAAGTTAGTATATAATTAACAAATAAGTAAGGGGGGGGAATTCATTAAATTGTTTACCGCAATGGTATGGAACCATCATAGAACCAAAACTGGGACATATGCCAAATTCGTATGCGACTTTCTGAAATTTCGTTTTATCGACTTTTTGACCGTCTTACCCACTTTATTATCATCTTCAAACCTGAAAAACAAATATTATAAATTAACATAAAAAAAAATTTTAATTCGTTGAATAGTAGTTTACCATAACGTTTTTTCAGCACAGAGAGGATCGAGCCTTATTAATCCACCCTATCCTAGACTAACAAGGAGCTGCTCCAATGTCATCTTGTCGTACTCTGGAACAGCTGGTGGTGCCTGCGTTGTCTCCGGAACCATCTCGGGAATCATCTCCGGAATCTCAGGTGACATCATCGGCGTATGCATCCACTGAGAAAAGTGGCCATATCCCCTATGCCTCGGTACCGACGATTTATCGAGATATCCGGTATATTCGCTGTACCGCTTTGCTTTGCCATCTGCAATATTAAACAATTTTAAATAATTAGTGGTTAATAAAAAAATTGTAATGTATGAATTTCATAATCTAAATTCCATTCCGTAAATTCCATTACAGGCTTCCAGTAGGGCAGTTCCCAAAATATACTCTTTTTATGTCACTTGTGAAACTCCAAATATTCATCAGACATATTAGCGAGTGTGTGCCAATTACCTCTACGTTGCACAGTTTGTTGAGCACCGTAGTAATCTAGTTCCTCGTGTACATGTTCTCCTGAAAGATAAAATGGTGGGGGAATTTTCACAGTTTTGTTCTTCTTGAACAACTTTTTGTTCCTTCGATATAGATGACTCAGTGGTAGAAACCGATGATGACAATTGATAGGTGTTTAGATTATCAAATATAAGTAAACCTCGATCTTGAACCACAAAGTGCACTCAAGTCACTTGCATAATAGATGGAGGGTCCAACCACTAGGAGATATGGAATTCGCGCACTAGGTCGTTTAGAATCTACCTAAGCTAAGGAGAATAGGAATGATGGGTTTTATAAACTAACAACCTAAGTGTAATAATGAAACACACCAAAGAAAAATAAAGCAATAACAAGACAAGACAATAAGCATCCACTGAGAAAAGTGGATGCTTATTGTCTCGGGAATCATCTCCAGAATCTCAGGTGACATTGTCGGCGTATGCATCCACTGAGAAAGTGACCATGTCCCCTATGCCTCGGTACAGACGACTTATCGAGATATCCGGTATATTCGCTGTACCGCTTTGCCATTTGCACTATTAAACCATTTAAAATAATCAGTGGTTAATAGAAAAATTGTAATGTATGAATTCCATAATCTAAATTTTATTCCTAAATTCTATTACATTCCTAAATTCCGTAAATTCCATTACAGATGATCCTTCCAGTAGGGCAGTTTCCAAAACATACTCTTCTTATGTCAGTTGTGAAACTCCAAATATTTATCAGACATATTAGCGAGTGTGTGCCAACTACCTATACGTTGCACAGTTTGTTGAGCACCGTAGTAATCTAGTTCCTCGTGTACATGTTCTACTGAAAGATAAAATGGTGGGGGAATTTTCACAGTTTTGTTCTTCGTGAACAACTTCTTGTTCCTTCGATATAGATGACTCGGTGGCAGAAACTGATGATGATAATTGATAAGTGTTTAGATTATCAAAAATAATTAAACCTCGATCTTGAACTACAAAGTGCACTCAAGTCACTTGCAGAATAGATGGAGGGTCGAACCACTAGGAGACATGGAATTCACGCACTAAGTCGTTTAGAATCCACTTAAGCTAAGGCGAATAGGAATGATGAGTTTTATAAACGAACAACCTAAGTGTAATAATGAAATACACCAAAGCAAAACAAAGAAGACAAGACAATAAACAAATAACAAAGCAATTAAAAGACAAACTAGAAAATGAATAGCAAATAAACTTAGGTTCAATCAAAGGAAATCTCCGGGAAATGAGTATAATGATGTGATCAAGGGAGTATAATGACTAATCAATGCTGAAAGACACTAATCAAGTCTCATCCTAGAACATTGATCACTAATGAATGACTAATCCACTTTCATGATACTAATCACCTTGTTAATTACTTATTTTAGCTAAACTTTCATTTCCAAATTAAATATTCAACAAGCATTAACAAACAAGTCGAATTGGTTCACTAATCACCCTAACATAAATTTTCATTGGCTAGGAAAGAAAAGCCAAAATAATCTTGGTTCAAGCATTTCATCAAATACCTTTCAGGTGTGAAATACCTATCACCTAGATTTGCTTGATCAGGGAAAATACTTAGCATTAAACATATATTAAGTTGAGGAACCCTTAAATCTAAAGCCTAATTACCATTAATCATCCACTAAACTCCCCTAATCCATTTGACCCATAACCCAATGGAAGAACTACTCAAACATAATCAAAGAGTCAACACAAATGCAAACTATATTAAGCATTATGTAAAGGAGATGATTAAGGAAAAATATTAAAATCCACAAATCATCCAAAGATTAAACAAAACTAAGTACGATAAAATAAAGGTTTTTCGTCTTAGCACAAAAGCGACAAAATAAATTAGAGAATATTCAAGCTTAGATTTTTTTAAACCTCTAAAAATCTATTTATACAAGATCTAAAACGGATTGGGTTGACCCGGTTTGGATCCGGGTCGAATCTTCAAACTTGTGAGAAAATTTGTATCCATCGGGGGATTTGAGGTTGATGCACGAGGTCGATGTAAACTCCGAAATATTTCTGGATTTTCCTGCACTGACATACTCGAACTCGATGCCACCAGGTCGATGTAAAATCTGATATCAAACTAAAATCCTTCACTTCATGCTACTCCTGGCCGATGCACATGATCGATGTGCCTTGACAGAATTCTTCAAATTTGTTTCTTCATCTCCATTGCTCCCTTTTAAGCTCCACTTGGTCGTTTCTTGGCTTCCTCCCAAATTTTGGCTCCAAGCATGATCTAAATTCCTCATCTCGCCGGTTCACCATTCAAAACACCTAAGAAAGTAAAACACAACCAAAAACTCCTAGATGTGGCTAAATGCAAATGCCAAACGGATTCAAAGCATGATGAAACAAGTGTTAAAGGAGGTAAAATGTGAATACATCAACAATCAAACCAACAATATTTTCGTCCATTCTTAAGCTGAAATGCATATGTCTTATCTAGAAAATAAGGAACGATAATCTTTCGTGCGTTGTTCATCCGGATAACATTCCATACGCGGAAAAGTTGTTTATGGTCCACATAAGCACAACATGCATATTAAAGTTTCGATGCTACGATGCATCGTACATTCGTACACCGACCATAACTCCTATAACTCATGGATAAGAGGCTGCAAGAACACGTCAAGAAACCTTTTTGGATGCTTAGGCCCATGAACCAAAATACCAAGAAACAAAAATTCTCGTTGCATCCACATATATGGCGGAATATTGTAAAGCGTAACAATGACAGGCCATAAGTAATAGTGCCGACCAAACATACCAAACGGACTAAATCCATCTATGCATATACCCAAATACACATTCCTAGTTTCCTTAGCAAAGTTCAAATGTACCGTTTTAAAGTGTATCCATGCATTTGCATTCGATGGATGGCTAACAACCCCATATACAGTGCAATGTTTTGCATGCCATCTCATTGACGTTGTTGTCATATATGATTGGTACAATCGCGTCAACCTCTCCGTGATGGGAAGGTACCACATGCGCTATAGTACGGCACATGCGTACATCTGCCTGTCTCTTTATATCTTGACTTTCTGCAAAATCGACATTCCCGCAGTTTGTCATCATCTTTCCAAAAAATCATACAGTTCTCAATGCATACATCAATCATTTGAGATGGTAAACCAAGACTCGCAACCAATTTTTGTATATCATAGTGATCTGCCGAAGTATTACTCTCCGGTAAATACTCTTTAAATAATGCAGCCAATTTATCCATGCAATTCAACAGTCATGTTATCTTCACTTTTAACTATCATAATCCTAGATGTCGATGACAATTTTGGCAGCCCTTCTCTACAACCTTCGTATATAGGTTCATTAGAAGCGTCTAACATATCATAAAATCTTTTAGCATCTAAGTTTGGTTCTTCAACAATGTTATCATTAAATGATGCCATACTTTCATGAAATGCATCATTTACCATGTCCTGAAACCTATCACCAACATGATTACCATATCCATATGCATTGTACTGACCATGATAATGTTCACTCATATGTTCATTTTCATTGACTTGATAATTCATACTAGAAATACCCGAAACATTCACAATAAATGCTTTCTCATGTGAAAACATACATGATAATTTGGCAGAAACCCTCGGGTATATAAATACTTCCAAACTACATCAGCTTTCCAATAACTTGTGTTCTGGCACTTAACACAAGGGCAAAAATCATGTTACCATTTTCTTGTGCAAATGGCTGGTTGCTCGCATAGTCCATAAATTGATCCAGACCGTCCCAAAACTCTTTCGTGCCTTTATCGCTCTCCGGATCTCTAGAGTTGTACATCCATGCCCGAGTAATGTATATTCCGTGCTCTGATGACGACATGGTTTTACCATTTTTTATCACACCGCGTCTCGAAACTATCAAATGTTTAGAGAGTTTTGCGAAATCAAATCTTTAAGGTATTGTTTTAGTGTTTTATTTTGCTACGGATTTGCTACTGCTGTTTTGCGACTAATTTACGAGTAATGCTTATTTGCTACGAATTTGCTACTGCTTTGCCAATATATTGCGACAAACTTTTTCTCGCAAATAAACGGTTTGAAAACATTATAAATGTTTCCAAACTACCCACCAATTTTGTCGCAAACTCGTCGCAATAATTGGTCGCAAACGCGTCGCAGATTTGCGATGAACATGCGACGATTTTCCATGTCACAAATTTGCGACTAAATCGTTTTGGATCGCATTTGCGACGACTTTTTGCTACAGACCGAGGTCATCGCAAATGACCATATTTTCTTTAGTGCAAACTAGGGCACAGGTCGAAGTTCAATTATTTTAATATGCACTTGTTTTGTATATGAATGTAACTCGAAATATATAGACTGTATATTTAGAATTGAAATTATCTGCGTTGATTATGAAATTGCAAATAATGATTATAATTGCATTTTATGCTGTAATACATTTGTAAATATGCGAGCTGATTATAGGGTTTCATAATCAAATTTACAATTGTTTTTAATATTAATATCATTGCAAATTTAAAAGTGTCAAAGCGAACTAACCCGCTTCATTTAACAGACCTCGCATCATGCTAAAATGTTTTGCGTGCTTTGGCTGGTAAAGGTGCAAAAAACTGTGGACGTAAAAAATATCCATCATACCTCGTCCCAGCATTACATGTTTAATTTACGGATCAATATACGGGTTCTTAGAGTTCTCTTTTTTCTTCTTTAGTTCGTTAAAAAAATAGAATAATATTTTCTAATTTAATTTCTATAGATGATACAATATAAAAATGATATATTACACTTTATATTTTAGATTTTCCAAGATTAGGTATAATCCTTATCAATTTAAAATATATATATAATTTATTTTATATAGTCTAATATTGCAGTTGAACTAAAAATTGAATTAAGTTGAATATTTTTAAAAACAATTTAGAGGTCTATTAAACCATAATTCGTAGTGTTAAAAATATATATAATATTTATCTTAATTAGTGGAATTTTCAAGATATTCTTTTCTATCAAGATAAAATATTTATAATCTTTAAAATATTATTATATTTATAAAATTAAAATATTTATAGTATTTTAATTATATAATATACTATTAATTTTAAATATTTGATCAAGTAATATAATATTTTCATTTTATTCACATTTTATAGATTACGATTTTATTAACATTAATATATATTTTTAATTTATTTATTTATAAAACTGGATCAAAAATAGATTTTGATAAGACTTTTTCTAATAAAAAAAAATACAAATATATTTATAATAGAAAGATATGTAAAGATATTGTATTTTATGAGTAGATTAATTAGAAAATGGTTTGACTATTGTACCCTTGATGAGATAATTAATGTTGTCTATTTTTCAATGGTATATTTTTGTTATATCTTACCATTTTAAACTTAGTTTTTTTTTAAATGCTTCTCAATTAATTGTATAGAATGTTTGGGGAAAAAATAACCGGTTTGTTCGAAGAACTATATAAAGCACGAAATCATGGATGTTATTTTATTAATCGCATAATGTTGGATTAAACAAATATCAAGGCATTCAGAATTCGTAAATCGCAAAAATGCCAAGAAATAGGTTATCGCTAGTTCTAGGGCTTACGCTAGGTTTCTTTCTTCCAAGATCGTTGTAGATTCCGTCCTTTCTAGAATCATCGTAGATTCAGTCCCTTCTAGGATCGTTGTAGATTTCACCTCTTCTAGGGTTAATGTAGATTTGGTCTCTTCTAGAATCGTTGTAGGTTTCATCCTTTATAGGATCATTGTAGGTTTCATCCCTTCTAGGTTCGGTGTGGGTTTGTCCCTTCTAAGGTTGTTGTAGATTTCCTCCCTTCTATGTAGGCATGGACGTTAGGATACCCGTTCGGGTTTGGTTAAGGTCTTTCAGGTTTTCGGGTTTAGGGCTATAAGTCCCATTCAAGTATTTATAATTTTGGGTCGGGTTCAGTTAGAATCTTTTCGGGTTCGCGTCGGGTTGTTTGTTTCTATAAGTCACATTTGTTTCTATAAGTCCATTATAGTATTTATAATTATCGAGTCGGGTTTGGATACCCGCTCATACCCAATTTTTTTTCCAGTTTCAAGTCTTTTCGGCTTTTTTTAACCAAAAATACACATAATTATCCGAAATACTAAAAAAACCCCATAACCCGAAAATAACTGTAAGACCAAACATAAAAAGAAGCATTTCAAACATCCAAAATATATTTCAAAGAACCATTACAATTTCAAATAAGCTAATGTTAAAGGAGCAAGGTGGATAATCTTAAAACAATGACTAATTAATTACATGCCAAGTGAAAAGGGTGAAACTTAAGTTTTTTTGGTATGTTCAGGTACTCAATCAGGTTTCAGATATTACCCGAACCGAACCCGAACCCATAATACCAACCATATGAGATCCGTTCGGATATTAAGGCAAAACCGAACCTGAATCGAACTATTTTTCGGGTCGGGTTCGAGTTCGGGTACGGGTATTAAGCCCAGGCCTGCTTCTATAGGTCTTTTCGATTTCATCCAACACTTTTACCAGCGTTGATGACCTCGTCGGTACTTTCTAGTCAACGATGATGATATGTTTTTAGTCAGCGACGGGTACGTGGTATTATCAGTGTTTTTATTCAGTGACGACGGTATTTTACATGTTTAAGCAATTGTGCTTGTGATCTCATCGGTGCACTTAGGAAGCAATGAGAATAAATTCTTGGGAAATACCATAAAACCCTCCAACTATTTACATTTTTCCAACTTAAACCTCAAATTTTTTCTGTTTCCAGTTCAAACCTTCAACTTAATTTTTTTTTTTTAAACAAACCTCCAAGTAATCGAAACAGTGCGTGACACTGGGTTGCCTAACGGTCAATGCTGGTTCTATTTAACACCGTTACAATAACTAATTAAATTATTTTATTTAGTTTTAATGATAAAAGAATCAAATAAAATAAATAAATAAATAAATCTTTTTTTTTTTGAAAAAGAAAAGAAGAAAAAAAATTCCACTGTTCGTCCTCCTCACGAACTCTCCGTTTCAGGAGGAGCTCCTCTTCCTCACGAACTCCATCGGCAGAGGAGATCCAGCAACCGATAGCGAATTCCTTGGCTAGCGGATCTGAGGAGATCCCATACAAACTGGGTTAAACTGATATGTCGATATTGCTCAAGAGCAAACAGGATCAACAATCGGAAGACGAAGAACACTTTTTCTCTTTGAATTTTTTTAAAATTTACTAACCTTGCTTCCTTTTTATGAGGGTTCTTCCTTAACCATACTCCCCTTAGAACTAGGAACTCGGCCTCTTATTTTTTTCTCTATTTTGATATATTCGACTATATATTATCTCCTTTTTCTTCTCGAATTGGGTAGATATTGGTCTACCCATATCTTTTTTTTTCTTTAAGGCTGGATAGATACGATTTTATCGATATCTCAATTTTTCTTATGATTAGATAGATACGACTTTGTCTGTATCAGCTTTTCTCTTCAATATCACTTTGGATTTTGGGTCTTCTATTGGGTCTACCCCAAAGATTAAACTTTACCCAAAAACTTGTTCCCACTCTCTATTTTCTTTGTAAGAATTTAGAGAATAGATAACAATTTTCATCGTTCAATGAAGTACGTTGGAACCAAACTGAACCTTTATCCTTGATTGCTCTTTGCCAATTTTTGGCCTTTGAGTCTCATTGCCATTGTTTGGGCTTGTTGTGAATTTGAATAAAAGGGAAGTTTTCGTCTAGCGTTGATGAGCTTAAATCTGAGCAGGTTTTGATTGATCGCTTGAAGCAAGATCTCACTATCGAAAAGACGTTTACAGCTAATTCAATGGTTGCTTCCAAAGACAAGGATATTGGTCGCCAAGCCACCTAGAGCAGATTATATGCGGTTTGCGTATCAAGATTGAAAATCTGGAGAAAGATAAAGAATCGATTGCGTAGAAAAATGTGTCTCTTACGACCCATAATAGTAGCTTGAAAGACGAGATGAATTTTTACTTAGATGGAGAGACCATTTATCGCACTATGGGAGATCATGCAAGAGCGGATGCACAAGCAGACTCATAAGTGGAATCCAGTTGATGTTGAGAAATAGTATCGAGTTGTAAAGATTGCACAAAAAAGGCTCAATGGATCACCCCCACCTGTTTTTGAAGACTTCGTTCTGCTTGTTGAAGACTCGACCAATAAGGCTACTCTCTCTGAGCACATTGATGTTGATCGCCACACTATTGCACCTGCATCCATTACACCATGATCGACCATTTGTTTCTCCCTTAGAGTTTACTTCTCTTTTTAGAGTTCCATGAGTTTAGTGAGATACACTTTTTTCTAGTACTCATGGCAAATGACGCTAAATATATGCATTTGCTTTATTTTGTGATGTTTGGCTTTCTGTGTATTGAAACAAAATATTTTTAGCTTGTTGTGGGAGTGTAAATCCACGCCAATTGAATTTGTCACGTCTTTTAGAGAGATCCGAAACTTCTGAGTAAAGACCACCAAAAACACAAACAGAGATCCAAAGTTCGTGTTCTATTAAGCTGCTTAGAAAGCTTTTTGTATCAGAGCAAAAGTACAGAGTTTTGCCAGGTTAAATTCCTGCCACTTGTGGTGGGTATACATGAATATATATACAAGTTTAAGTCGGCTAGGGCGACTACTAAAAGGAATAAAGAAGATTTCCTAATTTGTCGGGATTTCTTTTTAGCAAAGCCTGCCGTCGCCATGGGCTTTGATTCATGGGCTCATTATCTCGGAATATCCGTTCATTTGCTCGGCTCAGCCCATCTTCTTATCCTTGGGCTTTGTCTCGGATGGTGGTGGCTGATCAGCTCGGGTGGCACCATGGTTCATGGTTCGGGTGACACCATTCAAATGGCTCAGGCGGCACCATCCAAACAGCTCGGGTGACACCATCCAAATAGCTCGGGTGACGCCATCCAAGCGGCTCGAGTGACACCATCAAACGGCTCGGGTGGTGACAAATGACGAAAATGACTCCCTTGCCTTCATCCCGATCCGCTAGCTTTGTTACAGGTCATGACGACCCAATCTTCTTCACCATGGGTCGTGACGCCCGATCCGTTTGTCTTGTCATGGATCGGGGTACACGACCCAGTCTTCTGCACCATGGGTCGTGACGCCCGATCCGTTTGTCTTGTCATGGATCGGGGTACATGACCCAATCTTCTTTACCATGGGTCGTGACACCCGATCCGTTTGTCTTGCATTGGATCTGGGTACACGACCCGATCTTCTTCACCATGGGTCGTGACACCCGATCCGTTTGTCTTGTCATGGATCGGGGTACACGACCCAATCTTCTGCACCATGGGTCGTGACACCCGATCCATTTGTCTTGTCATGGATCGGGGTACACGACCCAATCTTCTTCACCATGGGTCGTGACACCCGATCCGTTTGTCTTGAACTGTTAACTTCAAGTGGGTGAATATTGACCCCAACAGTTAGCCCCCCAGCTCGTCAATTTTAATATTGAAAGTGTCGAGGTAAAAAGTAGGATGAAGTTAACATGCTCCGATCCAATTTTCTTTGTGATACCGAGCTGTTTCTTGTTATCACCCCCGAACCACTTCTCTTCATGACGTCGAATTGTTGTTCACTGTTATCCCGATCCATTTTTAGCTATCGCCTTGATCCGTAGTTAAGAGTTTGGACTCAGCTCGGGGAATGCTGGGAAGCTATCTACTTTATCAGGGAGTGTAAATGTTTTCGCCGATTCCCGAGGTATGTGACATCCCATTTTTCGCCTATATAACTTGTGATGCTTCTCATTTTACTTTCACTACTTCATTTTTTTAGGAATTCCTTCGAGCAGATAACTTCCCTCTTCTTTCTCTCTCTAATTTTTTGCTTAAGTTTTTTTTTTGTTCCTCCGTCACTTCTTCCTTTCCACCGAGCCCCTCAAGTTTCTCGATCTATCTTCAAGCAGCTCCGCCGCTATCCTTAAGTTTTCCGGTAGTTCGTGTGAAGATTTGGATCTGATCTCAAATTCATTTTGAAGATCTCACCTTGTTCTTCGATTATTAAAAAGCTTCGATCCGTTTTGACAAGTTTGCTGATAAGTCCGATCTGTTTCCTGAAATCTAGATCCTTTCTTGCGAGCTCCTAGGAATCCCGATCTGTTTGTCCTCCCGTCGAAAAGATCGATCCATTTTTAACAAAGGATGTCTCGGCTATCTGCTTCTGCGTCACCTGATCCAGAATCTAGATTATTAGTTGACCCGGACCAATCATTTCTCGAATCTTCATTTCCGCCCGATCCAGTCTCTGCTCGAAATTGCAGCCGAGCAGATTCATCTGGTGCGAACATCCTAGAGAATTTGGATGATTCAACCGGTTCGGCGATAGGACCTTCCCTCCTTGGTAGAAAAATGGTTCTCTCTAACTCTTCAAGGGCTGACTGCGATGTCGGGGCTCTTGTGGAATTCGAAATCCCCCGTCTCCATGATTCTCAGTTTGGCGTTATGGCGAACCCTTTTACGGACATCATAGGTTATGAGCCGACAAAGATTGAACCAGAGAATTGGTTCTACGATCCTGTCGTAGCAAGACAGGAGTTAGAAAGGTTGATGGGACCTAACCAACGAGTCCCCAAGAGGAGGAAAGTAAAAAGGAGACCCGATCCGCCGGGTTCAACTCTTTCTACTCCGGATTCACTATTAGCCCTTAGGCAGAGATTCAATATCTCGGGAAGAAATCGAATTTGTTCTTCCGTCTCCGGTTGACCGAGCCAATAAACCTCCCCCACGTCACTTCACCCTTTACGAGAGCTTTTTCTACCGCTGCTTGTTATGGTTCCCGATCCCCGAAGTGATTTCGCGGTTCCTCTGGAAGCATAATCTGGCACTTGCCCAGATCAACACTAGGGGAGTCAGACATTTGATCGGCATTCTCGTAAGGAGTTATGAGTGCGACGTAGACGTTGGGGTTGAACATTTGAGAAGTTTTCTCGAATTTCGTTGTCGCAACAGAAGGGAGTTGAAATATTATATATCGGGAAATGCCAAAAAGAAGATCATAACTGGATTCCCGAGCAAGGATGAAAGCTGGGAGAATTAATTCTTTTGGTTCCCATTACCGAGGAGTCGGTGGGGTCCAGATGTCTCAACCTAGTCAAAACAAGTTGGGGAGAATTTGGTAGCCGACCTGTGGCTTTTTTTCGGGCTACGGCTCGGTTTCCTTTTATATCGATCTTGTTTTAGGTTTACTTATGTTATTTCCTTCTTTTGCAGCGCGACACTTTCAACTCTTGCCGCCTCCTGATTTGTTTGAGATTCACGAAGCGCTCTCGGCTCGAAAGTGCAATTGGACAAGGGATTTCAATCTGTAGAGAGTGGAAAGAGCCCGAGCCTTGTTCGACGGTCAATCTATTTGTTCGTCGTCTTCTTATTGCTCAAACAATAAGATGGGACGACCCACCTTCAGGGATAGAGCCGCGGCCAAGGCACAGGCGGAGGCCGAGGCAAAAGAGAGAGCGAAAAAGGCCGAGGCATTAGGTCAATTTCGCCAACAAAACCCTCAGATCTCCGTTACTCCTGCTCCCAAACCGACCTCTTCTAACCATCTCTCCGAACCAAATCTTGACTTAGCCCTCGAGGGGGTTGTATTAGGGCTTCGTCCCATAGAATCGCAGCTGTTGCTGCACAAAGGCAAGGGGAAAGCCAAGGATAAGAAAGGACCGAGCCAAAAACGCCAGGCAGAAGACAGAGGCGAGGGGCTTGCCGAAGCGGCAAAGCAGAGGCATCGCGCTGAAGCTCCTCGAAACATCCCCTAGGCGATCCCACTGTCCGCCATGCCCCTTAATGCTGATGGGGCTTACAATGATGTTGTAACGTCTGCTGCTATTTTTTCCAAGATCACCTGCCCAGGTGATCAGCTTCCTCCTTCGGACACTTTGCTCAGGGATAAAGCCTACAACGAGGTGTCCATGCGAGGCGTTAAGGTACTATTCGTCTTTTATTTCCCGAACTATTCCATGGTTTTTTTTTTGTTTGCTAAAATGCCTTTTCTATTTTCGCACAGTACATATCCCATCTTAACAGGATGGTTCTCGGATATGAATCCGACGTTCGAAAAGATAGGGAGAGAGTCGAGGACGCCCGAAAAAGGGCCATCGAGCTAGACGGAAAGCTCAAAGACATCGAAGCAAGTCACGCTTCCGAGTGGGAGAGAACTCTCAAGATAATCAAGGCCTTTGAAGCTGAAGCGGAGGCAAATGAGAAGCACATCAGAGAAGCTGACGAATGGATCCTGAGGTTGGAATCTGGAAGATCAAAATGGGATGCTCACATTGCTAGTTTAACGAGACACTTGGAAACGGCAAATGAACTGCGAGAGAGCAAGATTGAGCAAGCTGTGCTCGAGGCCAAGCAGGAGATGTCGTCCAAGTTTAAAGACAAATTCTCCCGAGCCAGTAAAATCCTTGACAGGATCACCAGCGAACCGAAGGAAAATATGCTTGATCTAGCTCAGATCGAAGGTAACCTTCAGTTCATAGAACTGCTCCAAAGCGGCGAGCCGCCGTCACTCGATTCTGAGGCAAAAATTCTGGCTGAGCAAAAGATCGACCTTGACGGAGCCCATGAGATATTTGCTAAGCTTGTGGCTGAGGCGATTGGACTTTTGAAGTTGTCCCCTGTTCGTTCTAACATTTTGAAGGAACTTAATACAGATGAACCTATGGAGACGGCTGCCGCAAGCGTTGGCATTCAAGATTTCTCTTGTTCAAACAAGGGAACGCCTGGCCTATCTAAACTTAGTTCGAAGGTGGTCGCTGAGGAACCAACTCCCGAACCCGTCTCCACAAAAAGATGAAGAAGCTGTTGCTGAGGAGCCAGCTTCCGAACCATTTCCTGAGAAAGAGGACGAGGCCGCTTTGGAGGAGAAAGTTGAAGAGTTCATCGAAACGATGCCTGAAGATAACAAAGTGCTGGGAGGCGACATAGCTGAGCAGCCGGCGGAGTTGGAGCAAAGGGTGATCATGACTCCTCAGATAATAGCGGATTATGATCCTCTTTTCTTTGTTTGATTACATTTTTTTTTTAACGCCTGGACGGCTTTATCCAAACTATAGTATTTTTTTATGCTTGGGTGTTTTTCCCGTTCTGTGATCTTTCGAACCTGTTGGTTATAGAAAGAACGACTTTTGTCTTTGATGAATGTGTTCATGAAGAAATGTTAAGTATGCCTTTTTTGTTTGATGACGAGTCTGAATGTTTTGCTTGTATCGTCTTTGATAAGATATGCATCTGGGTATGGGCTTCCATAGTCAGTAGCTGTGTTTAAGATGAATGATTTGGCTTACAGACGTGTTATCGTAAACTTGCCTGCTCCGAAGTTGATCATAAAACTGCATAGTTTAGTTTGAACATTTCGGTTTACGGATGCACTACCATAAGTGTATTCGCTCTGATAATGGCCATATGCTTGTATAGTTTAGGATGAACATTTCGATTTACGGATACGTTACCATAAACATATCCGCTCCGACAATGAACAAAGTATTTGTATAGCGCGCTTTTAATTCTGGGGCGGATGTGACAGTTTTGGATCCGAGATGGATGCAAGAGGTCACTACTGTGGCCAGCAGTAGTGAAGATGTGGCGAGACGCCTATCGTAGCTTAATTCGTTCGACTATGTCTGTTTTGTTAAGACTTTATGATCCTTGAAGGATGTTTAGGTAAAACTTGTCTTTGAAAGCTTTGCTTCGATAGATCATAGAATCTATTACAAAGATGAGAGTATACGAGTGTATGTATATGTACCCACTCCCCCCCTTTTTAAAGGAGGGGGCAACTGAACCCATCTGAAGACGAGCTACCTACATACCATTTGGAGGGATCAAGTCGCCCCGTAGTTCATGCGAAGTAGCTTAGTGATAGTACTTTTTGAGATGCATTGCGTTCCATGATCTCGGTGCTGGGACATTCGTCATGCTGGCAAGTTTGTAGACACCGGGTTTGACTATCTCCGTGATTCTGTAAGGTCCTTCCCAGTGTGCTCCTAATTTTCCGGCATTCGTATCTGCTGGATTTTGGAAAACCTTTCGTAAAACAAAATCGCCTTCATAGAAACGTCTTTCCCGAACATTGGAATTGTAGTACTTTGCTGCAGCATTCTGATAGTTCTGGATCCTGATCAAGGCTTGATCCCTTCGTTCGTTGATCAAGTCCAATTCGTCAAGCATCAATAGGTGATTGAGCCCTTCTTTTTCTGGTAGTAGTCTGTGGTGAATTCCTGGGAAATGGATCTCTGGTGGGATGACACACTCTGTTCCGTACATGAGGGCAAATGGGGTTTCCCCATTGCTCGTCTTGGGGTGGTGTGGTGAGACCAAAGTACTCCTTCCAGTTCTTCAGTCCAACGTCCCCTTTTCTCATCAATATGCTTTTTTAGGCCGTCTAAGATTGTTTTGTTGATTGCTTTGGCCTGTCCATTCTCTTGTGGATATCTTGGAGTAGACTTGCTGAGTCTGATTTTCCATTTGTTGCAGAAACCTTTAAAACGATTTGATATGAATTGTGATCCATTATCCGTCACGATTTCGTAAGGCACTCCATGGCGACATATGATGTTCTTCCATACAAAGGCTTCCACTTGTACATCTTTAATGTTAGCGTATGAGTCGGCCTCGACCCATTTTGAAAAATAATCTATTTTGAGGGATGCAACGGCCCGATGATGTCCATAGACCATCGCATTAATGGATATGGTGATGAGATTGATGAGAGCATTTTCGTTGGTTGGTGAATCATTGGAGCGTGGCGTTGACATTTCTTGCATTTGGCTGAAAACTCCTTGCAATCTTTGATCATTGTTGGCCAAAAATAACCATCTCGTTTGATCTTTACGGCTAGTGCTCTCCCTCCGGAGTGATTGCCGCACGAACCGTTGTGAACTTCCTCCATAATCTTCCTTGTGTCCTTTCCTTCCACGCAGTTTAGCGATGGTCCTGAGAATCTCCATTTGAAGACATTTCCATCGAGTAAAATATAACGAGCTGCCTGGACTCAAAGCTTACGAGCTGCCCACTTTTCGGTTGGTAAGACTCCGTCGTATATGTATTCTCTGATTGCGCCGAGCCATTCCTTGTCGCAGCCATATTCTACTTCGTCATTGATCTTGTTTGCTTCTTCGTTGAATCGTGGTTCGATGACAGGATCATTGCTGTTTTCGATTATTGGTGACTCTTCAAGGCTGTCTTCTTTCATTGGAGCTGTTTCCGGCTCAGCGGATGGCAGGTTTGCCAATTCCTCATGTATTTCATCTACCTCCTCTTGTCTGATTGTGACTTCTATTGCTTGCGTAACGGCTTGTGAGCGAGTTATGGCATTCACAGTGTCGGGCAGATTGATGCTTGGGTGTTGGATGAATTCCACTAGGATTACTCTCTTTAAGTCTGGATCGAAAGTTGATGCTAGGGCTGCAAGTGCGTCGGCTGGGGTGTTCTCCCCTCGTGGGATACGTGTTAGGATAAATTGTTTGAATTGTGCCGCCAATTCTTTGACGATTGTCAAGTAAGCTTCCATTCGATCATCTTTTGCCGCATATTCGCCGCTAAACTGATTCGCGACTAGTTAGGAATCGCAAAATGCATGGAGTTGCTCAATTTTTAGGCCATTAGCAAGTCTCATCCCGGCAATCAAGGCTTTGTACTCTGCTTCGTTGTTGGATACATGGAAGCCGAGGCAGAATGATTGTTCCAGCAGTTCGCCAGTTGGAGAAGTTAGTCGTATCCCTACTCCCGAGCTGTTTTTGGAGGATGAGCCATCAACATGGAGTTTCCAGAGCTGTCTTTGCATTTTGTCGTCAATACCTTCATTAGGTAGTTCGATAAGAAAATCGGCCAGGACTTGGGATTTTGCGCACGTTCGTACGCGATATTCAATGTCGTATTCGCTCAGTTCTATCGCCCAGTTTGCTAGCCTTCCGGATTGACTTGGGCTGTGCAGAACGGATCTTATCGGGAAGGTGCTTAAGATGACAATCGAGTGAGACTGGAAGTACGGTCTTAGCTTTCTTGCGGACATTACAATGGATAATGCCAATTTTTCCATCTACGAGTATCTCGTTTTGGTGTCTGTAAGGGTTTTACTGACGTAGAATATTGGCTTCTGTTCTCCATGCTCGTCTCGGATCAATACGCCGCTAACTATTGTGGCGGAAACCGCGGTGTACAGAAAAAGCGGCTCCCCTGCTTCTGGTTTTGTGAGGACTGGAGGGGTAGCCAGGTAAGTCTTCAGTTGTTGGAAAGCCTCCTCGCATTTCTCCGTCCATTCGAATTTCTTGTTCCCACGCAATGTATCGTAGAAAGGCAAGCATTTGTTGGTGGATCGTGAGATGAATCTGTTAAGTGCACTACCCTCCCGGTAAGTCTTTGCACTTCCATTTTTGTCTTTGGTGAAGTCATATGGATGAGTGCATCGATTTGCTTAGGGTTAGCTTCAATGCCGCGGTGAGTTACTAGGTACCCGAGGAATTCCCCCAAGGTGACTGCGAATCTGCACTTGGTCGGGTTTAACTTCATGTTGTGAAAGTTTAGCTGGGAGAAGCATTCCTTGAGATGAGTGACGTGGTCCTGTTTTCTTAGTGATTTCACCAGCATATCGTCTATATAGACATCCATTGTCTTTCCGAGTTGATCGGCGAACATCTTGTTCACCAGTCGCTGGTACGTTGCTCCGGCATTTTCCAGACCGAATGGCATCACCTTGTAGCAATATATTCCACGATCTGTTATGAAAGCGGTCTTCTCGCAGTCGTCGGGGTTCATCAAGATCTGGTTGTAACCCAAGAAGGCATCAATGAAGGATAGTAGTGCATTCCCTGCCGTTGCTTCAACTAGGCAATCGATATGCGGAAGGGGGAAGCTATCTTTTGGACAAGCTTTATTCAAGTCAGTGAAGTCCACGCATACACGCCATTTTCCATTCTTCTTCTTGACCACCACTGGGTTAGCCAGCCAATCCGGGTACTTCACCTCAGTTATTGAACCAACGCGCAAGAGTCTTTCTACTTCATCGTTGACTGCTTTGGCTCTGTCTGGCCCAAGTTTTCTCCTTTTTTGCTTCACTGGTTTGAACGTTGGGTCAACGTTCAGTTCGTGGCTTGTTATGCTGATGTCGATGCCAGGCATATCCTCTGCTTCCCACGCGAAAGTGTTGATATTTGTCCTCAGGAATGCAACGAGTTCTTCTTTGATCTTTTCATCTAGCATTGCTCCAATTTCCACGCATCGCTCCGGACGTTCATTGTCGATGCAAATTGATACTACGGGGTCGCAAGTTGGCTTAGATACTTCTTCCTCGCGATCCTCTGCAATCTGTAATTGCTATTATAATTTGAAAAGCTCCTTCACCTGTTCTCTGTCAGTCTTCATCTTCTTGCGTTTTGAACTTGCCATTGGATCGGTAACCGAGTTTCTGAGCTTGTGTGTGGCGAGGAAGCATACATGAGACTCTTTTTGGTTTCCTCTAATCGGTTTCACTCCGTTTGGTGTAGGGAACTTGAGGCAGAGATGGTAGGTTGAAACGGCGGCACGCATGGAATTCAACCAATGGGTTCCCATGATGACGTTGTAGATCGCCGGGTGATCAGCTATGGAGAATTCGACGATTTTTTTAACTCCGCCAGCTTGGACAGGCAGTTTGATTGTCCCAGTAGTCATGGTGGTTTCTCTAGAGAATCCAGTTAGGGGTTTGGGAGTAGATATCACTGTTGGGGTCAATTTTTACCCCATCGAGATCAACACTTCTCTGGCGCAGTATTGACAAAGGGCGATGAGCCAACACCCCTGTTGGCTTGGCAGCATGGAGAAGTGGTGACGAGCCAACATTTTGGCTAGGCAGCAGGAAGAAGCAAAAGACGAGCCAACATCTTGGCTAGGCAGTAGGAAGAAGTAGTGACAAGCCAACTTTTGGCTAGGCAGCAGGAAGAAGCAGTGAGTGACGAGCCAACGTTTGGCTAGGTGACGAGCCAACGTTTGGCTAGGTGACGAGCCAACGTTTGGCTAGGTGACGAGCCAACGTTTGGCTAGGCATGAAGAAGAAGTGACGAGCCAACTTTTGGCTAGGCATGAAGCAGTGAGTGACGAGCCAACGTTTGGCTAGGTAACGAGCCAACGTTTGGCTAGGCATGAAGAAGTGAGTGACGAGCCAAAACTTGGCTAGGCGTCAGGAGGAAGCAGCACTCCTCTGGCTCGGCGTCGAGAAGAGGTAATGACGAGCCAAACACTTGGTGACAAGCCAACCTGTTGGCAAACCAACAAAACGGTGATGAGCCAACACGTTGGCAAACCAAAACCCTCGCCTCGGCAGCAAAGAGAAGTAAGGGACGAGCCAACACTTGGCTCGGCATCAAGGAGAAATGGGCGACGAGCCAGCCCATCGATGACCCAACAAAGCAACAAGCCCAACATCTTAGATAGAATGAGGCAACGAGTCACAAGACATTGGTGGGCCGAGGCTACGAGGCAAAGAAAGAAGCCCACGAAAACCAGAAAAAGGAAATCCCGAAGAATAAGGAAGTTTTCCTTCTTCATTTAGGAAGAAACCTAGCCGACCTATTTGTGTATAAATAGACGATGTACCTCTTTGAAAAGGGGATCAGAGAATTAACCTAGCAAAACACTTATTACTTTATAAACAGCTTTCAAAACAGCTTGAATAAAATATCCATCTTTGGATCTCTGTTCTTGGTTTCTTTACATAGAAGTTTGTCGAATCCCTAATTTTCCCTTACCAAATTTAGTTGTGCGAGTTTCGACTCCCACAATTTGGCGCCGTCTGTGGGGAATCTCAAACTTTCTGACACCTAAGAACCACCGAATATGAGATCTGAAGCGATGACTACTGATGGAGACCGAAGCGGCGATGACGCAAGCAACACTGGCATCGATCTTCCTGGAACAAGGACCAATCCATCGCCAGCAAACACGGAAAGAACGTCCGAAATGCTGACAGAGTTGAGAAACATGATGACCACGTTGCTGAAGAAGGCCGAGGAGCAGGAAAAGCTGAATAGCTCGCTGACGGAGAGAATTGAGACACTGGCAACGGAGAGCCGAGCCAAAAAACATTCGATTCGGAGAAATTGGTTCGACTATGAACCCGCCTATTAGCAGAATAACCATACGGCTCGATTTAAACTCAACAACCCTGGATTTTTCAACACCACGTGACGTACCAAGAACGTTGGGAGGATTGCCACCACCATATCCCATTAACAAACAAACACCCGCGACAACCAGATCAAGTATCACCGAGCCACCTCGACTGGTTCGCGGAGCAAGAGAAGCCAACGATGGGCGTGACCAATGCACCAACGATGGTTCGGCTGCAGCAATCGTCCTTGACGAAGAGGGGCACGTGGAAGGAGATCACAATACGGAGAATCCTGGTGACGAAGATTTTGCACCAAGACAGACGAAAGCCCGAGCCAGCGAAGGCGATATCAACCTGAACCGAGCCAGGAGCTTAGTAGAAGAGGAAGAAAATCTCTTGTGGGTACGACAGGCACAACACACTGACAAGCCAAGAACGACGAGCCGAGCCCAGAGAGAAGAGTTGGACGAAATCCGAGCTTCCTTGATTCGAGCCACTGCTGAGATGAAAGCCGTCCGATCCCAGGTACACAAGGCAACCAGTAAAGTCCCGGAGATTGACCGCGTACTGGAGGAAGCACACAATACACCGTTTACAGCCCGAATTACCAAGGCAAGGATCTCCGACCAAGGAAAGATCAAAGTCCCAGTCTACGAAGGGACAACCGACCCACTAGAACACATAACGGCATTTATCATAGCAATGGACCGAGCCAATTTTAGAGAAAGGGAGAGAAATGCCGGTTTATGCCTCATATTTGTGGAGCATCTAAAGGGTGCAGCCCTCCAATGGTTTTCAAGATTAGAGCGGAACTCCATTGATGATTTCCAACAGCTGTCTGCCACCTTCCTGAAGCATTACTCCATGGTTATGGATCGAGGAGCCTCTGATGCCGACCTATGGACATTGACTCAAGGGCCTATGGAGACATTACGAAGCTTCATGGGAAGATTCAAAGCAGTGATGTCAAAAGTCAAAGACGTAAGTGACAAGGCCGCTGTGCTCGCTTTAAAAAGGGCTCTGTGGTACGAATCCGAATTCCGAAAAAAGATTGCTCTGAACACACCACTATCAATCCAAGACGCACTGCACCGAGCCTCGGATTTCATAGTCAATGAAGAAGAGATGAAGGTTTTGTCTCAGAAATATGGAGTCGCCAAAGCGACGAACCATTCCTTCCAAACTCCGAACCAACCGCCTCATAAGAAGAGTATTCAAGGAAACGGATATGTACACCACGAGAAACCCAATTTTGGAGGAGCCCACAACTACGAGGTGGGAACAGGCCGAAGCAAAACACCATGGAACACCTGGACACGAAGTCAAAGTTTGTACGACGAAAAAGCTTACTGCGAGTATCATCACATGCACAGTCATTCAACTACCAACTGCCGAACCTTGGGAATGAAACTTGCGGCGAAGATGGTAGCCGGAGAACTCGGTAACGCAGTCAGCCTGAAGGACTTCGAGCAAGAAGGCGAAAAGGATCAGCCGAACCAGACAAATCAAAATGATGATACTCCCAAGCGAGGAAGGCGAGATGATAGGCGACACAGTCAGGTTCTCGAAGAAGAATAAATATGATAATGGGAGGATCACAATACTATTCGGACACGGTGTCTTCAATCAAAGCTTTCCAGCGGCGAGCCGATGCGAGTGTCAACTGGTTAACACCTTCCAAACTTCCTAACGATGTTATCTCGTTCGAAGAGAGGGAAACCATCGGCATCGACCGACCACATAACGACCCCCTCGTGATAGAATTGATTGTAGACGATTGCGACGTCGCCCGAGTTCTGATAGACACAGGAAGCTCCGTAGATGTGATTTTTCGGGAAACTTTCAGAAGGATAAACATAGACCTATTCAAAATCACAGCCGCGCCGAAGCCTTTAACTAGATTCTCGAGAGAAACGACCATGACCCTTGGAACAATAAAACTTCCTGTCCGAGCCGAACAAGTAACCAAGATAGTGGAGTTTTCGGTTGCAGATCTTCATGCGATCTACAATAGATTATGGGTACACCCTGGATAAACTCAATGCGAGCCGTACCATCGACCTATCACCTCTGCATCAAATTTCCGACACCCGGGGGAGTCAAAACAATTTGGAGAAACCAAAAAGAGTCCCGCATTTGTTTCCTAGCCGAGCATAAACTCAAGAACCCCGTCACAGAAACCACCACCAAGAGAAAGAAGATGAAGACCGACAGAAAGCCCGAAAAGGAGTTGGCAAAGCTCTAATAGCAATTACAGATCACGGAGGATCGTGAGAGGAAAAGCAAACCAACTTGCAACCCTGTCGTCTCGGTGAAAATCGATGGCAATCACCCAGAGGGCTGTGTTGAAATAGGTATCGAGCTGAAAGATCCAATAAGGGGAGAGCAGATTTCTTTCCTTCAGAAGAACGTCAACACCTTCGCTTGGGAAGTAGAAGACATGCCCGGCATCAGCATCAACGTGACATGCCACGAGCACAAGCAAACAAAACCTTTAAACCTTTAAACCAGTCAAACAGAAAAGGCGAAAACTTGGACCAGAGAGAGCACAAGCAGTGAATGACGAGGTGGAAAGGTTACTACGCGCGGGATCAATAATCGAAGCAAAATACCCTGACTGGCTCGCAAACCCAGTAGTTGTCAAGAAGAAGAATGGGAAGTGGCGTGTATGCGTGGACTTCACCGACCTGAACAAAGCCTGCCCAAAAGACAGCTTTCCACTACCACATATTGATCGATTGGTGGAAGCAACAGCAGGCAACAAACTCCTTTCGTTTATGGATGCTTTCTCCGGATACAACCAAATCCTAATGAATCCAGACAATCAAGAGAAGACGGCATTCATCACAGACCGCGGGATATATTGCTATAAAGTGATGCCATTCGGTGTCAAAAATGCCGGAGCCGCTTACCAGCGATTAGTGAACCGAATGTTCGCTGGCCAACTAGGGAAGACGATGGAAGTATACATAGGCAACATGCTGGTGAAGTCTTTAGAGGAGAAGGATCACGTAGCTCACCTAGAGGAATGTTTCAAGCAACTGAATATACATAACATGAAGCTGAACCCGACCAAGTGCAGATTTGCGGTCACATCCGGAGAGTTCCTTGGATATCTGGTCACCCACTGTGGAATTGAAGCCAACCCAAAGCAGATTGATGTGCTCATACAAATGGTGTCACCAAAGATAAAGCGTGAAGTCCAGAGGCTAATAGGACGGGTAGCCGCAATGAATCGTTTCATCTCTCGGTCAACTGATAAGTGTCTGCCTTTCTACGATACACTATACACAAGGGAATGGGCAAGCAGAACCAGTGAACAAGACTATCCTAGACGGTCTGAAAAAATGCCTTGATGCAAAGAAAAGACGCTGGGCAGACGAACTCGAAGGAGTATTATGGTCACACCGAACCACCCCACGATGAGCCACCGGTGAAACACCTTTTGCCCTTGTCTACGGTGCAGAATGTGTCATCCCAGCCGAAGTCCAATTTCCTGGAGTCCACCGCAAACTTCTTTCAGGGCAGGAAGGACTGAATCACCTTATGTTGCTCGACGAGTTAGACTTGGTTAACGAACGGAGAGACCAAGCGCTGGTTCGGATTCAAAATTTCCAACAGGCGGCAGCTCAAAGAAGGTGATCTGGTCCTCCTCAAAGTTTTTCAGAACACAGCCGAAAAAAATGCTGGCAAACTAGGAGCAAACTGGAAAGGACCCTACAAAATCACCAAGACAGTTCGACTAGGAGTATACGAGCTCTCAAACATGTCTGATGTTCCGATACCAAGATCTTGGAATGCAATGCACCTAAAGAGGTATTACCACTAAGTCATTTCGCATGAACTACGGGACGACTTGATCCCTGAAAAGGGTACGTAGGCAGCTCGTCTTCGGATGGGTTCAGTTGTCCCCCTCCTTAAAAAAGGGGGGGAGTGGGTTCGTATACTTGTATACTCCCACACCTCGCATCATTCTTCAAAGGTAATAACTTCAAAATTCTTCAAACGATGCCACCTCGTTTGTTGCTGGCCACAACAGACGAACAACTACATCCTTTACGGATTTTAAACTACTATCTCTATACGGGATAGGATTCTCAACAGCCTCTTACTGGTATAAAAGCGCGCTATACAAATTCTTATTGGGTATATCCTGGTCTAATATCCGAAAGGTATATCCTGGACGATATTTTTACAATTTTACGTTCGAGAGGGACCTGTAAGTCGAAAACTCGCAAGTCTTAAAACTTGAAATAAACTCTTAAACCCAGTAAACACCTCTTGGTACACTGGTCTTAAACATCTCCGAAACGTAATCCTAACCCACCAGTTAGTATGAGATTTTAAAAAACGTTTCATTGACAAAAGAACGGGAATGTAAGTCGGATCACCGCGAACCCTAAGCTGACAGCAAAGCACTCAAAATACAAAGGTTGTACTTTTACTGAACAAAGGTGGGTCACAATATCACATCAAAGCACAAGTGAAAGATTACTTAAGCAAAAATATAAGAAGAAAATCCAAACAAAAAAAAGTTACGCCTACAAACGGCAGTCATTACAAAAAGGGGTGGATAAAGCAATCCAGGCACTTGTACTCGATGATACCGAACAAAAGAAGAAAATTCTCGAGTTAAAGAAAATAAGGAGAAGGATCATTCAAGAAGATCTGGCTCGGAAGGCTTCTCAGCGGCAAGATCAGCAATCCCCGGTGTGCCAACATTCGAACCTGCAAAATCTACAACTCCGGCTGTTGCCGCCATATTCTCCATTGGCTCGGTTCCCAAGAGAGTGCATGTGGAATATGAGGAAACGGGTGAGAGCATCAGATCTTTCTTCAGCTCGGCCTCAATCTTCTCGAACTCATCAGCCGCGTTGGCCAGGTCAGCTCTCCATCCTGTCATCTTCGACACCTCGGAGTCGAGAGCAGGCGCATCCTCTTTCTGCAGAATCTCAAGCAACTGAAGATTGCTATCAACTTGGGCTAAATCAAGCTCTTTCTCCTTCGCCGCTTTCAGCTCGTCCATGCTCTTCTCGATCTTAGCAAGCCGCTCCTGAAATTTCCCCGACATCTCTCGCCTCGCTGCTTTTTGGGCCTTTTTGATATTTGCCTCATGCAAAGCATTGACAGCTTTGAGCTGTCTCTTCAGGACTTGATTTCAGCAGCTTTCTTTTGCTTAGAGCGATCCAACCTCATGGCCAAGTCGCCTGTTTTGCCCCACTCATCTTTAAGGTATGCCCTCTGCTTCTCAAGAGCTTCAATCCGAGCTGAAGCAGCATCCAGTTCGGCAGAGTGTTTTCCCTCCAGCTCGGTGACCTTCTCTTGAAAGAAAGTCGCATCCTTGCGGGCATCTTCGACCCGGCGCCTGTCTTTTTGTATGTCGTGTTCAAAGGCTGCGACGATCTTGTTAATGGATGCGACGAACTGATCGAAGGATGGAAAAAGTCAGTACTTAGTCATTTCTTTTTATTATTCACCGAAATGGACAATCTCCAAACATACCTTAGTGCCTCAGAGCGACATATCGGCGTATAAATTGCCATGAGAAAGCACGTCGAGAGGTGGTAGCCTATCCCCCGAACAACGTACTTGTGAGAAGAGAGTTGTTGAGGCTGTCTCGTCATTGCATACTAGCTCAGATCTCTCGTGCCTAAACGACATCGGCAACGGCTCGGTAGTAGTTGGATCGGCAGGCTTATGGCGTTTTCTTTTCTCCTACTTCTACTGAGTTTTCTCCTTGTCCGGTTTGGAATGTTTACCAGAAGTCTTCTTCTCTCCCACTCTATGTTGAGATATCACCGAGCTAGAAGGCCTGGCTACCGGGACAAGAGCTGAAACCACCTCCCTGGCCTCGGCTTCAAGAGTTGGAGGCTCGGTAAGAGTTTGAGGCTCTGTTCCCGCTCCAATTTCACCAACCTTTTCAGTAGTTGGCTCGGTGACTTGTTCAGCTACATCGATGGCTCGGCAAGTTTCCTCCTTTTGTTTCTTCTCCTTCAACGCCTGCTTATCACGGATCGTCAATCTTTTTCCCATGCTTTTTCTTGGAGGACTTGGTAATGGAGATTCAGACTCCGAGCTGTCAGATACTTCAACACCAGCCAAAACGGCTCGGGCTTTTTCGACTCTTCTTAGGGAAAAATGTTTTTCCCAATGGCACTTTCTAGTGGCAAGTGTGTCCCGAAGCATGAGCGTGTCTTCTGGGTAACGTGGGAGAATCTGCCGAACTGCAAAAACAAAGAAGAGAAAACAGTGGTCAGCTCGCTACAAAACAAAACATTAGCAAATCTCCTGAAAAGTCTACGGCTCGCCCACCAATAGTTCCCCACTCTGCCCTGATGTAATGAATGCTCTCGGCTTCCACCGTAACATCGTTAATAGGGACAAAGAAAAAATAGTGTCCCCAGTCACTGTCCTTGCTTCGGAAGCCTTCGATAATCTTCCTTTGCTTCTTATTGGAAATATAATAGGCTCGGGAGTTTTTGATCTTTCAAAACTCAAGGAGCTGCCGAAGATGGGAGATGCGAATAGTTACATCGCACTCATAGCTCCGAACCAGGATCCCAACTAAGTGACGCATCCCGCGAGGCGTAATTTGGCTCGGTGCTAACCTATGTTTGTACAGAGAGTGAAGTGCCCGGGCGGTGGAGATTCAGCTCATCTGTCAAGGCCGGAACAATCAGATCTACATCTTCTGAGATATTAAATCGATGCCTCAGTGCCTCCAAAGACTCAACAGTGCATAAAGACGAACCAGGTGGGTCGGGTCGTCTCTTGGGAGCTTTTTTCTTAGGCTTTCGCCTCGTCGATGTGCTAGCCTGGTGGCTCGCAAACAATCTCTCCAGACGCACCTTTTCCGCCTCGTCAATAACGTATTCTGTTGGCTCGGCTTTGAATTCTTCAAGAGCTCTCTGAATCAAAAGCTTCATCAGCCAAAGAAGGGACGACAATCTGCAATCGACCCAACGGGGAACTAGGCTCAACTGGCTCGGAAATCTGAGGGGATAAAAGCATCTTACGACCGAGCAGCGAAGCAGAATTTGATGAACCAACTGAATCTTCCAGCTCGGCGGTATGAGACATCAGAGTTTTCCAGCTCGGGAATACGCCTTGGCAGGAATTAGAAAAAGTTTGGCTCAAAGTCAAACTGATACTTAGAAGGAGCTGAAGAGATCTTGGCTCGGAGGCACACTCGATATAAAGAATTTCGGCTCGGAGATAGAGAGAATCAAGGCAGCAGCGCGATCCGGATGATGATGGATCCGAAAATTCAAACACTCGCCGCAGATGTATGAAGACGGGTCGGAAAACTCAAGGGGTCGCCGGAAGGATTTGAAGATGGATCGGATAGTTTATAGAATCGCCGAGCCGCATTTAAAGATGGGCCGAAAAACTCAAAGAGTTGGCGGCGGAAGTGAAGAAATAGATAAAAACCTACCAACAACTTAAACAAAAAAGAGAGAGAAGAGAGCTACCTGATTTTTCGGAAATGAAGAGAAGTGAGTTATGAGGAGTGAGACGAGGATCTGAATATAAAGACGCATGAAAGTACAGTGCGTGACGCCACGCGGCCTCGAGAACATGCGAAAATGTTTGCAGTTCCCAATAAAGTTGTAATCATGATAAGAGACACTTCAAGCCAACATTACTGCTGAGCCAAAGACGAATCACTTATTAGGATGGTTCGGCAGCATATCAGAAGAAGATGGCTCGGCGGAATGGCAGTCTAAGCAATACGGCAAGATGACGAGCCAAAACAGCTCGGTCATACGAGTGATAAGTTGGCTCGGCAACATGACAAAGGTGCCGGTTCGGCAAAATGACAACTTAAATTAATATAACGAGCCAAAGTGTCTCGGCAACGCAAGTGACAAGTTGAGTCGGTAGCACGCTAAGGAATTTGGCTCGACAACATGATACTCCAGTGTTGGCTCAAAATTAAAGCACCTCGGTAACACTATCAGTTTGGCTCGGCATGTATCAATGCCCGGATGACGACTTCACCACAAATTTGGCTCGGTAACCCAAAGATAGTTGATCTCGATCTCGATTTTTCACCTCGTCACTATTATCAATAATACTACCGAGCTGGGGGGCTAACTGTTGGGGTCGGTTTTCACCCCATCGAGATCAACACTTCTCTGGCGCGGTATTGACAAAGGGCGATGAGCCAACACCCCTGTTGGCTTGGCAGCAGGGAGAAGTGGTGACGAGCCAACATCTTGGCTAGGCAGCAGGAAGAAGCAGGAGACGAGCCAACATCTTGGCTAGGCAGCAGGAAGAAGCAGTGACGAGCCAACTTTTGGCTAGGCATGAAGCAGTGAGTGACGAGCTAACGTTTGGCTAGGTGACGAGCCAACGTTTGGTTAGGCATGAAGAAGCAGTGACGAGCCAACTTTTGGCTAGGCATGAAGCAGTGAGTGACGAGCCAACGTTTGGCTAGGTGACGAGCCAACGTTTGGCTAGGTATGAAGAAGTGAGTGACGAGCCAAAACTTGGCTAGGCATCAGGAGGAAGCAGCACTCCTCTGGCTCGGCGTCGAGAAGAGGTAATGACGAGCCAAACACTTGGTGACAAGCCAACCTGTTGGCAAACCAACAAAACGGTGATGAGCCAACACGTTGGCGAACCAAAACCCTCACCTCGGTAGCAAAGAGAAGTAAGGGACGAGCCAACACTTGGCTCGACATCAAGGAGAAATGGGCGATGAGCCAGCCCATCGATGACCCAACAAAGCAACAAGCCCAACATCTTAGATAGAATGAGGCAATGAGTCACAAGACATTGGTGGGCCGAGGCGACGAGGCAAAGAAAGAAGCCCACGAAAACCAGAGAAAAGAAATCCAGAAGAATAAGGAAGTTTTCCTTCTTCGTTTAGGAAGAAACCTAGCCGACCTATTTGTGTATAAATAGACGATGTACCTCTTTGAAAAGGGGATCAGAGAATTAACTTAGCAAAACACTTATTACTTTACAAACAGCTTTCAAAATAGCTTGAATAAAATCTCCATCTTTGGATCTCTGTTCTTGGTTTCTTTACATAGAAGTTTGTCGAATCCCTAATTTTCCCTTACCAAATTTAGTTGTGCGAGTTTCGACTCCCACAATCACTTCAGACAGGTCCACATTCATTCTTCTGAGAATCTCGAGGAAGATTACGTCCATAGTGCTCCCAGTGTTCACCAATACACGTGCTACGTCGCAGTCGTTGATGTTTCCTCCAAGCTCGCCAGCTGCTAATTTTTTAGCAAGCTTCAAACCTAGAATTTGGCAGTTCGCGGTGGAATGTCCATAGATGCGATGGTGTTCGCAGTATGTTGTTTTATCGTAAGAGCTTTCGCCTTTGGTCCAAGTGCTCCATGAATTTCTTCCGCGGCCATGGCCTCTTCCTCTATCATAGCCGGATGCATCGATTTGATGGTTATGGGCTCCTCGAAAACCGCCCTGGTGCTGCACATAGCCGGAACCTTGACTATTCCTTTTAGTGTTAGAAGAGGTGGAGACTTGGGGAAAGTGATTCACTGCCTTTGCCTTCCTATACTTCTCGATTAGGATCTTCTTCTTCGGTGATGAAGTCTGCAGCTCGATGCATTGCATCATGTATCATTGTGGGGGTGTTTAGCGCGATTTCTTTGCGAAAATCGGAGTTGAATCAGAGTGCTCGCTTCGGGGCCAGTAAGGCTGCTTTGTCGCTCAGGCCTTCCACTTTGGACATGACGGCTTTGAATCTTCCAATGAAACTCCGGAGTGTTTCATTCTGCCCTTGAGTCAGGGTCCACAGATCGGCGTCGGATGTTCCGGGATCCATGAATATGGAGTAATGCTTCAGGAACGCCGCTGACAGTTGGTTGTAGCTGTTGATGGAGTTCTGTTCGAGTCTGGAAAACCACTGGAGCGTCGGTCCCTTGAGATACTCCACGAAGAGAAGGCACTATCCAGCGTCTCTTTCGTTTTCCTTGAAATTTGAGCATCCCATGGCTATAGCAAAAGCCGTCAGATGCTCCTTCAGATCGGTCTTTCCTTCATAGATCGGGACTTTCATCTTTCCAGGGTCTGGAATTCTTGTGCTAGTAATCCATGCTGTGAACGGGGTGTTCTGTGCTTCCTCCAGTACATGATCTATCTCCGGCACCTTGCTAGTCGCTTTGAGCATCATGGATCAGATAGCTTTCATGTCGGCAGCTGCTCGATCCATATTTGCTCGCATCATAGCCATCTCTTTTTCTGGGCTCGGACTCCTGCTCTGCGCTCTTCGTTGATCTGTGCTTGCTCAGCCCAGAGTATATTCTCCTCTTCCTCGTTTAGCTCTTGATCTTCTTCCAGGATGGCCTCGCATCTTTTAGTTCGGGTCTGGCCACCTGCTAGGGGTTGGGGATCATCACGGCTTTCCATGTTACGTTCCACTCGGTTCACCTCATCCAGATTGATGATTGGGGCCGGCTCCTCTTTCGTTGGTGTGCCACCAACTCCTTGCGTTCCGGAAGCTAGGTCTACTGAGTTTGTATTGAGTTGTGGTAATCTGCCGCGGGTTCTTGGTGGGTTGAGCGGGGTTGTGAAGTCTAGGGCCGTCGGGTTGAGGCGCCTTTCGATCCGCCTCGCTGGGTCAAGACCTGATCCCACACCATGGGTTCGACTTGCCGTTGCCAAGGCTTTCAGCTCGCCCGTCATCGTGTGGTTTAGTCTATCTTGCTCCTCCACCTTCTTGAGCAGCGTCTCCAACATGATCTTCATCTCCACGAGCTTTGTTGAAGTCTCCCCAGCGTTCGCGGATTGGTTCGTCTGATCCTCCATGCCAGTTTTCCTTCCATCGGTAGCGTCTTGCTCTCCGTCGTGGGCCATCGTTCTTCGGATCGGTTTTGCGGTGGCTCTCTTGAGTAAGAAAATTTCCCCCTCTCCTTCTAGCGCCAAATTTTGGGAGTGTAAATCCACGCCAATTGAATTTGTCACGTCTTTTAGAGATATCCGAAACTTCTGAGTAAAGACCACCAAAAACACAAACAGAGATCCAAAGTTCGTGTTTTATTAAGTTGCTTAGAAATCTTTTTGTATCAGAGTAAAAGTACAGAGTTTTGCTAGGTTATTCCTGCCACTTGGTGGTGGGTATACATGAATATATATATATATATATATATATATATATATATACAAGTTTAAGTCGGCTAGGGCGACTACTAAAAGGAATAAAGACGATTTCCTAATTTGTCGGGATTTCCTTTTAGCAAAGCCTGCCGCCGCCATGGGCTTTGATTCATGGGCTCATTATCTCGGACCATCCGTTCATTTGCTCGGCTCAGCCCATCTTCTTATCCTTGGGCTTTGGCTCGGATGGTGGTGGCTGGTCAGCTCGGGTGGCACCATGGTTCATGGTTCGGGTGACACCATTCAAATGGCTCAGGCGGCACCATCCAAACTGCTCGGGTGACACCATCCAAACAGCTCGGGTGACGACATCCAAGCGGCTCGAGTGACACCATCCAACTGCTCGGGTGGTGACAGATGACGAAAATGACTCCCTTGCCTTGACCCCGATCCACTAGCTTTGTTACAAGTTGTGACGACCCAATCTTCTTCACCATGGGCCGTGACGCCCGATCCGTTTGTCTTGTCATGGATCGAGGTAAACGACCCAATCTTCTGCACCATGGGTCGTGACACCCAATCCGTTTGTCTTGTCATGGATCGGGGTATACGACCCAATCTTCTTCACCATGGGTCGTGACACCCGATCCGTTTGTCTTGTCATAGATCGGAGTACACGACCCAATCTTCTACACCATGGGTCGTGACACCCGATCCGTTTGTCCTGTCATGGATCGGGGTACACGACCCAATCTTCTTCACCATGGGTCGTGACACCCAATCCGTTTGTCTTGTCATGGATCGGGGTACACGACCCAATCTTCTGCACCATGGGTCGTGACACCCGATCCATTTGTCTTGTCATGGATCGGGGTACACGACCCAATCTTCTTCACCATGGGTCGTGACATCCGATCCGTTTGTCTTGAACTGTTAACTTCAAGTGGGTGAATATTGACCCAACACTTGTTAGTTGGTTTCCTTAACATTTCTCTTTTTCCACATTGTCGTTTTCCCTTGTATACGAGTCATCTTGCTTGAAAATGATCTTCTCAATGCGAGTTTCTCCCTTGTCTTGAGAGGCATATTGTTTTCTTTTGCAATGTTGTTGTTTCAATCTGCTTTCTTGATATACCTTAGATTTACCGGTTTTACTATGTTTTTAATAGGTTTTAATAAATAAATTACTTAGTTTTGGTATTTTATTGTTACTTTGAGTGTTTTTGTACTTTTCAGAGTCTTTTCAAGAAATTGAAGTAATTTGGGCCAAAATGGGTGCAAAACAAGCCTTTTGAAGGCTGGACAGCTTCTAAAAATCAAAATTTTCGCATCATATGTAGACATTCCCACCGTTGGATCAAGCTCAAATTTTATCACAAGAAAGCTGGAAGTGTTAGCAATTCCAACGGTCGGAGCTAAATATATGCTCAAATTGCTGAAGACTGGTCATATGGATTCGAGTCGAAGCAAGCAGAGGAATGAAGACCCAATCGATCGATTGCCCCGACTAATTGATCGATTGCCCCTCCTGAAAAGAATTTTTTTTTTCGATGTTATCTCTTAATTCTTGAAGGAATATTCCCTAGATTTGATCCCTGCCCTATATAAACCCTACAAAAACTACGAAAAAGAGCTTTCATTCATTCTTCATCACCAAAGTTTTAGTTTCTTTTATTTTCTTCAATAAGGGAGACGAATCTCACCTCTTGTACCTCTAGGGAGAAGTTTTCTAAACCCTTTTCTACTGTTCTAAATTATTATGGGTTTATCTATTGCTTTTGCTTTGATTTAATGTTTCATGAGTGAGTAGATCTCTTGTTGGGACCATGGGCCAATTCAAAGGGTTTTCATGGTTCGATAAAGAGGTTTCTAGGAATAAAGTGGCGCTTTTGATAAGTTAGAGTAGTTCTTCATCTAGATATGTCCTTTAATCCATGTTTCGGTTTTGATATTTAGAACGATTTCGACTTGTCCACTACTTGAGTTATCGTTTGCATCTGATGTTTGATGGGTCTAGCGCTTTAACCTGCGAGAGTTGAGTTACTGAGTTAGATAAACAATTGAACTTGTGCTTGAATGCTTGTTTATCTTTGCTATTGACTGCGAGAGTTGATTAATAGGGTAGTTTAACTTAGTTGATTAATAAGGATTTTAATCGGTAGAATTAATAAGGATTTCTTAAAATAAATCTAAAAATTAAATGGAGTATTTGTTGGTTTTCTTTTCTAAAATTTAATCCCATATACTCATCCCGTTTCATTATAAGTGTCGTTTAAGGATTTTTCACACAGATTAAGAAAATAATTAATTTTTGATTTTATCTTTATTTAATACACTATATTGTTTGATATTAGTAATTAATAAATTCAAAAAGTATAGATAAAACTGAAAATTTTGTCATAAATTTGCAATGAAAATACAAAACAAGATTTAAAATAAAACAAATTTTTAAATTTAAAACGACTCTTAATATGAAACGGAGAGAATAATAGTTTATAAAACATTAGATAAATCACATCAAATATCTCCATTTTCTTTATCCCACATACGTTAAACAGAATCAAAGACTTCACAATTTATGTTATATACAATAACGTTTCTAGGTGGAATAGGTCAAACTTATGTGGGTTATAAAAAACTTTAAACTCATGAATACTCAAGATTAAGTTATTTTACTGGTAAAGTAAAAATTTCAATAAATATTTAGCTAACCTTATAATCTCAGCGAATTAAGAAAAACGGTTTGACCGACTAAAGCTCAACGACGTTTAGTTACTAAATATAAAAAATTATTTTAATAATTAAAGTGAAGCTATTTTTAGATGTGTCAGCATCATAATTTTCTCAACATTTTTTATTTTCATTTTTGAAAAAAATTCGTTAGTACTAATGTTTGTGTTGGATTGACACCAAACCCAACCCATAGAAAACTCCACTCGGCAGAGATATCAGTCCATTTGACAAGGGCCACAAGTAAGACATTTGAGAACGGTTACAGGATTTAGTTGCTAGCTGTGGATTGAAGAGGAACTCGCGGATAATAGGTAGACTTAGTGAAAGAGGAGATCTCGGAAGTGGTGAGAAAGATCTGGGGTCGTGATCAGAATCAAGGAGCATTTGAATGTGACGACGTGCTATAAATATAGCAAGGCTAGCTTCAAAAAAGCTAATTCCAATCTCATTCATTCAGACCTTACACATAATCACTTCGCATCTTTTTGCTACGAGCTGCGCTCTGTTGTATTCTTTTCATCTCTTACGAGATCCGTTGTATTTATCTCGATCTATTGATCATATTAATACAAATCAAGTTCGTAATTTTCAGTCTATTCTTATCTTAGATTCATAACGAAGATTTAGACCTTAATTCCCTCTTTTCATAAATCAAATACTTAGTTGCGGATTTAGCATCCACAATTTAGCGCGGCAGGTAGGGGGCCTATAAATCTTCTTATTCAGGAACCTTAGATCAGACTGTTAAAATACGAAATGGATCAAACTCCATAAAACTCTCTGAGATCTGTCCCATCAGTTCAGATCTCCGCTCCACCTGTTCAGGCGGATGCCCAGGCTCCGGCTCCACCTGCCATTGAGAGACCCGCTGTCACGGCGACGGGCTCCAATGTGGCTCTCCGATCAAATCAGCAGATCATTATGGTTTGGATCCGCCCTAATACTCCCGAGATCCGAGTCACCAATAACAACCTCCCTCGAACCAACGAGATCTTGTCTTCCGATCCCGATCTCCAACACCCTCGCTCAGCTAGACAAATAGGTCGCGGCTCAAAGTACGACCTCGGGCATGAACCCCAGGGTTTAAACCCGACCGAAGCGGATTGTTCAAACCCTAGAGTTTGGATCCGTCCTAATGTTTCAAGAGTTGGCTCACAAGCCATGCCCACTCCCGAAACCGGGGGGCAAGGACCGTTACCTCCGCCTCCACCGCGAACAGCTGCTCTAGGACCGACATGACCTGAGTCAACCCGACTCAACACAACAGCGGATCTGCTGTCCCAAGTTCCAACGGACATGACAGATATTCGCAGCATCCTGAGCTCCTTGGTAGACATAATTAGGCGAAAGGAAGATTTCACTCGTAGCATAACAGCTCGTATGGACCAGCAGGAAACCGACTTCACCACACGAATGTCGGAGCTCTCCAGATCGCATGATCAACAAACCATCGATAGAGCCGGTCATTTCCGATCTCCCATTATGACCCGGAGCCCACCTCCGCGAACTGCACTGGACTTTTCCACTGTCCATATGTCGCCAAATGCTACTAGCTACTTGGCATGCACTCTCAACGCAGTTGCATACCCAATATTCACACCTCCGAGCACGATAAATCTCGGGTCTAACGTAGCAGGAACATCGGCAGTCAGAGCTCGGGCCAATCATACTCTTGAAAGATCAAAAAAAGAAATTCTGCCACGCGCTCCTTCACCAACTCCTCCTCCTCCCGGGTGCGAACCAACGAACTCGAGATGGTTAGGGACCTCGGATTTTGCGTCAAGCACTGCGCCACTCCCCAAAAAATCTCGAACGGTGAGCTTCCATCCAACCACTACAACTCCGTCCTCCTCAAGGCGAGAGCTCCCGCTCCCTAGAGCATGCATACCTCCGAATTCACATGGACCTGTCAGCCACCACCATGGGCCGCACAATGAAATGTTGAGTTCGAAGACGATTTCGGCGACCCAACATGGCCAACTGCTTGCCATACCATGGTGATTCAACGTAACCACATTTATGGTAGTTACGAATCCCTCATGAGATGCTTAGATCAAACTAATGCCGAGCTACAGCTCATGAGCTCTCGAGTCAACAAAGCCATTAGCTCAGCTTTCGAGATTGATCTCGTGATCGAGGAGACCAGGAGGACCCCATTCATGGATTGCATCACCTATGCTCATATACGAGATACCGAAAAGATCCGGCTCCCCGTATACGAAGGTAACAGTGATCCAAAAGCTCACATAAGGGCCTTCTGACTCGCTATTACACGAGCTCACCTTACTCAGGACAAAAAAAGCAGGCTAATGCCGGCTTTTTGCTGAAAATATTCCAGGCTCAGCCTTAGAATGGTTTTCGAGACTGCAGGAAAACTTCATCAATAACTTCACGCAACTGATTTCAGCTTTTCTGAAACAATATTCGATTTTCATCGAGAGGGGAGCATCTGAGGCCGACCTCTGGTCCTTAGCACAAGGTCCAGACGAGTCCCTCAGGTCATACATAACCAGGTTCAAAGAGGTCAAGGCAAGGATTTCCATCCTCAATGATGAAATGGCATTAGCCGCTCTGCGTAATGGGTTGTGGTATACCTCCACCTTCCGACAGAAACTGACAGTCCAAAAGGCAGAGAGCATGGCTGATGCCTTTCATCGAGCTTCCAAATGGGAGATCTCTGAGGAGGAGGTCGAAACTCTGGCCAAAAAGCATGCTAAAATTCAGTCCTCCTCAGCGAACCCACATGGACCTAAAAAAGCTCCTAAAAAGAAAAATCAAAATAAGAGACATGGCCACCACTCATACGCAGTGAAAAGCCCACCCTTGACCAGGGGTAAGAACTATGATGCCAATAAATATTACACGCTCCATAAACGGAGAGGACATTCCTATGGAATTCCACAAAATCGGTAGTCTATTGGCACCCAAGTTCACCGCGGGAGAACTTAAGGGAATCGAACTTGAGGATGACAAACCTAAGTCAAAAATTGATTCGGATAAAAGTAACCCCCCTCTAGTAAAAGGGAGAGAACTCCAGATCCGAGTTCGAGCTCACCACCACCAGCTCCCAAAAAACGGATCGACCTAATTTTTGGAGAACTAAGTTTGTGCGACGGGTCGACCAGGTCGGTGATTACACCCCCCCCCCCCCCGCTCCCAAGAAATTGTCTAGACTGTCTAAGCAGACCTCGTTTCTACCGCGACACAACAACAACTTCCCTTGAAAAACGAATTAGTTTCATCATGGGCGGATCTAATTGTTGGCACAATTCAGTCAACTCGATAAAATCCTACCAGCGCAAAGTTAAGACAGACCGAAGGGAGCGCACCCGCCCCCCCCCCCCCCCCCCCCCCCCAAAGGGACCCAAACTGGGAAATCCTGTTTAAGGAAAGCAAAACAGCCGACCTAGACAAACCACACGATGACGCTCTTGTAATCCGCCTAGATGTTGGTGGTTGCGAGATGTCCATAATTATGGTTGACACCGGGAGCTCGGTAGATCTCCTATTGTATAGCACCCTGAAGCGAATGGGAATTGATGATGCAGAGATAAACGGGGAGGGGGGGGGGGAGGGGTAAGACACCCCTCACCGGTTTCGCTGGCAAAACTACTTTATCTCTAGGCACCATTACGCTCCTCGTAATTGCTGCGGGAGTACGAAAGTCGGTAAAGTTCGTGGTAGTAGATCGTCCCGCGCCTTTTAACGCCATACTCATCATGCCGTGGATATTCACCATGAGGGTCGTACCCTTAACCTACCATCAGTGCCTAAAATTTCCGACCCATGGGGAAATCAAAATAATACACGGAAGTCAAAAGGCTTCTTGAATGTGTTATATGAAGAGCTATCGGCAAGCTGAAAGCTCCCCCAATAGAAACTACAGAAGGATGAGGAGCTTGCTTCTAGGCTTGCAAAAAGGAACAACGATCCTACTACTCGCGAGCCCCGCCGAGACCTCATCACCCAAGTCCACATAGACGACGAGCATCCCGAGCGATGCATCGGCATCGGGGTGGACCTCGACAAAGCAATTAATAAAGATCTCATTATCTTCCTTAAAGAAAACAAAAACACATTCCCTTGGTCAACCGAGGATATGCCAAACTCATATCCTACTTCCAATCGCACGCCATCATAGTGATGACCTCGCATCCATTGCGTACGATCTTACACAGTCCTAGCCAATCATGGCGACTCGCTAAATGGGCCATAGAGCTCAGCGAATACGATAATGAGTATCGAACTCGAATGTGTGCAAAATTACAAGTATTAGCCGATTTTGCTATCGAGGTAACGCCCAAAACCCCTGAGGAACCAACCTTCATCCAAAAATGGTCACTCCAAGTTGACGGAGCATCCCCGAAACAAGGATTCGGAGTAGGCATCAAATTGGTCTCTCCCACGGGAGAGGTACTCGAACAATCCTTCAGACTGGGTTTCAGGGCTTCTAACAACAAAGCGGAGTATGAAGTCCTTATTGCCGAGCTCAGGCTTGCGATTGGAATTGGAGTCAGCAAGATAAGTGCATTCAGTGATTCACAGCTTGTAACAAACAAATTCCATGGGGAATACGAGACCAAAGATAAACGTATGGAGGCCTACCTCAAAATCGTTCAGGAACTAGCTGGGCAGTTTGAAGGATTTGAGCTGACTAGGATAACTCGGGGGGAGAATACTTCGGCAGATGCGCTTGCAGCTCTGGCCTCGACCTCCGATCCCTAGGTAAAAATTGTGATACTAGTCGAAGGGATTGACAAGCCCAGCATCGGCATTGCCCTCAAATCTCCTACTATATATGTTATCGAATCTGATTAGGAAACGGACGAGCCCAGAATCGAGATGGAACTCGAGCCCGAATCTGATGGCCTCGAGCGACTCCGCGGAGTCACCTGAGAATGAGCTAGCTGATAGCACCCCGGCTAACGAGCCAAGGGAAGAAACGCAGTCCGACTGGCGAGTACCGATCATGCAATACATTGAGAATGGCACAATTCCGCCAGATAAATGGGAAGCCAGAAGGCTCAAAGCAAAAAAGTGTCAAATACTGCATCATCGAGGACAATCTATATAAGCAATGCCCATCAGGCCCCTATCTGGCATGCGTCTTCGGCAATGAGCCAGCTGATAGCACCCCGGGCAACGAGCCAAGGGAAGAAATGCAAATGCAGTCTGGCTGGCGGGTACCGATCATGCAATACATTGAGAATGGCACAGTTCCCCTAGATAAATGGGAACCCAGAAGGCTTAAAGCAGAAAGTGTCAAATACTGCATCATCGAGGACAAGCTATATAAGTGATTCCCATCAGGCCCCTATCTGACATGCGTCTTCGCCAACCAGGCCGTCGATGTCATGAAAGATATTCATGAAGGCTCATGCGGAAACCATTCAGGAGGTTGCGCACTGGCTATCAGAAGCAAAAGACAAGGCTTCTTTTGGCCAATGATAGTCGCGGACTGCGAAAAGTAATCCGCGAAATGTGAGAAGTGCCAACGGCACGCTCCCATAATTCACAAGCCGACAGATGAACTCTCTTCCGTCTCTGCCCCTACCCATTTATGCGATGGTTTATGGACATAATCGGACCATTCGTCTAATCGGGGGGAAGAAAAAAGTACGCGATGTTTTGCTCCTCACTGATTATTTCACAAAGTGGATAGAGGCCGAGGCATTTCAGGAGGTCAAAGTCGAACAGATCGAGGACTTCTTCTGGAAAAATATTGTCTGCCGCCACGGGCTTCCGTACGAAATCGTCACTAATAACAGGACTCAATTCACCTCGAACATTTTTGAAGCCTTTTGTCAAAAATAGAATATCCGCCTGTCATTCTGCACGCCGAGATATCCCCAAGAAAATGGTCAGGCCGATGCCGCCAACAAGTCAATCTTGAGCATATTCAAGAAACGGCTCAACTCCCAGAAGGAACTTTGGTACGATAAACTGGCCGTAGTTCTCTGGGGCTGTCGAATGACACCCCAAAAAGAGACCAATGAGACACCTTTCTCTTTGGCCTTCGAAATGGAAGCAGTAATTCCAATCGATAGGACAATCCTGAGCCTCCGGCGGACACTATGTCCCATAAACGAGGAGCTCATTAACAAGATACTTTTCGATCACCTAGACTCAATCGAGGAACACCGCGATCAAGCTATGATACGGAGTAGCTCGCTACTACAACTCTAACGTTAAACAAAGGAGATTTAAAGAAGGCGAGCTAGTCTTACGAAAAGTCTAAAACAATACGAAAGAACCAAATGCAGGCAAGTTAGGAACCAAGTGGAAGGGTCCCTAACGAATAACCACTATAGTTCGTAACGGCGTCTACAGGATGGAAGACTTAAATGGAGTACCAGAGAAATAAGCATGGAACACCATGAACCTCAAAAAGTACTACCACTAAGCACTCACAATAATCGAACTACGTTATGGCTTGATCCCTATCGAGGGTACGTAGGCAACTCGAACCTCCGAGTCCAGCCCCCATCATCTTTTTCCTTTTTATTTTTCAGGTGTACCGGCTACATATTCAATCAATGTAAGGATTTACGCTTAATAAAACAAGTTTTTTCTCTTGGTCTACTAATTGCACTTAAATAGCCTAAAAAAAGGCTACAAACTAAACGCCAAGTCTTACCTCGCACTTAACAGCTTCGAAATGGCTACAAACTAAACCCCAAGTTTTACCTCGCACTTAACAGCCTCAAAACGGCCGTGAACTAAAAGTCGAGTCTCACCTCGCACTTAACAGCCTCGAAGCGACTACAAACTCAACACCGAGTCTTACCTCGCGCCTAACAGTATCAAAATATCTACGAACTCGACGTCGAGTCTCACTTCGCATCTAACATTCTTAAAATGGCTACAACTCCTCGAGGCATTCCATCGCAAAAAAAAAAAAAGTCGAGCATCAGCTCGCACAAATAACGACTTAAACATGGCCTATCCTTCACCAAACGACGAATTCTAAAGCCAAGCCCTTGCTCGCTCATTTAATCCAGAACCTAACTCCTTATGTAACAGCTTTTGATGCACTGCATCGAACTGACACCTCGCAACCAAAACAATTGTACAGGTTCAACGAGAATATTCCCAGAAGTGAACTTCGATAAAGCCATCTTTATGAGAAGGCATTCAAAATTAACCATGATGCGTCACACAAAGCCAAGGATTCGTCACTGCATAAGCCAAACGAGTGTCACCATAAATTTGCCTAAGGCAAATTACTAAAAAGTGTTTCTCTTTACGAACCAGCTCTCGACGTTTAGCATCAAGCTGAGAGCCCGTGGACGAAACAGTTCGCGTTAAAATAGTACTTTAATTCAAGAATTTACTTAGTGTGGTTTTCGACGAAGCCTATTTGCTCCGTGGATACCTAAGACATCAGTTCTTGATGCTTTGCATCGAACCAACTCTTCAAGGACGAAGTAACGAAAACAAGCAGCATGATTTCAAAATAACCAAGTACAAAACAAAAAAGGATGAAAGCCTTTCCAGGCACTAAGTCTTTAAATAGGGAAAGAAAGCTTCATTCCGCACCACCCCCAGCTCTGTCCTGTGGTGCTACATTCGAGCCAAACTGATCCAACCCCTGCGGAACAATGCTTCCCGGAACGGTCTGGACCACGTCACCAGAGTCTTTCGAAACCTGAGACATGTTTAACTTGGACATCAAGAAATCAGAAACCTGCTTGGTCTCCAAGTCTTTCTCGAGCTCACCCTGCTTTTCCTTCATCTGGAGAATCTCCGCGTCGTCAATCCCCTTGGCCATCAGATCCTCGAGCAGTTCGAGGTTGGCCACGACTTCTGGAACCTGTACCTCGAGACCGTTCCCAACTTTCTTCTTCTCGAACTTCTCTTTGACGAGAGCAAGAGCCTGCTGGTACTTAATGTCTAGCTCCTTTTTGCACAACGCACCTCTTTGTCACGGGTTCCCACCAGGTCAATGTTGCGGAGTGCAAGCTGACGCATCTCTTCACTTTCTCTTCTTGCAGCTCGAATACGCGGTCTCTTGCGGAGCCTAACTTGAGTTTCAAGTCTTCTTCACCCTTCTCGAGCTCGTTAACACGAGCTACTAGGACAGAGCGCTCGGTCAGCTTAGATGCGTTCTTGCCCTCTTGTTCGTGCATACTCTGCAGATTCGCATTTAGCTCCTCAACCACGTTCTTAACATCCTCCAGTTCCCTAGCATCTCTTCACATTCTCTTCTTGCAGCTCGAATACGCGGTCTCTCGCGGAGCTCAACTTGAGTTTCAAGTCTTCTTCACCCTTCTCGAGCTCGTTAACACGAGCTACTAGGACAGAGTGCTTGGTCAGCTTAGATGCGTTCTTGCCCTCTTGTTCGTGCATACTCTGCAGATTCGCATTTAGCTCCTTAACCACGTTCTTAACATCCTCCAGTTCCCTAGCTCGGGCTACGCTCCTTAGCCTTTGCTCATACGAGGCCGTCAGACGATTGCTCGCGGTCATCACCTAAAATATCAGAGGTGAGATCAAGTGTATGGAACCAAAATATTCAGTCAAGTAATTGAGTAAATTAAAAAACTACCTGACCCATAGCCATCTCCCAGTCTGTGTATGCCTCATGCTCTATAAAATTCTTGAGTGCTGGCATTTGACAGTCGGGCTCTTGAAGTACTTTGCGGTGGTGGCAACTCCCTCCCGATCCTGATTAATGGGGATATCCTTCTCGTGGAGAAAAAAACAGTGGAAAGGTAGCTTTCCGCGGGAACCGCCAGAGGATGAGCTCCGCCTCGCAACCCCTTCGGCCTCTTCTTCCCTCAAGCTAGAGACTTTCAAGCATGGCTTCTTAGCCGCAGAGCGAGTTTCTTCACGGCTTTCCGAGCCAGATGAGCCATTTGCCTTCAAGCTCACCTTGATGGCTTTGTTATCAGGCTGTATGGCTGTAAATCCACCTGACGAAGCTCTGACTGAGGCAAAAATCTCTCGTTTCGAGACCTCGGTCTGACGAGAGTTACCTAGTGCGCTAGCCAAGGCAGCAACTAAATCACTAGCCCTCGCAAGGTCAGAACCTCTGACTGGGGCATTGTCCTTGTTTCCAGCACGACTGTAGCTTGTTCTTTTTTTGACATCTTGTTGATGGTTGTTGAGCTAGCGGTTGAGCTTGATGCGGGAACTTGATATGGAGCTGGCAATATTAAAACATTCAGTCAACTGTGACTGTATAACCATGAAATATGATGAAATGTTTAAATAAATATAAAAAAACTCACCTGGAGTCTGATCAGGCTGGATATCAATAGCCGGGAGAACCTCTGGAGGAGCTAAAGCGTAGGCAGCAAGTATACGCTCACCAGTGTAACCGGACCAGTTCCTTGGACCTCTCAGAAGAACTACGACTAGACATTGATGTTTGCCGTCTACAGGTTTCCTTTTCTGCTTAACTGCAAAAAAAAAAAAAAAACATGCAAAGCATCAGTATGCACGACTTATAAGCACTCCACATATAAAATGAGTTCGAGTAGCTCGAGGGAGGGCTCCACTAACGTCCGTCCTCGGACCCCCAGTTCGTCGGAATCCAGACGTGGTCACCAACTGATGCTTGATTGATCTTAAAGAAAAAGTACTTCTCTTTCCACATGTCGTCCCTTGCCGGAGTTTCTTCGAGCACTCCCAAACTCAGACGAGGCGAGATGTAATAAGTCCGAAGTAGATCTGGAACACTTAAGATGACCCTTCCTCTCTAGCACGCACCGAGAACGCGATGACATGCTGAACAAAATTAGGACACATCTGGGAAAAAGTGAGGCGCAAGTGGTCTAGAACCTCGAATAGGAAGGCTGGAAGGGGGAAGTAAGCCCACAACTAACGAAGTAAGGCGCGAAGGCGCAACAGTATCCAGGTTGCACCAGCTCCGGCGACAGGCCTGGATCTGGGTGAAACAGCTCGATCTCGTTCGGTACCCCGTGTTTCGTCTTGAGATCGAGGAGGCTCTGAACCGACAGAATTGATGGAGCATGCGAACCGAATTGTTCGGTACCGGCGATGCTGGCACCATCATCATTGTCGCCATGTTTTGCTCTCTATGACATTGTCGAGAAATTTGTTTCCATCTCGAAGAATTCAGAAGCTTCTGGAGAAGTGAGCGAGGCTCCTTGAGAATGGATTTCGAGACTGCAAACCGAACGAGATGCGCAACAGGAGAAGAAGAATCGAGAATCGAGACAGGCGAGATTCTTAGATAGACGAAAATGCGAATCGGAATCACTCGTGGTCTCGAACTTTCGGCAAAAGAATTCAGATAAAAAAAGTGATAACAAAGCAAAACCGCAAATAAAAAGAAAGAGAGAAGGAGCAGTTTCTTTACCTCGGTAGTGGGGAAGCGTGTGCAACTTAGGAAGGATGAACATGCATCATTTCTAAGAAGTAATGATGATTACCTCGTAAACTGCTCCAAACTGTTCAGATTCCGCAAACTCAACCGCATATCTCTCTGCATTAATTTCTTTGCGAGCTTATAATCTCTCGGTTCGAGCTTATCCGTTAAAATGCACTAGGACATGCTGAAATATTCTCGCCCTTCAAGCTCCATACTTACTACTTAAAGGGCTGGGGGGGGGGGGGCAATTGTTGGTGTTGGGTTTGACACCAACACCAGCCCATAGAAAAGCCCACTCGGCAGAGATATCAGTCCATTTGACAAGGCCCACAAGTAAGGCCTTTGAGAATAGTTAGAGGATTTGGCTGCTAGATGCGGACTGAAGGGGAGCTAGAGGATAACATGCAGACTTAGTCAAAGAGGAGATCTCGAAAGTGGTGAGGAAGATATGGGGTCGTGATCAGAATATAGGCCTTTGAGAATAGTTAGAGGATTTGGCTGCTAGATGCGGACTGAAGGGGAGCTAGAGGATAACATGCAGACTTAGTCAAAGAGGAGATCTCGAAAGTGGTGAGGAAGATATGGGGTCGTGATCAGAATATATCGCGGGAATCTAGGAGCAGTTGAATATGACGACGTGCTATAAATATAGCAAGGCTAGCTTCGAAGAAGCTAATTCCAATCTCATTCATTCAGAACTTACACATAATCACTTCGCATCTTTTTTGCTATAAGCTACGATCTGTTGTATCCTTTGCATCTCTTTCGAGATCCGTTGTATTAATCTCGATATATTGATCATATTAATACAAATCCAGTTCGTAATTTTCAGTCTATTCTTATCTTAGGTTCATAACGAAGATTTAGACCTTAATTCTCTATTTTCATAAATCAAATACTTAGTTGCGGATTTTAGCATCCACAACAAAAATGGATTTTTTTTTAATAACATTAACAATGAACTAATACAATAATGCTGCATTTTTTCTTTAAAAAAAAAATGTGCATTCAATATTTCTTAAAGCATTAATTGATCAAATTAAATACTATTTGTTTTCTATTTTTTTTTTTTTGTCTAACATCCGTTAAATAAAATGAAAAATTTCATAAGTTTTTTTATATAGCTACATTTTTAGATGAAATTAATGTGGGCTACAAACTAATTATTTTTTTATCGGCAAACAACTTTAAAGTCCATGAATACTCCATTCAAAATATTCAATATAAGACTATATAGTATACTAGACAGTTTTGTAAAAAAAAAAAAAAGGACTATAATACCATTTCGTTATGACTTTTGTTTTTTTTTCAAATATATATAACTTATATGGTTGTCTGTTAAAAATGAAAAATGTTTTTGCCAATGGTTTGGGCATAAGTTTGTGGGCCTTTAAGCCGTACCCGATACCCGAAAGCCCAAAACAAAGTGGTCAAGTTACCCGAAATTTGGCGGGTCAGATCTTTACTGTAGGAATCGAAAACAACACAACACAGCTTGGATCGAGATGGTCTCTCTCGTATGAACATTCAATATCCTTACCCGACAAATTTAATAAAATCCCACTAAAAAAATGATTTAAAAATCCTCGAACAAAATTATATTCCTGTACCATCTTTTGTTGTTTTCCCAGATCTTTTTTTCCCTCTGTTTTCTTTTTCTACACATTATTGTTATCTTCAGTGTTTGTCGAATTGTTCCTTTCTTAGAAGCTGAATATAGAAAAAAGCCCTAGCAAATCGTCAGATCTTGATCTAAGATCCTACAGGTTCTGTTCGATCAAGTTTCCGTTTTTTTATTAGTTTTTGCTTTCTGGGTTTCTCTCTTTATATTTAGAGAAATGTTTTGCCTCAATTTGGGTATTTTTTTTATATGATTTCGTTCTTGTAATTAATTAGCTCAGATTGAGATTAAAAAATTGCCCAAATTCGTTATTTCTTTTTGGTTACTTTGTATGCAGAATCTGTTTGTTTTAATTTGTATTTATTGAGTTGATAAGTGATAATGTTACTAAATGTCCTTATCGCTTTATCTGCAGGTGTTGTTGGTGTATTGGTTCACACAAATTTGAAGGATTAGTGATCTAATTATGTAGAAAATCTTTAGTTTTGCGGGATTCACGGAGACATGAGATTGCTAAGAGTGAATTAATACTAAGTTGAGGATAATCTTGTCGATTTAGAAAGTGATGTGATTTCATCACGTTTTGGTTCACATATGTTACGCCGTCTTGCATGGTTATTTGGATTGAGCAAAAGAAGAAGGCAAGCAAAAACGCTTGATGCGAAATCTTACATAGCTAGGATTAAGCCAGTACTGATGGTCGACACGGTTCAAGAAATTGCCATTTATATCCACAGGTTTCATAACCTTGATCTCTTCCAGCAAGGGTATGCAACTTTTTTTATTTCTTCGACTAAACTCAAGTTTCCACTTCAACATTTTCTTTTGTTAAAGTTTCTAATTCTTTTAATTCACCAGATGGTATCAAATAAAAATCACCATGAGATGGGAGGATGGTGATAACGTAACTCGTGGAATTCCTTCTCGAGTCGTTCAGTATGAAGGTACTATATAGCTTTCTTATGAAGAAGTTCTTTTCCCTGTCGAATTTCTTTCTTGTTGTGTCCGTGTGATTGAGCACGCATGTCTGAGATCAGTATCATGTACTAGTTTCCTTTGTGTATATCATTTCCTGAAAATCGGGTATAGTTACTCTTCTACTTCTGTATGCTGAAAGAGTCTAATCTGAGTATACTTAGACAGAGAGAATTGGTTTTTGTTACAGCTCCCGAATCCGGCCCTAATGCCTCATATGGAGTGTGGAGGATAGATGATAAAGATAATAGTTTCTTAACACAACCCTTCCGCGTCAAATATGCAAGGCAGGATATTCGTCTGTGTATGATGATCTCATTTACTTTGCCACTGCCAAGATATGAGGTAGCAATCTCTACTTATTTATGCATCCTGACAAATTCGAGAGTTATGTTTGGTTGCTTTATGTAAAAAGAGATAGCTGAACGAATTAATCCCCGAAATGAACTGCATAATAACCATCCAGCATGAATTGGTAAACAATTTTTAGATACAAGGATACTGCATTTATGAAGTTGTGAAATGATTCTGGGTATTCAGGGGTCAGCTACATCTGCTGCTATATTGAAATTTGAGCTGATGTATGCTCCTTCTATGGATAATTCATCAGCGAAGCATTTAGATGCTTTGCCTACCGCAGTTCATGAGTTCCGTATTCCACCCAAAGCTCTTACAGGCTTGCATTCATACTGTCCAGTGCATTTTGATACACTTCATGCGGTTCTTATCGATGTGAGTGTCCACATCAGTGTACTGAAATCTGCTGCTTACAGACGACCTGCAAATCTGTTAAGGTTTGTCAAATAGTGTTTGGATTCGACATAATTTACTATATCGTCTGTTTAAGTTTATATTTCTATATAGTTGATATTTCAAGGTGTTTGATGCAGTGGCGTTAATAGCAGTAAAAATGTCAGTGGCGGCAGTGCTCAATCTTTCAAAAAAGTATGTGCTTATGATTCAGTAATGTAATCTTTTACTTTTGTCTAGATTTCGAAAACGTTTTATTGATTGGTTGCCAACTTCTTAACTCAATAGGCACTTGGTCTGCTTGCTTCTGCTGACAAGAAACTGGTGTCATTTGTTAAAGCATTACTCGGAGCTCGTGATATTTTACTCGAGGAAATGCAAAGACTTAGCAAGGCAGTTGGTCAATCAATTGACTTGTCTGACTTTGTATCAAATATGAACAATGTTCCGTTATCTCACTCAGCAGTTGACGGTTCCGGACAAGGCAAGGAACAAAACAGTCTTGAGGTCCTTGCTTTATTTTGATGCTCCGTGGTTTTTATAGACTATTATGTTTCATCTTCCTCTGCTTATTTCTCCGTTCTTTTGGCCTCAGAAGATGAATATCACATTTGATTTAGCAAGTGATGACTGGCTTCACGAACTCTCGAAGGATCAGCTATCTCGTCTATTCCACTTACTGAGCACCCAGCTACATTATCTTTGGAACACGTTTCTGGGATTTCACCGGTAATTCCTTAGACTTTAATTAAGTTGCAGGCCAAGATGGTTTCTGAAGCTATCTCATGAAAGACTATCTGAAAAGATCATCATTCTAGGCATTTATCTCATGTGTCCTTTATAGGGATAATAACACAAAAATACTGGAATATCTTCGTGATATCTGGACTAAAGATCGGAGAGCTGAATGGTCAATATGGATGGTGTACTCAAAGGTTGAAATGCCCCATCATTTTATAAATAGTGGAATGACTGATATCTTAAACCAGAGTGCGCACAAAAGGGCCACAAGTGTGTTGAAGTTGAATGATGTGAGTTTAGTGTTCTTGTCTCTGTTTACCAAATCTTGTGAAAACACAAGCCTGGCTCATCCTATTTTTGCTCTGATGCAGCCTGCCCAACTTGCAGCTAACCGTGCTGAACTTCACCGTCGAAGTATCGCGCAGATGCGGGTTTGTTCTGTTCGATTTAATTCCCTCCTGGCTTCATAAGCTGTTGATTTATTGTGTCAATGCAATTGTTGGTGCAGATTAACAACCGTTCAATACAAGACATGCATATACTTGGAGATTCTATGCGGGTTCCTATTGTTATAATTGAACGTGTTTTGAATGCACCAAGACGCACTTTAAGTGATAATTCATACTTGAGACATGTGGATATGTTCGATTCTGGCTTGCTTAATGGGCACTATGATGAAACGGAAAAAACAAAAGCTACCAACTCCCAGCAAAGTGGCCGTGAACTAAAAATCGTTGTTTTTGTGCATGGTTTCCAGGCAAGTATCTTCTGGCAATTCCATGAAATATGGTAGCAATTTCCTTCGCTAGTTCCTTTCCTTTTCAATCCATTTTTCACTTAATTGATAGAATTTGTTCATATTTGCTATCATAGGGGCATCACTTGGACTTAAGGCTTGTCCGGAATCAGTGGCTTCTGATAGATCCAAAGATAGAGTTTCTCATGTCTGAGGCAAATGAAGAGAAAACACATGGCGATTTCAGGGAAATGGGACAGAGGCTCGCACACGAAGTTGTTTCTTTCCTTAAGAGGAAAAAGGATAGATATGCGAGACATGGGCATTTGAAAAGCATCAAATTGAGTTTTGTTGGGCATTCCATTGGTAACGTCATCATCAGAACAGCAATTGCCGGTAATATTCTTAGAAATCTAAAAAATGTTGAATGAGTTTTAGTTTTGTTTTGGTGTTTATGCCATCTTTTTTTTGTTTCTTTTGTTGTTTCAGATAGTTTAATGGAACCATACAGGAAGTTTCTACACACATATCTATCGGTTTCGGGTCCACATTTGGGTTATCTGTACAGTACAAACTCGTTGTTTAATTCCGGGCTTTGGCTCCTAAAGAAGTTAAAGAGTACACAGGTTATTCATCAGCTTACACTCACAGATGATCCTGATATCCGCCATACTTTCTTGTACAAACTCTGCAAGGTAGAGAAAAAGATCTCAACTTGTCTTCAGATTCACCATGGTTTTTGCATACATATATTCTTGTTGCTCGGTTCTAATATCGGATTTAAATTATTTTCAGCAAAAGACATTGGAAAATTTCAAAAATATAGTTCTCCTATCGTCCCCTCAGGTATGTTTAAAGTTGATTATGTGAAGCAGTTTGGTCCTTGTGAATGAGATAGGGAAATATATAAAAATAACAATTTTCACTTGATACATTTTGCAATGATCACTTCTAAAAAACCTATTTTCCAAGATTAACACTTTATTCATGCATGGGTTTACATATATACTCTTGGGTTTATCCGTTTATATTAGAATTTTAGATTTAATAATTAGAAAACTGTAGAGATGGAAATATTTTGGTCATACATTATAAAATTTATGCTAGATATAAGGAAAATAATTTTGTGCTGCTGGCTGTGATATTTTTCTTTTTCTTCAGAAGTGCTATTTTTGATATCCTCCAAATGAAATATCTTCCATTCCTCGGTCTAGGCGATGTAAACCTCTGAAACATGTGACTGTTACAATGCAGGATGGTTATGTTCCATATCACTCAGCAAGAATCGAATCATGCCAGCCAGCTTCATTCGACAGCACAAAAAGGGGAATCGCCTTCTTGGAAATGCTGAATAATTGTATGGACCAAATGCGTGGACCGTCCCCCGAAGCGCCGCATCAGCAAAGGGTGTTCATGCGCTGCGATGTCAACTTCGATACAACCTTGTATGGACGTAACTTGAACTCGTTCATTGGACGTGCTGCTCACATCGAGTTCTTGGAGTCTGATATCTTTGCAAGATTCATAATGTGGTCATTCCAAGATCTATTCCGGTGATTTTTCCTTAATAGAATATGAATAATTAAACCAAGTTGAAGAAATTTTGGGATTTACAGAGAGATATAAACTGTTGTACATTAGCTAATATAGATAGTTTTGTCTACAATTGTTTTTGAAAGAAAAGTTAGATAGTTGGTCTACAAGTAATGTACGTTCTTGCAGCAATATGGCTTTAGAAATATAAGATTCGTTTGGATGTTACACAAATGTATTAGAAGACAACGCAAGTCCATACCGTTTACCAAAATCAGGATGGTTTTGCCATTGATGAGAGAGAGCGACATCGAGAACAAGATGAATGGTTGTTGGTTTGACTACAGGGCTGAAGGTCTCGTCACAATCTATGCCAATTTGTTGAGATTTTCCATTCGCCACTAAACGAGCCTTGTACCGAGTCAACTTGCCATCTACATCAAATTTGTACCTAAATAACCACATGGAGCGCACGATATTAGTATCTTTGGGACGTGGTACCAAAGTCCACATTCTAGCTTTAATTTGAGCATCATATTCCTCGTTTACGGCAAGGTTCCAGTTTGGATCCTCTAAGGCTTTAAGATGAGAGGTTGGAAGTGGTGAGAGAGTGTCAGTGTGGAGAGAGAGGTTTTGGTTTTGTGATTCACGTTTTGCTACGGGTGTTCATGGGATGTCGAACTTCAGGAGGAGGAGGTGGAACAACCACTGGTGGGGGGCGGAGAAGCCACTGGTGGGGGCGGAGAAGCCACTGGTGTGGGGGGGGGGAGCAACCGTAGGAGGGGCTAGGACCACGTCTGGTGGCTGGTTTGGTTTCATCAAAAATGACATGACTAGTGATGAGTATCTTTCTTGTGGTAAGGTCTAGGCATCGATACCCTTTGTGATGGGTAGGATAGCCCAAAAAGACAGACAAAATAGAGCGCGATTCCAGTTTGTGAGAGGTCGTTGGGAGGAGATTAGGGTAGCAAAGGCATCCGAATACTCGAAGATGTGAGAAAGTAGCTGGTTTTTGAAACAATTTGGTGTAGCGAATTTCTTGACCAATAGAAGAGGAGGGCAGAATATTGAAGAGATGAATTGCCATTTGGAGAGCCTCAGCCCAATAAGAATCAGACATATTGGCTTGAAAGAGCAACGATCAGATGGAGTTATTGAAAGTACAGAGTGTGCGTTCTGCTTTTTGTCGTTCTGTTGTGAAGTGTACGGAAAAGAGAAGCGAAGAATGATCCCATGAGTAGCAAGATAATCTAGAAAGGACAGTTTTGATATTCACCACCATTATTGCATTGCAATGATTTTATTCTGCGACCAAAATGATTATTAATATAAGGCATGAATTGTAAGAAAGATGAGAAGATGTCTAATTTTCGACGAAGGAGGAAAGTCCAAACAAAGTGAGTGAAATGATCAAGATAATCATAATATTTGATCCCACTGATGCTATGAACCGGTGAGGTTCAGAAAATGAAATGAATTATTTCAAAAGGTTCAGGAATAGAAGACGTAACTAAATCATCAAAAGGTAGACGAGTGTGTTTTCCTAGTTGACAAGCATGACAAAGATGCATATCAATTTTAGAAAATTTTATTAAACGAGAAGAAATTAAAGAGTTGAGAGTATTGTTTCCCAAGTGCCCAAGACGACGGTGCCACAATGTAGAGTTGGGGACTATATAGATCATGGCTTGTGGAGAAGATAGAGATGGTGTTGTGGACGGTGGTGATGAGATGGAGTATAGAGGACCGTCACTTTTACATTGCATAAGAGGTGTTCGAGTAGGGTAGTCCTTTACACAAAAACCAAATGGGTCAAATTCGACGGAGACCCAATTGTTAAGTGTAAATTGACGAACTAAGATTAAAATTTTAATGATAAAAGGGCAGACAAGCACAATATTAAGATGAAGATTTTGAATTTGAGAAGGAAATGAACAAGAACCAATAATAGAATTAGGAATAGAGGAACCATTACCGACCATAACCGATGGTGAAGAGCTCGAATTAAAGATGGAATGAAGGGTACCTGGCTACGAGGTGAGATGATTAGTGGCTCCCGTATCCATATACCAGCTTGCATCATTCGGGTCTTGCAATGTCATGGTGCCAAACACGGCTGCAAGACTTGATGGTATTTGCGTTGGTTGATGAATGGGAGGGGTTGTGGTCGAGGGAGCACCAAGATGAGGCCGTGGACTGGAGCCGACAATGCCAGCAGGCGGATTGGATGTTGTAAGATGCGCCATTGGAGTTTGATTGTTCCATCCATATGGCCACCACTGCTGGTTTGGAGGATACCATGTCTGCTGATTTGGACGCCACTGTTGCTACTGAGGTGGCCAATATGATTGATTCCACTGCCAATTGTTTGGTCCACGTCCTCTGCCATTGCTATTGTGCATTCCACGACCACGTCCTTTGCCATAGTTGTTTCCTCGGTAAGAGTTGTTGTATCTGTATGAGCTATTGTTGTTATCTTTTTTTGACGGATTAGGGCATGCACTGTGAGAGACATAGAGCACATTAGGAGATGAAGAATTTGTCGTGTGTGTGACCATTGTTTTTGGTTGCTTTGAGAGACGGTGATCTTCCATCTGTAGCATGGAACGGCCAGTAGAGAATGACGGGATGGAGACTTGTGTTAGATGACGTTGATGATGCTGTCATATTTCTCTGATAAACCATTAATCATTTGCATAACAAGAGCCCTCTCGGATATGGGTGAATCAACATTGGCGAGATTATCAGAGAGTGTCTTCAATCTCTGGAAATAGTCTTGAACGAAGAGATTGCCGATCGTGAGAGACCGAAATTCATTCTCGAGTTGAATTACTCTTACTTCCTTGTTGTCAAGAAATAGGTTCTCGATTGCGACCCACAATTTGAGAGCGGTGCAACATTTTTTTAAGACAGTAAGAGAGGTAGATATGGTTCCATAAATCCACATCTTGACGAGGCCATCACGTTCCTTCCAAGGTGTATCGTTGGCAGAGGTAGGGACACAAGTTCCATCTAGATGGCCGGTGGGATATTGTTTACATAAAAGATATCGTGTGGGTAACCACGAGCACAGCGTGCTAACCTATCCGCCTTTAAATTACTGCTACGAGGTATGCACGATAAAGAGAAAAATGAGAAGACCTCCTTACATCTTGCAAACTTAGGGGGGGGGGGGGGGGTGTATTCAATCAAGCATTTGGAAATATTATTTTTAGATCCTAGATCATTAAAGTGTTTGTTTAAATGTGTGAAAAAACCTTATATGAGCAAATCATCCTCAACGAATGAAAATTGATGTGAATGTGGTTTGTGAACTGATCAAACTTAAGTAGGGATTATTGGTTTATGAATTTTAATTGATTTTAAAATCTAAATAAAATCACATGTTATTGGATCATTGATTTTAAAATTCATATCAAAACCCTATATAATTCGTTCTATGATTTTTAAATCATGTGTTATTTAATGATAAGAATTTACGTAAGCATTTGATTTTACAGTGAATTTAAATGGATTTGGAAAACTTTCCAAATTAAAAATACAAAAAGTCAAATCCAAGGAAAAACCTATGGATTTACAAATATTTCTAATCCTATAAAATTTACAAATCAACTAAAATACACATACAGATAACAATACTTGTTAAATTTCTTAAATTCAAAATGCTGATTTATAATTCATAGACTTTAGGCACAAAGTTAATGTTTAAATTTTTTTAATCCAATTTTGCGACTGGAGTTCTAAAATGGTTTTAATTTAACTTCCTTATGATTTGGGCGCCCTGTTACTATTGTTTTCTCGTTTAATCATAAGGAAGTCACTCAAAATCACAAGGAAGTCAAATTAAGAACCATTAAAGAAGGTCTAAGAATATATCTTAGAACATTTGACTTCCTTAGAAAATATCTTAGAACAATTAAGAAGGTCTTAGAATATCGTAGACATTAAAAGAAGTGTGGAAAGATTTAGATGATCAGTCTCTACTCTTAGTTTAATCAAACCCCACCTTCGAGGTATAATTATAAATGGGTGTGAACCTTCCATTTGTAAATCATCCAAGTATTTTGAGCAATGCAAGTTCAATTTCTCTAGAGCTCTCTCTCTCTAAATTTGTTTTCTTTCTCTCTCTAAATACTAAGGTTGAATTTCGGAGTGAAGTTATCTTCTTTGCAGTCTTGGTGCACGTTGAAGATATCCCACATTGCCAATATAACAACGATAAAACAGCTGCCTTTTGAAACTTATTATACAAAAGTAACTGCTTTGTTGAAACTTCATATGCAAAAATCATTCAAATATGCTAATCTTTGACGACAATTCATTGTTGAATCTGTCGGTGGCTATATGTAATATTATTGAGATAATACTATATTATATTAAGATAATGGTATATAGATTCCTAATTTATCTAGACTTAGCTTTATCTTTAATCATGGAAATGATTTACATACTTGTATAAATACTATTCTATAGAGATCAATACAATTAAGTTTTCTCTCAAGTTTAACATGGTATCAGAGCCACTCGATTGTTGGACCATCCTGTAGATGTTGTTCTCACAATTTGCCCACGCTTCAGATGTGCATGCATGAGCGTGAGGGAGGAGGGATGTTAATGATAAAAAGTCTCACATCGGTAGTTGGAGAAATAATGAAGTAGTATATAAAAGATAAGGACTAATCCACTCATTGCCAATTGATTTTGAGTTGAAAACCCATGAAAAGTCCAAATTTAAATTTTATCCATATACTATATAAGGGTAAGTCTAGATAAATTAGGTATCTATATATCATTATCTTAATATAATATAGTATTATCTCAATAAATTTTTTTTTTTTTGTCTCTATAATCTTATAGTATATGAATACAATTAAAGTCTGGAAATATTAAAGCATTACCTTTTATAATATCAGACTACCGCTTTCAATGACCCTCATCTAACCTTTTTGTGCAAACTCTTCCATCCCAAGTAGCGATCGACCCTAATTTTGTCCAATAGTCTTTGTATTAGATTTATCATATCTATGATCAAACATTAACAGATTTGTTTACTTATGTAAAACGTTTTTTTTTCCTTTTGTTTTTGTAAATGTGAAACTCTTTGATATCATATCATACCGGTAATTTCCAAAAGGAAAATCTACAATGTACCCTATTTTTCTTTCTTTGTCAATACAATTACTAGGCGGTTTTTTTAATTATAAAATTTGAATTTTATTACCAAAAGAAATATGATTTAATTACAAAAGATTGATTACGAGGAGCTTCTTAGGCAAAAATAAAAAATAAAAAACCATAAAAAAACTAGTTAAAAACAGATTTGTAGAGTTAAGCTATATATAGGAGAGCCAATCAGATAGCAAACCTCTTCAGCGTTTACATTTGCGGTGAGCAAGGAGAGTATCTCTTATTACCCTATCTATCTGTGCAAAGACAGCTTCAGAGGAAATGTTGTTCCCGTTGTGTAGTCTTGAGTTCCTCTCTTTCCAAAGATGAAAGATTATGGCTTGGCAAGCTAGACGCTTTAGTGTTGTGGACGTTCCATTCGATTGAGTTAGTAGCCAGCTAATCATGACCTCCCAAGTCATAAAAGTGAGCTGAGGTTGTCCAAGACGTCTCATGACCTTGTACCAAACTCTCTTTGAAAACTCACAGTGCATAAACAAATGTTCTATTGTCTCAGCGCAGAGATTGCATAGACAATAAGTGGTGGATAAGTTCATTCCCTAACTTGCAAGTATGACTTTGAGTGGGAGCCGATTTAGGTTGGCAGTCCAGAATGTAAAGGAATGTTTCGGAACAACACATTTAAACCATACTGCTTTGTACCAAAGCTTCTTTATCTGCAAACTGTCTCAAAAGGTTCCAAGTAGTCTTTGTGGAAAATGAGTCTTTTCTATTGCCATGTGAACCCAAGTGAACTTGTCAGGTTCTCTTGATGCGTTAGGTGGCTGTATGGTAATCAGAGTGTCATGGATAGCTAGCAGTTGTTGGTTTCTTACGCGGCTTGAAGGTAGTCTCCAACCATGTTCACTTACAGCTTCGGCAACTGTTGCTTGAGCATGTATGCATAATTTTCGAGGACCATCAGTGCCAGTAACTTCTATGAGTGGTCCTAATACATTCCAATCATTATACCACTAACTTATCGTTTGTTCATTTCCAATTTTGCAACCCATTAGAACCTTTGCTAAAGCTCTCAATGATAAGATGAACTTCCAAATCTATGAGCTGGTGTTTTTCTCGACAGCAAACTAGTAATTTACTCGTTTCAGTTTGTGTTCCTTAGTCCAGGCTACCCAAAGGGAACCACTGTTAGTGAACAGCAGCCAAACAAACCGGAGATTAAGAACACGGTTTCATGTAGAGAAGCTACGCAAACCCAACCCTCCTTCAGCCTTTGGTAAACAAACTATCTTCCAAGAAACTTTTGCGCGGATCCTCTTACACATATCTCCAGTCCATAGAAAATAGTTGCATAACTTCTCTATTGACTTAAGACATCCTTTTGGTAGAGCAAAAGCAGATAACCATAATTGACGAGGCTGTAAATTACTGATGATATAAGTTGCAGTCGACCAGAGAAGGAGAGACATTTAACTGACCAGTTGTTGAACTTTGCGGAGATCATGTCCGTAAGGGGAGAGTAATATGATTTCCTCAATTTTCTATGTATAAGAGAGAGTCCTAGGTACCGAATTGGCAGGGTTCATCTTTGGAAACCTAATTGGAAAAAGGGATCGACTTCTTCTGGCTTTATTCCCGTAAGGAATAAGGATGTTTTCTCTATGTTCATACCCAGTCATGACAAAACACAAAAATTTTCAAGAACTGAAGAGATACCTCAAAGAGAGGCCAGTTTCCCGTAAAAAAAAATCATCACGTCGTCTGCAAATGCTAGGTGAGATACTGTTGGATTCCTACCAAGAGGATGATAGCCAATTGTTCCATCTATGAATTTTGAATGTAACAGATTTGTGAAAGTTTCCATAGCAACCACGAAGAGGTTTGTTGATAAGGGGTCTCCTTGTCTCAAACCCTTAGTGCCTCTAAAATAACCGCATAGATCACCATTAATATTAATAAAGAACAAAGTGGTTGTTAGACATTTTTAACCCAATTGGTGAAACGAGGAGGGAATTCAGCAGCCACAAAGATGTGGAGGATGAATTCCCGACTGATAGAGTCAAAAGCTTTCCTTAAGTCCACTTTCAATAAACCTCTCCGAGTGATATGAGCTCTATTGAACCCCTGAACCATCTCAGATGCTAACATAACATTTTCCACAAGAAGCATCCCCTTCACAAAAGCAGATTGAGAATTAGAGATCATTAAGGGCAATAGTGTTTGTAATCTACTCCCAATGAGCTTGAAAATCACTTTGTAGACTACATTACAACATGATATTGGTCTGAAGTCAACTATTTTTTCTGCTCCCACTATCTTTGGTATCATAGTAATAGCTGTGTAGTTCCACTATTTCAGAAGTTGGCCCGATACAAAAAATTCTTTAACCGCTGCAATTAGGATTGGTCCAGTGATAGCCATCTGGACCTAGGGACTTACTTGTAGGCAATGCAAAGACTTCTCGCTTGTCTCAGCTTCGGTTATGTCTTCTTGTAATAGATTACAAGTAGTTTCATCGTAGCAAAAGGAAGTAAAGTTCTTAATCTGGGCTTTGTCAAACGCTGACAGAGCAATAGTGGAACCGCCAAGCAAACCTGCAAAGTAATCCACACAATTGGTCTGTACATCTGTTAGGTTGTCAATTCTTTGACCAGCATTATCAATCAGATAGTGAATCTGGTTCTTAGCATGACGAGTAGCCATAACTCTATTGAAGTAAGCTGAGTTACTATCACCACTTTCAACCCATTTGACTCTAGCTCTCTGGTGCAAGAATTTCTCTTCTGCCAAAGCTAGAACCATCCAGGTTTTGTGAGCTGTTTTCTCTAGGCTCGCAAGGTCAGTTGATTGATTTGTCAATAACCTGTTTTGGTAAGAGAGATGTAGAGAATGAGCCTCCTTTACTCTATTCTCCAAGTCTGAATAATGCTCTCTGTTAATATCCTTTATAACAGCTTTTAGGGATTTTAGCTTTTTCGAGAGGCGGAACATTTCTGTCCCCACAATAACCGAATGTTGCCAGTGGTGAAGAACCCTTGGCAAAAATATTGAGTGGTGAAGGAGAAAGTGAGATACCTTGAATGGTTTTTTGGAATGGCTCTGGTTTCCCAAAATAATGCAACATGGACTCTGATCTGAGAAATCTGGTTCGCCGAAATGACCATAAGACAAGGGAAACGAGAGAAGCCAATTATTATTTATCAAGATCCGATCCAACTTTTTTGCAACAGGATTCGTAACTTGATTGTTCCACTACGTAAAGTGGTTACCTCTGATCGATAGGTCAAAAATGCCCGTTGCAGCTGCACAATTTCTGAAGTCTAACATCCCTTTCTTAATTCTTGTGCCGCCAACAGATTGCTCTGAAGGGTTTAGGGTCTGGTTGAAATCGCCCATCAGATCCCAAGGCTTTGAAGAGATAACCGGATCACTAGCCAAACACTTGATTTCGTCCAATAAATGTTATCTACCATACTTGCAGTTTAATGCATAGATGTAGGAGATCATTACCTCATTATTGGCATGAGGAAGTTTAACCACACAAGTGACCATCTGGCTTGATTTCAAGTAAACCGTAAGGTTGACCGCAGGGTTCCAAACTACCTAAATCCTTCCTAGCTCAGCGAACTCGTAATTTCATGCAAAGTTCCATCCTGGAAACGTCGATTGAACATACTTTTGAGACTTGTGTAGCTTGGCACGAGTCTCTACTACACTATCAAAAGATGACTTGTTCTACCGTAGCCATTTCTTGAAACTCCTCTTTATACTATGGTTAAATCCTCTTATGTTCCAACAAAAAGTGTCTATCATCATCATTTATGATTTGGTTTAGATTTGTGGCCTTGCCCCGATGAATCCCGCTCTAAGCGCCTTTGGGTCTTTGTTAGGGATTTGATAAGTTGAGATACCTTTTCCCGTTGAACATCTTCTACAGATGGGTAATCAGAAGAACATGATTCCTCTTTTGACTCAGAGTCTGCAGAGGATGAGGATTTACTTGGTGGTTTAAGGACATGTTTCCTCCCTATGTTTGCCTGTTCATGCGTATCTAAACCAATATCGATAGCCAATTTACCTCCTGTAGAACTGGTTGCTAGTTTATGATGCTGGCTGTCAGAATGTTGGCCAGTATAGACTGCTACTTTTGCCTTTTCTTTTCTTCTCCTGGTGGAATTTTTCCGATTTGGAGTTTTTTCTTCTTCACTTAGGTTTGCAGGAATTTTCTTTGCTCTAGGAAAATCCTCTATTTTGTGAGATGAAGATTTGCATCTGATACATGTCATTGGCGCTGAAGGACATCTACGGATGTTGGGTCCAATTTCTTGACAGTGATCACAAATTGGAGGTAACCAAGGACAAGAGACTTCAACTCGATGGATCTCCCCTGAGTCGAATTGTACATTCACTGCTTCAGATAGAGCCTTTGTGGGATCAATGATAGTGAAAACCTTAGCCACTTCTAGGTTTGTCATATGTCCTGTTGGTGGGTGCAGATAAATCGGATGTCCTAGTAAACCTGCTACATGCTCAAGACCTTCTTCTGAAAAGAAATGAGGTGGAACACCCTTGAAATCAAGCCAAACTGGTGCCTCAGTGAGTTCCAGCATTGTTGGATTTAAACCATGTTCACACTTAGCTACAAACATTGCATGTCCTTCAATATGCCAAATTCTTTGATTTAGAACTCGTATGTGAGTCACTGAACACAGAATTCTGATGAGTACAATTATGGGACCATGTTTTGATGCAGTAATACCTCAAAGCCTGTTGCTCCAGATTCCATTAAGAATGGCGAGTAGAGCACCTCTGGATGGAAGGTTTCCATGAAATTGACCAATGATAAAAGCGTCCCATCTTCTTTTGTTGCGCTTAATAACCTCATTGGGAATTTTAACACACATTTCACCCGATTCCAATAGAAATGGGGTTCCTTTCTTCTTCATTTTTCCTGAGGAACCTTTTACTAGGTCTCTCCAACTCGGTTTCATGATTTCTGGTTCCACTTCGACTGTTGATGAAGGAAAAATTTTCTGAGACTGAATCTTATATCTCGTTTCAGAGGCTGGTGGAATCGAGGGAGATCCTCACTTTTCTAAGACAACAAGACCCATGGAGAAGGACGATCCTGCTGCTAGGTCCAGTGTGGAGGTTAGTTTGAATCCTTCTGCTCTGTTTCTCTTAAGAAGAAGAAGATGAGACCATCGATGAGACAATCTGAGACTTTACCGTTAAGCCTACATTCAAATATAACGACAAGGTAAAAGACTTGGTCTCAAACAGAGGGTCTCATCATAAGAAGAGAAGCAGAGACATCAAGCTAAAACAGAGGGTTCTAAAGATAAGATTAAATCTCTACAAAACCATGTGCTCCCTCTGAACAGTATCAGAACCGTACAAGGAGTGTTGGTGACTGGAGGAGACAAGAATCGCAGGCCTGCAATTAGCCGTTTCCTCCTAGTTATCAATGAAACTCAAGGGGACAAAAGGAACTAAAGGTAAACTCAAGTCAAGTTAAGTTTTGCCTTGGTGACCAAGTTGGTTCTATTAGTATAAACGTAGAATCATCTCTCCTTGTAATGTACGTGTGAGAGGAAAAGAAAACAGAGCAGAGAGAAGTGTAAAGTGATTACAGAGCTCAGTTTGAGCTAAGTTCTTAGTGGATTTTCCGGAGAAGTTCTCCGGCGAGACGTAGGTACCCAATTCCAAAGGGGCCGAACTCGTTAAATCCTTGTGTCTTTACATTTTATGCTCTTTACTTCAAGTCCTTAACAAATACACACGAGTGAACATATCAAACTAAAACGAGAAGAGAGAATCGAGTGAGTTAAGAGGGTAAAGACGCAAACTTTCTTAACTAAGGTCGAAAGTTTCTTGAAAAAGGAACAACCTTTCTTCACAATTTGGTATCAGAGCTCCGGGTTGGAGTGTTTTCATCTCAAGGTCTGGAGAAAATGTCTTCAGCAAGGTCAGAGGTGGAGAAGTTTGATGGGAAAGGAGACTACATGCTGTGGAAAGAAAAACTCTTAGCACATCTCGAGATGCTAAGTTTACTGGATGGGTTAGAAGGAGAAGTAGAAGATCTAGTCTCTGAATCAGGTTACTCTACCGCTGAAACTGATGTAGAGACCACAGCAGAAGAAGGTCCCATAGTTGAAACAGAAGCTGAGAAGATTCAAAGGGAAAAGAGGAGAAAAGCAAGGTCTACCATTGTTCTGTGTGTTGGGGATAATGTACTCAGAAAGATCATCAAGGAGAAGACAGCTGCAGGTATGCTTAAGCTATTGGATAAACTTTACATGGCTAAATCTCTTCCAAATCGCATATACCTCAAGCAAAGGCTGTACAGTTAGAAGATGAGTGAATCTCTAACCGTTGAGGAGAACATAAACGACTTCAACAGGCTGATAACAGATCTGGAACATGTCAAAGTGATGGTGTCAAATGAGGATCAAGCTATCATTATGCTCATGTCCCTACCAAAGCAGTTCGATCAACTCAAAGACACCTTGAAGTATGGTAAGAAGTCTTTGTCTCTGCATGTTATTATTGGAGCTATCAGATCTAAGGAGCTTAAACTAGGAGCTAGTGGAAGAATAACCAAAAATAGCTCAGAGGGGTTGTTTGTTCAAGAAAGAGGAAGATCTGAGAGGAGAGACAGAGCTAGTGATAAAGGAAAGAACAAGAGTAGATCAAAGTCTAAAGGAAAGAAAACTTGCTGGATCTGTGGCAAAGATGGTCATTACAAGAAGCAGTATTTTGTGTGGAAAGAAAGAAACAAGTATCCGGGAAACAGTCACACAGGATCAGGAGAAACTTCAAATGTAACAGGGCAAGTCACTGATGCAGCTGCTCTCATGGTCTCAGAAGCTCTTCTGTCATTGGGAGAAGAGTTTAATGAGAGCTGGATAATGGATACCGGATGCTCTTTTCATATAACACCAAGAAGAGACTGGTTCATTGAGCTGAATGAGTCATATACCGGAAAAGTAAGAATGGCGAATGACACTTACTCAGAAGTAAAAGGAGTTGGCAGTATAAGGATAAATAATGAAGACAACTCAATGATTCTTCTAAACAATGTGAGGTATGTGCCTGAGATGTCAAAGAATCTGATCTCACTAGGCACACTAGAAGATCAAGGCTGCTGGTTTCAATCAAGAGGAGGAGTTATGAAGATCATCAAAGGTTGCAGAACATTGATTAAAGGGAAAAAGATAAACACACTATATGTTCTCAAAGGATCTGTTGTAACAGGAAGTGCGAATGCTTCAATAGGCTCAAAGGATGAAACTAGATTGTGGCATAGAAGACTTGGGCACATGAGCCAAAAGGGAATGAAAGCTCTACTGAAAAAGGGGTATTTGGACAGATCAAAGGTAACTGACATGGACTTTTGTGAAGATTGTGTCTATGGGAAGGCACACAGAGTAAGTTTTGGAGTTGGGAAGCATGTTACAAAAGGTAAGCTTGACTACATACACTCTGATCTATGGGATCACCAAATGTCCCTCTGTCACTTGGAAAGTATCAATATTTTATATCTTTTATTGATGATTACTCGAGAAAAACATGGATATATTTTCTGAAAAGAAAAGATGAGGCATTTGTGAGCTTTGTAGAGTGGAAAAAGATGGTTGAGAATCAGCTTGGGAGAAAGATTAAGACACTCAGAACTGACAATGGCCTTGAGTTCTGCAATCAAGAGTTTGATGGTCTGTGTAAAGAAGAAGGTATAGTAAGACACAAAACTTGTGCTTACACACCTCAACAAAATGGGGTTGCAGAGAGGATGAATCGAACCATTCTTGAGAAGGTAAGAAGTGTTCTGAGTGAATCAAGTTTGCCAAAGTGCTTCTAGGCTGAATCTGCAGCAACTGCAGTTCATCAAATCAATCTATCACCATCATCTGCAATTGACTTTGAGGTCCCTGAAGAGATCTGGACTAGAGCTAAGCCAAAGTACGAAGAGTTGAGAGTATTTGGGTCAGTGGCTTACATTCACAGTGATCAAGGGAAGCTGGATCCAAGGGCTAAGAAAGGAGTCTTCATCAGCTATCCTGCAGGTGTAAAAGGATACAAGTTCTGGTTAGTTGAAGAAAGAAAGTGTGTAATTACCAGAAATGCTACGTTTCAAGAAGACAAGATGTACAAACATCTGAATCAACCTGCAGAATCAAGTTCTGAGACACCAAGGTCTACGCAAACGTTTATCTATGAGATTAACCAAGGTGACTTCAGTGATCTAGGTGGAGCTGAAGAAGAAGCAGTCAATGATCCAGAGGTGAGTCAAAACACAGATGATAAAGAAAAAGAAGATGACTCAGATGATGAAGACTATCAGGGGAATAATCATCTCAAGAACTACCAACTTGCAAGGGATAGAGAAAGAAGAGTCACAAGAAAACCAAGCAGATTAGAAGAATCAAACATGGTGGGTTTTGCTTTAACGGTAACTGAAGATGGTGACTATCCAGAGCCATGTTGTTTTGATGAAGCCATGAGAGATAAAGATTGGAAGTTGTGGAAAGAAGGCATGGATGAAGAGATGCAATCACTGCATAAGAATCAGACTTGGACTTTGATAAAGAGACCAGATAACTGCAAGGTGATCGGCTGCAAGTGGGTATACAAAAGAAAACCAGGTATCTCAGGAGTTGAGTAGCCAAGGTTCAAAGCTAGACTTGTAGCAAAAGGTTATCTGCAAAAGGAAGGTATTGATTATCAAGAAATCTTTTCACCAGTTGTGAAACACGTCTCAATCCGTCTTGTTCTATCATATGTGGTAAATCTGGATCTAGAATTGGAACAATTGAATGTCAAAACTGCATTCTTGCATGGAAATCTAGAAGAATACATTCTGATGGAACAACCACAAGGTTATCAAGTTGAAACAGGATCAGAAGATAAGGTGTGTCTTTTGAAAATGGCTTTATACGGTTTGAGACAAGCACCACGGCAATGGACTCAAAGATTCAATTCCTTCATGAAAGACTCAGGGTATCAGAGGAGCAACTTTGACAGTTGCATCTACTTTCAGAAACTTGAAGATGGGTCATACATATATCTGCTGTTGTATGTTGATGACATGCTCATAGCAGCAAAGAACAAAGACAAGATTCAAGAGCTGAAGAGTCTACTGAGTACAGAGTTTGAAATGAAGGATTTGGGAGAAGCGAAGAAGATATTGGGTATGGAGATAAACAGAGACAGAGAGAAGGGAATACTTGAGCTATCACAAGAAGATTACTTGAAGAAGGTTCTGCATACATTCAGAATGGATCAGTCAAAAAGTGTTCAAACACCACTGGGTGTTCACTTCAAACCCAGAGCTGCAAAAGAAGAGGAAGTGACTGCTCAGGCTGAATTTATGGAGACTATTCCCTACTCAAGTGCTGTTGGGAGTATTATGTACTCCATGGTTGGCACAAGGCCTGATCTCGCATATCCACTTTGTGTTGTCAGCAGATTCATGAGCAATCCACTGAAAGATCATTGGTTAGCTGTCAAATGGGTCTTAAGGTGTATCAAAGCAACACAGGGCCTGAAGCTAGTTTACAAGAGATAAGAGAATGTTGAAATCAAGGGGTTCTGTAACTCGGACTATGCTGCTGATCTAGACAGAAGGAGATCTATCACTGGTTTCGTTTTCACTGCAGGTGGAAATGTTATAAGCTGGAAATCATGTTTACAAAAGGTTGTTGTATTGTCCACTACTGAGGCAGAGTATATGGCACTTGTTGATGCTACAAAGGAAGCAATATGGCTGAAAGGACTAGCAGCTGAACTAGGATTTGATCAAGATCATGTTGAGGTTCTGTGTGATTCCCAGAGTGCTATCTCACTCTCAAAGAACTCTGTCCATCATGAAAGAACAAAACACATTGATGTGAGGATGCACTTCATCAGAGATAAGATTGCTGATGGAGAAATCAAGGTTAGCAAGGTATCAACTCTGTGGAATCCTGCAGACATTTTCACCAAGACAGTTGCTGTGAGCAAGCTTCAAAAGGCTTTGGAGTTGCTCAGAATTTCAAGTCATTAAGTGAAGAAGAAGAAACCGAAAAACGGAAAATCCAAGGAAACTAAGAAAAGAATCAAGATGGGGTTGGTATTCAAACCAAGGTGGAGTTTTGTGGAGGTTAGTTTGAATCCTTCTGCTCTGTTTCTCTTAAGAAGAAGAAGATGAGACCATTGATGAGACACTCTGAGACTTTACCGTTAAGCCTACATTCAAATATAACGACAAGGTAAAAGACTTGGTCTCAAACAGAGGGTCTCATCATAAGAAGAGAAGCAGAGACATCAAGCTGAAACAGAGGGTTCTAAAGATAAGATTAAACCTCTACAAAACCATGTGCTCTCTCTGAACAGTATCAGAACCGTACAAGGAGTGTTGGTGACTGGAGGAGACAAGAATCGCAGGCCTGCAATTAGCCGTTTCCTCCTAGTTATCAATGAAACTCAAGGGGACAAAAAGAACTAAAGGTAAACTCAAGTCAAGTTAAGTTTTGCCTTGGTGACCAAGTTGGTTCTACTAGTATAAACGTAGAATCATCTCTCCTTGTAATGTACGTGTGAGAGGAAAAGAAAACAGAGCAGAGAGAAGTGTAACGTGATTACAGAGCTCGGTTTGAGCTAAGTTCTTAGTGGATTTTCCGGAGAAGTTCTCCGGCGAGACGTAGGTACCCAATTCCAAAGGGGCCGAACTCGTTAAATCCTTGTGTCTTTACATTTTATGCTCTTTACTTCAAGTCTTTAACAAATACACACAAGTGAACAAATCAAACTAAAACGAGAAGAGAGAATCGAGTGAGTTAAGAGGGTAAAGGCGCAAACTTTCTTAACTAAGGTCGAAAGTTTCTTGAAAAAGGAACAACCTTTCTTCACATCCAGTTTGCCTGATTTTGGACTGTCTATCTTTGACGGTGGACTTTCATTTGGAACAGTACTAAAAGAGGTGGAAGATGGTATAGGTGGGGAGCTTTTGCCCGAGACTTTCGCAGGAGACAAGATTAGCTTACGGGGAGACTTTTTCTTCTCCATTGAAAAGAAAGGGGGTTTTGCTTTTCTCCCTTTTGGGAGAGAGAAAAAGCTTTTTTGATTTTTGTTTTTTTCTTTTTATTACTAGGCGTTTTTAAATGCTTATAGTACCAAACAAAAATTATGTAATCCAAAGTAAACGATACTCGTGTCCAAATTAGACATTCATATTCTACTTATGATTCTACAAGATATAGACACCTTGACCTATCTAAAATGCCCATCTTAAGCTAGTCATTTTCTCTTGGGATTGGATGGATCGAAGACCCATATTCACTCGTTAGTAAATTGGGCTTTTATATTCAAATCATACATTTAAAATAATTATGAAGAATAACAGCTCTCAATTTCAATGGAAATATGTATATTACCTTATAGAAAAAGTGAGATTTATCAATAACGATTGTAATATATGTGAATACACATAAATTTCATTTTTTTGTAGTCAAATGTAACCCTCTTATATCATTTTCTTTTCTAACTCGTTATATATGGGTCCATTCCGGCTATCGTTCTTTCATGATTTTCCACCTCGCTTTCTCTATACTGAAATTCCGCTGAAATTTGTCTATTTAAGATAGGGAGGGGTCTGCCTACGAAAGTCTTGGGCCATACTTGTGTAGGTTTTTAGGTCTGTATATCATCATCATGATTGATTCTGTTCTGCACCAATTATTTAGGTTTTCTTACGTTGATTCAATGATTGTCATTTCTCGGCCCATCCCAAGTAAAAAAGATGCATGCAATTATTTGAATATACGTTTGCGTCACATGCATGTGATATTGCTACTATGTTTTCCACCACATGTATTTCAATGTCTACATAAAGATAGCGTCAAAGGATTAAAAATTTATATGCTCTAACTTGTTTATTTTATGTGCGAATTGTCAAAAGCGATAGTTGCATTGATTGTATTTGTTTTGGGACCAAATATCTTAGTATAGAACTTTTTGACTAGTCTTATGAGATGTTCCTTGCTTGCATGATTGTTGTTGCACGTTAGAAAGATGGAAAGCTCGAGAGATATTTTCAATTTCTAAGGATCGATAAACATTGATGTAAGTTCTGCAAAACGTATAGACTTACGCAATAGACCCGTACGTGTCCTCTTTCAGAAATCTCAAGTGCAATAGGACCACCATTTTGATATGCTCGTACAGCTTTGACCAGTCAACGTGCAAGCAAGGAAACTATTGCTATGCCCTCTTCTTAATAGTGCAATTTGATCCAAACTAAATGACGGAGATATGTATAAAAACATTTTGGATTGGCCATTCCAAATGTTTAACTTTTAAATTTGATTTTATTTATCTATGTACAAACAACATTAAAAACAAAAAAAACATTTAAGATCCCTTCACTTCTAGAAAATAGTAGAATGATATAGATGACGTAACAACAAAAATATAATATGGTGTTACTGGTATTTCCGAAACACTGCTAATTGTACATTCATTCTTTTCTTACGTTAAAAGGAAAACCTGAGAATCTAAAACTTTAAAATTCGACTCTTATCTAGTATGTTACCAATCAAGATTCACACTGGATCACCATCATTCTATATTGCCTTTTGAAATTTGTGATTGTTGTTTATAAGGGTTTTTTTTTTTTTTTTTGCTAAAGAGGTTTATAAGTAAGGTTGTTTGCGAAGTATATTACTTTCTTTTCTAGAAAATAGAATGCCGAAATTGAATAGATGTGAGATAGGTTCCACGATTGGTTTGGTCTTTGACAACTTTGGCATGCCAATATGCTTATGTTGTACAATGGATTAGTCAGCATTTGTCAGACATTAACGAAAGCGATAACTTCTATTTTTCCATCTTTATACATATGTATTTGTTAGCATTTGGATCCCATATACTACCACAAAAAAACAGAAAACGACTAAACAAAAAAATATAAAAGGCATCCATAATTTATTGTAGTTTATCTTTAAATAATGTCTATATTATGCCGTTGCAGATTCTATTATAAAATTTTTGGAAATTATGATTTCGCTCTTTGTTCGCTCTACGAAAAAAAAAGGCAACAAAAATTATCATAAGAAAAAAGTCCTCTTAAAATAACAGAAATTACCTTGAAAAATACCATTGATTAACAAATTTATCTAAGGTTCCGCCACTGGATAATATTCTGAAATACTCCAAACTGACCATGCTATTCTCCACCACTCTCTTCTCTGATCTGAGACACTCCTCTTGTTTAATGAAATAGACAAAACCCATTTTGCCCTTAGAGACCCATTTTCCCCCATTTTCGGACTAAAAACAAACTGAAAAATGAGTAAAATTGGACCAATCAGAGCAGAGTAAAATTCGCCCCATCTCGTCGTCGACCCAAAACCGAAAGCGAAAATCAAATCCCAATCCACCCAATCCAGCTTCGTCGAACCTCCGTGAAACCTCCATTGCCGATTTCCAGTTAAAACTTGAAGGTTGAAGCTCACCCGTCGATTTTGCATGAATCGTATTTCCGATTCCTCCGTCATAGAGCTCATTGTTGAGGTCGACATTGAAGCTTGAAACTTGAAATTTGAGGTGAGTTCTTTTATCTGAGAGCTCGCCATCGGTTATGTTGGTCTAATTAGAGGATTAGATGTATATTTCGTTGTGGATTTGAGGATTTCAATCTAATTTGGGATTTGCGGATTGGGAAATTTTGATAGATTTTGGGAATTTGGTATGCACATTGGGTGAGAATCGATTATGTAATTTAGTGGTTGAATCGTAATTAAATTAGTATTATGTATATGTTGAGCTTAGTCACCGTATCCGAATCTGAATTCTCAAATTTTGCAGATATAGGATAACTAGTACAATTGGTGTTACTAAGAGACGTGGTATAACAGGAACAACTAGTATTACCGAGCAAAGTAAATATGTGCTAATGTGGTTAAGTTAATATATTTTCAGGATAAAATGAACAAAACAGTCATACATATTGAATATGGAGGGAAATACGTAGGGATAGGAGATGGGAGTCGATGGAATTCAAAAGAAGCTAAGGTGTACGCTTTATTGTTTAAGGAGGAGATAACATATTCAGTATTAGTGGATAGGATATGCAGGAAGATTGGGATTGATGAAGCTACAAAAAGGTGAAATTGACTTACGTTCCATTGCTATTGAAACCTCCAAAAGTTTTGGATATTTTGGATGATGATGACGTCGATGGTTATATATCGAGCATGGATAAAGAACAATGTAGAAGTGCTTTGAATGTGGAAATAATTCAGTGCGAGGAGCAAGTTTTAAGAGGAGAGGGAGGGAGTTCATTTGGAGTGAATTATGGCGAGATGGATTCAAATTCTAGAGTAAACGATGGTACGATTATTCATTACGAAGAACCGGAGCAAAATGATGGCCCGATGGAAAATATTGGTGTTGGAGATGGTGAGAATATAGGACGTGACAATGTGGATGGCAATGTGGATGACGATTTTGGTTACGGTGTTGTTAGGGATGAATATATTGAGCTTCCGTGTGATGATGAAGAACAATAATTTGTAAAGGAATGGGAAGATGGTACGGATCTGGAGTTAGGACAGGAATTTATGAGAAAAGAACAAGTGCAAAACTTAGTGTTGAGAGCTTCACTTAAAGAATGTTATGAATTCGACATATTAAATACGGATAGTTGGAGATACATGGTTAAATGTCGTGTAGAAGGGTGTAAGTGGTATATACGAGTGTCGCGGCCTCAACATTCAAAGGAACAGAATTGGTCGCTTAAAGTATACAGGAAGATGCATTCATGCTCTCGGGCAACGACGAGTACAACTAGCAATAAAAGGAAATGCAATCCACAATTAGTTGCAGATGTTATACACGCAGATTATCCTGGTGCATTGGAAACCCCGACTCCTAAAGCTCTGATGGATCTGGTTCTGGCAAAAGCTGGAGTGAAGTTGTCTTACCCTACCGCATTAAGAGGAAAAAATCTAGCTACAGCAGTTGTGCGTGGTAGTCCAGAAGAGAGTTACAAGATGTTGCCTTCTTATTTGTACGTGTTAGAAAAGATGAATGTTGGTACGAAAACAAGGTTGCTGTTGGATGAAGAAAATAGATTCAAGTACTTATTCATCGCCTTGGGTGCTTGTATCAAAGGGTTTAGTGCCATGAGGAAATTTCTAAGTGTGGATGCAACTTTTCTCAAGTATGGTGGTGTACTTGTGATTGCCACAGCTCAGGATCCGAACCACCACCATTATCCCATTGCATTTGTGGTGGTGGATGGTGAGAAAGATGCTAGTTGGAAATGGTTTTTCACTGCGCTGTTAACTGTTGTACCGGATGATCCAGGTTTGGTTTTCATTAGCAACAGAAATGCAAGCCTCATAAAGGCAATTGCTGAGGTCTACCCAAAGTCTGAGCATGGGTTTTGTGTGTATCATTTGTCTCAGAATGTGAGAGAAAAAGCTCCTAGTGGAAATAAAGAATATGTTGGAAAAAAATTCAGGGAGCTCGCGGGAATTTATACACGGGTTGAATTCGATAAAGAGTATGGTGATTTTAGGAGCATGTTTCCTAAAGTAGCCGAGTATTTGGATAGTAGTGTAGACGTTACAAAATGGGCAATGTGTTATTTCAAAGGAGGAAAGTACAACATTGAAACCACAAACACTGCAGAAACTTTGAATAATGTTTTCAGGAAAGCGAGGATGTACGCTTTACTACCTATGATTGATGCGATTGTGGGAAAAATTACCGAGTGGTTTAACAAACATAGGAAGGAATCCGGTAGTGCACCGAGCACCCACAAAATGGTGCCATTTGTGGAGAATGAATTGCACCCTAGTTGCAAGATAGGGAGCAAATTAAAGGTGCAAGTGTTGAACTCCTTTGAGCTTGAGTTCAGTGTCATTGGCATGGATGGCAAAACCTACTTGGTGGACTTGAGGAATAAAAGTTGTAGTTGCAAACGTTTTGATATAGACATGTATCCTTGTGTACATGCCGTAGCCGCTGTGATTGACTACGGGAAGATGGAAGATAGATCACTTGATATGAATGTATATGATTTGTGCTTGAAGTTTTATTTGTTGGAGACCTAGGCGTTGGCGTATCACAGAACGATTTATACAGTCCCGCATCAGTCTCATTGGGTGATTTCGGGTACTATACTTGCAAAATGTGTATTACCTCCGGATTATGAGAAGGAAGGGAAGATTTCAAGAAAACAGGTATCCGTCGGCTGGAGAAGGTCGCTGGAAGAATAAAAAGACAAGTAACAAGTCCGTACCAGGAAGAAGCTTGAGTGAATGGATTGGGATCCCTAGGCGAGGTGAAACTTGATTTACTCTGCCTTGGACAACTAGGTTCAGACTGGTTCAACTAGGTTCAGACTTGATTTACTCTGTTTGTATAACTACGTAAAATTGGTTCCACTATAGATCCTTGTCGTTTTGTTTAGATTTATTTTGAACTCGTTTTGGTTTGACCTTACATTATCGCTTATAAAAAACTATAGATGTTTACAAATAATTACATATTGACAAATAAATTCATATTTACATATTCACAAATAAATCCATAAATTATAAATGTTAAACAATTATTTGTTAATTGTTTACAAAAATCAACGAAAATATTTAGGTTGATGAATTTAAAAGATACATTACAAAACCACATTTGATAATCAACTAAGAATCATGTGTTCTTGTACAAAACTTAATACTTGGCAATGTTGAAACTATCATCTTTACACATTTCACACATAACACCTTATACTTTGATGGTCACTTTGATACTCAATAACCACCTTAAGATGCAAAATATGCTTACAATGGGTTTCTACTCATATTACTACACGAAAAACTTGGGGCAATACAATAGTTACGAAATGTTCTGTGTACAACTAAAAAAGTTTAACCGATATATGGTAAAACTAGTATAAAGTAAAAACCCCGAAATGTACAACTGTTTGATTTTCTGTACAACACAAAAACCAGAAACAACTATGTCAAAATTTCAGATTAAAAAACATGTTTTCCACGTTTTTAAAACTGGTTCAAAAATTTAAATTTTTTAAAACAAATCCGCGTAAATCACAAATTCTCAGATTCCCACTAAAACTATTATTTACTCAATTCTAATAATTTTTTTGGGTTTTCGTTTTGAGCTGGGGAGAAATCGTCGAAATCAAAGAGCATTTGTTACTAACGACAAGGTAGGTTGTCGGATTTAGGGGTTATTGATTTCAATTGTTCGATTCAAGGATCTAGGGATCTTCGATTTAAGCTGTCGAATTTAGGAGTTATCGATTTCAATTGTTCGATTCAGGGATCTAGAGATTTTCGATTTAAGCTGTCGGATTTAGGGGTTATCGATTTCAATGGTTCTATTCAGGGATCTAGGGGTTACAGAGACATGGGTGGGAGAGACTCAAGTTATGATTACGGCGACAACAACAGTGACTCAACATCTTCAGGATCTTTAACTGGTGTGGATGTATTTGGAATGGGTCCTAGGCCACGTGAATCTGGCATTCCAACCCGATGTTACTGTGGTGCTGCAGCTGTCATTGAAACAGAAACGCATGGTTTGCATTATGGGAGAAGATACTTCACTTGTGAGGGTAATAGGGATGTAAGTAACTCAATTTTACATCAATTCTATGTAATTCACGAATCTCGTTTCTCGTTTTCATAATGTGATTGTTCATTAGGATGGGGATTGTCACATTTGAAAATTGTGGGATGAAGCAATAATGGAGGAGTTACATGATATCAAGACCAAAGTGAGTGACCTAGAAGATCGAGTGATAGCATGGACTTGCTCTCCCGATTGTCTTCCACCAAATATGATGTGGGACTTGGTTCAGAGTTGTGAGGAAGAGAAGGCGAAGCTTAAGGAGATGGTATCTACTCTTGAAAGATCTAACAAGGAAGTCAATGCCCTTAAGGAGATGTTTGTCAAACTTCAGAGCAAGGTGTTTGGAGAGAAAGAGATGAAACTTATGATTGGATTGCTTGTTGGTATTATTGCGGTTATCCTTTTCTACTATTTTCTCTAATGTCGATGGTCAAGTACTTGTAATTCTGGATCATGTTTCGAACTACTAGTATAACTGAGTACAACTAAGTACTTTTTCTGTGTACATTTGAACCAATTTAAAATAAATAACTAGTATAACTGAGTATAACTAACGACACATCCATTCCATTCATTCATGTTCGGGTTTATAAAAACCAAAAGAAAATAACAACACATCCAAGTATTGTCATAAAGAAATAATGACACAACCAAGTCATAGTTTTACCAAGTCTTACCAGCACTACCAAACCAAAAGGACAAAAGGAACATGAACATAGTAGACTCTAAGTTCAAGCCTTGTTGCGGGAACGCGTCTTTATCCCTATCATATATTTTGAATTACTCTTTTTCCTCTTCTTCACCCTTGACGATTCAGCCACTTCATTCTCACCACCAATGACTTCCCTAGGTGGAACAGAGTCTTCCACAAGCTTGAGTCTTCTTTCTATCTCACCAAGCTTGTCCTTCACCATTGTCTCCAGCTTTGTCATCTTCTCACCGACTTCCTTGAATCCCGCTTCCATTACATTCTTCTCAGCCACATTCTCCTTAGCCACAGCCTTTTTATCTTCTTTCCGGCCATCCACATCTTGGTTGTAAAGTTCTTCAAACCATATCTTCTTATTTTCAACCATTAGACACTTCTTCCAACCGTCAATAATAACATCATAATAATCACCTTCCTCATTAATGTCATCCATGATTCGCAACATAAGCAAAGCCTCATCAATCGTTGGTTCCACGATACTTTGAATATCCTGTGATAAAAAGACAAATGATAAATCTAACCAATGATTAAAAAGACATATGATAAATCTAACCTATGATAAATCTAACCTTCGTACTGCCAAGTGCATCATTAATTTCAGAAAGTGGAAAGCCTCTCATGGAACTTGATTTAAACTTGGATTTGCACATCCTAGGGCAGTCACTCGATGCACCTATAACCTCTTCTTTGAATTTCTCCATCAAAATAGGGATTGCCTCAAAGGCTAGAAGCTAGACATATTAACATTATCACATTATCACATATTAACATAATCACATAATCAAAGGGCATACATTAAATCATTATATCATACTCCTAATTACCTCCAAGGGGATGATGAAACTTGGGAACCATTCCAAACTTGTGAAAGAAGTAACAAAACTATGGGTGTTCATGGAACCATTCCAACTCATCTGGTTCAAGTGTACTCTCTAATTTGGCCACGGCCTTCGTGACATAACACTTTGTTGCAAATTTCATTGACGTTCCATACTCACTCTTTGGGAACAACATCTTCAATGGCTGCATTGGTTCTGTTCCTATCTCCGTAACCTACAATCAAAATATAGTATAATGACAATATTACATAGGCTTTTTTTCTACTTCAAACTCATAAAAACAGAACTGTTATACCAAGTTATACCAAATTGAACATTTATTCGATGTACATACCATTTTCCCGGATTCCATTGCCCCGGATTCCATTGCCCCAGTTGATTGCGACTCATGGACACTTCCTTCTTCATCTACTTCATCGCCATCTTCTTCCTCCTCACTGTCATCTTTCTCTTCCTCTCCATTGCCATCTTTCTCTTCCTCGATATTCCCATCTTCTACTTCTTCTTCCTTATCTCCTACTTCTACTTCGGCCGTATCTTCTTCTTCTTCTTCTACTACCGGTGGAGGAGCATCGTTCTCCGATTTATTCAAGCGCTTCGACTTTCTCGGCCCCGGCGTCCACATAGTCTTCACCATTGCACAATATATACGGTAAAATCAACAAAGTTGCTTAGCGAATATAGTATTCACAAAATTTCTAGGGTTCACGATTTCTACAACAAATCGAAACCCAACGGATTTCTACACAAAATCGAAAAGAGAACACGATTTTAACTTACCTAACTCTTGATTTCGATTCGAATCCTTCCTAGTTGCTCTAGTTATACTTGTCGTTTGAACGGTTTTGAAAGAATGAGAAATCACGAGGGAGACTTGGAAAAAAGATAGAGAGATACGGATTTGATTTAGAAAGAATCGGGTCTAATTTGGGGATTTCTACTCAATCTAATTTCGACCCGAATTGGATCCGATTGGGTCTGAAATCGGGTGGATATTAAGTGGTTGGATCTGTAATTTTATTAATTCTGCCTGGTTTTACAGTAATCTACTCATTTTTGGATTTAAAAATAAATAGAAAAGAAAATCTCGTTATAACGAGAGTCTTTCGGAAATTCTTTAAACCGAGAGGAGTATTTCAGACAATCATCCTTCCCCCACTTAACACATAGGGAGAGAGGTTTGCAAATCTCCTTCTAACTTTCGTGTTAACCTGGCCGCTTAAATTGACCAGCGTGTAGTCCGGTCGGGGATCAACCAACAAGTCCTTTACTTTCACAAGGCCTTTTAAGTTTTAATAATGATTTTCAGTGAAGATATATATCGTCTAAAAATATCGCAAATTATTTGTTGAATCAATTTTAATCAAAATTAATTAAAGTTTCATGGACCAAATAATTAAAAATATTAATTGGTAAAATGTGAATGACAAATAGACAAATGATAAACCATTTGGAACTAAGAGTTAATTTAACTCATAAGGTTAACTGTGTTTCTAACATTTGTCCCATATCGCTTAGATGATTAAAAATCATGCGATATATAAGAGAGGACACACACTTCTATGTTCAAAAGTGTGCACCTAGAAAGAGAGATGGCCAAGTCACACTTGCGCGCCGCCGCCGCTCGCTCGGCACGGCACGTGGCTCGCGGGCTCGATATTTGGCACTTAGGACACTAAGATAATCAGATTTTTTTTGGTCAATGTCAACACAAAAGTCAACACGTTTTGAAATCAAAAACGAAATCAAAACGTTTCTCCTTTCTTGCAGAATCATAACGGCTTCGTGTCTTTCGCTCCATGGCTTGACATTACGCCTTATTATTATTGCCCACGATCTGCGTCCTGTCTTTATGATAGAGGAGCTGATCACCTCTCTCTCTTGGCTATATATACAAGCCTCATCTCTTCTCATTCTTCACTCACTCAACTCTAAAACATCAGAAAGAAAAACTCCAGCAATCTCTCTCTCTCTCTATTTTCTCAGTAAGTGTCTCGAGCGTATAGCGTAGATTCTTGGTTCGCAGATTCTATAGTCAAGTGTCGCGACTATAGTCTCACATAATTGTATCCTGGAATTCAGAATCTCACAGATCCGTCACACTGCGGGAGATTTTATGAATTAAGGAGAGAGATCATATATAGTCTCTGTGTTCTTTTTAAACCATTATATCTGTATATAGTTTAATCTTCTCCTTAATTCGCATTTCTTTAATCTAGTTTTTCGGTTCCTACAATCTTAATTCATAAAATCTGCTTCCTGCTTATCGCTTGAATCAGACTGAGAATTGTGATATGTTTTTAAAACGATTTCAAAAACGATTTAAAAAATTTCTTTACTATTTATCTCTGAAACAGTTCTGCAAATGTTTTATATCGATTTCGCGGAAGGTTTCATTATAATCAGAAATTTTTATTAATCTGTCAAATTCATAAACGATTTCTGTGAAGACCTTTGGGCGAGTTTCGCAAAACATTTCTTGAATATTTTCTTTTTGAAAAAAACCTTCTGGTTAAATTTCACAGAATTATATAGTGATTAAAATGCTTTATAAAGCTATCACTTTCACTTATCGATAATGATTCTCTTTATCTTTCTGATACAGATGATGACTACCGATGATAACAACGTTCTCTCAGGCAAAGGATCCAGTGCGTTGACGCCTCAAATCGGGGATGGTCTTCCATTGCAAACCTCTGATGTGCCTTCCCTCTCTGCTATCACTCCAGATAAGTTTGATGAGACCAACTTCAAGTCGTGGCAGAAAAGATGCATTTCTTTCTAACCACACTGAAATTGGAGAAGTATCTCACCGAGACCAAACTAGTTTTGGCTTCGGATAATACTGATCCCCGAGCTTTGGCTAGTGTATAGGCATGGGACCATGGAGACTACTTGTGCCAAGGCTACATCTAGAACCGCCTGGTTGACCAGTTGTACAACGTGTACAGTGAGTTTTCAACATCCAAGGCTCTCTGGGATGCTCTGGATAAAAAGTACAAGTCTTTCAATGGGGGCTCTGAAAAATTCGCTGCTGCGAAATTCCTGAACTACAAATTGGTGGATTAAAAACCCATCATGGAGCAAGTTCATGAGCTTCAACTTATCATCCAAGAGATAGCCGATGAAGGAATGAAGATTTGTGAAATCTTCACAGTGAATTGTTTCATCGAGAAGTTATCTCCTAATTGGGTGAATTTCAAGAACTATCTTGATCATAAGCAAAAGGCTTTGAATTTGTCAAACTTGATATCCAGGCTGCAAAATGAGTCCTTCAAGCGAAAATCCATCACGGATATCACTCAGACATCCACGGCCTTCAAGAAGCAGACATTCCCGAAGAAATTCACAGGGAAGTGTACCTACTGCAATAAGAATGGGCATTTGGCTTCCGAATGTCGTAGAAAGTCAAAGAACGCTCAAGAAAATCTGACCGAAGCTGACATGTGCGCGGTGGTCACGAAAGTTAACATGGCTGAGAAAAATCCTAAGGAATGGTGGTAAGACACCGGTGCCTTTACCCATGTATGCATCGATAAGACGATGTTTAGCACCAATCAAAAGAGCAAGGGTGATAATCAGCTCAGGATGGGGAATGTGTCAAAATCCAAGATTGAAGGAACGGGCAAAATCATGTTGAAGATGACTTCCGGCAAGGAACTCACTTTGAAGAATGTGAAACACGTGCCAGACATGAGGAAGAACTTGATCTCCAAGACCGTATTGGGCAAGCATGGATTT